>JARQOD010000001.1:314900082-314925170 GCA_033576555.1 Oophaga sylvatica
AAAAACACACCAGAATAAAAAAATGGACCAGAAGGCCCCCAAGACCCAATTCCCCCAAACCCCCCCAAAGACATTTTGGCGATAAACAACCCTTTTTTCCAGCAGATGGATCACCTTCCAAAAACCCAAAGGGGTTTAAAACTAAATGGCTCAGGAAAAAAACAAAGATTTTGGGTCCAGGCGGGAAACTCCCCAGACTTAATCCCCCTTTGAGTTTTTTGGGGAAATCATCAAGAAGGGTGGACAAAAAAAAAAAAAAAAAAAATTCTGCCCAAAAAGAAAGCATTGATTGTCAAAAAGACTGCAAACAGGGGGGTTTTGGCCCAGAATTTGAGAACCATGCCAGGGGAATGCGGGGTCCTGAAAAAGAAGGGTCAACACAAAAAAATTTTTATTTTTGCTCAAACTCATTCTAATGTCAAATAAGTTTTTTTTTACCCCTATTTTGAATTATTATATTTTGTCTGTAAAAAAAAAAACTGTAAAAACACACAAAAAAACCAGAGGGCAGAAGATCATTTAAAAAAAATTTTTTTGTGTCATTCTCAAAACTTTGGCCATACTTATTCCCCCCAGACCCGTGCGTGCCACCAGAACCAGGGAAAGGGGGGCCCCCTTTTCGCAGTATACGGGCCAAAAAATTTCCCCCATATAGATCACAAAAAATACCCCATAAGACCCCACAAAATTTCCCCCCATATATTCAAAAATAAACCCCAATAGATCATACTAATTCGACATATATTTAAAGCAAGGCAAAAAAAAATACATTTGTCCTTTCCAGTTACCTTTTTCCCCCGTCAGAATAAATCCCCGTAAATGTCCTTCAAAAGAACCTATTTTTTTTAAGAACAATATTTTAACCCCCGGGAAGCCCACCAGGCCTTTTTTAAACCCCCCTCGAAAATTTCCCCCAACCCCCCTGGGAAAGGAATTCCGTTTCTCACTGCCCTAAAGTAAAAAATCCTCTTCTATGTTAGGGAAATCCACCTCCTCCAACCAGAGAATGACCTGTGACCCCCCCTTTCCTTGGAAAAAAAATTTCCTGGGAAGATATTTTTATTGTCCCCTTATAAACTAACAGGGTTATTAATCACCCCTCTTTCTTTTTTTTCCCAGACTAAATAATCCTAATTTTGCTAATCCTCGGGGGATTGTAGTTTCCCTTCCCTTTTATTCATTTTGTTGCCCTTTTTTTTAACTCGCTCAGTTCACAAAAAACATCCACTAAACGGGCCCAAAAGTACAAAACCACAATACTACAAAAACCAAAACATACAACATAAACCCCACACAAAACATTTATTTCCAAAAACATACCGCAAAAATCTACAAAAACCCCCTAAAAAGCATACATGCACCAAAAAATACTACAGCCCAAAAAAAAACCTTTCAAAAAAAAAAACCCCCCATACAAATACTTTAAAAAAATTAAAAAAGCCACACAGCCAAAAAAACATAAAAACCCAAAGGACATACAAAACCCCTAATTTCATAAAACCCCACTACTCAGCCATCATAATGTGAGGAACGACCCCCTTTCCCCCCACTTTCCCCCCGTGACGTAACTCCAGTACAGTCTCCGGGCCCCCCTTTTTCCCTCGGTTAAAAGGGAACTGCACCTAAAAGCAAATGGCCCCCGGGGGGGGTTGTCCTTTTAAACCCCCTGGGTATTCTGTTTTTTTGAAAAGAGAAAAAACAAACACCCCAAAAAATTTTTTGGGGTTTTAAATTTCCCTTTTTGGCGACTAGATAATTCAAAAATTACAGTAAAGCAAAAAGTAATTCAAGGTTTGCAGTCAGAGAAACAAACAACGATAAAATACAAAAACTAAAAGGTATAGCATAAAACAATATTACCGGTTTTAGGGGGGGGGGGAGGATGGAGCTCTGCTTCCCCAGGGGAAAGTCCCTTTAATTTCGGACACCCCCCAAAGCATGGCTGCAGCCCATTTGGCAATTTTTCCCCCCTTTTGTTTTTTGGTGTGGAAGGAATGAAACAGGGGGACCTGGGGGCAGCTCTCAACCCCGCAAAGGGCCCTTTTCCCCCTTTTTGCTTTGAAGCACCATATTAACGGCCTCAAAATTAATGGGGCAGGAAACAATGGGTTGAGCTTGAGCAAATTTTTTTATACACTTTACCATCTTATTTTTAAACCCCGGGGCCCAAACCAAAATTTTTATTAAAAAGGGCCCCCTTTATTCATAGTGGACAAACAAAAAAGGGGGCCCCCCTGAATATGCTAATTTGGGCCCGTGTACTAAAAATCTGTGCGGTTTTTAAATGACAAAATGGGGGGTGGTACAAAAACCCGTACAAAATGGCGACAACCTTTTTTCCTTTTTCAACTACAACAACGCCTACAAAAATACTACAGCCATTTTTTATACAGAAAAACCCAGAACCACATGGGGGACCCCAGTGAAAAACCCCAAAAAGCGGGGGGACCGAACAAAGCTACCTCAGTAAAAAAACGCCCCCAGGGCCCGATCCTGCATGCCGAAATGTCCCCCCCTTTTTAAAACCCCGACATTTTCGGGGGCCGTCGGGTTTTCCCCAAGCAAATTTTGGGTATCCAAAAAAGGGGGGGGGGGGGGGGGGGTTGGGGGGGGGGGTTATTGGGTCGGGTTTTAAAACAAATAGAACTTTTTGGGAAAAAAAAACCCGTCGGTTTGGAGGAGATAGAAAAGCAAAATTGCACCCCAAAAAACACCAAAACTACTGTGGGGGAAAGGGGGTGCAACTTCTACTTTGGGCAAATTTTTTTCAAAGGACCAGACGACTGATTTCCTGTACAAAAAGAATGAAGGGGGGCCCGATCTAAGTTTTTTAGTTAAAACCCTTTTCCCTTTCCCTCAGCAAGGGGATTAAAAAAAAAAAGGAAAGGGTCTTTTAGCATGATAAGACCCCAAGCAAAACGCCAGGGCAACGAGAGTGGCTTTTTTAAAAGCTATGAAGGCCTGAGGGGCCTACCATCCCCCAATCTCAACCCCTAGAAAACCTTTTGGGGGGATTTTAAAAAACCCCGTTTTCCCAGCATAGGCCCAAAACATCACTGCCTAAAAGGGGGTACTGAAAAAATGGGGAAAATACCCCAAAATTTGTGCCAAACTTATGAAGTTTAAAAAGAAAAAAAATTTTCCCTGTCATTGGGCCCAAAAAAGGGTATAAACAAAAATATTGAATAAACTTTCGTTAATGACCCCAAAAATTTTTTTCCCCCAAGTTGCAAAAAAAATCTTGCCAAATCAAAAAAGGGAAATTTTTTGGATTTTTTTCTCATTTTCATATTTTTGGGGTTTCCTATGACTCAATTACGGGGCCCCCCCCTTTTTTAAGGGGGAGAACTTCCCCCAAAAAAGGTGGCTGACAAAAAATTTTTTTTTTTCCCCCGATTTATTTGACAGAGTCACGGCGGGGGGTAGATGGAAAATTTCCACTGGGGTTAAGGGGGTGATACGAAACCAAGAGTTTTTCTCCACAATATTTTTGTGAGGTTTTTTTCAAAAAAGGGGGGGGGTTTTTTGGGGACCTTCACCAGGAATTTTTCTAAGGAAGCACAGGTTAGGTTTAAATAACCGACCCCCTCATGACCCAGCCGGAAAAAGGGAGGGTCCGGGGGCTTTGTGGGTCCCTCGGGCAAACGAACCCTTGGGCCCCGTGCGGGGTGCCGCCGCATTTCGCATTGGGTTGGGTTTGTTTCCCTTTTTAAAACCAAATGGCGGGGGTTTTTTTCCGTGTTTTGGGGTTTTTGTTTTCCCAATAAAAACCCCAAAAAAGGTCTTAAAGAGAGGTGCCCATTTTTTCCCCCTACCTCTCTGTGCCGCACGTGATTATTTTCCCACTATAATATATAAATAAATAAAAAAATTTAATATTAAAAAAAATATGTAGGGGGGGAAAAAATTTTTTGGGGTTTTTGTAATTTTGCCCAGGCCCAATTTTATGAACAGAAAAAAATTTTTTTAAAGGGGGTAGGTTAATTTTAACATTAGGGGTAGAAATCAAAAAAAAAAAAAAAAAAATCACATTGTAAAAAATTTTAAAATGATTTGCTTTTGCAGTGAAAAATTTGAATTTTTTATCCCTTTTTAAACAAATTTTGGGTTTTTTCCACGCTCAGAAACCATTTTTTTTGGGGCGGTTTGGAAAGTCCCCTCCGCCCAAAGCCCCCCCCCCCTTTTAACGCGCGGTCAATCCGGATGTTTGGGGGAAAACATCCAAACACATGCGGAATGACCGGGGCTACTTTAGCCGGGTTTTTTTCCCCTTTTCGGCGACGAAAGCGCCCCAAGGGAAAAATTTGCTGCGGTCAAAAAGACCCCCCGCCCCCCCAAAACGCATCTTCCGCCTGTTTGTTTTTAAAAAGCATGTGGAGACGGGATTTCTTGAAACCCCCCTCCACTAGCTGTAACAGGGGGACGCAGCTCCCCCGGGGATGTTCCTGAACGGGAAACACCCTAAAATTTTTTTGGGGGTGACAAACCCTTGTTTGGCAAGCACAGCAGTCAATGTTTTTTGTATTGATGATATTTGGGGGCGCCCTGTCGGGGGGAAATTTTTTGGTTTCCACTCCTTTTGCAAATCATTGAAAATTTTTTTAAAAATTTTTTGAGGCGTCGCTTGGAAAGGGGGGAGCCCCCTTCCCCCAAAATTTTTTTGATATTTTTAAAAGGTTTTTTGGAGACCTTAACCCCAGACCCAATTAACCCACCCCCATACCTTAATGTGTTCTTTTTTGCCACTCCTTTTTTTTTTGGGGTTTTATGTTTGGGGGTTATTGTCTTACTGGAAGACCCCCACGCCCTTTTTAAAGGGGGCTGGGGTTTCCCACGGCCCCGGAACCCCAGTTTTTTGGACGGGGGGGAAAATTTCCCGTCCGTCAAGCCCCCCCCCCTTTATGACCGCGATCTTTCCGGATTTTTTCGGCACCCCGGAAACCTCCGGAAAGAGGGGGGGGCAAACCCCCCCGGGTTTTTAATCTTTGCGCCCCGCCCGCGCCGAAATTTAACGCGAGGAAGTCGGCCCTAAAAAGACGCGCCGCATGTCCGTTTAGCAGGTCTGCCCCCTCATTGTTCCATGGGGGAAAACGGGATTTTTAAACCCCCCCTCCACTATGCTGACCTCTGGACGCTGCTTTTTTGGGGGCTGCGCCAAACGCACAGCGCCAAACACGCAGCGTTTTCCCGACCGGGGAAAAAAAAACCCTTAGGGTATGGCACACTTCAATTTTTTCTGCAAATTTTCTGCACAGAATCTGCCCTCTCTTGGCAGAAACGCGGGGAAAAAACTGCGCAGTTTTTACCCCTTTTTTTTTCCCCTTTTTTTCTGGTTTTTCGCTTTTTTGGTGCAAAATTTCCCCCCCCTTTTTAGCCTGCAGTTTTCCCATAATGGAGCAGGTCTCAAAACGCGCAGTTTTGCACAAAAGAATACATGCCCCAAAAACTGCGCGGAAAAAACTGCAGCATGTCACTTTTTTTTTGAATTCCCTTGACTAAGGTACTGTACATCCTTGCAGTTTTGGGGCCCGATCTGAAAAGGGAAAAAACGCTCCAAAAATGAAAAGAATCTGCAACGTGTGCACATACCCAAAAGTCCGGAAAGGGGGGAAAGGGGTTGTCCCCTCGGGTTTTACGGTGGGGTTTCCATCCATTCTCCCTTTTATAGTAAAATAGTCCTGGCCCTTAAAAAGGGAAAAACCCCCCCCAAAAAATAATTTTCCCCTCCAGCTTTACAGGTTTTTACAAAATTACACCCCCATTTTTGGCATTTCTGTACGATACAGCCTGCCAATTTACAGGTGCCTGTCTTTAAAAATATGGCGGGGGCCCCAACTACGGGGGCTAAAATGGAAATTTGAAATTTTTCCAGTACCCTCCACTGCCGCATTTTTGGGGGAAAAAAAAAACCCCTTTAGTCAAAAGTCACAAAACCTATAAAAAAATTTCCCCAAAAAGGAAAAAATTTCCAACAGGGTCACTTGAGGGGGATTCTGCTTTTTTACCCTTGGGGTTTTGTATATAAGCCTGCTAAAATTTTTTTAGGAAAACTGTTTTCCGGAGTAAATTTGGGGCTCCCCTCCCCCCGAGTCCCCCGTATGGCTAAGCAATGAAAAAACCACATAGGGGGGTTTTTACATTCAGTAAAATTTGGGGCAATTTTGGTGCCTTTTTTTTTTCAATTTTTTTCCTTTTTAAAAAAGTAAAATCTGGGGCTAAAAAAAATTTTTTTTTGTAAAAATTTAATTTTGCTTTCTTCACGTCCAATGGTTAAAAAATTTTTTGCACACCTGGGTGTCAAAAGATCATCGAAACCCAAAAATTAAAACCCCAAAAGGGGGGTTTTTTTTTGAAATAGGGTACTTATTTATAGTTCTGTGTTTGGGGGTTCCGGGGGCTCTCCCCGGAAGCACCCCAAAAAAAACCCCAAAAGGCCCCGGGGGCACAATGGCGACGAATCGGAGACTGAAAGGGGATGAAAAAAAAATTGCATTGCCCTATTTAATCTATGGAGCAACCCCTACAGATTTTTTGTGGTCCGTTTTAAAGTCCCCCTACAATGCAAACGCTGCGATTGTCCCGATTGTGGGTTTGACATCGCCAATGCAAAATCAGGGGGGATAAAAACAAATTTCAAACGGGCCCTGTTAAATTGCGATGAAATCGCATCGTGTCCTTTAGAAAAAAACCCCAATTCATCCCCGATTAAAACTGTAAAATCACACTGACAGCTTTAATAAAGCTAGAAAAAAAAGATATAACACATAGAATAATATAAAATATAATAAATAAAATTTTTATGAATTGTGACATAATATAAATATATTTATATTTCCTAGTTCCCATACTGTAATACCCCCAAATTTTAAATTTTCCCGGTTTGGGGGAAATCCAGAACCCACATGAAATGATACATTGTTTACACGTTAAAAAGTCATTTCCTTTTTTTTGGATTATTTTTTTTAAAAACTTAAAAATTAAATTTGGTTTTTGTCTAAATTTCAGACATGTGGGGGGTTAAAAATTTAAAGGGGGTTTTAAATTCGTTGACAAAAAAATGCGGGGGGGTCCCCCGTTTTTTTCCACCAACAGCCCAAAGCAAGCGGTGGGGGCAGATAATAATAGCCTGGGGGGAAAAATTTTTTTTTGGGGCCCCCCCCCCTATTCCCATCTCCCCCCCAAACCCCCGAAAGGCAAACTAAATTAATTCGCCCTTTCTCATTTGGGCCCCTTTTCCCCTTCCCCCTAGCGGGGGGGAAGGGGTTTTAAAATCTCCCCTTTTAAGTCACCTTAAAATTAAAGGGTGCCAAAAGGGGGGGGTTAAAAATTGAGAGCTGTAAAATTGACAACTATAATTTTTAAATCTATTGAAGTAAATAAAAAAACACACACACACTTTAAAAAAAAAATTTTAATAAAAAAAAAACCCTTTTTTTTTCCCCCATCTTTTTTTTAATTTTAATTTTTCGAACCCTTGTTTCTAAAATAAATAAAAATAATAAAAAACATTATTTCCCCCCCTTCTGGCAACTGTCACCCCCCCCGTGTAATCCTTAAAAAAGGGGTTTTAATACAATCAGATAACACGCAAAAATCCGCGGCTCATCTGATGCCCTGAATGAATGAACTTACCCTCCGACGGAGGGGATGTAATTCTAAAAAAAATTTTTAAAAATTGATTGTATTTTTTTTTCCCCCTTTTGGGTCGGTCACTAAAAAAAAAGGGCAAAAAACCCAATTTTAACTCCATTCATAATCATCCTCTTTTTCCCGGGGGAAGGTAACTATTAGGGGGGGGGAAAACAGGTCTGAGACAGATTTTTTAGCTCCTGGACCTGAAACCTTTTAAACCCTTTGGGGAAGGATTAAGGGGGCCCCCGACTGTATTTTTTTGGGGTAAGAAAATTTGCTTTTTTTTTTTTTTTTATTACGGAAAGGGGGTTTTTTACAAAAAAAAAAAAATTTTGTAAAAAAAATTTTGGGGTTGTTTATTTCTTTAAAAACTTCTTTTTATTAAAATGTGTGTTTTGATTTTTCTATCTACAATGGGTTAATAATTTTTTTTGTCTAATTGACAGCTCTCAAATTTTTTAAACCCCCCCCTTTGGTCACCTTTCAATATAATCCCATGAAAATCGATGTTACAAGGTAACCCACTTTGGGCTAAATGCACTTTGAAGGAAAATTGGATTCCCGAAAAGGGGGGGGGATGTTTTTCATTTTTGATCCGACAAAAGACCGCTAAAACGACCGATTTTTTTCGTTTTTGGGGGACGCCGGCCTAACAGTAAAACGCACTATAATAAACGCTCCTTTCCCCCTTTAAGTTTTTCACCCGTGCTTGAAAAGTTTTTTTCCCTTTTTTAATAAAATAAAAAAAAAAATTTAAATTTTTAAAACGCCAACAATTCCACCTTTACTTTTTAGGGGGGTTTGTACAACAATAGACATTAAGCAAGCAATAAACAAGTTTTTAAATAATACCAAAAGGGAAAAGAGGGGGCCCCCTTCCCCCGCAATTTTAAAAACTATGGGGAAAAAAAGGGGAGGGCACGAAAGGGAATGGTAACAATTTTTTCTTATTTCGGCCAAACCAATTAAAATGGGGTTTCTGAAAAATTTTTTTAAAAATTAGTGCATTTCAGAAAATTTTTCCCAACAAACTAAGTCCTTTTTCCCTTTTTGGGCCCCTTAAAAATTAAAAATTTGGGGGGAAAAAAAACATTTTAGTGTTTTTCCCCCCTTTCCCCCCCCAATTTCTTTTTTGACCACGTCTCTTATGTGTTATAACCGGTACCTTCCCAAAATCTTCCGATTCGGGGAAATTTTTTTCCCCCCGTGACATATTGAAATTATGTTTTTTTAAAAATTTTTTCGTAAACCTTGTTTTTTTTTGAAAAAAGCGCAAATAGGCAAAATTTTTAAAAAAAAATTTTAAAAATTTTTTAAAAACTTTGAATTTTTTTTTTTTAAAACAGAAAAAATGTCACAAAAAATATTAAAAAAAAAAATTTTTCCCCAAAAGTCTATTTACATCAGCACAAATTTTGGGAAACCAACATTTTTCTTTTTTAGAAAAATTAAAAAGGGTTTAAAAAATTGACCGTAATTTCCTTTTTTTCAAAAAAATTTTTCAAAGCCTTTTTTTTTTGGACCACCTCACTTTTAAAGTCATTTTTAGGGGGCCATAAGAAAAAAAACCCCAAAAGTTCACCATTTTAAAAAAATTTTCCCCCCCAACTACTCAAAACTACTTTTAAGAAGTTTAATAACCCCCAGGTTTCACGGGGGTGAAGCAACATGGTGGAAAAATTAATTTTTTTTTTTTGCCCAAAAATGATTTTTAAAAAAATTTTTTTTTTTTCAAAGGGAAAAGGAGAAAATGGGACAAAAAATTTTGGAAAATTTCTTCTGATACCCAAAACCCCAATGTGGGGAAAAACACTGTTTGGGCACACGGCAGGGTTTCGGGGGGAAGGGGAGCGCCGTTTGATTTTTTCAAAAAAAAATTGGGGGGGGGAGTTGTTTTTGAGCCAGGGTCTTTTTTGGGAAAGCCCCTTTTACCCAAACAAAAAAAACCCCCCAAAGGGGCCCCCATTTTGGAAACATACCCCCTAAGGAATTTACTAATCTTTTAGCACTTTCCCCCCCAAAAAGGGGTTTTCACAAAAGTTTATAACCGGGTGGAAAAAAAAAAAAAAATTTTTTTCAAAAAAATTTTTTTTAGCCCCAAATTTTTTTTTTTTTTTCCCGGGGGGAAAATTGGGCCCCCAAAATTTTTTCCCCCAAAATTTGCCTTTAGTACGCAAAACCCCCAAAATTTGGGGGGGGGGAAAAACTTTTTTGGCCACGGGGGCTTGGAAAAAAGCAAACTTTTTTGGAAAAAAAAATTTTGGGGGGGGTAAAGTTCCGTTTGTAGGCCCCAATGAGCCTAAACAGGGGAAAAACCCCCACAAGTGCCCCCAAATTTTGGAAAAAAAACCCCCCCAAGGAACTTTTTAGTCTTTGGTGACCCTTTTTAACCCCCCCAAGTGCTTCACCAAGTTTAAAAAGGGCCCGGGCCCATGAAAATAAAAAATTTTTTTTTTCCCAAAAAAAATTATCTCTTGTCACTAATTTTTTTTTTTCCCATAGGTAACAGGGAAATTGGGAAACCCCAAATTTTTTTGCCCAAATTTTTTCCGAGTCCTATACCCATAAAAAGGGGGGGAACCACTTTTTTGGGGGGCCCTGGCAGAGCCGGAATGGAAGACCCCTTACTTTTTCCAACCAAAATTTTTGGGGGGAAAATTTAGATTGGGGCAAATTTTTTTTTGGAGGACCCGATGTGCCAAACGGGAAAACCCCCCCCCAAGGCCCCCCTTTGGGAAACAAAACCCCCCAAAAATTTTTCTAATTTTTTGGGGAAAATTTTAACCCCCCAAATGCTTTACAAAAGTTTATCGTAAGCGTAAAAAATTTAAAAAAACAAATTTTTTTCCCCAAAAAATTTATTTTTTTCCCCCCCTTTTTTTTCCAAGGGAAAAAAAAAAAACCCCAAAAAAATTTTTTTCAATTTGTCCTGAGTGCCTGATACCCCCTATGGGGGAGAAACCAAAGTTTGGGTGCAGGGGAAATTTTTGGGAAAGGGGGAAAGGGGCGCCGTTTTATTTTTTAAAGCGAATTTGGGGGGATTTCCCTTTTGGTTTTAGAGTTTTTTGATCTGCCTAAACAGGGGAAAACCCCCCCCCAAGACCCTTTTTTGGGAAAATGACCCCCCAAAACTTTTTCAAAAAGTTGGTTTACACTTTGAACCCCAAAGTGCTTCACAAAGTTTTAACGTACAGCCCCAAAAAAAAAAAAACTCTTTTTTTTTTACAAAAATATTTTTTTTTTGCTCCCAAATTTTTTTTTCACAAGGGTAACAGGAGAAAAATTTGGGCCCCAAAAATTGTTGTTAAATTTGCCCCCGGTATGCTGCCCCCCAAAATGTGGAGTAAACATGTATGGGGCACGTTGGGGGCCGGGGAAGGGGGAAATATTTTACTTTTGTTTTCAGACTTTGTGGAATGGTCCCGGGGGGGTCTTGGGATTTGGGGCCCCCCTTCCCTAAACAGTTGGAAAAAACCCCCCCAAGTACCCCATTTTTGGAAAATAGACCCCCAAGGAAAATTATTTTAATTTGGGACACTTTGAAAACCCCCAAGGGGGACAAAATTTATAACGACACCAAAAAAAAAAAATCTTTTTTTTTTTTTACAAAAAAATTTTTTTTGCCCCCCCAAATTTTTTTTTAAAGGATAACAGGAGAAAATTTGGGCCCCCCAAAAATTTTTTGTCCATTTTTTCCCGGTTTTCGCCCAATAGTGGGGGAAAAAACTGTTTTTGGTGCAAAGTCGGGCCGGAAGGAAAATATGATGTTTTTGATTGCAGACTTTTTGGAAAAAATTTGGGGGGGGCATGTCCATTTTTAGAGCCCCCCCCGCGCCAAACAGTGGAAACCCCCCACTTTTACCCCATTTTGGGAAAAAAACCCCACAAAAGGGAAAAAACAGAAATGTGGTGAGCGCTATGAACCCCCGTACTTTACGAAGTTTTATAACATAAGCCTAAAAAAAAAAAAATCATTTTTTTTTTTTTAAAAAGATTTTGTCGCCCCCCGTTTTTTATTTTCCCCCCAAGGGGGGCAGAGAAAAGGCCCCAAAGGGACAATAATCTTGTGGCCCGGTACCCGATACCCCAAAAATTTGGGGGGGGAAATACTGTTTTTGGGGCATGGCAAGCTCAGAATTTAAGGACACCGTTTTTGACTTTTTTTTCGCAGAATTGGGGTGGAATTGAGAAACAGGGCCCCTTCAAAATTTGGAGAGCCCCTGATGTCCCCCAAAAGCAGAAAAAACCCCCCA
The DNA here is from genome assembly GCA_033576555.1 of Oophaga sylvatica. Lineage (NCBI taxonomy): Eukaryota > Metazoa > Chordata > Amphibia > Anura > Dendrobatidae > Oophaga > Oophaga sylvatica. The sequence continues at coordinate 314,911,968 of JARQOD010000001.1, forward strand.
AAATTTTTAAATCCAACCTAACCCCCAACACACCCCCAAAACCCAATTCCCCCCCCCCCTAACCACAAAACCCAAAAACCCCCCACACCCCAAAACCCAAAACCCCCCCCCAAATCCTAACGTTTGCGCCACCCTAACCCCCCCCTTTAGAGCAAAAACCCCCCCCCCAACGGAAAAAGGAAAAAAAATACATTTTTTTAATTTATTATTTTTCACTAATAAGGGGGGGGGAAAAAGGGGGGGTTTATTTTCTATTTTTAGGGGTTTTTATTTTGGGAAAAAGTCACGCAAAAGCCCTTTTTTTTTCAAAAAATATTTTTTTTTCATCACCACTTTTGAGAGCTATAAATTTTTCATATTTTTGGGGCCCCAAGTCAGTAGGTCTTATTTTTTCGGGGGGATTTTCATTTTTTTTGGGGGCCCACTTTTGAGCATGTGACTTTTTTTTTCGTTTTTTTTTTTCGATTTTTTGGGGGGGTTTGAATGGGAAAAAAAATCAGCAATTCCCTGAATTTCTTTGGGGGAAAGGGGTTTAACCGCGTGTGGGTTTTTAAAAATTTTAAAGCATTTTTTTTTTTTGGGTCATAAAAGAAAAGGCCCATACCCCATTTTTATCATTTTTTTTTTGGGTTTTTGGCCCCTTTTATTTTTTTTAAAATGAAAACAATTTTAAATAAAAAATATTATTTTTTATCGCTTTTTTCGCGCTTAACTTTTTTATTTTTTTCCTGATGATGCTGTATATGGTCTTTTTTTTCGGGGCAAATAGTTTTAGCGGGATCCAAAAATTATTTTTTTTCGGGCTTTTTGATCGCTGTTATTCCACTTTTGTTTTGGGGGATGATGATAAAGCATTGATTTTTTTTTTTGTTTTTTTTTTTTTTTTAAGGGGGGTTTTTTTAAAAAGGGGGTTTAAATAGGGGGACAATTTAAAGGGGGTCGTTACGGCGCGCGATCCCCCAAAAATGTGACTTTTATTTTTTTTTTTTTTTTTATTTCGGGGAAAAAAAAAATTTTTTTGGGGAAAATTTTTTTTTTTTTTTATTTTTTTTACCAATTTTTTTTTTTTTTTTTTTACTTTTTATTTTTTCCCCGGGGGGGGAAAATCACAGAATTTTGCAGTCATGTGGACAGTGGCAAAAGCAAACTTTCCCCACCACGATGCCGGCATCGCTACGGCTCCCCCCCCTGCTCTCACGGGGACGGGGAAAACCGCCCCCCCTGCGGGGGCCCCCCCCCCCATCTTGGATCCGGGGGCCTGGAGGGGGATGGACCCTCAACAGGCGGGCACATCGCGCTGTCTGAGGGGCCAGGGGGGCGCGCAGGGGGCCCACCCCGCCGATCCCCCCTGTGCCCCGTACACCGCGTCATTTTTGATCGCGGTGTCCAAAAGGGTTTTAAATTTTCCCGGGGGGGGGCCTGACCCCTCCTGACACACATCAGGGGGTCAGCTTTTTTTAAAAACTGCACCCCCGGGGGGGATACGCGCTCCCCCCGGGGGCGCACTGACGCCCAGACACAAAATTCCCTCCCCGGGGAAAATTTTTTCCAGGGTCCATGGACCCGGGAAAATTTTGTTATTTGGGAATTTTAAAGGGGGGTTTTTAAAAAAATCATTATTTTTTCTTCACTTCCCCAAGGATAAAAAATAGTATAAAAAACTGTGAGGGATATTCCAAAAATTTCACTGCACTCCTAATAAAATTTAAATTTGGGGTGTGGGAATTTTTAAATGAGGTCCCTTTTAAGGGGGTTTTTTTGTTCTGGCACCACGGGGGGGCCTTGCCAATTGAAAAATACCAACCCGTCAAACTAACCCCCAAAATCTAACTTCAAGGGGGCCTCTTCCCTTCTGATTTTTGGCCCCGGGGAATAAAAAATATTTACAACCCAAATGGGTACTTTGTACTTTTCGCAAAAAATTTTTTGGGGCCCCAAATTTTCCCTTTTTTTTTGGGGAAAAAAAAAAAAAAAAAAAAAAAGGGGGGGCCAAAAAAAAAAAGTTTTGTGGAATTTTGGGGTTTTTTTTTTCACAGATCAAATTGTAAAATTCTGTAAAGGGCCGGATTAAAAGGGGCTCACCGCACATCTAGAAAAAATTTTCCCTTTGGGGGGGCTAGTTTCAAAAGGGGGGCATTGGGGGGTTTTCCATTTTTTTGGCACACAGGGGGCCCCTTTTAAACTGACCCTTGGGGGCCCCTAGGTTCGTCCCAAGAGGTGTGCCCCTTTTTCCCCCGGGGTGTACACCCCACCCCAAAAAAGGGGAGGGGAACCCCTAACCCCCAACACCTGCCCCAACCACACCTATCAGCTGGTCTCGGGGCGCCCCAAAAGGGGAAAAGGCCCCCTACCACGGGGTTTGCAAGGGGTGTTTTCTGGGGGATTTTTTGGGAGCGTAAAGGAGAAGAAGTTAAGGAAAACATTTTTGAAAAATGAGAGTGGAAGGGGAATATCCCCATGGGGGCTTGTCCCTAAAGAAAAAAGGGGGGGCTAGGACTTTAGGAGCGCAAAAAAGGGGGCCAAGGGCAGGGGGTTTTGCACTGTTTTTTCATGGCCCCTCGGGCCGGGCCCCCAAAAGGGCCCCCGGGCCCCCAACTACTGTAGGGGAAAACCCCACAACCCCCCCTAAGTAAGCCAGCAGATGATCCTTTTGGGGGCCCGCACTAACCCCCCCCCTCCGGGGGAAAGGGAAAATAAAAAGGCCAAGGGGTCACAGAATTAAAACCCGACCCACAGGGTCTGCATTTTTGGATGAGAGACTGCGGGGGGGGGTGCAAAAGAGAGGAGTGGAAACACAGAAGAGAAGGCCGGGGAAAAGGGCAACACAAACCCGGGGTCCTTGGGAAGTGCGCCCCGTTACCTGGGGGTTGCTGGCCCCTCACCCGGAGAACACATCCCCGACGGGTATCTGTCTTATGGCTAAAGACTGTGAGTGAAAACCCAAAAAACTCCCACTTGGAACTGTCTCTTAGATTTCTTCCAGCAACCACATATCCCCTCTGCCACATCCCTCAGCACCTTTCCCTCAAATTATATAACATCTCCCCTCCCCCTGGAAGGACACAGTCTCACTTGTAGGAGCTTTCCAAAAGCGACCACAACACCCTTCCAAAGGGGCCTGCACACAGCGCTGGTCACCCGACCAGACACTACAGGTGGCGTCACGAATTCATTACATAAACTTTTTCCCTGTAAATATATCCCCTTTAATTGACCGCCTGGTGCCACGGACCGGGTCCTCGCTGCCGTGACATCTCCATTGAAGTTAACAGGCTCAGTACCGAGTACCCCACGGCCCCTCGGGCGCGACAATTTTTGGCGTCACGAACAGGATCCCAAAAGCTCGGTATAACTGAGTCCGGTGTGCCTATACTGAACTGTTTGTGTGCAAGAGACTTTATTGCCAAATTGAATCCATCATCACCATATTTGCCCCATGAGGAGCTGAAGAAGAAGGGCGTATCTTCGTGGGCATGAGCTCACCCTGTGGCGCGAACATCATGACCGCCCAGTCTAAATGCTATTGCAATGTTAGGACATGCCCAACCGCGAAGCAGATCTGCCCCCTAAATCCTCTTTGACGGGAGAAAAGGACAAGGAAACCCCACCTCATAACAAAACAGCGTGAATCTCCCCATGATGAAGACACTAACTTCCTGATCAAGATGGCGACCAGTGGCGACTTGGAGTGTGGAGGAGGGAGGAACGCACCATCCCCCAGGTGGAAGAAGATTCCTCAGCCACTGCGGAGACAGCGTTGCCGGAGGATTCCCATACCCTGTCTGACCCTGGAGTGGAAGTGGAGCTTTGGAGCTGACCCGGCAGTGGGAGGAGGCTGAGCAGATGGAGCGGAGCTGGAGGGAGCTCAGCCCAGACCAGCCGCTTGAGCCGCAGCACCCGCTGGAGCTTACCCTTGCAGCCGCACCCGGAGCGGAGGAGGATCCAAGCTCCGGCATGACAACTCAACGGATGAACCGGGCCCCGTGGAGGAATCGTTGGTAGGACCCCTCCCCACGCCGCCTGTATGTGATCCTAGCAGGCCAACAGCGTCAGGCCCTGCGGCCTAGAGACCTGGTTTTCGGGCCGGTTCTCCAGCCAGCCCCAGCAGCCGCACCCGTCTGCGCAAGAGCATGTCTTCTTCCAATAGTCCCGGAAAGGCCCGAAGATGATGGGGTTTCCGGACCAGCCTGGGGAGACAAGGACATAGAAGTCCTGACGGGGAGGCATACAACCAGCGCCTAGAGGAGGAATGGAGTCGCCGGGACTAGGAGGCCCAGCTGCAATGGCAGGAGTGCTTGGAAAAGGACCTGGCAGACAAGCAGCGGATGCGGCAGTCTAAGGGTACGATGCAGGAGCTGCAGCGGCAGGGCGCCCGTCCGAGAATTCCGGCTGAAAGGGGCGGGGGTTCATAAAAGAACCCGGGCTCTATGCGGAGGTCTTTGTGACCAGGCAGGACATGGAGTCATTTCTCCCAGAGGGACACCCAGGCAGGGACCTGTTCCTGGGGGATCTAGTGACTTATACCCGGCATTGGGGATTGAAGGGGTGGTATGCCCTTAATGTCCACAAGTGCCGTCCCGCCTCCGCCGGGCAGGGAGCGCCGGTGGAACTCCACAAAGGCAGGCCCAACCACTCTGGGCCTCAACTTTGGCCCCCACCCCCTCTTCAGTACGGGCTCCAGCCCCCACTCCCTCCCCAGTACTGGCCTCTACCCCCACTGCCTCACCAGTTAGTCTCCCGGGAATTAAGCTCGTCCGCATGTGGGAGTACAGCTTCGCCGGAAAACCAGGGATAGTGCAACGCAGACCCAAATAACAAGACACGATCTGGTGGTCAAGACAACCCGTCGGCACCAGTTGAGGGTGGCCCCCAGAGTAATTGATGTACTGGAGCTGCCTGATGGAGCTCAGGTGACACCAGGTGTCGCCCTAGCTAAATGAAAACCTGGACAGGGTCTAAAGTACTGTAAATAGTTTTGATAATTTTGATGTACCCGGCTGGGACAGTTATAGTTCAAGAGTGTTTCTAGCTCAGTGAACTTTGAGGTCATGAACTGCGCTGACCCAAGTTAAAAATTGTATATAGTTTAGCATCTCTTTAGGTGCTCTATCTTGGTTTTACATAAAGTTTTTACAGTGCACTGCTAATTTTATTACTACCTCAGAAGACGAAAAACCGCTAGGTGCGGCCGAAGATGAGGTCTGCTGAAAGAGACCAGTTATGTCTTGCAGCCCACCCAAGACCAACGTTGGAGGTTTGGAGCGGGTCCTCCACAAGCACAAGCGTAAGGACACTTGAAACCAACCCGGATGGGGTTTGCCTTACAAGAAGAAGTTTTAAGTGAATTTGAATGCAACAGTTTATTGCACTTTATCTAGTATTAATACTAAATGTAAAATAAATGCCAGTTAATGTTATTTATGCAATGTTTAACCAAAAGTGCCTCCCATAAAGGGAAGTTGAGTTTTAAATTATTTTTCTACCTGTTGTTATGCATAGCTAAAAATTTGTATGTTTCTTTTAACACCCTGTTAGAGGTCGAGTTCCCACCTCTGCACAGGGGAATCTCGAGCAATTACCGCTGCGGTCCCCCATCCATCTCCGGCCACAGTGGAGTCTCCTCAGCAGAGACGTCAGTCCCAGCGTCTTGCTCGGCCTAGTACTGTGCAGAGGTTTACTGCTGCCTCTTCAGGTTCTGCTTATTGTGGTCAGTACTGGTCAGCGGCGAGCAGACGTCTTTAGGACTAAGTCCTGCGTTTCCCCTTCTGAGCATGCCCAGGTAAGATCTCTCATTGGAGATCAGGGGTCACATGCTCAGGTACTGCAGCAGCTCCTATTGGTCCGCCAGGAAGGTCCTGAAACTGCATGTGTTCTAAACAGTTTCTCATTGTCCTTTTCTGGCAGGCCCTGTAGTTGCTTCTATAAAAGGGTTGTATGGCCATGCTGCCATGCGATAGTATCAATTGCATTATGTGCTTTGCGCCAGTGTGATCATGCACGCATGTGGTTAGGGCTCGGCTGAAATAAGCCCCTAGAATACCGGCACCTCCGGTGAGGAGATTTGTGTGCACGTGGTTAGGGCTTGGCTAAAATAAGCCCCTAGAATACCGGCTTCTCCGGTGAGGAGATTGCTTGATTGCATTGCTGTCTGCATGATCACGGACTGCTATCCGCACAGCAGTTATCTGTGTTTCCCTGTGGAGTTAACAGGACACAGTACCTATCACTGCGTCTTTACCTCAGTGACTCTGTGTTGTAACAGAGTTCGCTTATACCGCCTTATTGTGCCACAGTATTTATATTTGCAACTCTGTGAAGTAACAGAGTTTGCCTATGCCGCCATCTTACTAGCAGCAGGCTCTGCCTACACGGTGGACCCCGGGCTGCGAACGCACCCACTATTTATATTTATCTAGTGCGTTCTGCAGACCCTAACAACCCTTTACTCTGTTTCAGCCCGCGGACATGCTGTGTTTAACGGGGGGAATGTGGCTCCCCTGAGGGTTCAGTCACCACAGAGGTGTTACACCTCATCCAGAGGTGTGACACCCCACTCCCAGGTAAGGAGGGAGCACCCCCTAGGACTCCAACACGTGCATCCAACACACACCCTATCAGCTGGTGATCTGGACGTACCATAAGGGAGGATGGTCTCATACTAGGCTGGTTAGCAAGGGGTGTATGGGTGGGCGGAGTTTAGGCAGCAGTAAGAGGAGAAGAGAAGTTAAGGAAGCAGCACTTCAGATGAAGTGAGAGGTGGAGAGGAGAGCTAACCGATAGGAGCTCGTCCTCTAAGAGAAAGAAGGCGACTGAGGAGCTTCTGGAGCGCATGAGAAAGGGTCCAAGGGCACGGAGTTTGCACTATTTATCCATGGCCCATCGGGGCCAGGCCAACAGGGACTGGCCCCTAGACTAGTGGGAAATCTACAGGCCCCGCTAGTAAGCCGGCGGCGATGATCACTTTACGGGTCATTGCTATTAACCACCAGCAACACCTCCAGGAAGGAAACTATATAGGGCCAAGGACGCACAGAATTAATCTGTTACCCGACAGGGTCCGCAGCTTCTGGACTGAGAGACTACAGTACGTGGTGAGGTGCTAGTAAGAGAGGAGTGGAACAGCACAGAGAGAGAAGGCCAGGAAAGGACACACACAGAACGGGAGTCCTGGGCAAGTGCGACCTGATCTACCTGGGGGTTGCTGGACCCCTCACCCGGAGGACACAGTACCAGGCGGGTATCGTCTTACTGGCCAAAGACTGTGAGTAAAAACCCTGAAATTGCACTTGGGCTGTCTATTACATTTCTTCCAGCGACGCACATATCTCTCTGCTACATCCCTCAGCACCATTCCTCAAATATATATAACATCTACCTGCCCTGGAAGGACACAGCCTCACCTGTAGGAGGTTTACCAACTAGCTGCACAACACCATCCCTTCCAGAGGACCTGCACAGCAGCGCTGGTCACCCTGACCAGACTCTACAGGTGGCGTCACGAATCATTGCATAAACTTTATCCCTTGTAAATATATCCCCTTTTAATTGACCGCCTGGGACCACGGACCGGGTCGTTGCCGCCGTGACATCTCCCATTGAAGTTAACAGGCTCGGTACCGAGTACCCCACGGCCCCTCGGGCACGACAACATGACACCTGCACACATTTCCATCAAAGTCTGAGTTCCAAAATGTCACTCCTTCCCTTCCAAGCACTGCTATGCGCCCAAACAGTAGTTTTCATCCAAATATTGGGTATCAGTTTTTCAGGAGAAATTGCACAACAAACTGTATGAGAAATCGCAAATGAACTTTTATCCCTCGTAACTTCCCAACAAAAAAATGATGTTTCAAAACCTGTGCTGATGTAAAGTAGAAATGTGGGAAATGTTATTTATTAACTATTTTTGTGGCACAATTCTCTGATTCAAAGGTATACCAATTGAAAGTTTGAAAATTGCAAAATTTGCAAAATTTTTTGCCAAATTTCTGTTTTTTTTTCACAAACAAACACAAGTCATATAGAAGAAATGTAACCACTATCATGAAGTACAATATGTACAAAAAAAATATCTCAGAATCAGTAGGATCCGCTGAAGCATTCCAGAGTTATTGTCACGACTCATTTTTGTAGTTGTGACATCTCTGGTTCTGCTTTAATTTAAATGTGGTTTTTACTTTTGGGCCAGCAGGGTTAATGTCAGTTTCCTTGCTAGCAGCCGCTGTGTTGCTGGTCAGCTGACATGGGTGGTCACCACTCCCACTATCTTTTAAATAGCAACATGATGCATCAGCTGACTGCTGGTAATAGAATTTTTCTCTGGAGACCAGCCTGGGAGTTGGTAGCTCTCTGTTGCTATTAGTGTATCAGCTGCTTGAGGTCCTGGTTCCGTATCCTCTGCTGTGTGGAGCTTGCAGCAGAAGCTTGAGCTAAGTTTTTCGTTGTTCCTTTCCTTGTCTGTTTTGTGCTTGTCACTATCCCTTGTGTTGATACCATCGGCAGTCGTGAGGCTAGCGTCCTTGCCGGCCAGTGCACTAGCCAGGGTATAGTGAGGTGACAGCTAATGACTAGGCATGTGATGGCGGTGGGGATGGACCCACATAAGGCGTTAGTGGAGCTTAGGGATAGGCACATGTTGTCTAGGAAATGCCTTATCCCTCGTTCCCTATTGTTAAGGCCTTCCTCCCCCTTTTCCCTTCCCGTTGTGTGTGTGTTGTGCCATCCACTGGACCGACCCCCGTTGGGTCATGACAGTTATTACCCCATAAAGTGACACTGGTCAGAATTGTAAAATTTGGCCTGGTCATGAAGGTGCAAACAGGTTTGGGTGGTAAAGGAGTTAAAGCAGTTGTGTACACATTTGTTTTTACTTAATAAAATGTGATATATTTACATATGTGGATTGTTAAGTATTTAATTTGGTTTTAGAAGTAATTTTATAGGTATTGTCTATCAGAAGTTGTTGGTTACCTGCGCAAGGAACACTTGCTTGCAATCAATTTGCAATACAGTTTGCAAGCACAGGTCTGAAGTTGACTAGATCGCTGGATTGGATCGGACCACCTTCAATGCCTGTGCACTCCTCCGATGCTTGAGGGCAAAGCTATCTTTGCCTACAGAATGGCAAAGTGCACAGTTCAAACTAGTGGCCTAACCATGCCGCTGGTCTGAACTGTTACTCATCAGAAGACCAATACCCTCTCAGCAAGCCGAAAGCCTGGAAGCATGGAAGGTAACTCTTTAAGATAATTTCTAATTATAAATTTTTATACAAATAGAAATCACTGCTTGTTTTATGAAAAGAATACTTTATGTCTAAATATTTTTTTTATCTTTATGACTAAAGATCAAAAATGGTTGCTTTACGAAGTCTGTGCTAAGCTCCCGAAGAATACAAGGATGTGTTTTACTCAATTTTTACTTTTTGTTTTCAACTATCCACAGCTATCGTTTATGAAGTAATATTGCAATAATAAAATGAAAAATATTATGCCATCGCCAGGCTGTGTAATTTCAGAACCAAATTAATATCCTGACATTTTCAATAAATGAATGCTTTTATCACAATATTTTCTTCTATAAAATTATCTTAACCTTTTGAACTGATTTCAGATGCCAATCATAGCTACACTATGGGTTTTTTCCGGTCAGGGGACAAATAATGTTTTTTTTTTATTGAGGCTCCCTTTATAATATTATTCTACACATGAAAACAGATATACTATTAATCATTTTTGGTTGTCTGCATTGTTAGATTTTACAAGATAGCCAATAAGTGAACCTAGGCACATTTATTCTTTGGGGGATATAAACTCTAAAGGGCATTAATGTTATTTCAAAAATATGACTCTATTAAGATCTCAAAAAGAAAAAAAATAACCCACAGCATTACTGATTTTAATTCTCCAAGACACAATTTTATGTGCTGCAGAACATTGGTTTTATTGATATTTTATCCAGTAAAAGCACTTTTGTTCAGATCCCAACTGATTAAAATGATTAGCTCTGGTGCATTTTCTGAATCCCAGTATAATGATTCTTTATCTAACAAGACATCTTTTGTGTGCAATGTGTTTTGTAGGAAAAAAATGGCACAATTTACATAGTTTACATTTGAAGGAACATATACAGAACATATTACAGTAAAAAATGTATCACAAGTTTAACTTTCAATCTCAAGGCCATCATAGTCCAACATCGGTGCATCTGCAGATATGCAGTCTAATGATTAGATGACTGTCTTGGAAGACAAGGATCCGGCATGCCTGATTTTGGACTGCCAATTCTTTTGCTCTGTAAGAGATAAGCCTCCACATAGGCGGATTATAATGAGAGCAATCTGGGCTACCACCTGGTGCCCGTGGCGGCCCATGACCAGATTGCCCTATTTATTATGTTTTCTGCGCCGCCAATAGAGCCACATATTCCACTGGTGAGCTTTCATGGAGCTCCGCTGCCAATGATACAGAATGGCAGTGCAGCTCCAGTGGAGTTCCCACCGCCTCTGCTGTGTTGTGCAGCACGATGATGTCATCAGCTGGCGCACACCAGTATGTACATAATGGCCACATGTAGAAGTGTAGCCTTGGAGACCAGAGCAGAGTGCCGGGGAACGGAAACAAGGTGAATATGTATTTTTTTAATTTAATATGTGTATGGGATGTGTGCCTATTAGGGATGAGCGAACGTGCTTGGTTATACTCGATTATTACTCGAGTATCGCGGTGCTCGGGTGCAGGCTCGGACTGGCCCACCGGAGAACCGGAGGATTCTCCGGTGGGCCCAGCACTGACACCTGCTGGCATACTGGCCAGCAGCTGCCTAGGGCCCCCACTGCTCCAAGGGCCCCCACTGCTTCAAGGGCCCCCACTGCTCCAGGGGCCCCCAGCCAATGGCTATGGGGGCCCTGAGTCAAGGGGGCCTGCCCTGTGCCAGCGTAGCAGCAGCTGGAAACAGGATTGTGTCCCCGCTGCTAAAGCTAAATGAATATTCACGCTTCCCCACGTCCCTATGGGCGTGGAGAGGCGAGAATACCATTTCTCTTTAATAGCGGGCAGTGTTAGCCACAGGCTGCAGCTAATACTGCCCGCATGTAAAGCACCACACACACACACACACAGACACACACAAAGACTCACAGCGCAGCACATCCTGGCTTCCTGCACAGCTCTTCCTGTCTGAGAGAGCCCAGCTGGATGATGTCATCATCCAGCATGGGGTCTCAGACAAAAAGCTGCCAGCGAGGAAGAGGCTGCCGGGATGTGCTGCTGCGGGGAGGTGAGCTGTGCTGTGTGACTGTGTGCCTGGTGTGTGTATGTGGTGCAGTGCTTTGTGTTTGAGTGTGAGAGTGATGCGGTGCTTTGTGTGTCTGTGTGTATGTGTGTGTGTGAGAGAGGGTTGGTGGGGGGAGGCAATGATGGAGGTGATGGGCAATGATGGTGGGGGAGGCAATGATGAAGGTGATGGGCAATGATGGTGGGGGGGCAATGGTGAAGGTGATGGGCAATGATAGAGGTGATGGGCAATGATGGTGGGACGGCAAGGATGAACGTGATGGGCAATGATGGAGGGGAAGCAACGATGGAGGTGATGGGCAATGATGGTGGGGGGAGGCAACGATGGAGGTGATGGGCAATGATGGCGCTGGGGGAGGCAATGATGAAGGTGATGAGCAATGATGGCGGGGGGAGGCAATGATGAAGGTGATGGGCAATGATGGCGGTGGGGAGGCAATGATGAAGGTGATGGGCAATGATGGTGGGGAAGCAACGATGGAGGTGATGGGCAATGATGGTGGGGGAAGGCAATAATGGAGGTGATGGGCAATGATGGCAGTGGGGGGAGGCAATGATGGAGGTGATGGACAATGATGGAGGTGGGGGAGGCAATGATGAAGGTGATGGCAATGACAGTGGAGGAGGCAATGATGGAGGTGATGGGCGATGATGGAGGTGATGGGCAATGATGAAGGTGATGGGCAATGATGGTGGGGGAGGCAATGATGAATGTGATGGGCAATGATGGTGGGGAAGCAACGATGGAGGTGATGGGCAATGATGGTGGGGAGGCAACGATGGAGGTGATGGGCAATGATGGTGGGGAACGCAATGATGGAGGTGATGGCAATGATGGCGGTGGGGGGAGGCAATGATGAAGGTGATAAGCAATGATGGTGTGGGGGAGGCAATGATGAAGGTGATAGGCAATGATGGCGGTGATGGGCAATGATGGCAGTGGGGGAGCAATGATGAAGGTGATGGGCAATGATGGTGGGGGAAGCAATGATGGAGTTGATGGACAATGATGGCAGTGGGGGAGGCAATGATGAAGATAATGGGCAATGATGGTGGGGGAAGCAATGATGAAGGTGATGGGCAATGATTGCAGGGGAGGCAATGATGGCGGGGGGGGAGGCAAGAGGGGGGGGACAATGATGGAGTGATGGGCAATGATGGGGGTGGGGGGAGGCAATGATAAAGTGATGGGGAATGACATGGGGGGGGCAATGAGGAGGGGATGGGAAAAGTTGGGGAGACAATGATGGAGGGATAGGGAATGTGGTGGGGGGGGCAATGATGGAGGGGATAGGCAATGATGGGGGGGGAGGCAATGATGGTGGGGAGGGAAAGATGGGGTGATGAAAAGGGCAAACGATGGTGGGGGAGGCAAGAGGAGGTGTGAAATGGACAATGATGGTGGGGAGGAGGAGGAATGATTAGGGGTGGGGAAAGGCATAATAGGGGGGGTGGGGGAAACGATAAAGGTGGTGGGGAGAAGGGAATGATGGAATGGTGTGAGGCAATGATGGGTGGAGGGGTCTGATTAATTTGAGGGGGGTAATTATATTCTGTGGGGGGGCGGCATTATTTTCCGGGACTCTTTTTTTTGGGGGGGAAATATACTTTATGAGGATACATTTAAAATCAATGGGGGCTGCAAATCTGTGGTGGGGCGCATTTTTCTCTCGGACTACATTTAAAATTTTGGGGCAAAAAAATTACTATAAGGGGTACAGTATACTCTATGGGGGGGCGATTAAATCTGTGGGGGGCTGCATTATTCTCTAGAGACACATTTTTTTCAGGGGGTACAATTACAAAAAGAAAGGGGGTCGGGTTAAATCTATGGGGGGCCCGCATATTCCCTTGGGGGGTACATTATATCTGGGGGCTTATCCTACTTTGAAGGGGGGGGCAGGGTTTA
>JARQOD010000001.1:314925270-314940390 GCA_033576555.1 Oophaga sylvatica
AAAATGGCCTAACAGGGAAGAGTATTGCAGCTAGAAAGATTGCACCTCAGTCACAATCTATCGCATCATCAAGAACTTCAAGGAGAGAGTTCCATTGTTGCCAAAAAGGCTCCAGGGCCCCAAGAAAGACCAGCAAGCGCCAGGATCGTCCCTAAAAGTGTTTCAGCTGCGGATTCGGGCTACCAGCAGTGCAAAGCTTGCTCAGGAATGGCAGCAGGCAGGTGTGATGCATCTGCACGCACTGTGAGGCAGAGACTCTTGGAGCAAGGCCTGGTCTCAAGGAGGGCAGCAAAGAAGCCACTTCTCTCCAGAAAAAAACATCATGGACAGACTGATATTCTGCAAAAGGTACAGGCAGTGGACTGCTGAGGACTGGGTAAAGTTATTTTTCTCTGATGAATCCCCTTTTCGATTGTTTGGGACATCAGGAAAACGCCTCATTCGGAGAAGACAAGGTGAGCGCTACCACCAGTCTGTCTCATGCCAACTGTTAAGCATCCTGAAACCATTCATGTGTGGGGTTGCTTCTCAGCCAAGGGAATCGGCTCTCTCACAGTCTTGCCTAAAAACACAGCCATGAATAAAGAATGGTACCAGAATGTCCTCCAAGAGCAACTTCTCCCAACCCTCCAAGAGCAGTTTGGCGATCAACAATGCCTTTTCCAGCATGATGGATCACCTTGCCATAAAGCAAAGGTGATAACTAAATGGCTCAGGGAACAAAACATAGAGATTTTGGGTCCATGGGCTGGAAACTCCCCAGATCTTAATCCCATTGAGAACTTGTGGTCAATCATCAAGAGACGGGTGGACAAACAAAAACCTAAAAATTCTGACAAAATGAAAGCATTGATTGTGCAAGAATAGACTGCTATCAGTCAGGATTTGGTCCAGAAGTTGATTGAGACCATGCCAGGGAGAACTGCAGAGGTCCTGAAGAAGAAGGGTCAACACTGCAAATATTGACTTGCTGCATTAACTCATTCTAACTGTCAATATAAGCTTTTGTTACTCATATGTTTGAAATTATTATATTTCTGTCTGTGATAAAAACATCTGTCAAACACACATAAAAACCAGAGGGCAGAAGATCATGTGAAAATATAATATTTGTGTCATTCTCAAAACTTTTGGCCATGACTGTATTACCCCAGACCCATGTGCAGGTGCTCAGCCAGAACCACGGTAGAATGGGTCCCCTTTCTGCAGGTAATACTGCCATAATAATACCACCATATAGATCACACAAAATACCACCATATAGATCACACATAATACCGCCATATAGTTCACACATAATACCGCCATATAGATCATACATAATATCGACATATAGTTAGCAAGCAAGGCAGAAAAAATACATTTGTCCATCCAGTTCAGCCTATATTCCGTCAGAATAAATCCCCAGATCTATGTCCTTCTAAAGAACCTAATAACTGTAAGATACAATATTATTATGCTCCAGGAAGACATCCAGGCCTCTCTTGTACCCCTCGACTGAGTTCGCCATCACCACCCATCAGGCAAGGAATTCCAGATTCTCACTGCCCTAACAGTAAAGAATCCTCTTCTATGTTAGTGGAAATACCATCTCTCCTCCAGACGCAGAGAATGACCTTGTGACCATCACCTTCCTTGGTATAAACAGATCCTCGGAGAGATATTTTTATTGTCCCCTTATATACTTATACATGGTTATTAGATCACCCCTCAGTCGTCTTTTTTCCAGACTAAATAATCCTAATTTTGCTAATCTCTCTGGGTATTGTAGTTTCCCCTTCCCTTTTATTCATTTTGTTGCCCTTCTTTGTACTCGCTCTAGTTCACACATACATCACACATAATACTGCCATATAGTACAGCCACACATACATACATACAGCCATACATACATACAGTACAGCCACACATACATACATCCATACATACATACAGCCATAAATGCATACATGCAGCCATAAATGCATACATGCAGCCATACATACATACATACAGCCATACAGCCATACATACATACAGCCATACATACATACATACATACAGCCACACAGCCATACATACATAAAGCCATACGTACATACATACATCCATACATACATAAAGCCATACATACATACAGCCATACATACTGTGAGGAACGACCCCCTTTCCTCCCACGTCACCAATGTGACGTAACTCCACAGGTACAGCTCTCCGGCGCCCCCTTTGTCCCTCAGGTCAGTAAGGGAACTGCACCTAGAGCAAATGGCCGCCGGGGAGGTTGTCCTGTTACCCACTGGGTATTCTAAGATTCGTGATCAGAGTAAAAGCATCAGCCCAAGATTAATTTTATGGTTTAATTTGCCTTAAGGGCGCACTAGATAATTACAGAAATATACAGTAAAGCTATACAACGTAATTACAATGGATTTGCAGTCAGAGAAACAATACAACGATAATGTACAAGGCTAAAAGGTATAAGCTATAGATCAATATTACCGGGTTGTATGGTCATGGGGAGGCATGGAGCTCTGCGTTCCCCAGGTGAAAGTCTTCAGTTGCTGGACAGTCCCCAATGCATGTGCTGCAGCTCCATTTGGCAAGTCTGTCCCTTGTGCTTCTGTGTGTGGAATGGAATGAACACAGGGGTACCTGGCTACAGCTCTCAACCCTGCTAGGCCCTTCCCCTTTTGCTTTGAAGCACGCATATTAACTGGCCTGCAATTCATATGGAGCAGGAAACAATGGCTTGAGCTTGAGCTATTTACCATACGACTGACCATCTTATTCAGACCCTGGCCTAAACCAATTAGCATGTAAAGGCCTATTGATTCATAGTGGACATCAAAGCTGGCCGTACTGAATATGCTAATAGGCCCTGTGTAGCTAAAAGTCTGTGGCTGTGTGAACTGACAAAATGGAGGCTGGTACAGCCCTGTACAAAATGGCGACAACCTTTTCCTTACACATACATACATACATACAGCCATACATACATACATACAGCCATTCTTGCATACAGAAATCCCAGAACCACATGGGGGGACCTAGTGAATGACCCGCATAGAGCTGGGACCACCGTAACAAAGGCTACCATCAGTAAAACACTACGCCGCCAGGGACTCAGATCCTGCAGTGCCAGACGTGTCCCCCTGTTTAAGCCAGTACATGTCTGGGTCCGTCTGAAGTTTCCTAGCAAGCATTTGGATTATCCAGAAAAGTATTGGGAGAATGTCATATGGTCTGATTAAATCAAAGTAGAACTGTTTGGTAGAAACAAAACTCGTCGTGTTTGGAGGAGATAGAATGCAAAGTTGCATCCAAAGAACACCATACCTACTGTGAGGCATGGGGGTGGCAACTTCATACTTTGGGGCTATTTCTCTGCAAAGAGACCAGGACGACTGATCCGTGTACATGAAAGAATGAATGGGGCCATGTATCATAAGATTTTGAGTTCAAACCTCCTTCCATCAGCAAGGGGATTGAAGATGAAACATGGATGGGTCTTTCAGCATGATAATGATCCCAAGCACACTGCCAGGGCAACGATGGAGTGGCTTTCTAAGAAGCATATGAAGGTCCTGGAGTGGCCTAGCCAGTCTCCAGATCTCAACCCCATAGAAAACCTTTGGAGGGATTTGAAAATCCGTGTTGCCCAGCGATAGGCCCAAAACATCACTGCTCTAGAGGAGATATGCATGAAAGAATGGGCCAACATACCACCAACAGTTTGTGCCAAGCTTATGAAGATTTACAGAAAACGTTTGACCTCTGTCATTGCCAACAAAGGATATATAACAAAATATTGAGATAAACTTTCGTTAATGACCAAATACTTATTTTCCACCATAGTTGCAAAAATAAATCTTGCCAAATCATACAAGGTGATTTTCTGGATTTGTTTTCTCATTTCTCATAGTTGTGGTCTACCTATGACGTCAATTACAGGCCTCTCTCATCTTTTTAAGTGGGAGAACTTGCACAATTGGTGGCTGACTAAATACTTTTTTTCCCCACTGTATATATATTGTGACAGAGTCACTGGCAGGGTGGTAGATGGGAGATATGTGCCACTGCGCTTAACGGCGTGATACGAAACCAGAGCAGTTTTTCTCCAGCACACTATTTGTTGTGAGGATTAAGTTGCATAAAAGGGCTGGTTTTATGTGGACCTTCAGCCAGGACTTGCGTGAAGGGAAGCACAGGCTTAGGTTTAAATAACCGAGGCCGTCGATGATCAGCTAGCCAGGAGATAGGAGTCTCCAGGGACTTTGTGGCTCGTCGGGCACAGACTGAACCTGTGCTGCTCCAGTGCGGGGTGCCGCCGCATGTTGCAGCATTGTTGCTTTGTTCCTGTTTTAGCCAGAATGGCTGAGTTTTTGTTCCAGTGTGTTGGTTTATGCTTCCTAATAATAAACCAACAAGGTCTTAAAGAGACGGTGTACCCATTGTTTCCTACCTCTCTGTGCCGCCACGTGAGTGAACTACCACTATATATATATATATATATATATATATATATATATATATATAAATATATATATATATATATATATATATATGTAGCGAGGGAAAAAAGTATTTGATTTTGTAAGTTTGCCCACTGACAATGTTATGAACAGCCTATAATTTTAAGGGTAGGTTAATTTTAACATTGAGAGGTAGAATATCAAAAATAAAAACCAGAAAATCACATTGTATAAATTATATAAATGTATTTGCATTTTGCAGTGAGAAATAATATTTGATCCCTTTTTCAAACAAGACTTAGGCTGTGTTTCCACGCTCAGGAAACACAGTTCTTTGGACGGAGTGGAAAGTCCGCTCCGCCCAAAGCCCCGCCCCTTTTGAACGCGCGGTCAATCCGGATGTGTTCATGGAACACATCCAGAACACATGCGGAATGACCGCAGGGCTACATAGCACTGTGTTATTTCCCTTGCGGCGACGCAGCGTCGCCGCAAGGGAATAGGACTTGCTGCGGTCTAAAAAGACGCCCCGCATGTCCGGAAACGCAGGTCTTCCGCCTGCGTGTTTGTAAGCATAGTGGAGACGGGATTTCTTGAAATCCCCTCCACTATGCTGTAACATCTGGACGCAGCTAATCCGGACTGTTTCCTGAACGTGGAAACACACCCTAAATACTTGGTGACAAAACCCTTGTTGGCAAGCACAGCAGTCAGATGTTTTTTGTAGTTGATGATGAGTTTGGCGCCCATGTCAGGAGGAATTTTGGTCCACTCCTCTTTGCAAATCATCTGTAAATCATTAAGATTTTGAGGCTGTCGCTTGGCAACTCGGAGCTTCAACTTCCTCCATAAGTTTTTGATAGGATTAAGGTTTGGAGACCTTAATCCCATGACCCAAGATCTAAGCCACTCCATGACCTTAATGTGCTTCTTTTTTAGCCACTCCTTTTTTGCCTTGGCTTTATGTTTTGGGTTATTGTCTTACTGGAAGACCCAGCCACGACCAAATTTAAGGCTGTGGTTCCACGGTCCGGAACCACAGCGCTTTGGACGGAGCGGAAATTCCGCTCCGTCTAAGCCCCGCCCCCTTTATGACGCGCGATCTTTCCGGAGGTGTTCAGGACACCTCCGGAACACCTCCGGAAAGAGCGCAGGGCTACATAGCCCTGTGTTAATTCTGTTGCGGCGACGCACCGTCGCCGCAATACGCGAGGACATGCTGCGGTCTAAAAAGACGCGCCGCATGTCCGTTTACGCAGGTCTGCCACCTGCGTATTGTTACGCATAGTGGAGACGGGATTTCTTGAAATCCCCTCCACTATGCTGTAACATCTGGACGCTGCGTGTTTGGCGCTGCGCCAGCGCACAGCGCCAAACACGCAGCGTTTCCTGACCGTGGAAACTCACCCTTAGGGTATGTGCACACGTTGCAGATTGTTCTGCAGAATTTTCTGCACAGAATCTGCATCTCTTGGCAGAAACTGCAGGTCAAAATCTGCGCAGTTTTTATCCTTTTTTGTCCTTTTTATCTGCAGATTTACTGCAGTTTTGGTGCAGATTTCCCCTGCCTTTTCAGACCTGCAGATTCCTATAATGGAGCAGGTCTCAAAACGCTGCAGTTCTGCACAAAAGAAGTGACATGCACCAAATCTGCGCGGAAATATCTGCAGCATGTGCACTGCGTTTTTTGAATTCCATTGACTAGAATGGTACTGTACATCACTTGCAGTTCTGCTGCAGATCTGCAAGGCAAAATCTGCTCCAGAACTGCAACAGAATCTGCAACGTGTGCACATACCCTTAATGTCCTGGCAGAGGGAAGGAGGTTGTCACTCAGGATTTTACGGTAGATGTCTCCATCCATTCTCCCATTGATCCAGTGAAGTAGTCCTGTGCCCTTAGCAGAGAAACACCCCCAAAACATAATGTTTCCACCTCCATGCTTGACAGTGTGCTTACTACATTTAGCATCCATATGTTTGGCATTTCTGTAGCGATGACAGCCTGCCTAATTTACAGGTGCGTGTCTTTAGAAGTATGAGCTGGGCAACACAACGTACTGGTCACTAAAATGGCAGTTTGCAATTTACTCAGTAACATCCACTGCTGCATGTTTCTGGAAAACACCCATGGAGTCAAAATTGTCACTACACCTATAAAGAAATTCCCAAAGGGGTATAATTTCCAACATGTGGTCACTTGAGGGGGGATTCTGCTCTTCTAGCACTTAGGGGCTCTGTATATAGAGCCTGCTAATTCTTCTAGGAAAATCTGTTTTCCAGGAGTAAATTTGCGCTCCGTCCCTCCCGAGTCTCTACGTATGGCTAAGCAGTACTGTATAACCACATATGGGGTTTTGCCACATTCAGTAGAAATTGTGGGACACATTTTGGTGCCATTTTTACCAATTTCTCCTTGTAAAAATGTAAAATCTGGGGCTAAAACAATTTTTTTGTAGTAAAAATTTAATTATGCTTTCTTCACAGTCCAATGGTATAAAATTTTGTGACACACCTGTGGTGTCAATATGATCATCGAAACCCTAGATTAAACCACCAAGGCATGTTTTTTGTGAAATAGGGTCACTTATGATGAGTTCTGCTGTTCTGGCACTTCCGGGGGCTCTCCCAGTGATGGCACCACAAGAAAACCATAAGGCCGGCGTCACACTGGCGACAGAATCGGACGACTGCAATGCGATGAAAAATCGTATTGCAGTCTGCCCTATGTTAATCTATGGAGCAGCTCCCAGTATCAGATTTTTTGTGGTCCGTTTTAAACGTCCGTGTGCAATCGCAGCATGCTGCGATTGTCACCGATTGTGGGTCGACTATCGCCAATGCAAGTCTATGGGAGCGATGAAAAATCTGATTACAAACGGACTGCATGTGTGACTTGCGATGAAATCGCATCGGTGTCCTTTAGAAAAGCCGGCAATTCATCCCCGATTATACTGTAAAATCACACTGACAGCTTTAATAAAGACTAGAAAGAATAGATATACACACATAGAATACATATATATATATATATATATATATATATATATATATGTAATTGTGACATGAATATATATATATATTTATATTTCCTAGACTTCTACATACTGTAATAGCCGCAAATTCAATTGCCGGCTTCTGTGAAATCACAGAAGCCGACATGAAATGATACATTGTTTCCACACAGTTAACCATGTCATTTCCTGTATTTTGATATTTGTTTAGAACTTACAATTACATGAGTGTATTTGTGCTAAATTTCAGACATGTAGGGGTTAATTAAAGGTGTAAATTCGTTGACAAAAAAATGCGTGGGCTCCCGCTGTATTTTCTCCACCAGACAGACAAAGCAAGCGAGTGGGGGCAGATAATAATAGCCTAGGGAGGGTACTTTTTTTTGTGCCCCCCCTGGCTACTAACATCTGCCCCAGACACCCCAGAAAGGTCAAATCTATAATTAGATTCGCCCTTTCTGGCACTTTGCCCGTCTATTCCCATTGCCCTGTAGCGGTGGCGAATGGGTTAATAATCTCACCTTAATGTCACCTTAGTATTGAAAGGTGACCTTAAGGCAGGTTAATAATTGAGAGCTGTCAATTAGACAACTATCAATTATTAATCCTATTGAAGTAAATAAAAAAACACACACACACTTTAAGAATAAATAATTTTAATGAAATAAAAACACATATTTTTGACCATCTTTTATTTAAGTCTTAATCCGTTCGAAGCCCTTGTTCTTCTAAAATAAATATAAAATAATAAAACAACATTATTCTTACCTATCTGGCAATCTGTCACGTCCCACGATGTAATCCTTCACAAAGGGTTAACTAGCAATCAGATAAGCAGCGCAAGTAATCCTGCGTGCTCATCTGATAGCTCCTGAATGAATGAACTTATCTCCTGCCGACAGGAGAGGATGTGATTCATGAATGAAGCTTAATTGATTGTATCCACTTTCACCTTAGGTCAGGTCACTCAAGTGAAAGTGGCAATAAATCAATTAAGCTCCATTCATGAATCTATTCCTCTCCTTTCGCTGGGAGAGTAACTGATTCATTCAGGGGAATACAGGTCTGAGACAGCATTATTAGCTCTCTGCGACCTGTAACCTGTTAACCCTTTCTGATGGATTACAGCGTGGGACCTGACTGTACTTCGGATTGGTAAGAATAATTTTGCTTTTTTATTTTATTTTTATTACAGGAAATGGTTTTAGCAAGAAAATAAAATATTGTCAAAAACTGTGTGATTATTTCATTAAACTTCTTTTTTATTAAACTGTGTGTGTTTGATTTTTCTATCATACAATAGGATTAATAATTGATAGTTGTCTAATTGACAGCTCTCAATTATTAACCTGCCTTAAGGTCACCTTTCAATACTAAGGTGACATTAAGGTGAGATTATTAACCCATTCGCCACCGCTACAGGGCAATGGGAATAGACGGGCAAAGTGCCAGAAAGGGCGAATTTAATTATTAATTTGCCCTTTCTGGGGTGTCTGGGGGCAGATGTTAGTAGCCAGGGGGGGCACAAAAAATGTACCCTCCCTAGGCTGTTATTATCTGCCCCCACTCGCTTGCTTTGTCTGTCTGGTGGAGAAAATACAGCGGGAGCCCACGCATTTTTTTTCAAGGAAATTACACCTTTAATTAACCCCTACATGTCTGAAATTTTGCACAAATACACTCATGTAATTGTAAGTTCTAAACAAATATCAAAATACAGGAAATGACATGGTTAACTGTGTGGAAACAATGTATCATTTCATGTCGGCTTCTGTGATTTCACAAAAGCCGGCAATTGAATTAGCGGCTATAACAGTATGTAGAAGTCTAGGAACTATAAATATATGTATATATATGTCACAATGACATGTATATATATATATATATATATATATATATATGTGTTCTATGTGTATATATCTATTCTTTTTTTTGTGATTGAAATACTATTCTTTTGGATCCATTATATGTCAGTTTTGCAAGCCTGCGAGAAAATCTCGCAAGTCGGATGAAAATCGGATGTTACAAGGTACACACACATGCGACTAAATCGCATCTTTGAAGGAAAATCGGATGCCAGAAGGATGTGTGATGTTTGCATTTTGATCCGACAATCGACCGTCTAAAACGGACCGATTTTTTGTCGTTGTGTGTGACGCCGGCCTAACAGTAAAATCTGCACTATAATATGGCGCTCCTTCCCTTCTAAGCTTTGCACTGTGCTTGAAAAGTATTTTCCGTTATTAATAATAATAATAATAATAATTTTATTTCTATAGCGCCAACATATTCTGCAGCGCTTTACATTCTAGAGGGGTCTTGTACAGACAATAGACATTATAGCATAGCAATAAACACAGATTAAAGTAGATACCAAGAGGAATGAGGGCCCTGCTCGCAAGCTTACAATCTATGAGGAAAAAGGTGAGACACGAAAGGTAGATGGTAACAATTTCTTTCATTATTCTGACCAGCCATAGTGTAAGAATCGGGCGTACATGTAATTCTGATAAGATATTAGTGCACTCAGCAGAAATTTTTGCAACAAACTAAGGTCCATTTTTCCTTTTAGCCCTTGGAAAAATTAAAAACTTGGGGCTAAAACAACATTTTAGTGTTAACCCCTTCACCCCCAATACAATTCTGACCACTGTCTCTTTATGATGTTATAACTCTGGTACGCTTCAACGGATCTTCGCGATTCTGAGATTGTTTTCTCGTGACATATTGTACTTCATGTTAGTGGTAAAATTTCTTCGATATACCTTGCGTTTATTTTTGAAAAAAGCGCAAATATGGCGAAAATTTTGAAAATTTTGCAATTTTCAAACTTTGAATTTTTTTTCCCTTAAAACAGAGAAATATGTCACACAAAATAGTTAAGAAACAACATTTCCCACATGTCTACTTTACATCAGCACAATTTTGGAACCAACATTTTTCTTTGTTAGAAAATTAGAAGGGTTAAAAGTTGACCAGTAATTTCTCATTTTTACAACAAAATTTACAAAGCCATTTTTTTAGGACCACCTCACATTTGAAGTCACTTTGACGGGTCTATATAGCAGAAAATACCCAAAAGTTACACCATTATAAAAACTGCACCCCTCAAGCTACTCAAAACTACATTCAAGAAGTTTAATAACCCTTCAGGTGCTTCACAGGAGCTGAAGCAACATGGATGGAAAAAATTAATATTTAACTTTTTAGCCACAAAAATGATCTTTTACAAACATTTTTTATTTTCACAAGGGTAAAAGGAGAAAATGGGCACATAAAGTTGTTGTGCAATTTCTTCTGAGTACGCCAATACCCCATATGTGGGGGAAAAACACTGTTTGGGCACACGGCAGGGCTCGTAAGGGAAGGAGCGCCGTTTGACTTTTTCAAACTAAAATTGGCTGGAGTTGAGATTGGACGCCATGTCGTGTTTGGAGAGCCCTGATACGCCTAAACAGTGGAAACCCCCCACAAGTGACACCATTTTGGAAACTATACCCCCTAAGGAACTTATCTAGATCTGTTGTGAGCACTTTGAACCCCAAAGTGTTTCACAAAAGTTTATAATGCCTGGGTGTGAAAAAAAAAAAAAACAATTTTTCACAAAAATGATTTTTTAGTCCCAAATTTTTGATTTTTCCCAAGGAAATTGGACCCCAAAACTTGTTGACCAATTTGTCCTGAGTACGCTGATACCCCATATTGGGGAGGGGAAACTGTTTGGGCGCACGGCAGGGCTTGGAAAGGAAGCAGTAACGTTTTGGAATGCAAACATTGATGGGGTCATGTTCCGTTTGTAGTGCCCCAGATGAGCCTAAACAGTGGAAACCCCCCACAAGTGACCCCATTTTGGAAGCTAGACCCCCTAAGGAACTTATCTAGATCTTTGGTGAGCACTTTGAACCCCAAGTGCTTCACACAAGTTTATAATGCCCGGGCATGAAAATAAAAAATCCTTTTTTTTCCCACAAAATTATCTCTTAGTCACTAATTTTTTATTTTCCCATAGGTAACAGGAGAAATTGGACCACAAAATTTGTTGTCCAATTTGTCCTGAGTACGCTGATACCCCATATGTGAGGGGGAACCACTGTTTGGGCGCATGGCAGAGCTCGGAATGGAAGGAGCACCATTTGACTTTTTCCAACCAAAATTGGCTGGAATTGAGATTGGACACTATGTTGCATTTGGAGAGACCCTGATGTGCCTAAACAGTGGAAACCCCCCACAAGTGACCCCATTTGGGAAACTAGACCCCCTAAGGAACTTATCTAGATCTTTGGTGAGCAATTTGAACCCCCAAGTGCTTCACACAAGTTTATAACGTAGAGCTGTAAAATTAAAAAATCATATTTTTTCCACAAAATTGATCTTTTCACCCCAATTTTTATTTTCCCAAGGGAAACAAGACACCAAAAGTTATTGTGCAATTTGTCCTGAGTGCGCTGATACCCCATATGTGGGAGTAAACCACTGTTTGGGTGCATGGCAGAGTTTGGAAGGGAAGGAGCGCCGTTTTACTTTTTCAACGCAGAATTGGCTGGATGCCATGTCGTGTTTGGAGAGCTTCTGATCTGCCTAAACAGTGGAAACCCCCACAAATGACACCATTTTGGAAACTAGACCCCTCAAGGAACTTATCTAGATGTGTGGTGAGCACTTTGAACCCCAAAGTGCTTCACAGAAGTTTATAACGTACAGCCGTAAAATAAAAAATCTCTTTTTTTTTTACAAAAATGATTTTTTTCGCTCCCAATATTTTATTTTCACAAGGGTAACAGGAGAAATTGGACCCCAAAAGTTGTTGTTCAATTTGTCCTGAGTATGCTGATACCCAATATGTGGGAGTAAACTACTGTATGGGCGCACGTCGGGGCTCGGAAGGGAAGTAGTGACGTTTTGGATTGCAGACTTTGATGGAATGGTCTGGGGGAGTCATGTCGCATTTGGAGAGCCCCTGATGCGCCTAAACAGTGGAAACCCCCCACAAGTGACCCCATTTTGGAAAATAGACCCCACAAGGAACTTATCTAGATGTGTGGTGAGCACTTTGAACCCCGAAGTGCTTCACAGAAGTTTATAACGTACAGCCGTAAAATAAAAAATCTTTTTTTTTTTTTTACAAAAATGATTTTTTCGCCCCCAATATTTTATTTTCACAAGGATAACAGGAGAAATTGGACCCCAAAAGTTGTTGTCCAATTTGTCCTGAGTATGCTGATACCCAATATGTGGGAGAAAACGACTGTATTGGTGCACGTCTGGGCTCGGAAGGGAAGTAGTGATGTTTTGGATTGCAGACTTTGATGGAATGGTCTGGGGGCGTCATGTCGCATTTGGAGAGCCCCTGATGCGCCTAAACAGTGGAAACCCCCCACAAGTGACCCCATTTTGGAAAATAGACCCCACAAGGAACTTATCTAGAAGTGTGGTGAGCGCTATGAAGCCCCAAGTACTTCACAGAAGTTTTATAACATACAGCCGTAAAAACAAAAAAAATCATTTTTTTTTTCCAAAAATGATTTTGTCGCCCCCAGTTTTTTATTTTCCCAAGGGTAACAGGAGAAATAGGCCAAATTGCACAATAACTCTTGTGGTCCAGAGTACGCTGATACCCCATATGCGGGGGTAAACTACTGTTTGGGCGCATGGCAGAGCTCAGAAGTGAAGGAGCACCGTTTGACTTTTTCAACGCAGAATTGGCTGGAATTGAGATCAGACGCCATGTCACATTTGGAGAGCCCCTGATGTGCCTAAATAGCAGAAACCCCCCAATTCTAACTCCAACCCTAACCACAACACACCCTAACCCTAGTCCCAACCCTAACCACAAACCTAACCCTAACACACCCCTAACCGTAATCCCAACCCTAATCCTAACGTTAGCGCCAACCCTAACCCTAACTTTAGACGCAACCCTAACCCTAACGGGAAAATGGAAATAAATACATTTTTTTAATTTTATTATTTTTCACTAACTAAGGGGGTGATAAAGGGGGGTTTGATTTACTATTTATAGCGGGTTTTTATGATTGGCAGCTGTCACGCTAAAAGACGCTTTTTATTGCAAAAAATAGTTTTTTGCATCACCACATTTTGAGAGCTATAATTTTTGCATATTTTGGCCCACAGAGTCATGTGAGGTCTTATTTTTTGCGGGACGAGTTGACATTGTTATTGGTACCACTTTTGAGCATGTGACATTTTTTGATCGCTTTTTATTTCGATTTTTGGGAGGTTAGAATGAACAAAAATCAGCAATTCATGAATTTCTTTTGGGGGAGGCGTTTATACCGCGTGTGGTAAAATTGATAAAGCAGTTTTATTCTTCGGGTCAGTACGATTACGGCGATACCTCATTTATATCATTTTTTTATGTTTTGGCGCTTTTATAGAATGAAAACAATTTTATATAAAAAATTATTATTTTTGCATCGCTTTATTCTGCGAGCTATAACTTTTTTATTTTTTCACTGATGATGCTGTATGATGGCTCGTTTTTTGCAGGACAAGATGACGTTTTCAGCGGTATCATGATTATTTATATCGGTCTTTTTGATCGCGTGTTATTCCACTTTTTGTTCGGCGGTATGATGATAAAGCATTGATTTTTTGCTTTGTTTTTTTTTTTTTTTTAAGGGGTTCACTAAAGGGGTTAACTAGTGGGACAATTTTATAGGGGGGGTCGTTACGGACGCGGCGATACCAAATATGTGTACTTTTATTGTTTTTTTTTTTTTATTTACAGGAAAAAATGAATTTATTGGGGAATATTTTTTTTTTTTTTTTTATGATTTTTTTTACCACTTTTTATTTTTATTTTTTTTACTTTTTTACTTTGTCCCAGGGTGGGACATCACAGTATTTTAGCAGATCACTGGTGTGACAGTGTGCACAGCACTCTGTCACACCAGCGATCGCTCTGGCATCGCTACAGGCTTCCCCAGCGCCTGCTCTCAGCAGGCACTGAGGAAGCCGCCTCCCTGCAGGACCCCGACGCCATCTTGGATCCGGGGACCTGGAGGGAGGATGGACCCTCGGAACAGCGCGACACATCGCGCTGCTCTGAGGGTCTCAGGGGAGCGCGCAGGGAGCCCCACCCTGCGCGATCCTCCCCTGTGCCCCGGGTACACCGCGATCATGTTTGATCGCGGTGTGCCAAGGGTTAATGTGCCGGGAGCGGTCCGTGACCGCTCCTGACACACAGTCACGGGTGTCAGCTGTGATAATCAGCTGACACCCGGCGGCGATCAGCTGCGCTCCCCCCGGGAGCGCAGCTGATCGCCCATGACGTACTATTCCGTCCATGGGAATTAGGTCCAGGGTCACATGGACGGAATAGTTCGTCTGATGGAATAAAGGGGTTAAAAATGTAATCATTATTTTCTTCACTTCCCAATAGTATAAAAATAGTATAAAAATCTGTGAGGCATATGTGCCAATATGATCACTGCACTCCTAGATGAATTCATTGGGATGTGTAATTTGTAAAATGAGGTCTTATATGGGGGTTTCTTCTGTTCTGGCACCACATGGGCTCTGCGAATGTGACATAGCACCGTCAAACTAATCCAGCAAAATCTGAACTTCAATATGGCGCCTCTTCCCTTCTGAGCTTTGCACTGTGAATCAAAAGTACTTTACAACCACAAATGG
>JARQOD010000001.1:314940490-315023025 GCA_033576555.1 Oophaga sylvatica
AAAGAGGGAAAAAATGCAACAAACAGAAAAAAAAAATCTCTGACAACTCTGACTTTTTTTTTTTTTTTCACACTATTTTTCCCTTCTGTGAGAACCATATAATTTTAGTTTTGGGCCGGTGAAACTGTTATGTTTAGGTAGCTGAGCGAAAAAGCAAAATCTGTAATACACCAGAGAGGCTGGAACCTATTGGATTGCAGTAACCCGAACCAACCACACAACTAGAGGTAGCCGTGGAGCGTTCCTACGTTGATCCTAGACGCCTCGTCACAGCCTGAGAGATAACTACAACTAAAGGCAGAAAGATGAAAGCTATCTGCCCTGGAGCAGATCCCCAAAGAAAAAAGGAAGCCCCCAAACATGTAATGGCGGTTAGACAGGAAGATAGCACGGACACAGACAGAAAAAAATAGAATGAGCAAACGTTAGGGCCCAATCTGTCTAGACAGAAAAGTACAGGAAAGAATTCTGACTGCAATCCAACAAAAACCCTAAAAAATACCAGCACTTCTGATTGCCAAAAAAACCTGAGATCACACGAATCTCTACCACCTAAATCAGATCTCTGGTGTAACAAAACAAAGCCGCAGCCACTGAAAAAACAGGAAAAAGCAAATGAACAAATAACAGTGGCTACAGATAAATTGAGAGGAGCACAGGTCCAAGGAGGGGACCCGGCTGACCTCCACAAAAGTGCAGAAAACTATGCAAAAAGCAAGCACAAAAAGAAAAGCAGAAAATATCTGAAAGCAGCAGGTGCAGGCAAGACTCCAGCAAACTTCCAAATGAACCAGGAACCACAATTGAGACAAGAACAATTGATCACCAGCGACCATCATGGGAGGAACCTCCCTTATATCAGTCCAGTCAGTGAACCCAGATTGCCATTCCTCGCTGAAAGGTTCAGTACTGTCTGTAACCACCAGAGGGAGACTCTGCTCAGAAACCATCTCTAGCACATTCACAACACTCCCCATCATCATGATCATTTACTCCCTATCATCATCATCATTGCCTCCCCATCATCATCATCATCATTGCCTCCCCATCATCATCATCATTGCCTCCCCATCAACATCATCATCATTGCCTCCTCACCACCATCACTGCCTGAGTGGATCCCTCTCACCCCATCATAAAACATGGATCAGCTTGCAGCTACCTTGTGGGGTTGGATGAAGCGTCTGACTAGTAATTAGCTGGATGTTTGTGAGTAGACCACACTCTCCCCACCACTGCAGCCAAGTATGTCCTGAAGGCTCTGTTTCTAACACATGCTACTTTCTGCAGGATATCATTTCTGTATCCATATGGCAGTACTGTATTTTCCATTGTCACTTGCTGCCTGCACCTGACACTTGCCTCTTGGGATTATTATATGCTTGCCTCCCCCCACCACCATCACACATACAGCACCACACACAGACAGTACCGCAGCACTCTCTCACATACACACACAAAGCACCGCACTACATGATACACACACACTGATACACACAGACACACACACACAGACACACACACCTCAAATCTCACCTGTCCGGCGTCCGCGCTCTCTCTGCCACAGCCCACCGCTGAATGATGACGTGAGAGCTAGAACAGGCGCCCTGCAGGCGCCCCCTGGAGGCTGGAGCTGCGGCAGCGGAGGCAAGGGGAGAGGCCCTAAGCAAGCGGGGGGGCCCAGTGGCGGCGCTGGTACCACTCTCATACGCTAACGGGAGCCGGGGTGCCCGACGGCGAGTGGGCCCCCTTGCCTGCTCAGGGCCCCGGCACTTGCCCGGGTATGCCGGGTGTTGACGCCGGCACTGCATGCAGCTGTACCTCTGGCAGAGAGGGTCTTGAAGAGAGGGATGTTGGTGTAAAAATTATCAATGTAGAGGTGATAACACATATCCAGCACTGGGTGCAGCAATTCCCACACAATTTTCCCACTCACTCCCAGGACTGGGGGGGCATTCAGAGGGATTAATCTTGGTGTCTCCTTCTCCTCGTAGACCCTAAATCTGTTGGTGTACCTTGAGGTACTCTCACACAGTTTGTACAGCTTTATTCCATACCTGGACCTCTTACTGGACAGGTATCGTCGGAATTTTAGCCTCCCTTTGAAGTGAACGAGAGATTCATGAATAGCGATGTCCCTCTGGGGTGTGTATGCCTCAGCAAATTTTCTGCTGAAGTGTTCAATCACTGGCCGAATTTTATAGAATTTTATATAGATGACCAAAGTTTGGATCATCTCGGAGAGGACACTGTTCATTATCACTATAATGCAAAAATTTTGGATCCCTTCAAATAGTGTCCTTTTCATAGCTGTGCGGAATACCAGTGTACTGTAGAGAATATCATTTCCCCAAAATGTTATCATCTCTGCTGAATTTATGGGGGTCCATCTGGTGAATGATGACGTGGGATTTTGGATGAAAAATTTATGGGCATACAGGCTTGTCTGGGCCCCCATAAGATTTATTATTTCATCACTGAAAAAGAATTTGAAGAATCAATTTCAGTGAAGCCAAACTGAATTCTTGAGCTGCTGCTGAAATCCGGAATGACAGGATGATAATTTCCAGGGGTTGCAATCCATATGGGATTGATTGCTGCAGGAGTTGCCTGGGTCCTAGGGCGCCTTGTTGGGGATCCTTCCTCACTAGATGAGGAGGAGGAGGAATAGAGGAATGTGGGATCTTCCTCAATGGCTGAATCCGTGTCAGACGCAAGGAATGGCATAAGCCTTCTCTGGTGAATAGCGCCTTCTTGATGAATGGGCCATTTTTTTTTTATTTTTCCAAACCCCGGGAATGTGTACGTAAGTGGTGCTTTTAGACGTGTAATGTGTGGCACTTGTGTATAGGGTACTATTTATTATAACAAAACAGAGAAAAATAGAGAGAAAAAATGTAGAAGAAACAAGAAAACAAAATGAAAAGAAAAATCAGATGTAAAAAAATAAGTTTGTATAAAAAGTATAAATTTACCCTAAGCAACTAATTATTTTTTTTGCAAAATAAAAACGAATGCCACTAACAGTGTGACGTACGCTCCTCTAATGCACTCGCTAAAACTTAGACGACGCAACTAATTATTCTTTTTACGAAAGAAAAACAAACACCACTAACAGTGTGACGTACGCTCCTCTAATGTACTCGCTAAAACATAGACGACGCAACAAATTTTTTTTTTGCAAAAGAAAAACGAACGCCACTAACAGTGTGACGTCCGCTCCCCTAATGCACTAGAGATTATCTGGCGATAGCAGATTTTTTATGCAAAAAAAAAAAAAAAAAGTCGCTACCTCCCTACCTATCAAACTACTCTGTACAATTTTTTTTTCTAAAAGATGATCGGTCATCACTAACGCTGTGACGCCAGCTATACTAACACGCTACCTCGCTACCACTAAACTACGCTGTACAATTTTTTTTTCTCTGAAATCAAGATCGGTTGTCTCTAATGCTGTTACACCAGCTAATCTACGTCTAAAACTACACTGTACTAACTACTTTTATTATTTATTAGAAAAAAAATCAGACGTCGCTTAGACTGCGATGTCCGCTATGCTATCTAGCTAAAAAATGAAAAATTCCAGTGGTGCAGTCTCTGATCAGCAGCGATACTGATCAGAGCGTTGCGGACACAGGAAGAGATTGAAAGCTCTGCGCAGGACGCCGCGCACAGGAAAAAAGTGCGCTAAAACTTCAATTGGAGGAGGGTGTACTGGAACAGGGATGGGGACGTCATCAAACACTGATGCAGACTATGCTACCATGCTACATCTAAAACTACACTGTACTATTATTATTACATTTTTCTAAAAAAAAATCAATATGATGTTGCTTAGACTGTGATGTCCGCTATGCTAACTAGCTAAAAAAAGAAAAATTCCAGTGGTGCAGTCTCTGATCAGCAGCGATACTGATCAGAGCGCTGTGGACACAGAAAGAGCACAAAAGCTCTGCGCAGGATGCCGCGCACACAAAAAATCACAAAATAAGTGTGCTAAAAATTCAATTGGAGGGGGTACTGGAACAGGGGTGGGGGGTACGTCACCACACACTGACGCCGGCTATGCTACCTTGCTATGTCTAAAACTACACTGTACTAACTACTATTATTTTTTCTAAAAAAAAAAATCGGACGTCGCTTAGACTGCGACGTCAGTTACACTAGCTACAAAGAAAAAAGTCCCGTGGCGCAGTCTCTGATCAGCAGCGATACTGATCAGAGCGCTGTGGACACAGGAAGAGCACAAATGCTCTGCGCGGAACGCCGCGCACAGGAAAAAAGAGTAAAAAAGTGCGCTAAAAATTCAATTGGAAGAGAAGGGAGGGGGGAGGGAGGTACTGGTACAGGGATGAGGGACTGGGAAAGGGGTGGGGGAGGTGCTGCCACTGCTGCTGTCATCACAGGAGTCACACAGCAGACAGATCGCAGCACACAGGAGGCAGATAGTAGGAGGATCACTCTGGAGCAGGATGTAAGGTTCTTTGTATATGTTCTTGAAACTCAGTTTTTCCGTCAGCCATTTTGCTTTCTGTCTTGCTGCAGCTATCTTGCCCTCAGTCAATATGGAGTTTTCAGCTTTCATGTTCCCGCCCTGATTCTCTCCCTCTTGCTTCTTAAGCAGCCACAGCTGAGCAATCAGTGCTTCTGAATCTAGCCTGCAGTGAACCTGTGACCTGACTCCTGAAGCCTTGGACCTTGTACTCCAGCTATTCCTACTGAGGAACTCTGAAACATTGTGGACTCTGGAACCCTGCTCTTTGAAAGAACCACGTTTGCATGGACTTACGGTAACAGAGAAGAAGATCCTGAACCTGTTGTGGAGAGTGATTGCTGAGCTTAGATTACTCTGGCCTGCTGTGTCTCCTGCTTCTGTGTCTGCAAACTGTGTGACTATTTTTGCCAACTTGTATGAAGTAATACAAGACCTTCTATATCAAACCTTTGTCTCATGTGTTTTCATCGCACCCAAGCACAAGACGCTATATGAACTGTACTACACACATTACAAGATTCAGAAGCCAAACGTTAGTGTCTGCTGGGTCTGGAAAGGCTGTGTCTGCTGTAACTGTGGATATCAGATGTCCGGTTGTACTTTCTGTGATGACAGTGGTTGTGACTTCTCACAACCATTCCAGGTGAGCAGTCCCTTAAGTTTTTTTTTTCTCTGCAGTGTTACCACAGGTAAACACTATTGTTTTTTTTTCTCTTTTCTCTTCTCCTACCAGTACTTTTGTCTTAAAAGATTTGGAAGATGGAAGCCCGCATAAAGGAACTTTGCGGAGTGACTGATAATATCCTTGCAGATTTACAAACTATAAAAACCCGCTTTACAAATCTACAGGACCTCACTAATCACAATTTGCAAGTGTTTGGACAGACTGCCCAGGATTTGCGAGCCAGGATTGAGGTTCTAGAGGAGCGAGTCCAGGCTCCTGCCGTAGCCCCGAGTTCTGGGATTCCCAAGTTGCCCCCTTTTCGTTTTGGCGGTGAACGTGAGAAATTCAGGGGATTTATTAACCAATGCAATCTTTTTTTTTTCTGCACATGCTTCACAATTTCCCACTGAACGATCTAAA
Organism: Oophaga sylvatica; assembly: GCA_033576555.1. NCBI lineage: Eukaryota > Metazoa > Chordata > Amphibia > Anura > Dendrobatidae > Oophaga > Oophaga sylvatica. Next base: position 314,946,070 of record JARQOD010000001.1, read on the forward strand.
GTACTTACTATAATTATGTTGCTTACCAACAAGGCTTTGATGTGGGCAAACCCTCTGATTGAGACTGAGGATGAATGTTTGGATCATCTTGATGCTTTCATTTCAGCCATGGGGCAGGTGTTTGATGACCCCAATCGAGGTGCAACAGCTGAAGCAGCCATGTTAACTTTGCGCCAAGGTAAGCACTCGGTAGCCGAATATGCCTTGGATTTCAGGAGATGGGCCCTTGATACCACTTGGGACAGTTCCGCCAAAAAATCTATTTTTCGAAAGGGTTGTCTCCACTAATTAAGGATGAACTAGCTCGTGCCGACCCTCCCACTGCGTTAGGTGACTTTATTAATTACTGCATCCGTATTGATGCTCGTCTGACTGAACGCAGGCAAGAGAGATGGTTCGAAAACAATCGCACTAACCTTTTCCTACCTTCCTCCCCAGCTAAGGAACCTTTGAGTAGGATCACACGGGAACCTGAACCTGAACCCATGCAGGTAGACTCTTTACAAAGACGGGTTAGCGATGCACGCAAAGAACATCGTTTTAAGGAAAATCTATGTTTCTATTGTGGTAAGTCAGGGCACTTCATTATAAACTGTCCCAGCCGTTCTCGTAAGACTACTGCAGCACTCATTCACTGTGAGTGTTGCGAGAGGAGATCTGTCAGGTCCGAGCCTCAGGCTCCAGAGAGATCTGCAGCAACAGATATTGATTTCTCAGACTTAAACTCCGTTACTTCTGAGGACGATGACTGTGTAAACGCTGCAATTTTTCAAGTTTCCTCAGCGGTGTCCCAGCTGAGTTGTAGGAAAAACAATTCTCATTGCTTCCTTTCCATCAAACTCTGGGTTGACTCAGTCTGGGTGTCTAGCTCTGCTATGATCGACTCAGGGGCAAGTGGGAATTTTATGGATGTCTCCTTTGCTCTGAAACAGGGGATACGTTCAGTGAAGAAGGCTACTCCAGTACAGATAGAAACTGTGGACGGCTCCCTGCTGACCTCTGGACCAGTGGATCAGGAAACGGAGCCTTTGAGGGTCCTTATGGGTAAAGATCATCAAGAGAAACTGTCCTTTATGCTTATCTCTTCTCCCCCTTTCCCATTATTCTAGGACTACCATGGCTGCAGGCTCAGAACCCTACCATTAACTGGGAGACCAAGGAATTACACTTTCCAGAGAAACAGATGACTCCAGAAGTTTCAGTGTGCTCTGTTCCTAAAGGAACCATGTCAGTCCCTGAACTACCAGCTGTATACCAGGACTATGTGGATTTATGTGACAAGAAGAACGCTGACCAGCTTCCCCCTCACCGTCCATATGATTGTCCAATCGAATTATTGCCTGGAGCAGAGATACCTTTTGGTAAGATCTACCCCCTGGCGGGGCCTGAGCTAAAGGCTTTAAAGGATTACATAGACGAAAATCTAGCCAAGGGCTTCATACGCCCCTCTTCATCTCCTGCAGGTGCACCCATCTTCTTTGTGAAGAAGAAAGATGGATCTCTGAGACCCTGCGTAGACTATAGGGAACTCAATAAGGTTACTATTAGAAACCGTTATCCATTGCCTTTAATCCCTGAGTTATTGGAGAGAGTGCGGCATGCCAAAATTTTCTCTAAATTGGATCTCCGTGGGGCCTATAACTTGGTCCGTATTAGACCTGGGGATGAGTGGAAGACTGCATTCAGGTCACGCTATGGACACTTTGAATATCTAGTTATGCCTTTTGGTCTGAGTACCGCCCCAGCCACTTTCCAACACTTGGTGAATGACATCTTCAGGGATCTCCTAGATACATTCGTGGTGATTTATTTGGATGATATTCTAATTTTTTCTAATTCCACAGAGGAACATCATGGACATGTAAGAATGGTCTTGGAACGTCTAAGACAAAACCATCTTTACATCAAACTTGAAAAGTGTGAATTCCATAGGACCGAAATTCAATTTCTGGGGTATGTACTGTCTACACAAGGAATTAGTATGGATGGAAGCAAGACCTAAGCCATCAAGGATTGGCCAAGTCCTAGAAATGTGAAGGAGGTGCAGCGCTTCATCGGGTTTGCCAACTTCTATAGACGTTTCATTAGGAATTTTTCTGAGGTAGTGTCACCTATCACCCAACTTACCCGGAAAGAGTCTAGGTTCTCCTGGACTCCCAAGCCCAGGAAGCATTTTCCCGTCTGAAAGATAAATTTACCACTGCACCTATCTTGGTACATCCCAACCCCGAACTTGCCTTCATAATAGAGGTGGATGCTTCAGACTGTGCCGTTGGAGCTATACTCTCTCAGAGAACAGGTGAGAAGAATGTCTTGCATCCCTGTGCCTTCTTTTCCCAGCAGTTGTCTTCGGCTGAGAGGAACTACGATGTGGGCAATAGAGAGTTGTTGGCCATTATTGCCGCCTTCAAAGAATGGAGACACCTTCTTCAGGGAGCTGCACAACAAATAGTCGTCCTGACAGACCATCGCAACCTTGAATTTATCAGGTCGGCTAAATGCCTGACTCCTCGCCAGGCTCGCTGGAATCTTTTCTTAAACCAATTTAATTTTGTTATTTCTTATAGACCAGGATCACGCAATGGAAAGGCTGATGCACTCTCTAGGATTCATTCAGCAGAGACCCGTCCACTTGCTCCTCCTAAGACTATTCTTCCTGACTCTAGATTCCTGGGAGTGATTCATAATCAAGACCTACTTAAGGACATCAAGGAAGCATACCATGCGGATTCCTTGTTGGCACAACCCCCAAGGGACGTAAGTCTTGTCTTTAAGAATGGTGTGTGGATTCTGGGACAACGTCTGTATATTCCTGAAACAGTCAGATTGAGAGTATTGCAACTTATTCACGATTCCAAGATAGCTGGGCATAGAGGAATTCTAAAAACACAGGAATTTCTTTCTCGTTTCTTTTGGTGGCCCACTTGCAGGAAGGATGTTTTAAACTATGTCACTTCATGTGAAGTCTGTGCAAGATACAAAACACCTCGCTCCTCACCAACTGGTCTGTTGCAACCTCTTCCCACCCCGTCCCGCCCGTGGGGATCCATTTCTATGGACTTCATTGTGGAGTTACCAACCTCTCAAGGGAAGAACACCATTCTAGTGGTGGTTGACCGTCTAACAAAGGCAGCTCATTTTATCCCTTGTGTCGGCTTACCCACTGCAAAACAGACATCAGATTTGATGATTAAAGATGTGTTTCGCTTACATGGAGTACCGGATGAGGTTATTTCGGATCGAGGGGTGCAATTCACTTCTAGGTTTTGGCAAAAATTTCTGTGCAGCATTGGACATTAAAGTAAACCTTTCTTCTGCTTTTCATCCCCAGACTAATGGACAGACAGAACGAACCAATCAAACCCTGGAGCAGTATCTCCGCTGCTTTATCTGCCACCTACAGGATGATTGGGTGGATCTACTTCCATTAGCTGAGTTCTCTTATAACAACTCTCAGAGTGCCTCCACTAAGCAGTTTCCTTTTTACTCCAATCTAGGTTATCATCCTAACATTCTACCACGATTTCCCATAGAAACGCCTTTACCAGCAGTGGCGGAAAGAATCACGTCTTTACAGAAGAATATGGATCTTCTAAAAGAGAATCTGGAATCGGCTCAGGAAAGGTACAAGAAAGCAGCAGATAAATTTTGTAAACCTGCACCAGCTTTCAAGGTAGGAGACCTGGTCTGGCTGTCAACCAGAAACCTTAAGTTAAGGATTCCATCGTCTAAGTTGGGACATAAGTACATTGGACCCTATAAAATCAGTAAGATTATAAGTGCCGTTGCTTGTCGTCTTCAACTGCCCAGAACTATGAGAATCCATCCTGTCTTTCATGTATCCCTACTAAAGGCTGCAACACCCAATACGTTTCCTGGACGTTCTTCTCCTTGCCCTGACCCAGTGCTAGTCGATGGTCAGGAAGAATTTGTGGTGGAAAGGATTCTGGATTCCAGGTTATATAGAAATCAGTTACAATATTTGATTAAATGGCAAGGCTACCCAGTGGAGGACAACTCATGGGAACCAGTCAATAACGTTAATGCTCCTCGTTTGCTCCGCCAGTTTCATCAGAGGTACCCAGACAAGCCTGGTCTGAGGCCGTCTGGAGGTTGTCCCTAAGGGGGAGTAATGTAAGGTTCTTTGTATATGTTCTTGAAACTCAGTTTTTCCGTCAGCCATTTTGCTTTCTGTCTTGCTGCAGCTATCTTGCCCTCAGTCAATATGGAGTTTTCAGCTTTCATGTTCCCGCCCTGATTCTCTCCCTCTTGCTTCTTAAGCAGCCACAGCTGAGCAATCAGTGCTTCTGAATCTAGCCTGCAGTGAACCTGTGACCTGACTCCTGAAGCCTTGGACCTTGTACTCCAGCTATTCCTACTGAGGAACTCTGAAACACTTGTGGACCCTGGAACCCTGCTCTTTGAAAGAACCACGTTTGCATGGACTTACGGTAACAGAGTAGAAGATCCTGAACCTGTTGTGGAGAGTGATTGCTGAGCTTAGATTACTCTGGCCTGCTGTGTCTCCTGCTTCTGTGTCTGCAAACTGTGTGACTATTTTTGCCAACTTGTATGAAGTAATACAAGACCTTCTATATCAAACCTTTGTCTCATGTGTTTTCATCGCACCCAAGCACAAGACGCTATATGAACTGTACTACACACATTACACAGGACTCTGAAGGAGGCAGGAGATCACAGGGGAGATCACACTGGCCACCAATGGATTCTCTCTCTCAGTCAATCGGCACCATAGGGGTTAATCTGGTGAGGTGACATGGGAATCATCCCACCCACTGTGACTGCTGTGATTGGTGCTACGTCATGCAACACAGATCACAGCATGTCACCTATTTTTTTATTACCTTTATTTTGACATTGCTGTGATTGGCTGGTCAGAATTGACAAGCCAATCACAGCGATCGTCAATGCAGAGGGGCGGTGCAGCCCCCCGGAGCAACATGCTGGGATGGTCTGCTATCAAGGACAGCAGCCATCGGAACCCGATCACCGCGAGATGCCGCGCGGTGACCGGAAAATGTCGGTGCCATACTAGTACTGCGGCTGGCACAAATGCAGTTCCCCAGCGCAGTACTAGTACGGCACATGTTGCAATGGGGTTAATATTCAATATTTAAGAGAGGCCCGCCAGTTGTTTTCCTTTCAGTCTGGCTTTACACTTATAAGTGCATCAACTACACGTTCAAAATATTTCGTTCAAACATTTTTATGCATTCAATGACTCATCCATACAGTTTAACATGGTTATTGTTGCATTACGGTGGTATGTAAAACTTACAAAAATCATAGAAAAATATTTCAGAATTAGATTACTCATCATCATCAATAGAGTATTAGTCCTTTCTGTCACATTTTGGTGCTATATAACAGCGCACAAAAGAGTTTGAAAATTTTGCTTATTTGTTCACATTTTAGACCCATGCATTATTCCATGTTCTGATGTACATTTTTGTGATATATAACACTCAAAAAAAAAGTTTACAAATTTTGCTGGGTTATATTTTTCAGCCAAACAGTATTACGTGTTCTTGGATACATTTCATTGGTATATATCCCTTAACCCCTTTAATGACCGTCAATACGTTTTTTTTAACTGACCTGAGATATAAGAGAATAGCATCCCCATACAGTTAACAATCCAGCAGCTGTCAGCTGTACACTATAGCTGACAACTTGCTGCATCAGCCACGATCAGCGTTGGCACCGTCCATATCTGTTTAACCCCTTAGATGCTGCTGTCAATAATGACTATGTCATATAATATGCAAATTGCCTCTTCAGAGAAAAAGAGGACTTGAACTCTATAGCGCCACCTATTGGAACTAGCGATCCTACAAGTCACAATCAACCCTTTAACGAGTCTTGTAATATGACTTAGGATAAAAGCCAAATCATATCTCAATTTGCAGACACAGTGTTTCGCGCTATTGGTCCTCGTCAGTACAAAGTATGAGATATGATTTGGCTAGCTGAGAGCCTCTGGACTGAGGTCTAAGGGGTAAGGTTTCTAGCTGAGAGGCTCACACCTTGCCAAATCAGATCTCATACTTTGCACTGACGAGGGCCAATAGCCCGAAACACTGTGTCTGCAAATTGAGATACTGATTTGGCTTTTATCCTAAGTCATATTACAAGACTCGTTAAAGGGTTGATTGTGACTTGTAGGATCGCTACTTCCAATAGGTGGTGCTATAGAGTTCAAGTCCTCTTTTTCTCTTAAGAGGCAATTTGCATATTAAATTTCCCAGAGGAGCTTTGCACGGCGAATAAGCTTCCTTACTTTGACAAGCCAGAGCTGGAATGTCACTCTCCACAAGGAGAAACCTTACCCCTTAGACCTATGTCATATAAATGTTTAAAAGAGTGTGGCTTCTCCCTCTTTATCCCCATGAGCACCCTGAGATCATGATTGTGTGGTCCTGATGTTTGTCATGGCAATTCAAGAGCAAATAGCAGCCTTAGAGTCTTCCGGCTACATTGACCTGTTCAAAAGTCAGCGATATTTAGGTGGTAAAAATCAACTTTTTCATTCCTATTATGCCACTTTGTATTAATTCCTGAAAAGCACCTGAAGGGTTAATAATCTACCTGACAGCAGTTTTCAATATGTCAGGGGGTGTTGTTTTTAAAATGGTATAACTTTTGTTTTTTTTCCAATATATAGGATGCACTTCAAACCTGGATAGGTCTCTAAAAAACTAAATTTTGTAAATTTCCATGAAAAAATGAAAAATTACTGCTACATTTTTATAGCTCCTAAAATGCTAACAAACTAAAATAACATTTTGCAAATGGTGCTGATGTAAAGCAGACATGTGGGAAATATTATTTATTAAGGTTTTTCTATGGTATAACTATCTGAATTAAAGGAATAATCATTCAAAATTTGAAAATTGCTAATTTTTTTACATTTTTGTCAAATTTCTGATATTTTTTATAAATAAACACAAAAATATATCAACCTAAATTTACCATTATCATGAAGTATAATGTGTTATGAAAAAACAATCTCAAAATCACTGGAATTTGTCCAAACGTTCCAGAGTTATTACCACATAAAGTGATACTGGTCAGATTTTTAAAATTTGGCTCTGTCACTAAGGGGTTAAAAAAATTGTTCAAATTGTTATAGTTATTATATTGATCACCCATAGACTGTTCCATTGTCTAGAGTACATTTCCCTGTTATATAATAATTAAAAAACTTTTTCAAACCTACACCAGCAGATAGCATGGCTCCCGAAACCATCATTGATTGTGGAAACTTCACACAAGACCTTGGAAATCAAGGTCCCAGAGTCTGGAGGAAGAGTGGAGAAACAGACAATCCAAGCTGCTTGAGGTCTAGAGTGAAGTTTCCACAATCAGTGATGGTTTGGGGAGCCATGTCATCTGCTGGTGTAGGTCCACTGTGTTTTATCAAGACCAAAGTCAGCGCAGCCGTCTACCAGGAAATTTTAGAGCACTTCATGCTTCCCTCTGCCGACAAGCTTATTGGAGATGGAAATTTCATTCTCCAGCAGGACTTGGCACCTGTCCACACAGCCAAAAGAACCAATACCTGGTTTAAAAACAACAATATCACTGTGCTTAATTGGCCAGCAAACTCACCTGACCTTAACACCATAGAGAATCTATGGGGTATTGTCAAGAGGAAGATGAGAAACACCAGACCCAACAATGCAGACAACCTGAAGGCTGCTATCAAAGCAACGTGGGCTTCCATAACACCTCAGCAGTGCCACAGGCTGATTGCCTCCATGCCACACCGCATGGATGCAGTAATTGATGCCAAACGAGCCCCGACCAAGTATTGAGTGCATTTACTGAACACACATTTCAGTAGGCCAACATTTCGGATTTTAAAATCATTTTTCAAGCTGTTGTTATAAAGTATTCTAATTTACTGAGATAATGACTTTTGGATTTTTATTGGCTGTAAGCCATAATCATCGACATTAATAAAAATAAACATTTGAAATAGATCGCTCTGTTTGTAATGACTCTAGATAATATATGAGTTTCACTTTTTGTACTGAAGAACTGAAATAAATTAACTTTTTGATTATATTCTAATTTTGTGAGATGCACCTGTATATAAGCCTCAAAAATTTTTCAAATTTATCGGTATTTTATTGCTCACCCATAGGGTATTACATCTTCTATGGTATATTTTGTTGCTATAAAAGCCTCAAAAAACTTGTTAAAAAATGTATCGTTATTATGATGCTCTCTTATAGAGAGTACATTTCGTTGCTACATAACCTTCAAATAACTTGTTCAAAATGTATCGGTATTATATTGCTCATCCATTGGGTATTACATCTTCTTGGGTACATTTCACTGCTATATAAGCCTTCAAAAACTTGTTACAAATGTATCAGTATTATATTACTCACCCATAGGGTATTACATCTTCTTGGATACATTTCATTGCTATATAAGCCTCAAAAAACTGGTTCAAAAATTTAAAGGAATTATATTGCTCATCCATAGGTTATTACATATTCGTGGGTAGATTTCGTTGCTACATAACCTTCAAATAACTTGTTCAAAAATTTAGGCTGTGTGCACACATTGGAAATTTGGTGCATTTTTGTCACCTTTCTGCATGGATTTGTGACAAAACATGAAGCAAAACCTGATACCAGCAAAGTGAATGAGAAACCTGAAGTGCACACGTTGAGTATTTTTGACTTTCAAATTTGGTGCAGAAAATAACTTTTTTTAATAAAATGGTGGTGCTTCTTATAATCCATGCATCTTATTGCTTACTGGGGTGGTGACTCATGGCGTGTCAATTCCCTGTGCGTTTTCACCATGCATGTTTCAACATTCACTTCACTGAAAACAAACAAAAATGCAGGCAAAAATGAACGCTTTTGTAGCTGCGTTTTTCCGGCAAGAGATGCAGAAATAGTGCAGAAATTTTACTCAACGTGTGCACATACCCTTATCTGTGTTATATTGCTCACCCACAGACTATTCCGTGGTCTGGAGCACATTTCCTTGGTATATTCCATAACCCTCAAAAGTGCATACCCTTTATGAGTCTAGGAGTACCAATACATAACAATTTGAGCAGAATGTGTACGAGGCCATCCTTGGTGCCAAGATCTCCATCTGCGCATGCCCTGGCAGTCATTTTCCCAGAGTCACCCCACAGTGCTTTCACAAAATGTCGGCAGGACCCTCACACCACCGAACACCCACAGTGGCACACATCGGAACACCCCCTCATCCCAGCCTGGGGCCTGCAGCAATGCTCCACTCTTGCCTCCTCCAGCAGCAATCCTGGGACCCTGCTTCACCGCAGTCACCACGCCGGTAAGCAATAAGATGCATGGATTATAAGAAGCACCACCATTTTATTAAAAAAAGTTTTTTTCCTATTTTCTCCTCAAAATTTGGGGTGCGTTTTATAATCCGCAAAATATGATATCTAATTATCTCAATTTCTGACCTCTAAAAGTAATCAGATGCAAAAAAAAAACATTTATTAACCATAAACGTAATAAAACAAAAAGAACCCAAAATTCGCAACTACTGCCAAATATCCTGCAATTTTCAGGACATAACTATTACTAAACATTAAAATTAGGGAAAAAAAACTTAATTGTAAGGCTAAGTTGCTCATATTTACTCAGATTCAGACATTAAAAGTTCAACAGAAGAAACACATTGGCATAAAGAAAAGCAAGGTTGGCAGATATTACAATATCATATTAGAGATTACTATTACATTTTCGGGCGCATTGTGGCTGAGAGGCCATTTCTAAGAAAACCCTCTTTTTTGTAAGAAAACCTTACTTATTTCCCTGAAATATCTACAAGCTTTGCTTTATTCATTCATAAAAAGAGCAAAATAAACAATTGAGATGAAAAAACCCAGAAAGTATGAACCTTCAAAAGTGAGAACCTTCAGGCTCAATGAGCCTCAGAGGCCAGGGAGGTCACATTTGCTCTCTGCAAGGACTAGGGTAAAACTGGGTGGGTGTCTTTCAAGCAACACCTAAATATAGGAAGGTACTGGGAGGGACGGGATCCCCTACTACCTTGGAAAGGAGGGGGAAACAAAAATGTGGGAGCTGTGCCTGTCAGGCCTATTGCGCCTTACGCAGGGTTAAAAACATGTCACAACGAAGATCCTTATATGTTTCGAGGAGATTTTCCACCAACTCTTCATAGTTATCTGCTCTTGAGTTTCCCAAAAAATTAGTTACCACTAAGGTAAATGCTGCCTACGCAGCCTTTTCCTTGTCCTGCAACAAAGAGAGAAACGCTACCTCTGTGCTGGACTTTGTCAGCGGCAATGTGACCTCCTTATCTAGGACATTAAGTTTGTTTGCGCATGACCCTGCCTTTCTGCTGCTGCCGTGTCCCCGGTGGCGAGAGGAAGCCTTGCCATTTTTACTCGGGTCCTCCTTACCACACTCGTTTTCCCTTGCGTTAGAGTCACAGTCTGAATTGGAGTCACCACCACTCACCCCAGTCCCCACTTATACAGGTGTCAGTCCCCCATTTCTGGAGCTTTCCCGTCTTCAACGGTCACACTTTTGGTCACCTCTGCCAAGTCCCAGAGTTGGTCAGACCCACCCTTCCATCCGGTCATACTTTCTGGTATTGCTACCACCGTCATGTCACTAAGTTGGGCCCGTCCACCATTTTCCTTGGTCATGCCTACCTTAGGACTGTCAACTCTAGGGGGCGCATTCTCCATAATATTACCTCCTATACAGATTATCTCTACAGACACTTTTCCCTTTATCCACCAGTCCCACAGGGCTTCCAAGTCCCGACCTATTATCATAGAATACAGCAAGTCCGGGACTACCCCCACTTCGTGGTACGTGGACACCTCAGTCGTGTCAATGTAGAGGGAGGCGGTCAAAAGTCCTTTAATGTCCTCACATGTGCCACTTCCTTTTGACTTTGTCCCAGGCGACATAGATCGTTCAGGAGTGGTCCCCAGTAAAGACCCTTTAGTTCCCGGGTCTATGAGTCCCATCACAAGTTCTCCAACCAGCCAGAAGGGAAACTGTCGTGACGCCTCATTGTTGTGAATGGGTTTGAGATGAGTTCTGAGCAGAGGCTCCCTCTGGTGGTTACAAGCGGTACTAGTGAGGATTGGGAATCAGGTGTTACTGATTGGTCTTATTTAAGGGAATCATTTTCCCATCAGGGTTGCCGGTGATCAATTGTTCTGGTCTGAATCCTTCTTTCCAGTTTCCCTTGTAGCCTGCTGTGTCGTGTCTGCATCTCCTGCTATCAGATAAGACAATTTCTTATTTTGTGTTTTTGCTATATTTTGCATTTTGTCCTGCCCTTCTGTGGGGGCCTTCTGGGTCCCCTCCGGGGCTTTTGCCCTCTCAGTTTAGTCCAGCCACTGTGTTTTGTACTTTTGCTTTTTGCAGTTTTTTCAGTGGCTGCTGTTTTTGTTACACCAGAGAACTAATTTAGGTGGTAGAGGTCGTGTGATCTCAGGTGATTTTGAAATTAGTAGAGTTGGTGTTTTTCAGGGTTTTCTGGGATTGCAGTAAGTACCCTTCCTGTCCTTTTCTATTTAGATAGTTTGGGCCCCAGCGTTTGCTCATACTATTTTCTTTCTGTGTCAGTATTTCCTCTTGTCTAACCGCCATTACATGTTTGGGGGCTTTCTATTATCTTTGGGGTTCTGCTCCGGGGCAGATAGCTTTCCTATTTCTATCTTTAGGTGTAGTTAGTTTCTCAGGCTGTGACGAGGCGTCTAGGACCATCGTAGGAACGCTCCACGGCTGCCTCTAGTTGTGGTGGTTAGTCAGGGTACTGCAATCTCATAGATTCCAACTGCTCTGGTGTATTTCCTTTTTTACCTGCACTCCTCAGCTACCGTAACATAACAGTATCACCGGCCATAAAAATTGTATGGTACTCACAGAAGGGAAAAAATATTTTGAAGGAAGAAAAGTTGTCAGAGATATTTTTCTGTTTGTTGCATTTTTTTTTTTCCCTCTGTATCTCTGGGTGCTGGGGAGGATCTTTTCTCCCAATGGAGTTTGCACAGTTGTCTGGCCGTGTGGATCAGCTTGCCACTGAGGTTCGGAGTATTGCTGCATATCTTGCTAGGTTGCCTGTTGTGGAACCTAGGATCCCCATGCCAGATTTGTTTTCAGGGGATCGAGCTAAGTTTCAGAATTTCAAAAATAATTGTAAATTGTTTCTTGCCTTAAAATCTAAGTCCTCAGGAAACGCAGCGCAGCAGGTTCAAATTGTCATCTCTCTCCTGCGCGGCGATCCTCAGGATTGGGCTTTTTCCCTCACACCTGGGGATCCTGTTTTGAGTGATGTTGATGCATTTTTTCAGGCTTTGGGGTTATTGTACGATGAGCCTAATGTCACTGATCAAGCTGAAAAAGCCTTGTTGGCATTAAATCAGGGGCTTGATGACGCTGAGTTATACTGTCAGAGATTCCGTAGGTGGGCAGTCCTGACCAAATGGAATGACGACGCTTTGGCGGCCCTTTTCCGGAAGGGTCTGTCGGATAATGTAAAGGATGTTATGGTGGGATTCCCTGTCCCCTCTGGTCTCAATGATTCTATGTCATTAGCGATTCAAATTGACAGACATTTGCGTGAGCGGAGAAGTATGCGTGGAGTGGTGTTGCCTTGTGAGCCAGCTGCTGAGCCCATGCAGTGTGATGGAGTGGTGTCTGGGGCACAGCGTCATGAGTTTCGAAAGCGCAATGGGTTATGTTTCTACTGTGGTGATGCCTCTCATGCTATTTCAGTCTGCCCTAAGCGGGGAAGACGTTTTGCACGCTCAGTTGTCTTGGGTAGTGTTCAGACTAAGTTTTTATTAACTGTCACTCTGATATGCTCTCTGTCCTCATTTTCTGCTCAGGCTTTGGTTGATTCTGGAGCAGCTATTAACCTGATGGATTATGATTTTGCTAAACGTTGTGGATTTCCCTTGATACCCCTACAGAAGTCTATTCCCCTACTGGGGATCGATTCTACCCCTTTGGCTGAGAATAAACCCCAGTTTTCTACTCAGGTGATAATGAGGGTTGAACCTGATCACCAGGAGTGCTGCAAATTTTTGGTTCTATATAATCTGCATGACATTATCGTGCTGGGTTTCCCTTGGTTACAGTCTCATAATCCTGTTTTGGATTGGAAATCTGTGTCTGTAACCAGTTGGGGCTGCCAATGTGTTAATACCAACACTCCTGTTTTTTCTGCCTTCCCCCAGGCTGAGGATGTTCCTGACTTTTTGTTTGATTTTTCTGATGTGTTTAGCGAAAGTAAATCTGCATCCTTACCTCCCCATAGGAGCTATGACTGCGCTATTGAATTAGTGCCAGGTAGTAAATTCCCTAAGGGTCGCCTTTTTAACTTGTCTGTACCTGAACATGACGCTATGCGGTCTTATATCAAGGAATCATTGGAGAAGGGTCATATCAGACCATCCTCTTCACCCTTAGGTGCCGGTTTTTTCTTTGTGGCCAAAAAAGATGGTTCATTAAGGCCGTGTATTGATTATCGTCTCTTGAACAATATTACTGTGAAATATCAATACCCGTTACCCTTGATTTCTGACCTGTTTTCCAGGGTGAAAAACGCTACTTGGTTTACCAAGCTTGACCTCAGGGGGGCGTATAACCTTATTCGCATTAAGCACGGGGATGAATGGAAGACGGCATTTAACACCCCTGAAGGGCATTTTGAGTACCTTGTGATGCCCTTTGGGCTCACTAATGCTCCTTCCGTCTTCCAGTCCTTCATGAATGACATTTTCAGGGATTTTGTGGACAAGTTTCTGATTGTTTATTTGGATGATATCTTGATTTTTTCTAATGACTGGGACTCTCATGTGAAACATGTTCGAACTGTATTCCAGATTTTGAGAGAGAATGCTCTGTATGTGAAGGGATCAAAGTGTCTTTTTGGCGTAAAGAAGATCTCATTTCTGGGATTCATTTTGTCCCCATCTGTTATTGAAATGGACCCGGTCAAGGTTCAGGCCATCTGTGATTGGGTCCAACCTACTTCATTAAAGGCTCTTCAGAGATTTTTGGGTTTTGCCAATTTTTATCGTAAATTTATTGGTAATTTCTCTGTTATTGTTAAACCATTAACTGATTTGACCAGAAAGGGTTCTGATGTGGTGAATTGGCCTCTTGAGGCAGTCTCTGCGTTTCAGGAACTTAAGCAGAGATTCACTTCTGCTCCTGTTCTACGGCAGCCTGATGTTTCTCTGCCATTTCAGGTGGAGGTTGATGCCTCTGAAATTGGGGCAGGTGCCGTTTTGTCCCAAAAAGATCCAGAGACCTCTAAAAGTAACCCTTGTGCCTTTTTCTCTCGAAAATTTTCTCCTACTGAACGTAATTATGACGTGGGTAATCGGGAGTTATTGGCCATGAAGTGGGCTTTTGAAGAGTGGAGACATTGGCTGGAGGGAGCCAAACATCAGGTGGTGGTCCTTACAGACCATAAGAATCTGGTCTATCTGGAATCTGCCAAGCGACTCAATCCTAGACAGGCCAGGTGGGCCTTGTTTTTCACACGTTTTAATTTTGTGGTTTCCTTTCTTCCTGGCACTAAGAATGTTAAGGCGGATGCCCTCTCGAGGAGTTTCCTTGCGGACTCTCCTGAGCTATCTGATCCCTCTGTTATTTTGAAGGAGGGTGTAGTTCTTTCCGCCATCTCGCCTAATTTGAGACTTGCTCTGGAGGGGTGTCAGGAGGATAGGCCCGAGCGCTGCCCTGTTGGAAAATTGTTTGTCCCGGACCAATGGAAAAAGAGTGTGATGTCTGAGATTCATTGTTCCGCATTGGCTGGGCATCCCGGAATTTTTGGTACCAGAGACTTGGTTAGTCGGTCCTTTTGGTGGCCTACCTTGTCTCGCGATGTCAGGGAATTTGTGCAGTCCTGCGGGACTTGCTCTCGCTCCAAGCCTTGCTCTCGCTCTAGTGGTTTGTTGATGCCATTGCCTGTGCCCAAGAGACCATGGACCCTATCTCTATGGATTTCATTTCCGATCTTCCTGTTTCTCAGAGAATGACCACCATCTGGGTAATTTGTGATAGGTTTTCCAAAATGATACATCTTGTGCCATTACCTAAGTTGCCTTCCTCCTCTGAATTGGTGCCGTTGTTCCTTCAGCACGTGGTTCGTTTACACGGCATTCC
This sequence comes from Oophaga sylvatica, assembly GCA_033576555.1. Classification (NCBI taxonomy): domain Eukaryota; kingdom Metazoa; phylum Chordata; class Amphibia; order Anura; family Dendrobatidae; genus Oophaga; species Oophaga sylvatica. Next base: position 314,961,261 of record JARQOD010000001.1, read on the forward strand.
TGAGAACATTGTGTCTGACAGAGGAGTCCAGTTTGTTTCCAGATTTTGGAGGACTTTTTGTTCTAAACTGGGTGTTCAATTGTCTTTCTCCTCGGCATTTCATCCTCAGACCAATGGTCAAACTGAGAGAACAAACCAGACATTGGAGACTTATCTAAGATGCTTTGTGTCTGCTGATCAGGATGACTGGGTCTCTTTTTTGCCTTTGGCTGAGTTTGCTCTTAATAATAGGGCTAGCTCTGCCACTTTGATGTCTCCGTTTTTCTGTAATTCTGGGTTTCACCCTCGATTTTCTTCAGGACAGACGGAGGCTTCTGTCTGTCCAGGTGTTGACTCTGTTGTTGAGCGTATGCAGCAGATTTGGGACCAGGTAGTGGAGAGGTTGTCCCTCTCTCAGGAGAAGGCCCAGCGGTTTGCTAACCGGCATAGGACTGATGGTCCTCGGTTTAAAGTGGGGGACTTGGTCTGGTTGTCCTCAAAGAATATTCCTATGAGAGTAGCATCTCCTAAATTTAAGCCTAGGTTCATTGGACCTTATAAGATCATGGAGATTATTAATCCTGTTTCTTTTCGTTTGCTTCTTCCAGGGACATTTAAGATCCATAACGTGTTCCACAAGTCCTTGTTGAAGAGGTTTGTTGAGCCAGTGGTTCCTGCTGCTGTGCCTCCTGACCCTGTTTTGGTTGAGGGCAATCTGGAGTATGTGGTTGAGAAAATATTGGATTCTCGTTTTTCTAGACGAAGACTCCAGTATTTGGTTAAATGGAGAGGTTATGGTCAGGAAGATAATTCTTGGGTATTTGCTTCGGACATCCATGCTAGGAGACTTATCCGTGCGTATCATAGAACTCATCCTGACCGACCTGGTTGCTCAAATGAGGGTTCGGTGACCCCTCCTCAAGGGGGGGGTACTGTTGTGAATGGGTTTGAGATGAGTTCTGAGCAGAGGCTCCCTCTGGTGGTTACAAGCGGTACTAGTGAGGATTGGGAATCAGGTGTTACTGATTGGTCTTATTTAAGGGAATCATTTTCCCATCAGGGTTGCCGGTGATCAATTGTTCTGGTCTGAATCCTTCTTTCCAGTTTCCCTTGTAGCCTGCTGTGTCGTGTCTGCATCTCCTGCTATCAGATAAGACAATTTCTTATTTTGTGTTTTTGCTATATTTTTGCATTTTGTCCTGCCCTTCTGTGGGGGCCTTCTGGGTCCCCTCCGGGGGCTTTTGCCCTCTCAGTTTAGTCCAGCCACTGTGTTTTGTACTTTTGCTTTTTGCAGTTTTTTCAGTGGCTGCTGTTTTTGTTACACCAGAGAACTAATTTAGGTGGTAGAGGTCGTGTGATCTCAGGTGATTTTGAAATTAGTAGAGTTGGTGTTTTTCAGGGTTTTCTGGGATTGCAGTAAGTACCCTTCCTGTCCTTTTCTATTTAGATAGTTTGGGCCCCAGCGTTTGCTCATACTATTTTCTTTCTGTGTCAGTATTTCCTCTTGTCTAACCGCCATTACATGTTTGGGGGCTTTCTATTATCTTTGGGGTTCTGCTCCGGGGCAGATAGCTTTCCTATTTCTATCTTTAGGTGTAGTTAGTTTCTCAGGCTGTGACGAGGCGTCTAGGACCATCGTAGGAACGCTCCACGGCTGCCTCTAGTTGTGGTGGTTAGTCAGGGTACTGCAATCTCATAGATTCCAACTGCTCTGGTGTATTTCCTTTTTTACCTGCACTCCTCAGCTACCGTAACATAACACCTCATTGGTCGAGCAATCCCAACCATGGCATGAACTTTGCTATTCCTGGCTATAGACCCATGGCGCATTTGCAGTCGCCCCTTTTAGGGACTCTACTCCTATTTGGATCACTGTCTCCTTTAGGGACTCCACCTCCTTTAGGGTCACCGCCCCTCCTTTTGGGAATCCACCCCTTTTTGGGCAACCATCCCTTTTTGGGTCACCACCCCCTTTTTTGGGGGAGGGCACCAAAACTCTCTGGGGTACACCACGTGGACTCCCCCACGGCCTTCTCAGGCATCAGTTCGCACAGTACCGATATCTCTCTTGGCCTGCATTGGCCCTTTAAGAGTTTGTATGACCTGGACCTCCGATGTCCTCTTACAACACCTCACCAGCTCCTGCTGGCACTGCCATAGCTCCTGCTGTAGCCACTGGCTCTCCTTGCACCTCTGGTTGCCGATCACAAGCCGCTGCTGCTGCTCCTGCAGCTGCTCTGCAAGGCCCCGCACCACTCTGCCAGGCTCTGTCCATCTCCGCAAGGCTCTGCACGACTCTGTACAGCGAGGCTCCACACTGCTCTACACCGCTCTGCACGGGTTTGCATGGCTCCGCAATGATCTCCTCCTCACTGCATGGCTCTGCACAGCTCCAGATGCCTCTGCGGACCTCCAGACTGCACTGCAGACGTCTCCAGCTAACTTCATAACCCCATTTAGTTACCGCCAGAAGCTTGAAATCTTCGTGGACCCGCCGATCCATAGCAAGCTGCTCCAAGTTCGTGGACGTTGCCCGCAGTCTAGCACCATATGTAAGATAGCACTTACTGAACATGTTGGGGGACACTTGCTTGGCCAGGGCGGTAACTACCTTAAACAAATGTCACGCACAGAATCCCGTTGGATTTTTACCCTGGACAGTCTGGCCCCCACAGGACTGAACCAAGAGATAGAACTTTTTGCTTTCCCATAAATGCTTCATGGGTGCCAGCTGTGATATAGTACACAATTATCTATTCTGTAGGTTCCTTCAAAGGTGTATTTATAATGCTACACCGCTTCTTCATGAGCACTCTAGGGGTGCCATGTTTGTTATAATGCATAGGCATTAATTCCTCAGCTTCCATCAAAAGTGTATTGACAATTATTTTAATATATTTAATATATTTTGTTTTATCACTAATTTTTGGTATCAGGATAATAGTGTATTTTACAGTATAATCCACAATTTATAAATCATGTGGTATACTGGTTATACCCGCTCTTATGGGTGGGTGAATATTTGCCTCATAGGGCCCAATTTATCTATATATGTTTTTAGTTACCATTGATTTTAGCATGCGCTTATTATAGATATTTTTTTTTATTTAATTTACACATTTTTTAAACTTTTCATTTATTTAATAACATTTTTTTGATATATTAGTTTATGTTTAGAGTCACATTAGCTCCAGTTTCTTATCTCACCCTAGTTATTTTGGCTATATCTTCCTTTATGGCAGAGGAGGGGCTTGGTACACCACTAGGTATTTATGAGCAGGATTCAAAGGGGTCTCTATCCCTGATGAAGAAGGCCTGAGAGCCTTTGAAACGCATTGGAGTGTTATTTGACCCTTTCTGGCTCCTGTCCCGTGGTGACGTCACCCACCTTTCATTCCCTCTTTCCGTCTTTTTCACTCCTTCCTAGCGGCGCCTCTCGGCCGGAGGTAACCGCAGCTCACTGTCCTAGCTGCGTGACAGCTTAGGAGGTTTCCTGCTTCATAGGGAGGACGCTCCCTCGCAGGATCTCCTAGACATCAGCTTTACCATCAACGCACGGTTGGAGTGTTCGTACGTCCCCTAGGAAGTTTAAGCATTCAAGCGCTATTTACAGCCCCAAGGCAGTAAGTAAGTCGTTATCTCTTCTCACCTATTCATCAGCTGAATCTGCATTCAGTCACCCTATTTAGGCGTTTATAACACCTGTGACCGTTTGTTTGTTTATCCATTTACATGTGGGTTACTTGTAACCCTTCTTTGACTTCACCACTATTGGAAGCGCAGGGGTTATTGTATTTCTACATACTTTATCAATTTTACCACATGTGGAACGGTATAAACGCCCCCCCAAAAGAAATTCATGAATTGCTGCTTTTTGGTCATTCATTGAGTGTCTCCACAAGATAAATAGACATGCTGAGGTTTATAAAGACGCATGTGCGTATACGCAGGGATGCCGGAGGCGTCGCTGCACGCATAGTAGACATGGGATTTCATAAAATCCCATCCACTATGCTGTAACATCTGGCTGCTGCTGATTGGACGCTGCGGCTGTTCAGTCACCCTATTTAGGCGTGACTTGCATAGTCTTGGTTTTCCGCATGACAGGAAGTTTCTCAGCTCTGGAGACCCGGATGTCGTCATGACAACATTGGGTCTACATGGCAGCGATCGGGACCCCACGTCACGCCGCGAGTCTCCGATCCAAAGGCAGAGGGACTGTCAGCCCTCTGCCTGCTCCTCGAATGCTACAATCGTGTTCGATTGCAGGATTTCGGGGGTTAAAGTGCTGGGAGCAGTCTGTGACACTCAGGCACTCAGCGCCATGCATCAGCAAGGTTTTGCTTAATACGATAGCACTATCTACTCTGCCCTTAGTCCCAGGGTGCCATATATGGTCCAGATTATATTTGCCACGCTGTCCTCAGTAGGTAACCACTACCTCGGGTCATATTTATCCAGACGCTCTACAAATTTTCATCTAGAACATAAGGCATCCAGTCTGTTAGGATACCTCTCCTGGATACTTAGCCCACTACCGGTTGGGCCTCTACTTATGGTTCCTTCTACTAGTTCTCTCCAAGAGAAATGAGATTCTGATGAAGGTCCAATGTTGGACCGAAAACGTTCAATTTGTTTTTTGTCTGGATGCACAACGATTAAAAAGAAACTATTTGATTTTCATTATTGAGTGCCAAGTTTGCCTTTCATTTATACTTTAGAGGTTGGATACCCTACTTGTGCACCTATAGCTCTCAATTTTTGAGTGCCGTGCTATTTATATTCAATCAGCAAATATAAGCATCATATTAGTTTTCAGCACCACAAAATTAGTTAAGTTCAACTGTTTTCGTCACTGAACCAATTTGGCTGTAGAACAGTGTAATGTTTCAAATTGAAGGCATATTTTTAACTGTTAAATAAAGATGTAGTCAATCCCCACTTACACAAAATATTAGGTTATTTATTCTTTCTTTTTCAGCTTTTAAAAATGTAATGTTGATTCTATTGGCTATTCTGCTAAAACAGGAGTGTCAAGCTTATCATTTATGGTTAGGATCACACTATGTTTGGACTTCACTTTGAGCAGGACTGTTTCTGTTTATTTTTGGACATTAGATAGTCATGGGTTATGAGTCTTTTAGTTGATCAATAGGAATGCACCTTGAAATATGGTGAGTGGGGAGACATTTTCGCATTGCTCCTTATTGATGTTTCATTCCACTTCTACACAATTATTTCTTAAAGCTTCACACCATTTACACAGTCATATTATGGCCCCATTTTCTAATATGGTTTATGTTCTAAATACCTCAAGCCCGGAATGTTCCTGGATACTATAGAAATGAAGTCTTGCTTCTAGAGCATTATATCTGCATACACAAGGCACCTGACAAAGTCTGTACAGCAAGGCACCAAGGCTAAACAGCCTCTATGCACTTCCATAAAAGCTCTGAGGCTTTAATCTACTAATTCCTTGAAATTGACGGTTACACATATATTCAAACATTTTGAAATTCAATTTGCGGTTCGCAAAAAATAACTACGCTGGACTGTTTCCCACACTGATGAAGCACCAAATAGTTGGCTAACATCATTTTGCATTTCTGTGTGGGCCACCCCATAATGCACTGCAGCTGTGGCATATTACGGAATACCATACCTTGTACAGTGGAGCACAGTTTGTACAGCTGAGTTGTTTTCCATCAACAGAGTCACTAAGTAAGTCTCTCTCTACTCTGTAGAGTGTAAGCTCTTATGGTTAGCAGGGTACTCTCTCTCTTGCATGTAAAGTGTAAGCTCTTATGGTCAGTGGGGTCCTCTCTCTGTCCTGTAGAGTGTAAGCTCTTATGGTAAGTGGGGTCCTCTCTCTGTCCTGTAGAGTGTGAGTTCTTATAGTCAGCCCAGTCCTCTCCAAATTCTTAAAATTCTAAGCTCTTACAATCAGCGGTGTCTGCTCTCTGACCTGTAAAGCGTAAGCTGTTAAGGTCAGCAGGGTCCTCTCCTTAAAATTGTAAACTGTTATGGTCAGCATGCTCCTTTCTCTCTCACCTGTAAATTGTAAGCTATTATCATCAGCATCATCCTCTCTCTCGTGAGGGGTGTAAGATTATAAGGTCAGTGGTGTGCTCTTTCTCTCTGCTTTTAAAGTGTAGGTTCTTATGGTCAGCGGAGTCCTCTTTTTCTTTCTTGTGAAGTATAAGCTCCTATAGTCTCTCCCATGTGTATTTTCAAAGCAATTTCAAGCTTTCAAGTAATGAAATTTGAGGAAATATATTCACCGTGAATCAAATTGTGGGTGAAAATTCATCAAAGTAGGTAAATTTGAAATCCAAAAGACTTACTCATCTCTACTACCAGCAAATAGAACATGACACATCGTACTACTATAACACTTATGACTGCAAAATATTATGAAAATTTGCATTTTTTTTAATTATATTAATGTTTTTCATATTTTTTATGTGTTTAATATTTGTAGAATGCTCATTTTAGAGCATACGTTCTGTTCTCATTGATAATATACTGTATTTTTCTTCAATGCATTGAAAATCAGAATAACACTCATGAATACCATAATTGTTTAATTTCCCTGTATCTTTCTTTTGTCAGAAGCTATGAAGTACCATATGCTTAGATTAAAATGTGAGGTCCACAGTTGGACGGTCTCTGTCTTGCCTTTATCAATTCAACATAGGACAAAAGCCCTGCTGATTTAGGTGATGAAATAAAGATGAGCTGCGAGGCTTTTTATGGACAAGGTTCCATTGTAAGCACATAGAGCAATGATACTGACACCGGAGATTTGATGGACTGCATAAGGAAACAAATAACAGACACATGTAAGTGTCACATAGCACTCACATACACAGAAGTGCCTTTTACTCATAAATGGGAGGAAGGCCTTAGAGTCCTCCAAAACAATTAAGCAACATTTTGCTGTCCTAGGCAGGGGGCCTGGATGAAGCAACCCTGCAGGCAGACATTGGCACGCTGATTTATTGCCAACCCATTGCTTTATTAACCGACGTTGCTCTGGCCAAACAAGTAACATGCTCATAAATATTTTGAAATGCACAATACAGAATAATAGTTGCACGCTGTCTACACATGGAAAAAAAATGCAAGCCATAACTACCTCTTCCTTTAAGCTCATCTTGCATTCAGCCAGCTGCATATAAATATTCCTCTATCTCATCAAGCTCTCACTGTTTGGCCTCCTCTGATTGATATTGGCTCATCATACTTAATCTAGGGTGAAATTTCCTCGTCTGAGCTAAATTACTTGCAGCCATCAAGGGATGCGATATTTATTTTTCGTGGGGCTAATGACCTGTCCCCCGGACCCACCCATTGATGGTTATTTACTAGGGCCCAGATGCTTGAGCTCAAAATGAGTGCTAATGTCAGCAGGTGCCATCCCTCATTCTGCTCTCTGATTGAATTGGAGCGATCCCATTGACATTGACTCTGTGACTTTTAAGGCTATTACCCTCAGCAAGAGAGGAACCTCTCATCATTGCAGCAGCACTGACAGCTGATTAGCGACAAATTACAAGCACGGCGAAGCTAAGATGCTATTGCATGTTGGTGGGACGCTCTAAGAAGGCACGTCACGCGTGAAATGAAATCACCCACTGAACAGTAGGAACAATGCATTTTGAATATTCTGTATTCACATCTGTAAAATGAATGACAGTTTTTTTTAGGGTTCGACATATATGCGCCAAGTGTTTTATTGTACTTACTAACACCAACACAAAAAACTTTATTTTTGGTACAAAAAAGTTAGTCTGGGGTTGTTGGAACAACTACTAGCGCTGTAGAAACCAGTCTTTACTTTTACACTTTATTAGTGTTGTAAATGAAATGAGCCTTATAGATTTATTCCCCTCCTAACAGCCATGGTTCCTTAACACTCTATGAGACAATATAAAATAGGTTCAAGGTATAAAAAAAAGATATTGTCTACTCTAGATCATCCCTAAGATCTAACTCACTTCTTATTGCCAAAACGGGCTTATATTACACTATTTCTATTAGAACTTTACAATTTCACAAAAACTCAAGATTTCCTTCTGAAAATGTGTATTCATTCATCAGGGTAAGTATGGAGAAAATAGGTTTAAATAATACTAATTACATGGTCAAAAACTTAAACATGTAAGAATCCATAATTATTTATTTCATTTCAACTTTTGAGAAAACATAAATTAAAGAGGACATGTCTGTAGTCATAAATATGTAATTTTTTACCTGTTATAAATGTCATTGTTATTTTAAAGACTCATTCTCATCTGCGTATAAATTGGACAAGTGCAATCCGATAAAAAATCATATTGAATCATGTTATTCAATGATTCTGTGCTATTCTGCGATTTTTTTTTTCTCATTTTGAATCTGGATGAGAAAAAATTTGCAGCATTCTGTGAGTGGCCGCACATATTGGATGAGACTCGCCAATGCAAGTCACTGGGTGCTAGAAAAAAATCACAAGGCACACAGGCCATGCATGTGCCATCCAATTTTTTACACACACATCTTAAAGAAAGCCTGACATTTCGTCAGCCAAGTACAGTAAATTCCCAGCCAGAACCATCAGAATAGAATAGATAGAATTAGATATATAGATAGATAGAAATATGTCAGTGATATATATAATTAGTATAGTGCGTGTATAGTTTTCTGTACTTGTATTTAGCTAATAAATGTAAAAAATGGTGTGGGGTCCCCTTGTTTTAATAACCAGCTAAGGGAAAGCAGACAACTGTAAGCTGGTCTTCTTAGTCTGAGAAGGGGCCAATATCTATGGAACTTCCTAGCCTATTAATATCAGATTACAGCTGTCTGCTTAACCTTAACTGGTTATTAAAAAAAGAGAGAACCCTAAAAAAAATTATTGTGGGGTCCCCTCTGTTTTTAATAACCAGCAAAGGCTAAGCAGGCACCTGCGGGCTGATATTAATAGGCTGGAAAGGGCCATAGATATTGGCCACTTCCCAGCCTAATAAGACCAGCCCAGAAATGGCACATCAATTAGAACATCAATTCTGGCGCTTAGCCACGGCTCCTCTCGATTGCCCTGGTGCGGTTGCAATCGGCATAACAGTTTACATGTCAGTTGTGTAATGTCCGCTGACATCAAGCCCAGGGTTAGTAATGGAGACACCCCCATTTAAAAACCCCGCAGTCAAAAGAAAGAAACACACACACACTATAGTCATTTATTTGTAAAAAGCACTCCCGACAAATTCCCTCTATTACTCATTTATTACCATAAAAAAAAATCCACAGGGTCCACCCAAATTTATAAGTTATAATAGGGTCAAGAATAGAACCATGTGATGATTATTTCTTTATTAACTTATTTTACGAAAAGTACATATTTCAAAATCCATCATTACAAAACAGAATGATTATAGAAGATCCCTACTGATATCACCCTTCAATGGTACAACAAGTTTTCTTTTCAATATAGAACAGCGTAGTCCCAAGAGTGGATCATGCATAAAAAAGTGACTTCAAATAGGTAACATACATATTCCAAATTATTACCACATAGTCCATAATGAACACATTATCCTATCATACCCAACAAACAGCCATTATATTTTGACATTTGGCTACAAGTCCGTTTGGACAGAACAAAAACCCTTACTGCTAAACTGGACAGCTCTACAGGTCCCAGCCATCCTAGTCTCAGTGGCTGGAAAGAGTCTGTGCCATCCATGGCAATTATGTATTTTAGGTAGAGTAAATTTTGCTACAAATTAAGACTTTATCCACACCATTGCTAGTATTTCTTGATGGTACGAGATAGAAAAATTTGGCATAAATAATTATCAGTTCATGGAGTCCTTCAGATTGATTCAATCTGTTTGAATAGCGATCCAAAAAAATGACATACATTTTTGATTATCTATATAAATGTTTTAAGTTTAAATATTGCTAAAGTGGTTTTCCTAAAATTGACACATCAATTATTCACATGCAAGGTAATAAATGTCTGATGACAAATGCTTTGACTCCATCAACCACTGGGACCTCTACTAATCACAGCAATGGAGTACAATGTCCTCTATTGAAATAAAGTGGTGGTCTCGCTCGTGCAATGCTGCTTCATAAGTCTATGGGACTGCTAATAATTGCTTTGTGCTGTGCTAATTAAAACAAAGGGCATACGAGCTTTTTATGATAAGTGGGGGGTCTAAACAATGGGGCCCTTAGTGATCAGATACTTAAATATCCTGTAAATAGGATATAAGTGTTGATTCTGGGCAAACATCTTTATTAAATTCCCTTTTATTTGCACAAACCAAAAAAACTACATTTTTGATTTTATGGAAATTTAATTTAAAGAATACAATTATCCCCTTTTTTAAATTTAAAGTAGACTCTCTCCTTGATTTAGAGAATGCTTAACATCCCATTTCCAAGGAACATTCATTTACATAAACAGACAATCCCAGATAAAAATTTCCATTAGACAGAGGTGAAATGGATCAATTTTCTCTGCCAAGACAAATCTTAAATCTTGAGCAGAGATGGTCATTATTGCAGTAGTCCCATTTCAGAAATAATGTATTAAAAAATCAGCAGATAGCAGCCATTTCCAGATTTCCAATTATCTTTAAGAAAAGCTTATTCTGTGGACAATAAAGCACATTATTGCACAATATGATACAGTCCATAAAGATCACAATGTTTTATGAAAGGTTAAAGAAAGCTCAGCACATTTAGGAGAATGTCATAACCCACAAAGTCTTTGAAGACTTAGCTGTGTGCATAGGTCTGCCTGGAAAAAAAACAATCTGCTTTACGGAAGGTAATATTCATGTTAATTGATTCAGTTTTTATTTTAGAAGAAGTTGATGAATGTAAAATAAAACTGTAAATATACCATAAAACATGCCACACTGATCAAACAGTAATGTGAAAAGATAAAAGCACCTCGCCGAGAACCTCCAAACTATTTCCCTTTACGAGATTGTTCCAATTTATCTGTGAGTACAAATGGTCCAGAAAAATGTTCAAGATGTTGATGTACAGACTGATATTTAATATACAGGAAGGCTAGTTCCAGTTGCTAAATATTTCCCAATGTCATGCACTATTAAATGGCGTATTCACAGGCATTGTTTCTAAAGGATTTACAGTAAAAAAACAGGTATCTTTTCATCGTAGGACTAGCGAGTGTAACCTTGTTTGTATTGCATTGCTCATCAACTGCTAAGGGACCGCAGTAGTATACAGTATTTCCTAACATAGGATTTACCCGTGGGCAAATTTAAAAAGGTACAATTAGAAAAACAGGATTAATTTCTTCCAAAAAAAAACCATGGGGCAGATTCATCAAGACTCGGGTCGCACACAATTGAACTACGCCAGTCTTTGATAGAGTAGAAGATGCTGAATTCATGAAGATGCACACACTACTCGATGAATTCAGCGCATCTGATAAGCGCCGTCACTTTTAATGAATTGGACAGGTGGGTATGGTCACGCCCCATCCTGGTTCCTACCCATATCCGCTCATTTCGGCAGAGATGATCAAAACTGATGTGAAAATGCCAAAAGCCACAAAAGTTTTGGCGCAACGCGACTTTTCAAGATATTTACGCTACTTTCAGGAATCAAAGCTTTGATGAATTGACCCCTTATCTATCTATGGGTCTGTTTTTTTAAAATTCAGAGTAGTTTTTAATCTTGCGTGCTCGTGCTACTAAAAATCAGCCTAGTAACTAAGACCTTATTCCATACTTTCAGTGGGTAAAAAAGATGATCCTTAAAACATTTGGCAAAAGTTTTATTTCAAGTATGGTCCCACGTAGTGGCCGTCTGATTGCCAAGGAACTGTTTTCCCATTGACTTGTTGGTTGATTGATAATTGCTGTGTGATTTACCCACAAAACTGCATGGTCATCATCAATTAGCAATCAGTGTTCATGGGTAATTTGACAACTGTCAGGACTTGCACGATGACATGTTATTTTTCCTACAAAGTGGCTTTTAAGTTGGACCGTACCCTGAAACTTTGAAGTTAATGTTCCGCCAGTTTCAACAGCAAAACAGAATATCATATGTCAAATATGTTTCTAGATCTAATAACTTGTAGTAAGAGTTTTTCTTCTCTTTTTGAAGTATAGTTTTAATAGATACAGTTGTATTCTCTATATACCAAGTCATCTAATGATTTAGATTGTTGTCTTGTAAAAAAAAAAAAAAAAAAGAAAGAAAAACTCACAGCTGGGTTGCTACATGGCTTAAGGCAAAAGCCAATTTGAAAAAAAAATCCTGTGCTTTGGGAGGTGAATGTTTATTAAAATGTTGCAGCTATTAAAAATATATGAATCATCATTGGCCATTCTATGTGATCCAGTACCAACACCTTTCAGGCATCTAACACGTGACATTAGCTAAAACATAGCAATTATGACTGTCAACTCAGCTGCTCAGTTTTACGAAAAATCAAAAAGTTGTAGCTTACTTTGGATCAAACACAAAAGTCCTCGTTTATTTGGGACGTGTGTTTGTTAACTGCGCCCTGAAATGTGTATCAGTGGCTAAAAATCTTATGTCAGATGTAAAGTAAATTACAAATGGAGCACAATCAAGTATTATTACGGATATTACATATTTAAAGAGTCCACTTTTGTCATATCTTTTTTTCTTCATTATATGTCCTGCAAACAGTGGGAGGCCTGGTCCTGAACGCCCCACTTATTGCTCAAAAAACTGCCCTGAAGTGTACTGAATAACAGGCAAAAGCTCTAAGCAATAAAGCACGCTCACAGAGCAGTGGATAGGCTCAATAAAACGTCCATAAACCAAAAAAACTGTGCCAACATTTTTTGTTTTTCTTGTCTTCCAATAAATTGTATCAAAAGAGATCAGAGTTGTATGTACCCCAAAATGGCTCCAATTAAAATTACCAATTGTCCCAAACAAAAAAGCTCAGTTGATGCAGAAATAAATAGCCATCCAAAGAACGTTATATTGTATTTGCATTTTTTAATCCCTGTTTTCCTATTTAATGCTAGAAAACATAAAATTATATTGTAGCAATTCCATGCTGTTGCCATGAAAAATGTCTCAAACAAATCTACTATATAATTGTCTAACTTTTGACTTCCGTCTGTAACGGAGATCCTGCGTCGCTGATTGGTCTCGTCCAATCACTTCCGGCCGGGCGCGACCAATCATGGCGCAGGATTTCAACCATGCATGCCACCGCTATCGTCAGGAGATCAGCGGCGGTAGCCGCGGGTCATCTCCACATACATACTCACCTTCCGTTCCTCCATCCCTGCTTCTATCCTGTGCGGTGTGGTCACGTAGTACGGCTCATTAAAGTCATGAATATGGATGCGACTCCACTCCCATAGGCGTGGTGTCCATATTCATGACCTTAATGAGCGGTACCACGTGACCGCACCACACCGGAAGAAGCTGACGCGCCGGGATAGAGATTCAGCGACGGAGCGAGGAGGGTAATTATGATGGGGGAGGACGGGGAGCCCAGCGGACGGTGGAAGTGGAGCCATGTATATAGAATTGGAGGGTGGGAGCGGAGCCACGTATACAAGGATGGGAGGGTGGGAGTGGAGCCATGTATACAGGGTGGGCGCGGAGCCATGTATATAGAATTGGAGGGTGGGAGCAGAGCCATGTATATAGGATGGGAGTTTGGAAGCGGAGTCATGTATATAGGATGGGAGGGTGGGAGCGGCGCCATGTATACAAGGATGGGAGGGTAGGAGCGGAGCCATGTATATAGGATGGGAGGGTGGGAGCGGAGCCATGTATATAGGATAGGAGGGTGGGAGCAGAGCCATGCATACAAGGATGGGAGGGTGGGAGCGGAGCCATGTATATAGGATGGGAGGGTGGGAGCGGAGCCATGTATATAGGATTGGATGGTGGGAGCAGAGCCATGTATACAAGATGGGAGGGTGGGAGCGGAGCCATGTATATAGGATTGGAGGGTGGGAGCGGAGCCATGTATACAAGGATGGGAGGGTGGAGCGGAGCCATGTATACAAGGGTGGGAGAGTGTGGGAGCGGAGCCATGTAACACAGGATGGGAGGGTGGAAGCGGAGCCATGCATACAAGGATTGGAGTGTGGGAGCAGAGTCATGTATATAGGATGGGAGGGTGGGAGCGGAGCCATGAATATAGGGTGGGAGCAGAGCCATGTATATAGGATGGGAGGGTGGGAGCAGAGCCATGTACATAGGATTGGATGGTGGGAGCGGAACCATGTATACAGGATGGGAGGGTGGGAGCAGAGCTATGTATATAGGATTGGAGGGTGGGAGCGGAGCCATGTATACAGGATGGGAGGGTGGGAGCGGAGCCATGTATACAGGATGGGAGGGTGGGAGCAGAGCCATGTATATAGGATGGGAGGGTGGGAGCGGAGCCATGTATACAGGATGGGAGGGTGGGAGCGGAGCCATTTATACAGGATGGGAGGGTGGGAGCAGAGCCATGTATACAGAATGGGAGGGTGGGAGCGGAGCCATGCATACAAGGATGGGAGGGTGGAGCAGAGCCATGTATACAAGGATGGGAGGGTGGAGCGGAGCCATGTATACAGGATGGGAGGGTGGGAGCGGAGCAATGCATACAAAGATGGGAGGGTGGGAGTGGAGCCATGTATACAAGGATGGGAGGGTGGAGCGGAGCTATGTATACAAGGAAGGGAGGGTGGAGCGGAGCCATGTATACAGGATGGGAGGGTGGAGCAGAGCCATGTATACAGGATGGGAGGTTGGAGCTGAGCCATGTATACAAGGAAGGGAGGGTGGAGCGGAGCCATGTATATAGGATGGGAGGGTGGGAGCGGAGCCATGAATATAGGGTGGGAGCGGAGCCATGTATATAGGATGGGAGGGTGGGAACGGAGCCATGTATATAGGATTGGATGGTGGGAGCGGAGCCATGTATACAGGATGGGAGGGTGGGAGCAGAGCTATGTATATAGGATTGGAGGGTGGGAGCGGAGCCATGTATACAGGATGGGAGGGTGGGAGCGGAGCCATTTATACAGGATGGGAGGGTGGGAGCAGAGCCATGTATATAGGATGGGAGGGTGGGAGCGGAGCCATGTATACAGGATGGGAGGGTGGGAGCGGAGCCATTTATACAGGATGGGAGGGTGGGAGCAGAGCCATGTATACAGAATGGGAGGGTGGGAGCAGAGCCATGCATACAAGGATGGGAGGGTGGAGCAGAGCCATGTATACAAGGATGGGAGGGTGGAGCGGAGCCATGTATACAGGATGGGAGGGTGGGAGCGGAGCAATGCATACAAAGATGGGAGGGTGGGAGTGGAGCCATGTATACAAGGATGGGAGGGTGGAGCGGAGCCATGTATACAAGGAAGGGAGGGTGGAGCGGAGCCATGTATACAGGATGGGAGGTTGGAGCTGAGCCATGTATACAGGATGGGAGGGTGGAGCGGAGCCATGTATACAAGGATGGGAGGGTGGAGTGGAGCTATGCATAAAGGATGGGAGGGTGGAGTGGAGCCATGTATACAGGATGGGACAGGGGAGCCATGCATACAAAGATGGGAGGGGGGAGCCATGCATACAAGGATGGGAGGGTGGAGCGGAGCCATGCATACAAGGAGGGGAGGGGGGAGCGGCGCCATGTATACAGGATGGGACAGGGGAGCCATGCATACAAGGATGGGAGGGTGGGAGTGGAGCCATCCATACAAGGATGGGAGGGTGGGAACAGAGCCATGCATAAATAAACTACATACATATTCTAGAATACCCGATGCGTTAGAATCGAGCCACCATCTAGTATATATATATTCTATGAAATAATTAAAAAATTCATCTTTGAACATCAGTATTTCTTTGCAGTGAAAGGGTGCCATCTCATCATAGGGAATCAGCAACACCTATCACAAACTACACTGCTCAAAAAAATAAAGGGAACACTCAAATATCACATCCTAGATCTGAATGAATGAAATATTCTCATTGAATACTTTGTTCTGTACAAAGTTGAATGTGCTGACAACAAAATCACACAAAAATCATCAATGGAAATCAAATTTATTAACCAATGGAGCCCTGGATTTGGAGTCACCCACAAAATTAAAGTGGAATGTAATGTCCTTAAAGCAAGTCAAAATTATGCTCAGTAGTGTGTGTGGCATCCACATACCTGTATGACCTCCCTGTGCCTGTATGACCTCCCTACAACGCCTGGGCATGCTCCTGATGAGGCGGCAGATGGTTTCCTGAGGGATATCCTCCCAGACCTGGACTAAAGCATCTGCCAACTCCTGGACAATCTGTGGCGCAACGTGACGTTGGTGGATGGGGCGAGACATAATGTACCAAATGTGCTCAATCGGATTCATGTCTGGGGAACGGGCGAGCCAGTCCATAGCTTCAGTGCCTTCATCTTGCAGGAACTGTTGACACACTCCAGCCACATGAGGTCTGGCATTGTCCTGCATTAGGAGGAACCAAGGGCCAACAGCAACAGCATATGGTCTCACAAGGGATCTGAGGATCTCATCTCGGTACCTAATGGCAGGCAGACTATCTCTGGCGAGCACATGGAGGGCTGTGCAGCCCTCCAAAGAAATGCCACCCCACACCATTACTGACCCACTGCCAAACCGGTCATGCTGAAAGATGTTGCAGGCAGCAGATTGCTCGCAACGGCATCTCCAGACTCTGTCACGTCTGTCACATGTGCTCAGTGTGAACCTGCTTTCATCTGTGAAGAGCACAGGGTGCCAGTGGCGAATTTGCCAATCTTAGTGTTCTGTGGCAAATGTCAAGCATTCTGCACAGTGTTGGGCTGTAGGCACATACCCCATCTGTGGACGTCGGGCACTCAGACCATCCTCTCACCGCTGAGCGCTCAGACTAGCGGTGGACACCGCATCCAACGCAGAGACCTATCCTCACTACCGGACTCCTTCACAACAGGTTACTAGTGCAATAGAGGCATTGTCCTCTTCCTCATCTCACCCCACCAACACAGGGTATGTCACATCTACAGTGACTGATGAAGGTCCATGATATAGGACCGAAACGTTTCGTGTTTCTACTGTGAATAAAAATCTTTATTCTCACTATACTTGAGTGCCGAGTTCATTTTCTATTAGATACGGTGTGGGAACCTACTCTGGCACCTTCTTGGTTGTGCACACGGTTATTTTTTCATATGATAACTCTACACAGGCGCCGAAACGTGTGTCTCAATCCATTGGATCATGGCCATAAAAAGTACAACTCAGCCCTTCTGAAAAATACAGAACAGAAACTTTCTTGCCTATCATTGTTCAGTTTATTGCTTCTCTTGACCAAAGTCTTCAAGCATATAAAGATATATCAAGCAAATTTAGCTTTTTTGGCCATCTGAAAGAACTGTCTTCAGACGAGCTTAATGCCACAGCAGAGCATCTCGTCAGGTCTTATTCAGATGACTTGGACATTACATTTATCGATGAACTGTGTCAGTTTGTAACATTTGCCAATTTGTTCACAGACGAGGAGCCAAAAGATATCAGCACTGAACTTTTCATGCACAAGCTTATCATGGAAAAGGGTGTGCAGGACACTTTCCCAAATATTAAGATAGCTCTAGGGATATATCTAATTTTGATGGTAACAAACTGCAGTGGTAAGCGTTCCTTCTCAAAACTCAAATTAGTTGAAAACTGATTAAGGACATCCATGAAGCAGGAATGACTTGTAAATTTGGCTATCATGAGTCAGATATACTGTGTGAATTGGACTTTAGTGACATCATTAGTGATTTTGCAGCATGAAAATCAAGTAAAGTGCCTGGCTTGTAAAAAATTAATTATTTTACCTGAATTACTCTGCGTAAATGATTTTTGTAAATAAACTTGCGTTCGTTTCATTTTGTGTTTTTGCATTACATATTGCAACACCTTGAAAAATGGGCCTCCCTCCAAAATGGTCGCCGGACCACCCACCTCTTAAATCTGGTCCTGATATACTGTATGCTTATCTATGTAGATATCTAGTATGCATGTATATATATATATATATATATATATATATATTCATATTTATTATGGGATTGGCTGCTTGAAAAAATTATGTATAGATGTGTTTAAAATGTTCTACAATTAGAGATGAGATAATTAATTTGCAGGACTCCAGTCCATTGCACAAGTTAGTAAGGAATATCCACTGGATTGAAGACCAGCAAATCTCCTTACTGCCCGGCATTCACAGCTCTTCTTTTGATTAGACGGACTGGAGCAACATCATCATTGCAGCATGACGCACACATGACATCACGCCAGTCCAGCTAATCAAAAGAAGAGCAGGCTTCCAGTCAACTACTCACAGATTACTGACCTGGCCTTTGTACCAGAGTTTTATTTATTATTATTATGCTTTTCTTATTATATAACGCCATCATATTCCACGGCGCTTTACATACATTAACATTGCTGTTCCCATTGAGGCTCACAATCTAAATACCCTATGTCTTTGGCATGTGGAAGGAAATGGTGACTTGATGGATGAACAATCTGTACGAAGATCGATTTTATCCAAGGTTAGATAGGTCCATCAGGGTCTTCTCCGCAGTTATCTTGATAGTATGAAGTCATTGGTTTGCTGGTCTTCCTCTTTGCCTTGCTCCATCTATTCTTCTGTTACTGCTGTCTTCATATGATGTGTCCAAAGTAGGCAAGTTGTAGCTAGGTGATCCTTGCTTCAAGTGACATGTCTGGAGAAAAGACCAAACTATGTACGAGCCATTTCTGTCATCAGTGAAATGTTCCTTGATTTGAAAGCCTTGCAGAGGGACTTCATTGTTCATTTGCCCATAGCTATTATATTGATTTCTGGCATTGTCGTTGCATCTTGACTGATCATTGATCCAAGTATATTGAAGTCCTTTACCACTTCCATTTCATCAATGTTCATCTCAAATGTGTCCTTGTCACACCTGGCAGTAATCAATAACTTTGTCTTCTTTGTATTGAGTGGCAGTCCCATGTTCGAGTTTTCTGTCTTGACACTCCATAATAAGTCCTTCATTCCATCTACACTTGCTGCTATTAATGTTGTATTGTCTGTGTATTTAAGATTGTTGATTATTCGAGTACCCAGAGGAAATCTACACAGGGAAATCTAAACAAACTTTTTGAAGATGTTGATTTTAACCCAAGAGCCCTGCAATGCAAAGCAACAGTACTAATCCACTGAGCCACTATGTACTCTCATATCTATCTACAATATATTTATACAAGTTACTGATATAATTCAAATAATAAAGCTGGCCTATTATCAAGATATCTGCATCTCTCTTGGCAGTTACATTTCGGCTTTAGTTTCACACAGGATAATGCTTCCAGTGCCGACATGCAAATAATAGTGAGTTTAAAGGGGGTAGGCGTATTGGCTCAATAGCTAAGCCAGATCCCTTTTAAATCTTTACGGATGTATAGACAGAGACATTCCTCTTGTCTCCTTGACATTAAGAACTATGTACTGTGTGGCGGTCATGGCTGGGCCGAGCAGATTGTGACGTCCAGACGTGGTGCACGTGGATTTGTGGACCCACTGTGCCACAGGACCGGACCTACCCACGAAGGGGCGTAACTAAGTGGCTACCTTGGCGTTCACTGAAGCCTCTAATTGTGAGGTCAAGCTTGTGCGGCAGGTAGCCGCCAGTTACCACTCCTGGGCAGAACCTGGTACTGCAGCTGCTGACCCCCAAGGGGTCTTAGTTCAGACACGCCGGTCTAGGATTTAGGATCAAGGTTAGGATCTCATGGACTGAGAAATGGTGTTCATGCACTAGTCGCACTGGGGCCAGGGGACTTCAGAAACAGGACTGGCCTCTCTGGGACCAGGGAACAATGTTCAGGCCCTGGCCACTCCGAGACAAGGGAACAGGATTCAGGCACTGGCTGCTCTGGGACCAGGATTCAAGGTCAGACACTGGCCGCTCTGGGACTAAGGGACGAGGTACAGGACTGGCCACACCGGGACCAGGGGATAACAAGCAGGCCCTGGCCACACTGGGATCAATGGACCTTACAACTCACTAACAGTACACCTTACTAACTAATGATTCACTACGTTGGTTGGCGACTCCCTAGGGGAGAGGGAATCTTTTATACAGGATGCCTCCCAGCAATTGATGGGAGCCATCTTGCAAGTGTACTACTTATGCTGAATTCCTCTCAACAACAGGCTGAGAGCACTTAGCATAATGCGAGCATTGCTCCTTTAAGAATGGGGAAGCACGGGCCACCAGACTGCGGCACACAAAACACCATTCAGGGGTGCTGGCAGCACATCCCATACTGACACAACAAGCTATTCCTTGTATCAGATTATCAATCTTAACAGTTGTGCTTAGCATTGCGGCTCAGTTCGTGTAAGTGTAAGGGAGAGGCAGGAGCACAGGATGCAGTGACACACAGTAGGCAGATCAAGAGTTAACAGGGGGGTTTATTACAGGCAGGGAGGTAGTAACTGGGGAACGGTTGGCAAAGTTTAAACAGAAAACAAGGGTTCAATAAACAATGGCACTTATAAGTCAGTTGCTCTCAGGGAATGAAGGCGAGCAGGATCGTTGATGACGTTGCAAGCGATGCGTGAAGACTCTGGCCTTGTTCCGGAGGAACATGAGACACTGGCTCTGGACAGTCGCGACGTATCCTGGCGCTCCTGGAGGTGATCTGAAGGTTCCGGTGTGAAGTCTCAGAGGAGGAGAAGCGGAAGCCTCCGGAATGAAAGGGCCACGAGGCACGGGAGAACCCGGGAGGGAGTCAGCTGACTCCGAGTCCATTCCCAGATCTGGTCCACAATAAGCACCGACAGCAGTCAGCGGTATGGTACGGAATGTCGGGGGTTGAAGTGGTAACAGTCACACGCTGGAAACAGTCTGACTGCATGTGTGTGGAGATTCTGCAGTCCGGCCTAGCTTTCAGGAGCTGAGGTGAGGAGAGCGAGTTAACTTTCTCTGCTGCTTACTCTGTCTTCCCGCCGAAAGACCTGCTTTCCGTGCTCTGCCCCTTTTATATCCGATCCGCCCCCTGCAGTCAGGTGCAAAGGTCGGTCCAGGTTAGAACGTCTTGCCCCGGCAACAATGGTGTCAGTCTCGACTGTTCCGGCCCAGATATGAGAGGAGTGCCACGGGCCCGGTCCATCTCCCTACATAAGTGACAGAAATAATCTCCAGCACCAGGCATGAAGCTATGGGTCTCTCATTTGGCTGGTTATTTAAGGTCCTGGAAAATCACCTTAAATATTTGCTGGAATAGATGGTGGCAAGTGTTACCGCCATAATATATACATACATATATTATGTTATACACAATACCCTACAAAAGTTTTAGGCAGTTGTGGAAAAAGGCAGCTTTCAAAAATAAAAGTGTTAATAAATTATTTTTATCCATTAACAAAATGCAAAGTGAATGAAAAAAAGAGGAATCTAAATCAAATCAACATTTTCTGTTACCACTCTAGCTTCAAAACATCATCAATTTTACTAGGTACACTTGCACACAGTTTTTGAGTGAACTCAGCAGGGAGGTTGTACCAAACATCTTGAAGAACTAACCATAGATCTTCTATGAATGTCGGTTTGTACAAATCCTTCTGTCTCTTCATGTAAACCCACAGAGAGTTGATGTTGTTGAGATCAGGGGAAGAGGCCATATCATCATTTCCAGGACTTCTTGTTCTTCTTTACACCGAATATGGGATACACTCAATATGGGAATGCCCTGTTTTTCAGTAATAATAATTTTCCTTATATAGTGCTGACATATTCCACAGCATTTTACAATTCAGAAGATACATGTATCCTTTACTATTGTATCCTTTGCTATGTTACTTACTTGCAGATATATGGTTAGGGATCAGCAATCATAAACTATAAAGTCTTGGGACCATACCAGACACCTAGTGTCCTGTACCAAACCACGAACACAGGCTTCTTACTGTAATTCTGTTTTACTGTTCAGCTTTGGCAGGCTAATAAAGCTTATTGAAAAGCTGCAGAGCAGCCAATCAGCAAGCTTTTCTGGGGTAGATACTTTCGGCACCATCACAACCATGCCAAGTATTGGAATGGCTGTGATTGGCTGGTGAACCATGATAGCAAAAAAAAATTATGTCGTGTTCCCTCTATTTTTGATAGCAAATGCAAGTAAAGTGGACAACTGCAGCCTGCAATCCTCAGCTGTCTGCTTTTTCTTGGCTGGTTATCAAAAAAAGGGTCCCACACGCAGTTTGCTTTTACATTCTTTAAATAATTAATTTTAAAAATGGTGTGGGGTTTCCCACATTTTTGATATCCAGCCAAGGTAAAGACAGCTGGGGGGTGGTATTCTCAGGCTGGGAAGGTCCATGGATATTTGACCCTCGCCAGCCTAAAAATAGCAGCTAGCAGGTGCTCCAGAAAAGGTGCATCCATTGGATGCGCCAATTCTGGTGCTTTGCCCGGCTCTCCCGCTTTCCCTGGTGGGTTGGCACGCGGGTTAATATTTGGGGTTGATGTCAGCTGTATAATGTCCACTGACATCAAGCCCAGAGGTTAGCAATGGGGAGGCATCTATCAGACACCCGCATTACTAACCCAGTATGTAAAAAGAAAACACACCAAAAAAATCTTTACTTGAATAAAACACACAGAAAAAAATATTTATTTGAAATAAAAACTCTCGAGAAATTTCCCTATTTCCACTATTTTGTAAAAATCGTAATCTAATCATAATCATAAGCCGTAATCCATAATATGGACGTCTAACAAGAATCTCAGCCTTTTTCATTCAGTCTATTGAGCTCCATTCAGAGAATGCAGCTCCATAGACTGGAGCAGCAGCCGCTGCTGGGTCTGAAGCTGTACCACGCAAGACCCGGCTGAGGTGACTGCACATCAGTATGGCACTGGTGCTGTGGATGGTGAGAACCGGCAGCTATTAACTGAAGTGACCTTACAGGCATCCCCTCAGTTCACAGCGGCTGGTTATCATGCTGCACAGCGCCAGTGCCGGACTGATGAGCGGTCACTAGAGTTGAGCGATACTTTCCGATATCCTAAAGTATCGAATCGGAATGGTATCGCCGATATCACTAAAAAATCGGCGATACCCGATACCGATACCGGAAGTCCCATGTAAGTCTATGGGAACAAAATATCGCAACTAAAAAAACCCCATTCTTTCCTTGTAAACACTAAATATACACACATAGAATATATATATATATATATACATGTCATTGTGACATATATATATACATATATGTATAGTTTATACACTTCTACATAGTAAAATATCCTTTGATTCAATTGCCGGGTAAAGCCGGCTTCAGTGAAAAGACAGAAGCACCCGACATGAAATGACACTTGGTGTACATAGGGTTAACCATGTCTTTTCATGTCGTTTGCTATCTGATTTGCACAAACAATTAAATCAGACTATGTGTGCAAAATTTCACACCTGTAGGGGTTAATTAAAGGTGTAAATTCGTTGTAAAAAAAACGGACTTTTTTGCTACGAATTTACACCTTTAATTAACCCCTACAGGTGTGAAATTTTGCACACATAGTCTGATTTAATTGTTTGTGCAAATTAGATAGCAAAGGACATGAAAAGACATGGTTAACCCTATGTACACCAAGTGTCATTTCATGTCGGGTCACCCGACATGAAATGACACTTGGTGTACATAGGGTTAACCATGTCTTTTCATGTCCTTTGCTATCTAATTTGCACAAACAATTAAATCAGACTATGTGTGCAAAATTTCACACCTGTAGGGGTTAATTAAAGGTGTAAATTCGTTGTAAAAAAAACGGACTTTTTTGCTACGAATTTACACCTTTAATTAACCCCTACAGGTGTGAAATTTTGCACACATAGTCTGATTTAATTGTTTGTGCAAATTAGATAGCAAAGGACATGAAAAGACATGGTTAACCCTATGTACACCAAGTGTCATTTCATGTCGGGTTCTGCATTTTCACAAAAGCCGGCAATTGAATTAGCGGCTATTATACTATGTAGAAGTGTATGAACTACAAATATAAATATATATATATATGTGTCACAAATTCAATGACATGTATATATATATATATATATATGAGGTGTAAAATTGCTGAAAAAAAATGCGTGGGCTCCCGCCCTATTTTCGCAACCAGACAGACAAAGCCAGTGAGTGGGGGCAGATAATAATAGCCCAGAGAGGGACCATTTTTTTTGGCCCCCCCCGGCTACTTAACATCTGCCCCCAGACACCCCAGAAAGGGCAAATCTCTAATTAGATTTGCCCTTTCAGGCACTTTGCCCGTCTATTCCCATTGCCCTGTAGCGGTGGCGAATGGGTTAATAAGGGGTTAAAATGACCTTGCAATTGAAAGGTCACTTTAAGCCAGGTTAATAATTGAGAGCTGTCAATTAGACAACTATCAATTATTAATCCTATTGTATGAAAGAAAAATCAAACACACACACTTTAATAAAAAAGAAGTTTAATGAAATAATCACACAGTTTTTGACCATATTTTATTTACCTGCTAAAACCATTTCCTGTAATAAAAATAAAATAATAAAGCAAAATTATTCTTACCAATCCGATGCACAGTCAGGTCCCACGGTGTAATCCTTCAGAAAGGGTTAATGTTTACTGCAGGGACCGCAGCTAATGCTGCAGCCTCACAGTAAACCCCAAATGAATGAGTTCCTCTCCTGCCTGACAGGAGAGTAAAGGCTGGGTGTCACATAACGATACACCAGCGATCCCGACAACGATATGCACTTGTCAGGATCGCTGGTGTATCGCTACATGATCGCTGCTGAGCTGCCAAACAGGCAGCTCAGGCAGCGATCTGGGACAGCGACACTGCGGGTAACATCGCTTAAGGGCCCGTCTCACATAGCGATATCGCTACCGAGATCGCTGCTGAGTCACAAGTTTTGTGACGCAGCAGCAAGCTCACCAGCGATATCACTGTGTGTGACATTCAGCGACGATCAGCCCCCCTGCCGGGTATCGCTGATCGTCGCAGAAATGTCAGGACCTTTATTTGATCGCTGGTTTCCCTCTGACAGGCACGCATCGCTGCGTGTGACAGGCGGGAGACCAGCGATCCGCTGGTAACCAAGGTACACAGCGGGTTTCCAGGCACCGCGCAGCGCTTGGAAACCCGCTGTGTACCTTGGATACCAGCTCCCTGCATCAGGGCGCTGGTATCCAAGGTACACAGCGGGTTTCTAGGCACAGCCCCGCGCCTGGAAACCCGCTGTGTACCTTGGTTACCAGCGGATCGCTGGTCTCCCGCCTGTCACACCAGCGATGCGTGCCTGTCAGCGGGAAACCAGCGATCAAAAAAAGGTCCTGACATTTCAGCGACGATCAGCGATACCCGGCAGGGGGGCTGATCGTCGCTGAATGTCACACACAGCGATATCGCTGGTGAGCTCGCTGCTGCGTCACAAAACTAGTGACTCAGCAGCGATCTCGGTAGCGATATCGCTATGTGAGACGGGCCCTTAAGTGGAAAGCTTAATTGATTGCTTTCCACTTTCACTTCAGGTCAGCCAGGGACACAATCAGTGACGTCAGAGGGAACTGATTAACAAAAATAGGGGTTCCCTTCGAAAAAAAAATGGCGTGGGGTCCCCCCTATTTTTGTTAACCAGCCAGATGAAGCAGACCGCTGAGGCCTGGATTTTCAGCTGTTAAGGAGCCAAGATCCATGGACCTTGCCAGCCTGATAATACTAGGCCACAGCAGTCTGCATATCTTGGCTGATTAACAAAAATAGGGGATCCCCTCGAAAAAAATTGGCGTGGGGTCCCCCCTATTTTTGTTAACCAGCCAGATGAAGCAGACCGCTGAGGCCTGGATTTTCAGGCTGTTAAGGACCAAGATCCATGGACCTTGCCAGCCTGATAATCCCTAGGCCACAGCAGTCTGCATATCTTGGCTGATTAACAAAAATAGGGGATCCCCTCGAAAAAAAATGGCGTGGGGTCCCCCCTATTTTTGTTAACCAGCCAAGATGAAAGCAGACTGCTGAGGCCTGGATTTAAGGCTGTAAGGACCATGATCATGGACCTTGCCAGCCTGATAATACCAGGCCACAGCAGTCTCCAATCTTGGCTGATTAACAAAAATAGGGGATCCCCTCGAAAAAAATTGGCATGGGGTCCCCCCTATTTTTGTTAACCAGCCAGATGAAGCAGACCGCTGAGGCCTGGTTTTTCAGGCTGGTAAGGATCCAATATCCATGGACCTTGCCAGCCTGATAATACCAGGCCACAGCAGTCTGCTTAGCTTGGCTGGTTAACAAAAATAGGGGATCCCCTCGAAAAAAAAACGGCGTGGGGATCCCCCCTATTTTTGTTAACCAGCCAAGTAAAATGCAGACTGCTGCGGCCTGGTATTAAAAGACTGTCAAGGCCCATGGATTTTGGCCCTCAACAGCCTGATAATACCAGGCTACAGCAGCCCCACATTTGGCGCATCAAAAGATGTGCCAATTGTGGCACTTTACCCGGCTCTTCCCACTTGCCCTGTAGCGGTGGCAAGCGGGGTAATAAGGGGTTATTGTCACCGTTGATTGCACGGTGACAATAAGCCCGGTTAATAATGGAGAGGCGTCAATAAGACACCGATCCATTATTAATCCCAAAGTTATTAAATGCATAAAAAAAAGACACAGCAAGAAAAAAGTCTTTTAATGAAATAAAAGAGACAACACAGTTTTCATTACTTTTATTACTCTCTCATTCCTGCGACGCCATCGATCTCCTGTAAAAAAAGAAAAAAAAACAAACCAACAGTATACCACCTGTCCGACGCAGTCCATAACGATAGTCCCACGACGATCCAGCTCTGCTACATCGCAATGACAGGCAGAGCCTGTCATTGCAACGCAGCACAGCTGATTACCTGCTTCCCCGGCGGTGACGTCATCGGACTGACTGCTTTACGGCCGGGATTACCCAGCAGTCACTGCAGTTATCGCGAGAAACTGCATGTGACCGCCGGGGAAAGAAGATGGCGGCCATGAAGCAGTCCAGGACGTGACCGCCGGAGATCTTCTGCCAGGTAAGTGCCGCTGACTCCTGACAGACCCGACAGACGGACACTGACAGTGACAGTGACAATCCCGATTCCGGTATCCGATAAGACGAAAATATCGGAACTCGGAATCGGAATTCCGATACAGCCAATATCGGCCGATACCCGATATTTGCAGTATCGGAATGCTCAACCCTAGCGGTCACGCATCAGTCCGGCACTGGTGCTGCGCATCATGAGAACCGACGCTATGAACTAAGGTGACATTAGTAAGGTCACTTCAGTTCAAGATCCGGAGTGCAGATTGATGAGCGGACGGTCATCAGTCCAGCACTGGCACTGCACATCGTGAGAACTGGCCACTATGAACTGAGGTAACTGTAATGACGTCACTTCAGTTCACAGCAGTCGGGTCTCGCATAGTACAGCTTCAGACCTGGCAGTGGCTGCTACTCCAGACTATGGAGCTGCGTTCTCTGAATTGGGCTACATAGACGAGACTAAGAAGATTGGGATCGTCGTGGGACGCCCATATTATGAATTACAACAGATGCTGTGGATTATAGTTTTTTATTATTTATGGGGAAACAGGGAAATTGGTGGGGAGTTTTTTTTATAAATAAAAAAAAATTCAATGTATTTTCTTATCTTTTTACTTAATTTGTTAGTAATGGAAGTGTCTGATAGTGTCCGTTTTACTGTTCAGGTTGGCAGGCTAATAAAGCTTATTGAAAGACTGCAGAGCAGCCAATCAACAATCTTTTCTGTGGTAGATACTTTTGGGACCATCACAACCATGCCAAGTATTGGCATGGCTGTGATTGATTGGCTCATGCACCATGATAGAAAAAAAATTATAAAAAAAAGATGTGGTGTCACCTCTATTTTTAATAACAAATGCAAGTAATCAGCCAAGGTGAAGAAGACAGCTGGGGGTGATATTCTCAGGCTGGGAAGGTTCATGGATATTTGGCCCTCACCAGACTAAAAATAGCAGCCTGCAGGCACCCCAGAAAAGGTGCATCCATTGGATGGTGCCAAAAGTATGGACGCTTCTCCATTACTAACTCGTGGGCTTGATGTCAATGCACATTACACAGCATGACACCAACCCTACAAACCCATTACCTCGATTTATACCGCACCAGGGCAATCGGAAAAAGCCAAGGCTAAGCACCGGAATTGGCAATGTGCCATCTCTAGGGCGGCTGAGGGCTGATCTTATTTGGCTAATTTCCATGGCACTTTCCAACCAATTTATATTAGCACCCAGCTGTCTGATTTCTCTTATCTGGTTGTTTAAAATAGGGGGGACCCTAAGTTATTTTTTTAGGGTTCCCCCATTTTTAATAACCAGCAAAAGCAAAGTAGACAGCTGGAGACTGACGTTAATAGGTTAGGAAGGTCCATGGATATTGGCCCTTTTCCAGAATAATAAGACCAGTTTACAGCTGTCTGCTTTCACTTGGCTGGTTATAAAAATAGGGGGGACCTCAATGTCATTTTTTCCATTTATTTATTAACAAGTACAGTAAAATACACATGCAAGATAACCGTAGGTCACAACCACCAGGTGTTCCAGCAGCTGGAAACTCCAGTAACCTTAACCTCTTACTACCATTGGACGGAATAGTACGTCCAATGGCAGTACCCCCGCTTTGATGTGGGCTCCGGCGGTGAGCCCGCATCAAATCCGGGACATGTCAGCTGTTTTGAACAGCTGACATGTGCCTGCACTATCCGAAGGCGGAATCGCGATCTGCCCACGGCTATTAACTAATTAAATGCCGCTGTCAACCTCTGACAGCGGCATTTAACAAGTGCTTCTGGCCATCCGGCCGGAAATGCGCTCACCGTGAACCGAATCACGTGATAGCGGGTCACCAGTGTATCGGCATGACAACCAGAGGCCTCTATGGTTGTTGATGCCGGATTGCTGTGAGCGCCACCCTGTGTTCGGCGCTCATAGCAATGCAGTTATTTGGCTACATAGAGGCAATCTGAGCATCGCCTCTATGTAGCAGAGCCGATCAAGCTATGGAAGCTTTTAGCCTCCCATGGAGGCTATTGAAGCATGCCAAAAGTTATTAGAAAAATTGTTTTAAAAATATAAAAAAAATTAAAAAATTATAAAAGTTCAAATCACCCCCCCTTTCGCCCCATTCAAAATAAAAGAATAAAAAAAATCAAACATAGACATATTTGGCATCGCTGCATTCAGAATTGCCCGATCTATCAATAAAAAAAGGATTAACCTGATCGCTAAACGGAGTAGCGAGAAAAAAAATCAAAACGCCAGAATTGTTTTTTTTGGTCGCCGCGACATTGCATTAAAATGCAATAGCGATCAAAAGAAAGTATCTGCACAAAAGTGGTATCACTAAAAACGTCAGCCCTGGCCCACAAAAAATATGCCCTCACCCAACCCGAGATCACGAAAAATGGAGACGCTACGAGTCTTGGAACATGGAGCAATTTTGTTTTCTTTTTTTTAAATCAAACTTTGGAATTTTTTTAACCACTTAGATAAAAAAGAACCAAGACATGTTTGATGTCTATGAACTCATAATGACCTGGAGAATCATAATGTCAAGTCAGTTTTAGCATTTAGTGAACCTAGCAAAAAAGCCAACCAAAAAACAAGTGTGGGATTGCACTTTTTTTGCAATTTCACCACACTTGGAATTTTTTTCCCGTTTTCGAGTACATGACATGCTAAAACCAATGGTGTCGTTCAAAAGTACAACTCGTCCACCAAAAATAAGCCTTCACATGGCCATATTGATGGAAAATAAAAACGTTATGGCTCTGGGAAAGAGGGGAGTGAAAAACGAAAACGCAAAATCAAAAATGCTCCGGTCATTAAGGGGTTAAAGGCTCCCTTAAGGTTTCTGTCCCTCACATATACCATGAGACCAGGAGGCTGTGAACTCTGGTAATTTAAAGTTACCTGAGTCCACAGCCACTGGGTTTCGCGGTAGCTCAAGTGCCGGACTAATAAGTGCCGAATCCCGAACTCAGTCGCTCATCACAGCTTTTTTTTCCCATTTATTTACTATTATTTTTCATTTATTTATTAGTAGTAAATAAATGAAAAAAAATGAGTGGGGTCCCCCTTATTTTTAATAACCAGCTAGGTGAAAGCAGACAGCTGCAGACTGATGCTAATAGACTGGAAATGCCAATGGTTATTGGACCATTCCCAACCTACAAATATAAGCCTGCAGCCACCCCATATTTAATGTGCCAATTCTGGCGCTTAGCC
The DNA here is from genome assembly GCA_033576555.1 of Oophaga sylvatica. Taxonomy (NCBI): domain Eukaryota; kingdom Metazoa; phylum Chordata; class Amphibia; order Anura; family Dendrobatidae; genus Oophaga; species Oophaga sylvatica. The sequence goes on from JARQOD010000001.1 coordinate 314,991,580, forward strand.
TCAGTTCTTCCCAATTTCCCTGGTGTGGTGGCAATCGGGGTAATTGTTTTTAGGGTTAGTAATGTAGAAGTGTCAGTCAAACGCCCCCATTACTAACCCAGTAGTAAAAATAACTAAACACACAGGGGCGTCATACTATGTAAAGTGGACCAACTAGTCTAGAGGAACTAACGCCCTATCAAATAGTCAAAGGCTTCATTTACATATCATAAACGTACTTTAGAAATACTTTTTCTAAAGATCTGTTTATGTGAATATGTATGTAATAAAGAGACTTTTAGGCAGGGTATTTCGCTATGTAGACACAACTGCTGATGGTTCTGAGGGCACAGCAGACCTAACAGGTTCCCTTTAAGCTGAAGGCTCCTTCTTGAAAACTGGGAACAAGGTTCATTAGCCCCTATAAGATAGTTGCCGTCGTTAATCCAGTAGCGTTACGCCTTGCTTTGCCATCCAGTTTTAAGATTCATAATGTGTGTTTCACTGATCACTTTTCAAAAAATGCATTGCTTCTTCTGAACCATTTCCACTACCACCACCTTCCCCAGTCATTGTTCATGGGAATCTGGAATTTCAGATAGTGAATATCGATATTTGGTACATTGGAAGGGTTACGGTCCTGAGGAGAGATTGTGGGTACCAGCGTCCAGCGTGTGATGGTCAAGCAATCAGGTTGGTCCAGTCTTTTCATGCTTCAGATCAAGATAAACCTGGTTCTGATGTTCTGGAGGTCCCTTTTAAGAGGGTGGGCTACTGTCTCAGTGATACAGCAACAGAGAGGGCCAAGATCGCAGCATCTGTTTACATGAACTCTTGCACTGATTAGAAATGCTTCACCATCCTATTAATGCAGGTTTTCCTTGCTCTGTCATTGCAAGTGTTAATCAGTTCAGTTGATTTCCTGGAGCTCTCCATCCTGAATTGCCTCAGCTGTTCTGTGCTGGGCACTCCCCTCGGATATACAGTATATGCTTGTCACTGCCACTTGGGAATTGCCAGAGATAGTTCACACTTCTTGGTTTGGTGTTGAAGGATAAGTTCAGTGTTTGAAGTAGGCAGTTGGAGACTTGTTCAGAAGATTTCTGCGTATAATTGGTTTGCGTGTTAATCCTTATCCTCTCACATTTGGTTTCTCCTTGCTATTTTTCCCATATCACACTCTGTTGTTTTGTGAGTGTGTTTGTATGATTGTAGTATTCTTTTATCCCTGTCTCTTTACTCCTGTCTGTCTGGTTAAGGTACTGCCACACTAAACAATCCCGCTAGCGATCACGATAACGACGCATACTAATGCGATCGCTAGCGGGATTGTTTCTATATCGCTAAATGCGGCCACATTTAGCGATATAGTTAACGACGCTATCGCCGTTAGCGATCTTCTTAACGACTTTAGCGGTACAAAAGTACCGCTAAATCGCTAAGAAAAGGTGCCACACAGCGATTAGATACTCACCCAGCGGGAGCGCCAGCGATGAAATAGGGTCCGGAGCGATTCCAGCGACGAGCGAGATCACAGCAGGAAGCTCGTCGCTGGAAGCTGCCGCACTGAACAATATCGCTAACGGGATCGCTAAATAGTGACGTTTTTTAGCGATCTCGTTAGCGATATTGTTTAGTGTGGCATACCCTTTAGTGTATTCCTATACACTTCAGCCTCACACCTCCTTTGGTGGGGGAGGAAATGATAAGGGTTAAGATAGGAGCACAGCAAGGTATGTGACCCTGGTGTCTCCACCTTCCAGAGGACAGGGATAGCCTAGTGTACTCCTAGTTCAAAGGATCAGTTAGGTGCCCACAGTCCCTTGTCACTATATAACAATGATGACTGCAATATATTTAGAGGATAAAAACTCTGATGGGAGTGCTTTTCTTTAATGAATAATAGTTAAAGATGCACTCCCATGATTTTTTTTTTCATTGTATGTGAATGTGTTGTCCTATGAGTGTATTAATATACTCACCTACCGCCGCCTTCCCCGGGATACCATTCTTCTCTGCTTCTCAGTGATATCCCAAAACATGACACTAGCCAGTTCACTCTATGCTCTATGTGTGACCTGGAAGTTTCTTCTACAATGTAAGACAATGGAGCCTTTTTCTGACGCTACATAGACTTACATTGCAAAAGTCACTTCCGGGTCACAAAGAGCGCAGAGAGAGACTGTAGAGCAGTGACGTCACTGAGAAGCAAAACAGAACTGCGCAGAAGATTGGAGAAGGCGGTGGTAGGTGAGTTTATTAATACTCTCACATTGCACAACATACACATATCCACACATTTAATGAACAAAAAATGCATAGGAGTGCTTCTTTAAGTGCTTGCAGTGTGCATTAAGTGAATGAGACCCCCTGAAATCTTCTTCCCATAACATATGAACGCAACCTTATATTTTTGTTCCATTTAGTACAATAGTTTTGTATAGAAGCAGTCCAAGCTACATATTCTAGAAATGTAACAAAAAACGAGACCGTAATAACAGTGAAACAGCATTAAGAAGTCGTTTTATTACATTAGTTTTGCCACATTCTTTCCTACAGTTCCAAGACTCATACTCCTTTTTTACAAACTTTCTCAGTCCCTTTTTTTAAAAGGATGAAAAGTTTTGGCCTTTATAAGAAGTGTAATAGTTAGTGAATTATCAGAATGAATACAGTTGTATATATGCTGTTGATTTCTTTATCCTAATTACCAGTAAAAAGATAGAAGTGTTAAGATGAAATAAGTCAGAAAAGTAGTTTAATACTGCCACCTAGAGGAATCTTATTGTTTAGGCAATGAGTATCTGATTTCAGATGTCAGCAATCACGATTATTGAAGGTGTAGACATTTTAATGTTTTGCTATATTTACCTTGTCCATACAACCAACAAATATGTCAAAACCATATTCATCGCTTGAGTTGGGGTGTGTTTGCTCAACTGTCCATGCCAGGAATGAACTAAACAGTCAAAAAGGTACATAGTTTCCTACTTTTAAGGTTTAAATATACAAGTCCATCAAGTTTAACCTATCTAACATGTTGACCCGGAGGAAGGTAAAACCCCTTGAGGCAGATTCTAACTGCCTCATGTCAGTGTAAAAATGTCTTCCTGACTCCATAAATGGAAATCAGACTAATTCCCCGAATCAATGTCCCATCTTAAAATCTGATATTCATGCCTAAGACATTTGAATATTCCACAACAATTGAAAATTGCTGGAAAAATGGGTTTTAAGGGCAACATGGGGAACACTCTTAAGTGAAGAAACTGTAGACCTTTAATGTTCCATGAAGGATATTTACATCATGGAACAAGTCAGGGTATATGAAACGGAGTCAGGAGGGCCCGATACACGCAGGGCAGATGCCGGCTGTGTTGTATAGCCATCTTCTGCCTCTGACAGCAGCAATCCGCACTATGCGTTAGTTCCCGCTCCTGCGATTGCACCTTGCCCATGGGTTGCCAGGGCTGAAAAGTGCCTGCTGAAGGCGCCATCGCTGCCATATTGATTGTCCTATGATGTTCAGCCAAGGGTTGGGCTTCATAGGAAACTGTGATTTTTACTAAATACTGCAATACGATCACAGGTTCAAGGTTCCTATGGGAACTGTTAAGAAAAAGTAGAGATGTAAAAAAATAAAAAAGTACATATTTGGTACTGATGCGTCTGTAAAAGTATAATATATCAAAATACAAAGTTATTTAACAAGTAAGGTAAAAGTCATGAAGAAAAAAATATTGAAACTGCAAAATTGTTTTTGTGTTGCTGCACCTCCCACAAAACATACAATAAAAAGCTATCAAAACATCATATCTAACCCAAAGTGGTTTCCATACAAACACCAGTTTGCCATGCCAAAAACAAGCATTCACAAAGCTCCACTGATATAAAAATGTAAAAAGTTATGGGTATTGTCAACAGGAATCAAATTTTATTTTACAAACTTTTTAATGTTTTATACTACAAAAGTACAAAAAACTATTCTCGTTTGACCTGAAGGTCATTTTTGCTATATACTTAATGACATAAAAACAAAACCCAAAAAATAATACATTTCATTTTTTAAACATTTCATTTGTATTTTTTTCCCATACACTGTATGGTAAAATGAATGAAGTCTTTCACAACTAAAAAGTTATGGGTCTTTGAAAAAGGGGAGGAAAAATTGTAATTGTAAAAACGAAAATTGTCTTCTTTAAAAATGTTGTAACAAAGAACATGTGGAAACCACAGAAAACAGTGCAATAGTCCAAATATTCACTAAGAAAATGATTTTATTGGTATCAAAAGTACACGGAAATTAGAACAGACAACAGGGCTAAAATAGACACATGTAACCACATGAGCCCAAGCGGGCAGGAAACATAGAACCACCAGAAAATTGCCGCACTAAATAGAATTGTAGAACACAAAAGCAGAATCAATTAATAAAGTGCCCAAATGGGAGTAAATATATCAATAATATATATGTGGGTATAATCAAAAACTGACCACATAATACACAATAGTTCCCACACCTATATATATCTCTCTCATAGCCCAAAATGGAATAAGTGTAGCAGCAATCAAGTACATGATGATACTGACATACCAGGTGGCGCTCAGTCTCCCGCTCTCCCCGACGCGCGTTTCGGAAATTCCTTCCTGAGGAATCATGTACTTGATTGCTGCTACACTTATTCCATTTTGGGCTATGAGAGAGATATATATAGGTGTGGGAACTATTGTGTATTATGTGGTCAGTTTTTGATTATACCCACATATATATTATTGATATATTTACTCCCAATTGGGCACTTTATTAATTGATTCTGCTTTTGTGTTCTACAATTCTATTTAGTGTGGCAATTTTCTGGTGGTTCTATGTTTCCTGCCCGCTTGGGCTCATGTGTGACATGTGTCTATTTTAGCCCTGTTGTCTGTTCTAATTTCCGTGTACTTTTGATACCAATAAAATCATTTTCTTAGTGAATATTTGGACTATTGCACTGTTTTCTGTGGTTTCCACATGTTCTTTGTTCTGCGATGTCAGTGTGTCCTGCTAAATCCTATATATGGACCAGTATAATATTGTTATATATTTATGTTTATTTCTTGATTCATTATGGGCATTTTTTCTGGTCATACATGTATATCCTTCTGGTATTTAAAAATGTTGTGCAGTCTTAAGTTACAAGTCTGCAATCATTCTACGTGACTGCAGACTTGTGAATCCTTAAATCACTCACACTGCGTTGTTAGGATTCTACGATGCCAGCACTAGGAACAGCAAGTGCATGAACTCAAGTATGACATTTTGCATACATGCGGACTGGATGGGCTTGGCCTCACTCAATGCAAGTGTATTGAGAGAGGTCGAATACGGTCTAGTCGGAATGTGGCTGAGAGTATGCATATCGCATATGTGTAGCCCTGGTGTGAAGGCACACACAGTACCCTGGAGGATGTGCGGAGAGGTAACAGTTTAATGCTCGATATCCATTCACTCCATCACACACTTTAGACACACCCATAGGGTATATAAGCTAGTGACAGTCAGTCGAAGAGTCTGTTTCCTGTCTTTGCACAGGGAGAGTCAGTCAGTCAGTTTCCTGTCAGAGCTCTGGTTGAGCTAAAGTCAGACAGACTCGTTAGATGGAAAGAAGAGTTAGCAGCAGAAACTTCAGTCGCCTGTCCCAAGGACAGTGAAGTTCAGTCGACGTGCTCCTGAACTAGGAGAATACTGAGATTCTGTCGGCGAGCTCCAAGGAAGAAGCAAGAAAGGATTAACTTGTATTACCCTAGGAAGTGTGGAGTGCTTATGCTAAAAGCGCGAAGAGGGCGAAGGGCGCAGTGGAAGAAACAGAGAAGTGCCTTAGGTATAGGATACCTGCACAAATTATCCGGTCACTGGGGACCGAAGTGCCGCTACAGCTTCAGGCGTAGTGGTAGAAAAACCAGAGTCTTATTGGACCTTAGGTCGCAGAAAGCAGCCCTTGGAGTGTAGGTACGTAACAGGGGTCAGGTGGAATAGGAACTTTGAGTCAGTGCACGACAAAAGCAAGAACCTAGTTCCATCACTGGAAGGCTCCGACCACAAAACTGACCGGGCAGTACAGCTATGGAGTTAGCTGGAGTATTCGGAGTGAACTTAGCTCTATGCTAGTTGGACTCATCATATTGGAAGTAAAGGAGGCCTCTAACCTGTTCAGCTGTTATCTCGAAGCACATCCTCCACCCCAACAGCCTCCCTGGGACCTGCCTTATCATCTGACAAGTAAAAGGTATGGAAAGACACTGGATGGTGTGAGACTGATTCATTTATCTGCACCCTACATCATTAATACCATAGACTTTGAGGGACCAGTCCCACCTGTGGGGGACCCGTCATCTAGCTGCCACAACATCCCCTCAGAGATCTACTGCAGCGCTGGTCTTAGTGATCAGACAACTACAGGTGGCGTCACGAACTGTTATCTACCAAATCCCCTGTAAATAAACCCCTTTAACGCCTGACCGCCAGGGACACGGAACGAGCCACGCTACCAGTGACATTCCCTATAGAAATCTACAGGCTCGGCTCCGAGTACCCCATAGCCCTGGTAACCCACAATTGTGGTGCGGGTCAATACAACTTGGCGTCACGAACAGGATCCGAAACTTGCAGAATTGCGAGCCCTGTGTGCCTGTGAAGTGTTTTGGTGAAAAAGACTGTTGCTGTTGTTTGGCGCCAAATACCGCCATCTTTGCTGCCATATTCGCGCCCTGAGGCGCTGGAGAAGAAGGTGGGCGTGCATTCGTGGGCGTGTACCCCCCCTGAGGCGCGAAAGTTATGGCCGCCCTCTCCAAGGCCTACTACAATGTGCGATACAGCCCTACAGCAAAGGAGATCCGCCTCCTCTTCACCTTCCCTGCGAAGAGGAGGAGACGCAAACCCCGCCTCCACGGAAGAGACCAGACTGTTCTGGAAATGTACCAGAGACGGACTTGGAGCATGATGGAGGCAGGACGTGTGCAGCCAAGCAGGGAAGCGGTGGAAGGCAGGCCCCGTTCCCCAGCCAAGCTGCCACTAGAACCAGAACCATCTGTGGTCCTGCACCTGCAGCAAGCCTTGCTGGAGATTGGAGAGGAAAATGCAAGGTTAAAGAAGATGATCCTGCAACGACCTGGCAAGGAGGAGATTGAGAAACGCCGGCGTAACCAGATACAGCGGCGGCTGTGGGACGCGGTGTTCTCTCCCTTCGATAACCCTCCGCCATTTGAATTGCCCAAGTTTCTGCTGCCCAAGGCTAAGGAGCAACCGGAGGCTACCCCCAAGAGGACCGACCCTGATCCCACCGATGGAGCGGTGGAGGCGAAGGAGGTTGAGGAGGTCCAGCCCATTCCGGAACGCCCGCCCGGCCAGGAGGCCGCAGCAGATGATTGTTCCCCGGTAGGGACACCGGAGGGATCCTGTCCATCGTTACCAGACGTCGACTGGGACGCGATGGAGCGTCTTGATGACGTCGCATATGCCGTAAGATGGGAAAGTGCGTGGCAGCAACGTCAGGAGGAAGAACAGGAGGCTCAGCGCAACCGACAGCGGCAGCATGCAGAGCTCATCGCGGACAAGGAGACCGTTCGCCGCAAAAAAGGTACCCGGAGGGAACCACGACGTCAGGGGTGCGTCACCGAATTCCAGTTCCGCAAGGGCTGGGGTTTTATCCGGGAACCGGGACTTTACCCAGGCGTATTTGTGAGCCGACGCGACGTAGAGTCCCACCTACCACAAGGCCATCCGGGAAGAGACCTGGTTAATGGGGACATAGTCACCTACACACGGCACTGGGGTATGAAGGGATGGTATGCCCTTAATGTCACAATCGTCCGTGACCCCGTCCCTGACGCAGGTAACGTCACCATTGCCAGCGCATCACAGTCCCGGGCTCCCGCTGCACCAGGCCGTGCCCTGGCATCGTCCCCTGAATGTCAATTGCAGTTTGAAGCGCCCCCAGTGGTTCGCACAAGAACAGTAGCGACCCAAACCCTGATAGCAGGTCACGACCTGTTAGTCATGTGCTCTAAGGAGCATCGCATTGTTCCAGCCCCCGGGGTGGAAAACGTGGTTGAAGTAATTAAACAGTAAAGACCGGTAGGATCCAGACAGGGGTCTACCGCATGTAACGTTGTAGAAAGTTTGAGAATTTTTGCCAGATTTGCACTTTATAGCCAAATGTATCTATGTTTTCTATAATGAGTAGAATACCCGGCTGGGTACCAGAATGAAAATTTGAAAAGTTGAGTGCATAGTTTTGCATCAAATACCCTGTTTGGGTAAAGTGAAATTAAAGTTAAAAACAAGTATATATATATAGATATATAATGTAAATATTGAAGTGAAAATATATGTGTGTCCTTAACCATGTCATGGACTGAGAGGCTGAGGACTGTGCCAGCCCAGAACTTATCTTTGTACATAGTTGCGCTTCGGTGCATTATATTGGTTTTACATGAAACCACCACAACTACCTCTGAACAGAAAACCCGTGTGGTGTGGCACTGAGTGAGGTCTGCATTCAGATGTCCTGCAGCCCACCCAGGACCCACGTTGAAGGTTTGGTGCGGGTCCTTCACAAGAATACTGTTTAATCTGACATATTTATTGAAAGTATGTTTTTGTATTTTTCTATGTTCATTGTACATAATGTAACGTTTAAGATTTCGTACCTCCCGGATGGGATGAGTTTAATGTTTATTGTTAATGAAAAACAAAATGTCTTTCTTCTTATATTTCACAGCCCGGGAGTGCTGTATTTTACCAAGGGGGAATGTGTAGCCCTGGTGTGAAGGCACACACAGTACCCTGGAGGATGTGCGGAGAGGTAACAGTTTAATGCTCGATATCCATTCACTCCATCACACACTTTAGACACACCCATAGGGTATATAAGCTAGTGACAGTCAGTCGAAGAGTCTGTTTCCTGTCTTTGCACAGGGAGAGTCAGTCAGTCAGTTTCCTGTCAGAGCTCTGGTTGAGCTAAAGTCAGACAGACTCGTTAGATGGAAAGAAGAGTTAGCAGCAGAAACTTCAGTCGCCTGTCCCAAGGACAGTGAAGTTCAGTCGACGTGCTCCTGAACTAGGAGAATACTGAGATTCTGTCGGCGAGCTCCAAGGAAGAAGCAAGAAAGGATTAACTTGTATTACCCTAGGAAGTGTGGAGTGCTTATGCTAAAAGCGCGAAGAGGGCGAAGGGCGCAGTGGAAGAAACAGAGAAGTGCCTTAGGTATAGGATACCTGCACAAATTATCCGGTCACTGGGGACCGAAGTGCCGCTACAGCTTCAGGCGTAGTGGTAGAAAAACCAGAGTCTTACTGGACCTTAGGTCGCAGAAAGCAGCCCTTGGAGTGTCGGTACGTAACAGGGGTCAGGTGGAATAGGAACTTTGAGTCAGTGCACGACAAAAGCAAGAACCTAGTTCCATCACTGGAAGGCTCCGACCACAAAACTGACCGGGCAGTACAGCTATGGAGTTAGCTGGAGTATTCGGAGTGAACTTAGCTCTATGCTAGTTGGACTCATCATATTGGAAGTAAAGGAGGCCTCTAACCTGTTCAGCTGTTATCTCGAAGCACATCCTCCACCCCAACAGCCTCCCTGGGACCTGCCTTATCATCTGACAAGTAAAAGGTATGGAAAGACACTGGATGGTGTGAGACTGATTCATTTATCTGCACCCTACATCATTAATACCATAGACTTTGAGGGACCAGTCCCACCTGTGGGGGACCCGTCATCTAGCTGCCACAACATCCCTTCAGAGATCTACTGCAGCGCTGGTCTTAGTGATCAGACAACTACAGGTGGCGTCACGAACTGTTATCTACCAAATCCCCTGTAAATAAACCCCTTTAACGCCTGACCGCCAGGGACACGGAACGAGCCACGCTACCAGTGACATTCCCTATAGAAATCTACAGGCTCGGCTCCGAGTACCCCATAGCCCTGGTAACCCACAATTGTGGTGCGGGTCAATACACATACCTACGGTGACATGATCACCTGCCCCGGCACCAGAGAATCCTCACAGCACGCAGTGTACATGATGTGAGGATTCACAAGTCTGCAGTAACTTGTAGCTTAAGGCTATGTGCACACGTTGCGCAAATGCTCCATAATTTTGCGGCGCATTTGCGCAACTACACGCTGCGGGTAAAATGCAAACGTAATTATTATGCGTTTTCCCACAAAACACTAGCATTTTGCAAGCGTTTTTAGCTTGCAGAATGCTAGCGTTTTCCAAGCAATCTGCAGCATCGCTTGGAAAACTGATTGACAGGTTGGTCACACTTGTCACGCATAGTGCTGACAAGGGTGACCAACTGTTTACTAAATGAGTAATGTAAAAAATAATTTTAAAAAACGACCTCTACGTCATCTGAGGTGATTCTCGCAATGCATCCCTGGGAGCGGAACTTGGCGGCAACTTCGCTGAGGAGTGGGAAGACTCCGGTGGCCGCCAGAAGGTGAGAATATCAATATTTTTTATTTTAATTCTATTTTTGACATGAATATGGTACCCAGGCCTGGAGGAGAGTCACCTCTCCTCCAGGCCCTGGGTACCAAGCACATATGAAGCGCTCACTTCACGCATAGTGGGCATAGCCACATGCGTAAAGTGGGCATTTGAATGCCATCCTATGGCGGCGTAATCGCCGCGATTACGCCTAAAGAGTGGACAAGCTGCTTATTTTTAAGCGAAGTGATTAAGCTCTACAAAAATATGCAGCATGTGCACAGCAATGCTTAATCCCATAGGATTCCATGGGATGCGTTTTGTACCCATTTTTTTAAGCGATTACGCCGCGTAAAAACGCGGCAAAAATGCTTAAAAAACGCTACGTGTGCACATAGCCTAAGACTGGACAACCCTAATGCCCTGAACTTTCTAACATCCTAAAAAGTAATAATGGATGGTCTTTTTCTTGAAGTGGCTTCTCTGGTGGCTCTGCCATAGTTTTTGCAGTGGCTTCACTGCCGGCATCTTTTCCCTGTTCATTTCATTATAGAGGCAAGTGTCTTTCCAGCCGAAGCAGCCCAGGGAGTATGTGAAGTCTTTGACCTGCTTCAAGGTTTCCAAACTCTAAAGCAGTTAAAAGAAATAGCAAAAGATTGAACATGTGCACATTAAATGTAGATTTACATTCATTTTTTTCCTTGGTTTTGCGGGGCTTTTTCATGCAGGTACCAGGTGGAATCTGTTTGAAAATGATGTTGTGTGCACATACCCTTGTGTCAAACTGGACACACAATAAAATAGTAGCTACAGAGCAGAATACAACATTTCTTTTCAACTCTCTATTGCAGATATTAGCAATCAAAGTATTTGGTACCTAATGGGTGTTATCAGATATTTTTCACTGTGGGAGTGTACTTCTTCTGTTTGTATGAGTTGCCCAATCATAAGCAGGCAGCAAAACAGCAGAAAAAGAACACGTCTCCATCATAGATTTGGTTTCTCAGTGTGTATGACTTATACATCTCTGGTCTTCTGTTCTAACCTCCTGCATGATTAGAAAGTGCTGAGAGATTAGAGCATAGATGACTCAGATAAGGTCCCTGTGAAAGAAGGGTCAATTTAGCTGAATTTAGCTGTGTCACATTCACATTCAGGGCCAGCCCTAACCCTAGCTACATCCTCAACCAAAAACCCTAACCCTAGCCCAACCCTAACCCTAACTATACCCCCAACTATAACTCTAACCATAACCCTAACTCTATCCCTAAACCAAACCCTAATGGAAAAATGGAAAAAAATACATTTTTTTTTTATTTTATTATTTTTACCTAACTTAAGGGGGTGATAAAGGGGGTTTTATTTACTATTTTTTTTTTAATTTTGATCACTGTGATAGAGTCTATCACAGTGATCAAAATTAACTAATAGGAGAAATCTCCTATTGTTGCCGGGTGCCGGCCCGGCAGATCTCGGCAGGCGTACTGTGCATGAGCCAGCCATTATTTTCCCGGAAGAAGACGCCGAGGGCTGTGGACACAGCCGGAGGGACCGGGGACATCACAGTTATTGGGGGGCCTCGGGGGACCCCATTTCTCTCTCCTCTGATGTGCTAGATCATATCAGAGGAGAGAGAAATAAATATGAAATTCGAGTTTTGTTTTGCGCTCTCCGTTATTCCGTGTATAACGGTGATCGCAACACTGGGGTCAGTAAAATCCGACCTGAATCATGTTCTCTGGGGTCTCGGCTACCCTTTGCCCAGACACTCATATTTAAGTCACATGCTGTCCATTTCCTTGTGATCCTCCTTGAGATGGTTCTACTCCTTTATTGGAGTCCAGCTGTGTTTCATTAAAATGATAGGGCTTGATTTGTAAAGGCACACACCTGTCTATATAAGACCTCACAGCTAACAGTGCATGTCAGGCCAAATGAGATTCATGAGGTCAAAGGAACTGGCCAAGGAGCTTAGAGACAGAACTGTGGCAAGGCACAGATCTGGCCAAGCTTACAAAATAATTTCTGCAGTACTCAAGGTTCCTAAGAGCACAGTGGCCTCCATAATCCTTAAATGGAAGAATTTGGGGACCACCAGAAGTCTTCTTAGACCTGGCTGTCCACCCAAACTGAGCAATCATGGGAGAAGAGTCTTATTGAGAGAGGTAAAGAAGAACCCCAAGATCACTGTGGCTGAGCTCTTCAGATACAGTAGGGAGATGGGAGAAAGTTACACAAAGCAAACAATGTAGCACCCCCATCCCAGTCCCGGTCCGCTTCCCGGCTCTCACCTGTTGCCTAGAGGTTGCAACTTCAGCGCGGTGCCCGGCGTGGTTGCCGGTAACCTGGGGCTCCCGTCCTGTGTTCCACAGTGCCTGCTCCTGCTTCTGGGACGCTGCATGCGTCCCGCAGGTCTCCAGGTGCACCACTGATGGTGCGCGTGAGCGCACTCACTCCCGGTCTCTTAAAGAGACAGTGCGCCATTTTCAAAAATAGGTTTAAGCCAATGGCTGATTGTCTCGTACTATTTCAGGCACCTCTGCCCTTAGAGAGGTGCCTGAGCAACAAATGTTTCCTGTTGCTAGTTCTCAGGTTCCTGTACCTGCGCGTTAATGCTCTGCTGCATCTCGCTAATACTGGTTTGTCTCCTCAGTCTGTCCTACGTGTCTCTCCAAGCCTTCCGGGACTACGCTAGCACCTCCTGCATCTCTCTGTGCCAGCAACTGCCTGATACCCACTTCTGCTGCTCATGTCCTGCCTGGTTCTCCGCTACTTGCAGTACCTGCCTGCCCGCCAGTCTGGTCAAGTCAGCTTTCACGTACTCGGGGTCTAACTGGAGGTAGCACTTTCCATTCTGGCCCTGTCTGAGGGGTCTTACTAAGGAAGTCTGGGACTCGCTTAGTCACGCCCCCTTCGGAGCCCCCCGGTAAGTGGTCCAGTTGTTCCACAAAAATTTTAATAAACGAATGTGCACTTCACCATCTGTGCCTCCGTTTCCATTTGTTACAAACTATCACTGCAGCCCTCCACCAGTCGGGCCTTTATGGTAGAGTGGCTCGACGGAAGCCTCTCCTCAGTGCCAGACATATGAAAGCCCGCATAGAGTTTGCTAAAAAAACACATGAAGGACTCCCAGACTATGAGAAATAAGATTCTCTGGTCTGATGAGACGAAGATAGAACTTTTTTGTGATAATTATAAGCGGTATGTGTGGAGAAAACCAGGCACTGTTCATGACCTGCTCAATACCAGGGCAGGTTCCAGGTTTTCGTGGGCCCCGGGCAAAAGAGTCTCAGTGGACCCCTTTAACACATACCACAATTCATGATGCACAGCTACGGCAAAAAAATATAGGTATAGTACAATGCCAAAGATTTCACTTCTTACATTACATGAGTGATATCTATTGTAAATTCTACAATAGATCAGAAATTGGACAGTACAGTCCTCCATACAGTATTATGGGCACCACATGGTCCTCCATACAGTATAATAAGCCTCATATATTGCTCCATACAGTATTATGGGTACCACATAGTGATCCATACAGAATAATGAGCCCCATATATTGTTCCAAACAGAATAATGGACCCCATATAATGCTTAATACAGTATAATGAGCCACATATAATGGTCCATACAGTATAATGAGCCCATATAATGCTCCATACAGTATTATGGGCACCATATATTGCTCCATATAGAATCATGGACCCCATATTTTGCTCCATACAGAATAATGAGCCCTATATGTTGCTCCATACAGACTAATGAGCCACATATATTGCTCCATGCAGAATAATGAGCCCCATATATTGTTCCATACAGTATATAATAGGCCCCATATATTGCTCCATACAGAATAATGGACCCCATATAATGCTCCATACTGTAAAATGGGCCCCATATATTGCTTCATACAGTATATAATAGGCCCCATATATTGGTCCATAAAGAATAATGAGCCCTATGTATTGCTCAATACATAAAGGGGCCCATATAATGTTCCATACTATATATGATGAACTCCATATAATGCTCCAGTATATGATGGGCCCATATAATGATCCATATATAATTGGCCCCATATATGATGCTCCAGTGTATAATGGGTCCAATATACGATGCTTCAGTGTATTATGGGCCTCATACCAGTGTATGATGGTCCCTATATATAATGCTCCAAACATAAAAAAAAATAATATGAAATACTCACCTCTCCTTGCTGCTCTGCTCCGGACTGCCATCTTCCAGCTCTCTGCACTGTGACTGTTCAGGCAGAGTGCACACAGACGTGACGTCATAGCGTCCTCTGACCTGAACGTCACAGTCAGAAGACGCCGCAGTGATGGAACGGGGAGAGGTAAGTATCACAAATGACAGGTCCTTGAGAAAGCGGGGGACCCAATCATGGGAGTGAGCACTGGCACAGACACCGGGCCCCCATAGTGCGCCGATGTCCCTGACGTCGAGTGGGCCCCCTAGCCTGTTCAGGGCCCCGGCACTTGCCCGGGTGTGCCAGGTGCTGACGCCGGCCCTGCCCAATACAATCCCAACAGTGAAACATGGTGGTGGCAGCATCATGCTATGGGGGTGTTTTTCAGCTGCAGAGACAGGACAACTAGTTGTAATTGAAGGAAACATGAATGTAGCCAAGAGATATCCTGGATGAAAACCTCTTCCAGAGTGCTCTGGACCTAGACTTGCCGAAGGTTCACCTTCCAACAAAACAATGACCTTAAGAACACAGCTAAAATAAGGTGTGGCTTCACTCAGAACAACTCTGTGACTATTCTTGACTGGCCCAGCCAAAGCCCTGACCTAAACTCAATTGAGCATCTCTGGAGAAGCCTGAAAATGGCTGTCCACCAACATTCACCATCCAACCTGACGGAACTGGAGAGGATCTGCAAGGAAGAATGGCAGAGGATATCCAAATCCAGGCGTGAAAAACTTGTTGCATCATTCCAAAGAAGACTCATGGCTGTACTAGCTCAAAAGGGTGCTTCTACTCAATACTGAGCAAAGGGTCTGAATACTTATGACCATGTGATATTTCAGTTTTTAATTTTTAAAAAAAATTGCAAACATTTCTTCATTTCTGTTTTTTTTTCAGTGAAGATGGGGTGCAGAGGGTACATTAATGAGAAAAAAAATGAACTTTTTTCAATTTTCAATTTACCAAATGGCTGCAATGAAACAAAGAGTAAAAAATTTAAAGGGGTCTGAATACTTTCCGTACCCACTGTAGGTGACTGAATTTGAATTAACTAACATTCCTTTTATCTTGGATAAGACCCTATGTGCGCTCTATATTCCTTCTAGCTATCTTTCCTGCATACTGGTTTTCCTATGAGCTTCCATCCAGAAACCAGATCCATGTGTCTGCTATGCCTTAAACCTTGTCTGACCTACCCCCTGCAATAGGGAAGGGCCAAAAAAAGTGAGTACTTCCATACAACTAGTGTGTCGCCATGTGGAGCCAACCCGTGAAGGCCTCTCCATCAGTGTA
The DNA here is from genome assembly GCA_033576555.1 of Oophaga sylvatica. Classification (NCBI taxonomy): domain Eukaryota; kingdom Metazoa; phylum Chordata; class Amphibia; order Anura; family Dendrobatidae; genus Oophaga; species Oophaga sylvatica. The sequence goes on from JARQOD010000001.1 coordinate 315,007,547, forward strand.
GCATTACCTGGACTGTACATAATATTTCCTATAATAGCAAGTTAAAAGAACTGAGCTCCAGGCGCCCGGAGAGGCCCTAAACGTGCTTGTTTCGCAAGGAGACACCTTAGTTCATATGCACAATATGCAGTGTAACTTATACTGTAAATTACCAACACTTTGTCTTTTAGAGAGAGACTGTATGCTGTTTTCTCCTTCAGTAAAGTGTTACATTTACAAGTTCACACATTTGTTTGGATGCTTGTAATTACATGAACATCAACAGTGCTCCAACAACTGCACCCAGACACCATCTCTACGGGAGGGCCCCCAGGGGTCTTATATCATCTCCATAAGTGTCACCTTCCACTACTGACAACTGTTGTGGACCTAAGGGAAGTGTATAATGGACCCACTTCAGCTATCCAGACATTAAAATCTGCTGTCAGTGGAACTACATGTCCCAGCTGGCCCCTCTGCAAGATATGGCACATCCCCCATGGCTCACTGCATTGTCTTCCAAAAATGTCCTGCCTTTTTGAGCTTCCAAGCGCACCAGAGCGCTCTTTTTTTTGCAGAATGTACCAAACTGTTGACTTGGCCACTCCTAACTAGTGTTGAGCGATACGATACCGCAAGTATCGGGTATCGGCCGATATTAGCTCTATCGGCCTTTCGATACTTAGTTCCGATATTTTCGTCTTATCGGATACCGGAATCGGGATTGTCACTGTCACTGTCAGTGTCCGTCGGTCGGGTCTGTCAGGAGTCAGCGGCACTTACCTGGCAGAAGATCTCCGGCGGTCACGGGCTGGACTGCTTCATGGCCGCCATCATCTTTCCCCCGCGGTCACATGCAGTTTCTCGCGATAACTGCAGTGACTGCTGGGTAATCCCGGCCGTAAAGCAGTCAGTCCGATGACGTCACCGCCGGGGAAGCAGGTAATCAGCTGTGCTGCGTCGCGATGACAGGCTCTGCCTGTCATTGCGATGTAGCAGAGCTGGATCGTCGTGGGACTGTCGTTACTATGGACTGCGTCGGACAGGTGGTATACTGTTGGTTTGTTTTTTTTCTTTTTTTACAGGAGATCGATGGCGTCGCAGGAATGAGGTAGTAATAAAATTAATGAAAACTGTGTTGTCTTTTATTTCATTGAAAGACTTTTTTCTTGCTGTGTCTTTTTTTTACACATTTAAAAACTTTGGGATTAATAATGGATCGGTGTCTTATTGACGCCTCTCCATTATTAACCGGGCTTATTGTCACCGTGCAATCAACGGTGACATTAACCCCTTATTACCCCGCTTGCCACCGCTACAGGGCAGTGGGAAGAGCCGGGTAAAGTGCCACAATTGGCACATCTTTTGATGCGCCAAATGTGGGGCTGCTGTAGCCTGGTATTATCAGGCTGTTGAGGGCCAAAATCCATGGGCCTTGACAGTCTTTTAATACCAGGCCGCAGCAGTCTGCATTTTACTTGGCTGGTTAACAAAAATAGGGGGACCCCTACGCCGTTTTTTTTTCGAGGGGATCCCCTATTTTTGTTAACCAGCCAAGCTAAGCAGACTGCTGTGGCCTGGTATTATCAGGCTGACTGTGCATCGGATTGGAAAGTCGTTAAGAAGATCGCTAACGGCGATAGCGTCGTTAACTATATCGCTAAATGTGGCCGCACTAGTATGCGTCGTTATCGTGATCGCTAGCGGGATTGTTTAGTGTGGCAGTACCTTTAGTGTGCAAAATTTCACACCTGTAGGGGTTAATTAAAGGTGTAAATTCGTAGCAAAAAAGTCCGGTTTTTTTACAACGAATTTACACCTTTAATTAACCCCTACAGGTGTGAAATTTTGCACAGCCACTCATGTAATTGTTTGTGCAAATCAGATATCAAACTACATGAAAAGACATGGTTAACTCTATGTAAACCAAGTGTCATTTCATGTCGGGTGCTTCTGTCTTTTCACAAAAGCCGACTTTACCCGGCAATTGAATCAGAGGCTATTTTACTATGTAGAAGTGTATAAACTATAAATATATGTATATATATATGTCACAATGACATGTATATATATATATATGTATTCTATGTGTGTATATTTAGTGTTTACAAGGAAAGAATGGGGTTTTTTTAGTTACGATATTTTGTTCCCATAGACTTACATTGGATTTCCGGTATCGGTATCGGGTATCGCCGATATTTTAATGGTATCGGCGATACCATTCCGATTCCGATACTTTTGGATATCGGAAAGTATCGCTCAACTCTAGTTGAGAGTCCTCAGTGGTTGATACCTTTTAATGGCTAACTAACGGTACAAAGATATACATCTTTAGGTTTACCCATTCATTCAGTACAATTACAGAATTGTCCATACAAATTCTTAGCAATGCACAATATCCAAATTAATAAGACACATTACAGTTAATGCAACCGTCTATCTTGGGTCCCTATTTTCCTCACACGAGCGACCCCCAGAGCTGTGTCACTTCACCACAGTATGTGAAAGCAGGAGAGAACAGCAGGGCCCCACAGCACAACTTAATGGCCTATGCACAGCTCCTAACTGGGCTGTGTCATCCAGATCCTTGACTGTGTGACTGGTGTATGGGACATCACTAAACAGCCAAAAAGCATTGTATCACAGGTCAGATGACCCACAGCGGAATCTGGAAACAGGAACACTTTGTTGCGCTTTTGGAAAGTTCTTCCATACATCTTTACGACAATTCGAGATTTATGGAAAACTCATTCAAGGAAGCCCATATTTTCCAGGAGATTTAATAAACAATGTTTTACTAAATAATTTTTGTATGAAAGCATTTTAGCCATCATTTGTCTAGGGCTGTCCTTTTCATTTGAGAAAACAGCAGCAGATAGGTGAATTTAGTAAATAGCATTAAAGGGGCTATCTACAACTGGATGCCCCCTGTTTGATCACTTCAGTGCCCCATTTATATATATTATTATTATTATTATACATTTATATAGCGCCATTTATTCCATGGCGCTTTACATATGAAAAGGGGAAAAATATAGACAGGTACAATAAACATGTGCTGGACAAGGGACACACAAGTACAGAAGGAGAGAGGACCCTGCCCGTGAGGGCTCACAGTCTGCAGGGATGGGCGAGAGTACACTAGGAGAGGGTAGAGCTGGTCGTACGATGGTTCAGTACACTGAGGATCATTGCAGGTTGTAGGCTTGTCGGAACAGGTGGGTCTTCAGGTTTTTCTTGAAAGTCTCCGTTGTTGGTGAAAGTCTGATGTTTTGCGGCAGGGAGTTCCAGAGTATGGGGGAAGCCCGGGAGAAGTCTTGTATGCGGTTGTGCGGTTAAATAAAATTGAATGCGTGTGTGTGTGTATGACCAACCAATCACAGAGCATCTTTCATTTCACCAGAGCTGTTTAAAAGAAGCTGAGCTGTGATTGGTTGCTATGAGCAACAGTTTTCCTTGCAACCAATCACTAAGCATCTTTCATTTCAGCAGAGCTGTTTAAAAGAAGCTGAGCTGTGATTGGTTGCTATGAGCAACAGTTTTCTCACTCCACGACAACACCTCAGCAGCCAGTGACCGGGTGGGAGAAATCTAGCATCCCCGGGAACATAAGCTCCCAGGCATTGTCTGCCCCCCAGAAAGGAGCAGAGAGCACATGACAGAAATTAATCACCCCTTCCGTTCCCATATACCCATCACACATCCTCCATCCCATAGGCAGACCTTCCCTCTTAAAGGGATCTCCGGTATGGAAGTTAGGGCAAATCCATCCTGCGCTTTGGTTTGACCCCAGGCCTCTCTTAAAGGGATCCCAGGTATGGAAGTCAGGGCAATTGCCTGAAAATGCTCTGGTACTGATCCCAGGCTTCTATTAAAGGGATCATTGGTATGGAAGTTAGGGCAAATCCATCCAGCGCTTTGGTTTTGACCCCAGGCCTCTCTTAAAGGGATCCCCAGTATGGAAGTTAGGACCGTCCCACTCAGCGCTGTGGTTCTGACCCCAGGGCCTCTTAAAGAGATTGATAGAGAAGAGGGATTTAACCCTTTTAGTCCAACCTCAGGCATTCTAATTTAGATAGGAACCTATCTATGGGAGAAATAAAGAGACACACACACACAGTTCGTGTCAAGTAGATCACCTTGTTTAATGGTTTGAAGGGGGACCTTTTATAGCCCAAAACCACAAGGTTACATAATAATTGGCATAGAGAATAGGGAGTTGCACAATAAGTTACACAATAAGTTGTCATGTGCTTATTCGGATATAAGATAAATTTCTTGACCAAATAAAGGAAACTTCCTTTTCTGGGATATATAAAAATATTCTTCAGGGTAGAAAGTTCACGTTCTCATCCTTTGTCCTTGGCCAGTGAATAGTACTGGCGTCGTTTCATGGGTGGTTATGACTTATTGCACAATTTTGGACCCAAAACCATCTTATCTTGTTTTTCTGGGAATATGTCAGCTTGACCATAATTATAAATGTAAAACAGATGGGGCTGTAGGCAGATAATAACCATACTTCATGATAGAACTATTTACTGGTATTTATTTTATTTTAGAGAATAGAAATTAACCATTTCTTTAACAGGATCATTGGTATGCAAGTTAGGGTAATTCCACTCAGCGCTCTGGTTCTGACCTCCGGCCCCTCTTAAAGGGATCCCCAGTATGGAAATGAGGCAAATCCACTCTGCACTCTGATTCTGACCCCAGGCCCCTCTTAAAGGGATCCCCAGTATGGAGGTGAGGGCAAATCTACTCTGCGCTTTGGTACTGACCCTAGGCCCTCTTAAAGGGATCTCCGGTATGGAAGTTAGGGTAAATCCCTCAGTGCTCTGATTCTCACTCCAGGCTTCTATTAAAGGGATCATTGGGCAAATCCACTCAACGCTCTGGTTCTGACACGAGGCCTCTCTTAAAGGGATCCCTGGTATGGAAGTTGGGCCATTCCACTCAGCGCTCTAGTTTTGACCCCAGGCTGACGGGATGATGTGGGATATTAGGGTAGTAGTCTGGCGGCTGTGACGGGATGATGTGGGATATTAGTGGTAGTTATCCGGTGGCTCTGGCTGACGGGATGATGTGGGATATTAGGGGTAGTAGTCCGGTGGCTCTGGCTGATGGGATGATGTGGGATATTAGGGGTAGTAGTCCGGTGGCTTTGACGGGATGCTGTGGGATATTAGTAGTCCGGTGGCTCTGGCTGATGGGATTGTGTGGGATATTATAGTGAATGTGGCTATGCGGAGTGGGCAGGGCTATGCACTCAGCTTTATATACGGTACAGACCAAAAGTTTGGACACACCTTCTCATTTAAAGATTTTTCTGTATTTTCATGACTATGAAAATTGTACATTCACACTGAAGGCATCAAAACTATGAATTAACACATGTGGAATTATATACTTAACAAAAAAGTGTGAAACAACTGAAATTATGTCTTATATTCTGTAACGGGTCAGGGAGGCGGAACCTCTGAGCTTTATTATACAAGGAGGCTTTCCTTGTAAAGGAGCGGGTGGCGCCCGGGGAGACGGACAGGAAGTCACGGCAAGTGACAGGGACAGTCTTTGGACAGACGGGAAAGAGGTCACGGCAAGTGACCGGGGCAGTCTCTGAATAGACAGGCAGGTAGTCACGGCAAGTGACCGGGGCAGTCTCTGGATAGACAGGCAGGTAGTCACGGCAAGTGACCGGGGCAGTCTCTGGATGGACAGGTATATACGACCTGAGATGGTGGAGCCTCCCGGTAGGCTAGCAGGCAGATGACAGATGAACGCCCCCAAGTGAGCAGGCGAGAGTCTCTGGAATAGACGATGGTCACCGCATGTGACGTCTGAACCTCCGGGTAGGTCTGCAGGCAGATGGCAGATGAACGCCCCCAAGTGAGCAGGCGAGAGTCTCTGGAATAGACGATGGTCACCGCATGTGACGTCCGAACCTCCGGGTAGGTCTGCAGGCAGATGGCAGATGAGCGCCCCAAGTGAGCAGGCGAGATTCTCTGGAATAGCCGATGGTCACCACCGGTGACGGCCGAACCTCCAGGTAGGCTTGCGGACAGGTAGCAGACAGCAAACTAGCAGGAGACAGGCAGGTAACTGGTAACGGAACCTGAGGGCTGAAGCAGAGTAAACAGTGCAACAACATTGCTCGGGCACCTCCATTAAGGAGGGAGTACTTTATATAGGGTGGAGTCCTCCGGCATTGGCCGGGGACCTTTTTTGAAAGATGCGCGCGGCCCCTTAAAGAGCGGGGGAGCGCGCGGGCGCGCGCCCTAAGTCCAGCAGCAGGGAAGGAGCGCGCGACCCCAGCAGGGCGGAAGGAGGACGCCGAGCGTGGGTAAGGGGGGCGACGTCCCTGCCTGGCAGAGGACGCTGGCGCAGGGGAACAGCGTCCCTGCCTGGCAGAGGGCAGGGACGCCAGCGCTACAGTACCCCCCCTTTAGGCCCCCCCTTTTTTAGGCCAGAAAGAAATTTAGCTAGGATGAGAGGGGCATGGATGTTCTCCCGAGGCTCCACGTTCTCTCCTCAGGACCAAACCCCTTCCAATCCACCAGAAAATAGGTCTTTCTTCCTACCCTTTTGGTGGCCAAAATGTTCTCTACCTCAAATTCGTTCTCAGCAGACAGTGGAGCAGGAGGTGTACCTGTAGACTTGACAAAAGAGTTAAGTACCACCGGTTTGAGGAGAGATACATGGAAGTAGTTAGGAATCCGCAAATTGGCCGGAAGTTTCAATTTATAGGACACTGGGTTGATCTGACTGATGATCTCCAGAGGACCGATGAACCGAGGACCTAACTTGTAGGAAGGAATCTTGAGCCGAACATACTTGGACGAGAGCCAGACCTTATCCCCAGGACGGAATTGAGGGGGATCCAGACGTCTCTTGTCAGCATGTCTCTTCATGCGCTCGGATGACAGAATGAGTGCGGACCGGGTACTCTCCCATATGGAGGAGAATTCGTTAACCAGGGATTCCACAGCTGGATTGTCCACAGAGATGGAAATAGGTACAGGGATCCGAGGATGTTGACCGAAGACTACAAGAAACGGAGATTTGGAGGAAGATTCGCTCTCGTGATTGTTGTACGAAAATTCGGCCCAAGGCAGGAGATCCACCCAGTCAGAATGGTGGGCATTAACGAAGTGCCGGAGATAACTGGTCAGAATCTGATTGATTCGCTCGACTTGACCATTGGATTGTGGGTGGTAAGCGGAGGAGAAATCCAGGGTGACGTCTAGCAACTTACAAGTGGCTCTCCAAAAACGTGAGGTGAACTGTACCCCACGATCCGACACAATGTGACGAGGCAGACCATGAAGACGGGAGATGTGGCGGATAAAGTCTTTAGCCAACTCGGGTGCAGACGGAAGCCCTGGCAGGGGAATGAAGTGAGCCATCTTGGAAAATCGGTCAACGACCACGCAAATGACCGTACAACCAGCAGAGACGGGAAGATCCGTTATGAAGTCCATGGCTATATGCTGCCAGGGGGCAGCGGGTACAGGAAGCGGGAGAAGACGGCCGGCAGGCAGGTGTCTCGGAACTTTGTTGCGGGCACAGGAGGCACAGGCAGAAACAAAGTCTATTACATCCTTGTGCAGGGTAGGCCACCAGTAATGCCGGGTAATGAGCTGGAAGGTCTTTTTCTGACCAGCGTGGCCAGCTAGTTTAGACGAATGACCCCAGTGGAGGATCCTCTCCCGATCAGGTACCGATACGAACGTCTTACCAGGAGGGAGACGATTTAGACTCACGGGAGCCACCTGCATCACTCTGGCAGGATCGATGATATGTTAGGTTCCTCCTCGAGATCCGACACCAGGAAAGACCGGGACAAGGCATCTGCCTTGATGTTCTTGTCGGCCGGGCGAAAGTGTAAAAGAAAGTCGAAGCGGGCAAAAACAAGGACCACCGGGCTTGGCGAGGGTTAAGTCTCTGGGAATGCTGGAGGTAAGCCAGATTCTTGTGGTCAGTGTAAATGATTACCGGATGAAGAGCCCCTCGAGTAGGTAACGCCACTCCTCCAATGCCAGCTTGATGGCCAATAACTCTCGGTCTCCTATGGAATAATTGCGCTCAGAAGAGGAGAAGAGTTTTGAGAAGAAGCCGCAAGATACCATCCTCCGGAAGAAGACTTTTGAGTCAGTACCGCTCCAGCTCCAGAAGAGGAAGCGTCCACCTCCAGGAAGAACTGCTTGTTACCGTCCGGCGATGCAGCACTGGAGCGGAAGAGAAGGCCTGTTTTAAGGAAAGAAAGGCCTCCTCTGCTTCGGGCGTCCACTGTTTGGGGTTAGCATTCTTGCGGGTGACCACGGAGATTGGAGCAGTCCGGGAAGAGAAGTGCGGTATGAAGAGGCGGTAATAATTGGCGAATCCCAGGAACCGCTGAATGGCCTTCAATCCCTCCGGTCGGGGCCATTTCTCGATGGCAGATAGTTTCTCCGGATCCATTCTTAGGCCAGTCTGAGAAATGATGTAACCCAAAAACGGAAGCGAGGTCTGCTCAAAGAGACACTTCTCATATTTGGCGAAAAGGTGATTCTGCCTAAGCCTGAGCAGAACCTGACGAACATCCCCTCGGTGAGACTGGAGATCCGGAGAGAAGACCAAGATGTCGTCTAGGTACACCACAACGCAGGAGTAGAGCAGGTCCCGGAAGATGTCATTGACCAACTCCTGAAAGACTGCAGGAGCATTACAGAGACCAAAGGGCATCACCAAATACTCATAGTGGCCGTCCCGGGTGTTGAATGCCGTCTTCCATTCATCTCCCCGACGGATAAGGACTAGGTTATATGCTCCACGAAGATCCAGTTTGGTGAAGATTCTAGCCCCCCTCAGACGATCAAACAATTCGGGAATGAGCGGAAGAGGGTACTTATTCTTCACCGTGATCAGGTTTAGGCCTCTGTAGTCAATACAGGGACGGAGGAGCCGTCTTTCTTTTTACGAAGAAGAAACCTGCTCCCGCTGGGGAGGTAGATTTCCGGATGAATCCCTTGGCCAAATTCTCCTCGATATATTCGGACATCGACTGGTCTCAGCAGCAGACAATGGGTAAATACGCCCACGGGGAGGCGTAGTACCGGGTAGCAGGTCGATCGGGCAATCATAAGGTCTGTGAGGGGGTAATGTCTCTGCCTCCTTTTTATTAAAGACATCAGCGAACGACCAATATGGAATTGGGAGCCCTGGTAGATTAGTTGGTGTAGGAGAAGGACGGACGGGATGAACAGGAACCAAACAGTTTTATGACAGTCCTGTCCCCAGCGAAGGATCTCTCCAGTCTGCCAGTCGAGCACGGGTGCATGCTTTTGGAGCCAAGGTAGACCTAATAAGAAGCATGAGAGAGTCAGGCAGGACTGAGACGAGCTCTCTAGAATGCAACATTCCCACCTGCAGGGTTATGGCTTCAGCAGCAACAGATACTGGTTCAACCAGATGTTTTGGTAGGGAATGCGTATTTCTCTACTAGAGCCTGTGAAACAAGATTCCGGGCTGCTCCAGAATCAAGTTGGGCTTGTTCGAAATGACGGTTCTACCGAGGAGAATGAGACTGACAGCAGCGAGATAAGAGGATTATTCTGTCTAGTTGACCTCTCGAGCGAACCTAGACACAGGGTTTCCGACCTCTCTGGACAGGTACGGATCCGGTGCTCCTTATGCCCAGTAGAAGCAAACTCCCCGGCACGGCGTAAGTCTGACGGGCTTTGACATCTTGGTCTGGTCGACCTGCATAGGCTCAGAAGTGTGTACCTGGGGAGAAGCGGAAGGAGTTACAGGTCTCTGAAAAGAAGGAGCTAGACGAGGAAACCTTCTCTCCGGGTGACCTCTTTGGCGCGTTCTGGAACGTAGATCAATTCGATTAGCCAGAGTTATTAGGTCATCGAGAGAGGTTGGAATGTCTCGACCGGCAAGTTCATCTTTAATACGGCCGGACAGACCTCCCAGAAGACAGTATTAGAGCATCATTATCCCAGGCAGCTCCGAGGCAAGGGTACGGAACTGATTGGCATATTGCCCCACGGTGAGACTTCCCTGACGGAGACGCAACAGAGATGATGCAGAGGAGGTCTTCGTCGGGTTCGTCGAATACTTCGGAAGGCGAGAGAAAAGCGGCGGTCGACACCAGAGGATTTCTTCTCCCAGGAGGGATTAAGCCGGCCCGAGCCTCTCCGGTGAGATGGGACATAATAAAGGCAATTTTGGCCCCGGTCGGAGTTAAACTGGTGAGCAGGAGTTCGAAATGCAGGGTACATGTTAATGAAACCCCGAGCCAGGTAGGATCGCTCCAAACCATGGAGGAGCAAATCGAGGTCCAGGAACGGAAACACGGAATTGGTAAGCAACGGGACTCCGGATTGGAGTCATGGCGCAGTGGTGGTTGCTGGTGAAGTAGTCGGGTGTCCAGGCGGGAATTAAACATTCCGCAGATGACCAGGATGGACTCTGTTGAGACCCTGACGAGACAGTTCATGACACAGGTCAGAGAGCGAAGGGTTTGGGTGCCCCGGGTTCCATGGCCCGAGCAAACTGTAAGGGTCAGGGAGGCGGAACCTCTGAGCTTTATTATACAAGGAGGCTTTCCTTGTAAGGAGCGGGTGTGGCGCCGGGGAGACGGACAGGAAGTCACGGCAAGTGACAGGGACAGTCTTTGGACAGAACGGGAAAAGAGGTCACGGCAAGTGACCGGGGCAGTCTCTGAATAGACAGGCAGGTAGTCACGGCAAGTGACCGGGGCGTCTCTGGATAGACAGGCAGGTAGTCCGGCAAGTGACGGGGCTGTCTCTGGATGGCAGTATATACGACCTGAGATGGTGGAGCCTCCCGGTAGGCTGCAGGCAGATGACAGATGAACGCCCCCCAAGTGAGCAGGCGAGAGTCTCTGGAATAGACGATGGTCACCGCATGTGACGTCCGAACTCCGGGTAGGTCGCAGGCAGATGGCAGATGAACGCCCAAGTGAGCAGGCGAGAGTCTCTGGAATAGACGATGGTTCACGCATGTGACATCCGAACCCCGGGTAGGTCTGCAGGCAGATGGCAGATGACCCCCCCAAGGAGCGCGAGATTCTCTGGAATCAGCCGATGGTCACCCCGGTGACGGCCGAACTCCAGGTAGGCTGCGGACAGGTAGCAGACAGCAAATAGCAGGAGACAGGCAGGTAACTGGTAACGGAACCTGAGGGCTGAAGCAGAGTAAACAGTGCAACAACATTGCTGGGCACCTCCATTAAGGAGGGGTAACTTTATATAGGGTGGAGTCCTCCGGCATTGGCCGGGGACCTTTTTGAAAGATCACGCGGCCCCTTTAAGAGGGGGAGCACGCGGGCGCGCCGCCCTAAGTCAGCAGCAGGAAGGAGCGCGTGACCCCACAGGGCGGAAGGAGGACGCCGAGCGTGGGTAAGGGGGGCGACGTCCTGCCTGGCAAGGACGCTGGCGCAGGGGAACAGCGTCCTGCCTGGCGAGGGCAGGGACGCCGGCGCAAAAGGTGGCTATTTGAGAACCTAGAATATCTGGTTCTTCAAAGTAGCCACCTTTTGCTTTGATGACTGTTTGCACCACTCTTGGCATTCTTTGATGAGCTTCAAGAGGTAGTCACTGGAAATGGTTTTCACTTCATAGGTGTGCCCTGTCAGGTTTAATAAGTGGGATTCGGCCTTATAAATGGGGTTGGGACCATCAGTTGTGTTGTGCAGAAGTCTGGTGGATATACAGCTGATTAGTACTACTGAATAGACTGTTAGAATGTGTGCTCTATTATGGCAAGAAAAAAGCAGCTAAGAAAAAGAGTGGGCCATCATTACTTTAAGAAATGAAGGTCAGTCAGTCCAAAAAATTGAGAAAACTTTGAAAAGTATCCCCACAGTGCAGTTGCAAAAAAATCAAGGTACAAAAAAATGGCTCTGATACCGCCCCGGAAAAGAAGACCAAAGGGCCTCTTTCTTTGAGGATGTTTATTGGTCCCAGCCTCAAAATCACAGGTTTACAGCAGCTCAGATTAGAGCCGGTCAAGCCAAACAGAGTTCTAGCAGTAGAACATTCTACCCAAAAAAGTTAAAAGGAGACTTTGTGCACAGGCCTTATGGTAAAATAGTGCTAGAAAACCATGTAAGGAAGGCAAAAAGCAGAAGAGACCTTGCTTGGGCTATAGAACAAAGGAATGGACTTAGACCAGTGGAAATTGTGCTTTGGTTGATGAGTCCAAATTTGAGATTTTGGTTCCAACCACGTGTCTTTGTGCGGAGAAAAAAGGGAAAGGATGGATTCATGCCTGGTCCCCCCGTGAAGCATGGAGGAGGAGGTGGATGGTGTGGGGGTGCTTTTGGTGAAACGTTATGGATTTATTCAAAATTGAAGGCATACTGAACCGCATGGCTAACAGATATTGCAGGGCATGCTTTCCATCCGGTTTGCGTTTGTTGGACCTCGTTTATTTTTAACAGGACAAAGACCCAAAACACCCTCCGGCTGTGTAAGGGTATTTGACCAAGCAGAGAATGATGGGTGCTACGCCGATGCCTGGCCTCCAAGTCACCAGACCCGAACCCAATCGGATGGTTTGGGGGGGAGTGGACCGCAGAGGAAGGAAAAAGGGCCAACAATGCTAGAATCTTGGGAACTCCTTCAAGATTGTTGGAAACCATTCCCGGTGATACCTTTGAAGTCATCAAGAGAGGAAGAGTGTGCAAAAAAGGGGCATCAAAGCAAAAGGTGGCTCTTTTAAAAACCTAGGAATATAAGACATAATTTCAGTTGTTACAATTTTTTGTTAAGTATATAATTCCAAGTGTTAATTATAGTTTGATGCCTTCGTTTGATGTACAATTTTTAGTCATGAAAATACAGAAAAAATTTTAAATGGTTGGGTCAAATTTTGGTCTGTACTGTATTAGTATAATCATTATAATTTGTTATAACTAACCTAGTTGTTACATGCCCGGGGAGCGCGGGCTCTTCAGCTAGTTTTAAAATGAAAACATTATACTCACCTCCAAGTGGCGCCATTCCTGCATTTTGGGCCTGCGTTTTCAGCAGGACTGTAACATTTTAGGTCAAGTGACCCTTGATTGGCGGCAGTCTTTAAGGGCCCTTTCATATGTCGTTTTTATGCCTGTATGCGGTCAGTTTTTTAAGGACTGAAAACAGACATACGCAATCCGTATTCATTTTGGGTGGGATAGGTCAGTGTGAAAAACCCGCAAACATGCTGCACAAGGTCATAATGACATCAGTGTGTCATGAGGCAGTTTCGGCATGGGAAAAAGCAATACAGTTCGGGCTGTTCCCAGGGTGTGAATCCAACTGTCTCATCCTCGCGGGTTTTTCCCTGTGTCACGAGACCAGTCGAGTTGATGGTTGTATCAGCCGGTTGTGTATCGCGCAACTTTTGACGTCACAAAAATAGTCATTGTGGGACAAGGTTTTTATTTTACCAAGAAAGGTGGTAAAGTTTGCTTTTTATTTTTTAAATAAATGGTTAAAAAAGGGTCGGTGGTTTTTATTTGTAAGGAACCTGTGTGTTTATTTCAATTAAAGATTTACTCTGTGTTTTTTTTATTAATTTGATAGGGGTTGGTAATGGGGGGTGTCTTTGACAGCCTCCATAGGGGGTTATATTACCCCAGGGTTGTTGTCGTGGCCATAAAAAGCTGACATAAACCCCTACCTTTACTCCACTTGCCACCATACCAGAGCAAGGGGAGGTGGAGGCAAGTGCCGAATTGGCGCTCTAATGGATATGCAATTTCTGGGGCGATGAGTGCTCTGTTTTTGTATGGAATTGGCCGATATCAGGCTCTTCCTAGGCTTTTAATATCAGCCCTCAGTGTCTGCATAGCCTTTGTGGTTTAGTAAATATAGGGGGTCAACGTCATTTTTGGGGGGGATCTAACCTATAATAATGTAAAGGCTAAGCAAACAGCTGTGAGTGATTTTAATTTTGGAACCTTTTGGCTATTGTTTTCTTCCAGAATATTAAATCAGCCTCGGCATTGCTTTCCCTCAGTGGCTATACAATTAGGGGGACCAAGTTGTTTTTTTATTTATTTATTAGAAAAAAAATAAATGTACAGAAAAATAAGAGCAAAGCACTGATTCAAAACACACTGAATTTTTAATATCTCTTTATCGTGTCACATAACATGGACATCAACGGAAATGGAGGGGACACGGATGTCCATACAGTACAGACCAAAAAATTTGGACACACTTCTCATTCAAAGTTTTTCTGTATTTTCATGATATGAAAATTGTACATTCACCTGAAGGCACAAAACTATGAATTAACAAGTGGAATTTAATTACACTTTACAAAAAAAGTGTGAAACAACTGAAAATATGTCTTATATTCTAGGTTCTTTCCAAATAGCATTTTTGCTTTGATTACTTTTGCACGCAGAAAAGGTGAACGGATGGAATTACATGCCTAGTTCCCACCGTGAAAGCATGGAGGAGATGGTGTGATGGTGTGGGGGGTGCTTTGTGGTGACACTATTGGGGATTTAAGCGGCCCGCTCACCCCCCAAAACCCTTTCCGTTGGGTTCAGGTCTGAGACTGTGGAGGCAGGTCATTGGTGTACCCCCCAACACTTCCCCTTTTGGTCAAATAGCCTCCAGCTGGGAGGTGTGTTTGGGGTCTTTGTCTGTTAAAAATAAATGATGGGTCCAACTAAACGCAAACGGTGAATAGCATGCTGCTGCAAGATGCTGTGGTAGCCTGCTGGTTCGTTGCCTTCATTTTGAATAACCCCAACAGTGTCACAGAAAGCACCCCCACACATACACCTCCTCCTCCATGCTTCCGGTGGGAACCAGGCTGTAGAGTCCATCCGTTCACATTTTCTGCGTGCAAAGCAGTAACAAAGCAAAGGGGCTACTTTGAAGAACCTAGAATTTGACATATTTTCAGTTGTTACCACTTTTTTGTAAGTATATAATTCCACATGTGTTTTTTCATTTTGATGCCCCTCAGTGTGATTCTAAAATTTTTAGCCATGAAAATACAGAAAAATTTGTTGAATAAGAAGGGTGTCCAAACTTTTGGTTGTATGTATGTAATACAGTGGCCATGTACGCGGACCAGGTTTTTACCAGTAACTGTTTTTTCCAGTACGAAATCACCCGGACGTGTGAAGGAGGCCTTATGCTATCAGAACAGAAAACTCTGAAGGGTGCCGCCATTCAGAGTGCTCATTGGCGGGAGCATCAATGACAAAATCATGTTTTCCCGAAAATGCAGTGGACATTGCATGATCACTTCCCCTGCGAAGGTGAGTGATTGTTTTTTTACGGGGCAATGAATAATAGGGAAAAGTTGTGCAGTAGGGACACCCTTTAAAAAAATGAACAGAAAGTGCCCTAAAGCCACCCTAAAGGAACTGCCAGTTATGTACACGAGTATTGAGTGGAAAAATACAGAGCGGTTACCGATCAGTAAGGTTGTTAGTTTAGTTAATCTCGGCTTTGCCCGCGGGGAGGGAGTTGCTCTTC
>JARQOD010000001.1:315023125-315072904 GCA_033576555.1 Oophaga sylvatica
ACATCTTAATCATCAAATCTGATGTCTGTTTTGCAGTGGGTAAGCCGACACAAGGGATAAAATGAGCTGCCTTTGTTAGACGGTCAACCACCACTAGAATGGTGTTCTTCCCCTGAGAGGTTGGTAACTCCACAATGAAGTCCATAGAAATGGATCCCCACGGGCGGGACGGGGTGGGAAGAGGCTGTAACAGACCAGTTGGTGAGGAGCGAGGTGTTTTGCATCTTGCACAGACCTCACATGAAGTGACATAATTCAAAACATCCTTCCTGCAAGTGGGCCACCAAAAGAAACGAGAAAGAAATTCCTGTGTCTTTAGAATTCCTCTATGCCCAGCTATCTTGGAATCGTGAATGAGTTGCAATACTCTCAATCTGACTGTTTCAGGAATATACAGGCGTTGTCCCTGAATCCACACACCATTCTTAAAGACAAGACTTACGTCCCTTGGGGGTTGTGCCAAAAAGGAATCCGCATGGTATGCTTCCTTGATGTCCTTAAGTAGGTCTTGATTATGAATTACTCCTAGGAATCTAGAGTCAGGAAGAATAGTCTTAGGAGGAGTAATTGGACGTGTCTCTGCTGAGTAAATCCTAGAGAGTGCATCAGCCTTTCCATTGCGCGATCCTGGTCTATAAGAGATGATAAAATTAAATTGGTTTAAGAAAAGATTCCAGCGAGCCTGGCGAGGAGTCAGGCACTTAGCCGACCTGATAAACTCAAGGTTACGATGGTCTGTCAGGACGACTATTTGCTGTGCAGCACCCTGAAGAAGGTGTCTCCATTCTTTGAAGGCGGCAATAATGGCCAACAACTCTCTATTGCCCACATCGTAGTTCCTCTCAGCCGAAGACAACTGCTGGGAAAAGAAGGCACAGGGATGCAAGACATTCTTCTCACTTGTTCTCTGAGAGAGTATAGCTCCAACGGCACAGTCTGAAGCATCCACCTCTATTATGAAGGCAAGCTCGGGTTGGGATGTACTAGGATAGGTGCAGTGGTAAATTTATCTTTTAGACGGGAAAATGCTTCCTGGGCTTGGGGAGTCCAGGAAAACCTAGACTCTTTCCGGGTAAGTTGAGTGATAGGTGACACTACCTCAGAGAAATTTCTAATGAAACGTCTATAGAAGTTGGCAAACCCGATGAAGCGCTGTACCTCCTTCACATTTCTAGGACTTGGCCAATCCTTGATGGCTTGGGTTTTGCTTCCATCCATACTAATTCCTTGTGTAGACAGTACATACCCCAGAAATTGAATTTTGGTCCTATGGAATTCACACTTTTCAAGTTTGATGTAAAGATGATTTTGTCTTAGACGTTCCAAGACCATTCTCACATGTCCATGATGTTCCTCTGTGGAGTTAGAAAAAATTAGAATATCATCCAAATAAATTACCACGAATATATCTAGGAGATCCCTGAAGATGTCATTCACCAAGTGTTGGAAAGTGGCTGGGGCGGTACTCAGACCAAAAGGCATAACTAGATATTCAAAGTGTCCATAGCGTGACCTGAATGCAGTCTTCCATTCATCCCCAGGTCTAATACGGACTAAGTTATAGGCCCCACGAAGATCTAGTTTAGAGAAAATTTTGGCATGTCGCACTCTCTCCAATAACTCAGGGATTAAAGGCAATGGATAACGGTTTCTAATAGTAACCTTATTGAGTTCCCTATAGTCTACGCATGGTCTCAGAGATCCATCTTTCTTCTTTACAAAGAAGATGGGTGCACCTGCAGGAGATGAAGAGGGGCGTATGAAGCCCTTGGCTAGATTTTCATCTATGTAATCCTTTAAAGCCTTTAGCTCGGGCCCCGCCAGGGGGTAGATCTTACCAAAAGGTATCTCTGCTCCAGGCAATAATTCAATTGGACAATCATATGGACGGTGAGGAGGAAGCTGGTCAGCGTTCTTCTTGTCACATAAATCCACATAGTCCTGGTATACAGCTGGTAGTTCAGGGACTGACATGATTCCTTTAGGAACAGAGCAAGCTGAAACTTTTGGACTCATCTGTTTCTCTGGAAAGTGTAATTCCTTGGTCTCCCAGTTAATGGTAGGATTCTGGGCCTGCAGCCATGGTAGCCCTAGAATAATGGGAAAGTGGGGAGAAGAGATAAGCATAAAGGACAGTTTCTCTTGATGATCTTTACCCATAAGAACCCTCAAAGGCTCTGTTTCCTGATCCACTGGTCCAGAGGTCAGCAGGGAGCCATCCACAGTTTCCATCTGTACTGGAGTAGCCTTCTTCACTGAACGTATTCCCTGTTTCAGAGCAAAGGAGACATCCATAAAATTTCCACTTGCCCCTGAGTCGATCATAGCAGAGCTAGACACCCAAGCTGAGTCAACCCAGAGTTTGATGGAAAGAAAGCAATGAGAATTGTTTTTCTTACAACTCAGCTGGGACACCACTGAGGAAACTTGAAAAATGGCAGCGTTTACACAGTCAACGTCCTCAGAGGTAACGGAGTTTAAGTCCGAGAAATCAAGATCTTTGCTGCAGATCTCTCTGGAGCCTGAGGTTCGGACCTGACAGATCCCCTCTTGCAACACTCACAATGAATGAGTGCTGCAGTAGTCTTACGAGAACGGCTGGGGCAGTTTATAATGAAGTGCCCTGACTTACCACAATAGAAACATAGATTCTCCTTAAAACGATGTTCCTTGCGTGCATCACTAACCCGTCGTTGTAAAGAGTCTACCTGCATGGGTTCAGGTTCAGGTTCCCGTGTAATCCTACTCAAAGGTTCCTTAGCTGGAGAGGAAGGTAGGAAAAGGTTAGTACGATTGCTTTCGAACCATCTCTCTTGCCTGCGTTCAGTCAGACGAGTATCAATACGGATGCAGTAGTTAATAAAGTCACCTAACGTAGTGGGAGGGTCGGCACGAGCAAGTTCATCCTTAATCAGTGGAGATAACCCCTTTCGAAAAATAGATTTTTTGGCGGAACTGTCCCAGGTGGTATCAAGGGCCCATCTCCTGAAATCCAAGGCATATTCAGCTACCGAGTGCTTACCTTGGCGCAAAGCTAACATGGCTGCTTCAGCTGTTGCACCTCGATTGGGGTCATCAAACACCTGCCCCATGGCTGAAATAAAATCATCAAGGTGATTCAAACAATCATCCTCAGTCTCAATCAGAGGGTTTGCCCACATTAAAGCCTTGTTGGTAAGCAACATAATTATAGTAAGCACCTTAGATCGTTCAGTGGGAAATTGTGAAGCATGTGCAGAAAAAAAAAGATTGCATTGATTAATAAATCCCCTGAATTTCTCACGTTCACCGCCAAAACGAAAAGGGGGCAACTTGGGAATCCCAGCACTCGGGGCTACGGCAGGAGCCTGGACTCGCCCCTCTAGAACCTCAATCCTGGCTCGCAAATCCTGGGTAGTCTGTCCAACCACTTGCAAATTGTGATTATTGAGGTCCTGTAGATTTGTAAAACGGGTCTTTATATTCTGCAAATCTGCAAGGATATTATCAGTCACTCCGCAAAGTTCCTTTATGCGGGCCTCCATTTTCCAGATCTTTTAAGACAGGATTACTGGAAGAAGAGGAGAGAAAAAAAAAACAATAGTGTTCACCTGTGGCAACACTGCAGAGAGAAAAAAAAATTAAGGGAACTGCTCACCTGGAATGGTTGTGAGAAGTCACAACCACTATCATCACAGAAAGTTTCAACCAGACATCTGATATCCAGAGTTACAGCAGACAAAAAAGAGAAAAGAAAGGAAAAAAAAAACAAACAATAGTGTTTACCTGTGGTAACACTGCAAAAAGAAAAAACTTAAGGGAATTGCTCACCTGGAATGGTTGTGAGAAGTCACAACCACTGTCATCACAGAAAGTACAACCGGACGTCTGATATCCACAGTACAGCAGACACAGCCTTCCAGACCCAGCAGACACTAACGTTTTGGCTTCAGAATCTTGTAATGTATGTAGTACAGTTCATATAGCGTCTTGTGCTTGGGTGCGATGAACATACATGAGACACAGGTTTGATATAGAAAAGTCCTGTATTACTTCATACAAGTTGGCAGAAATAGTCACACAGTTTGCAGACACAGAAACAGGAGACACAGCAGGCCAGAGTAATCCAAGCTCAGCAATCACTCTCCAATACAGATTCAGGATCTTCTTCTCTGTTACCGTAAGTCCATGCAAACGTGGGTCTTTCAAAGAGCAGGGTTCAGAGTCCACAAGTGCTTCAGAGTTCCTCAGTAGGAATAGCTGGAGTACAAGGTCCAAGGCTTACAGGAGTCAAGTCACAGGTTCACTGCAGGCTAGATTCTGAAGCACTGATTGCTCAGCTGTGGCTGCTTAAGAAGCAAAGGAGAGAATCAGGGCGGGAACATGCAAGCTGGAAACTCCATTTTGACTGAGGGCAAGATAGCTGCAGCAAGACAGAAAGTAAAATGGCTGACGAACAAACTGAGTTTCAGGAATATATACATAGAATCTTACATGACTCTATAAATATATGAGTTTCACTTTTTGTATTGAAAACTGAACTAAATTAGCTTTTTGATGATATTCTAATTTTGTGAGAAGACCTGTATATGGGAGACAGATTATGGATAGCTTTGTAGTTCACAGGGTTAAGCTTTAAATGAATACTGTTATGCGCAGGAATAGCTACTCTGTAGGAACTTGCATCGTACCAGCAAAAGCACAGTACAGACACACTTTGCACAAGCCACCATTGCTAGGCAAGTCCTTAAGGGCCAGGATATTCTTCACCCACTCCTGAAGGGGAGGGGTCTTTACAGAGCCTTTCCCAGACTGCAGTTGCAGGGTAGCTGGTGTCTTGTGACGCCGACAATGTGCAGTCAGATACAAGAGTAAATCCAAATCTAGCTACAGTAAATACCCAAGTGTCAACCAAAGAGAAACCCCAGGACGATACCTAATAAAGAAAACCAATGATGACCATTAGTAACTGCTGAGATGCAACCAGAGCTCAACCAGGAAGCACTCACCATACAGCTACGCAAGGGAACGGAATAAACAGCACTGAATTTGATTATAAGCAGGCCTTATAAACCCAGCCCTAAGCCAAGGGTAATAGTCAGATGATGCATTCCTCCCAGTCATGTCCAGGGAGCCACTCCCTGCTCACCTGAACAGCAAGGTGCACAAATTCCCACCATTGGTTAACACCAGGCAAGGCTGCGTGCTGCGTTGCTTGAAACCATGAGATAGAGCATCCTATGTCTCCCAGGCTGCAAAACCAGTGGGAAGCACAGCGTCCCGTGTTCCCACATCACTCGCTAATTCCACACATGAAGTACCATTGTGATTAGTCGAACCACTCAAGTGTGTGCTAGCTCTGTCCCAAGCGCGGAAGAGCTGGTGGAGCAGTGTGGAAACCAGAGGAGGATGATTGTGTCCATGGCAGGTATTCCTAACAACTATGTTGAAGGGATTTGTAGAGGCGAGAAGCAGAGGAGTAGCGAGGACAGAAGTGCATTAGTAGGACAGCAGAGTAACTGACAGACTGAGTCTGACTTCTATACCAGGAAAGATCTTTGAACAAATTATTAAAGAACATGTATGCAAGTACCTGGATAAGAATGAAGTGATTAAACAGAGTCAGCATGGGTTTGTAACTAATAAGTCATGTCAGACTAACTTAATTTCCTTCTATGACAGAATCACTGACTGGGTGGATCAGGGAAATGCTGTAGATATAGTATATCTTGACTTCAGCAAAGCATTTGACAAAGTATCTCACACAATCCTTATTGAAAAAATGACTAAGTATGGAATGGACAAGGCAACTGTTAGGTGGATTCATAACTGGCTTAGTGATCGGACCCAAAGAGTGGTCGTTAATGGCTGCACATCCAGTTGGAAGAATGTATCAAGTGGGGTACCTCAAGGCTCTGTTTTGGGCCCTGTATTGTTCAACATCTTTATCAATGATTTAGATGAAGGAATTGAGGGTAAACTGATCAAATTTGCCGATGACACAAAGCTAGGAGGGGTAGCTAATACTAGAGAAGAGAGAGAGGATTCAAAAAGATATAAATAAACTGGAGCAGTGGGCAGCAACTAACAAAATGGATTTTAACAGGGAAAAATGCAAAGTACTACATCTGGGCAAATCATGTCCTATGAGGAACGGTTGCAGGATTTGGGAATGTTTAGCTTGCAAAAAAGAAGACAGAGGAGACTTAATAGCTGTCTACAAATATCTCAAGGGCTGTCACATTGTAGAAGGATCATCTTTATTCTCATTTGCACAAGGAAAGACTAGAAGCAATGGGATGAAACTGAATGGGAGGAGACACAGATTAGATATTAGAAAAAACTTTTTGACAGTTAGGGTGATCAATGAGTGGAACAGGCTGCCACGAGAGGTGGTGAGTTCTCCTTCAATGGAAGTCTTCAAACAGAGGCTGGACAGACATCTGTCTGGGATGATTTAGAGAATCCTGCTTTGAGCAGGGGGTTGGACCAGATGGCCCAGGAGGTCCCTTCCAACTCTACTATTCTATGATTCTATGACTGGAGAGATGTGATGATGCGTTGGGAGATGATGAGGTGCTAGACCCCACATGGAGTCAAGGCAATCGGAGCCAGTAGTTCAGAGGAAGAGGTGGTAGTCACACTATCCCAGCTGCACAGCAAATAAAAGAGCAGGGTGTAAAAGCGCAAAGTCCGGCGCCTAGAATTTTGTCTGTTCGTGTTGCACTGCTACGAGTATTCCATGATCATGGCCAGCGCTGATGATGCCATGATCAGCATTACTATACCACTTCTATGCTTCCTTAAAAAAAAAATGCTTAATTTGATAAGAGGTCAGGTGGTGGCACAAGGGAAAGAGAAGGAGGAAGATTAGTTTTGAAATATATGGGCAAGACATTATGGATGGCTTTGTAGGTCAATGTTAGTAGCTTGAATTGGACACGTTGTGGAATTGGGAGATAATAAAAGGAGTTGCTGAGTTGAGGAGCACAAATAAACTGAGCACACAAAATCCAGCTCAAATGAGCTCCTGACAAGATATGGGTGGTTTGCAAGCTGTATCATTAGAGACAGAAGCGAAGCATGAATGTTCTTGACCTGAGCACCACCTAAATGACGAGGTATCTGAATGCAAAGCACGAGCTGCAGTGGAATACAAACCAGAAAAATCAGAAAAGATCTGCGTCTCCTCCTGCTCCCTCTTCTGCTACAGATGACACAGAGGACCCAGATGATACACCTCCCACCGAGGACAGCTGGTCCTTGCCTCTGGGCAACTTTGCACACATGATACAATTTATGCTGCTGTGTGTGTGCAGCGACCGCAAGTTGCACAAATTGTGAGAAGAGCAATTACTGTGTGGCTACCCTGCTGAATCCCTACTACAAGCACAACGTACCATACTTACTTCCGTCACTAAAGTGTGATTACAAAATTCAGGAATACAAGCGCAATCTGATAGCGGGGCTCTGTAGAAGCACATGGGGAGAAAATGGCCAACGCAGCTGGGGCCACCAATTAATGAAGGATTATCATGACGGAAATGTAGAAAACAAGCTTGACAAAGGCTCAGTGTGAGCCAAAATGTCGCCATGCTATGTGGGTCTGAATTTAATCCACTTTTTTCATCTTAAATCAATGGAGTGCTGCCTTTCCTTTTATTTTTATCTGGATTTGGGCAAGTACTGGATGCATTGCTGAGGAGGCCTGGGCATCCGCCAAATGGTATTGTGCTGTTCCACTTTTTACAATATAGATAGATAGATAGATAGATAGATAGATAGATAGATAGATAGATAGATAGATAGTGTAAGGTTTCACTCACTCGGCTGCTTCAGAGGTAATCAGGAGACACTTTTCTTATGCAAAAAGTCCTTAGATTTATTACATCATAAACCTCCAAGCAACATATAGTACAAGTCTTCAGTAAAGCTTCTTAAGATCTCTACAAACACAGATACAGGAAGGCTTCTCCATTCCTACACAGAGACCTCTCTGTAATGTCCCGCCTGGACGCATGGAAGTCTGTCCACACTGGCAGACTCCCACAACTCTCTCTCAGGTGCCAAACAAACTCCATTACATAGGTGTAACCCCGCCCACAGGTGAGGTCAGGATCACATGGTTAGGTCACATGGTTATGACCTCACCACAGGTCCTTTTGATACACATAAACATACTGGCTTTATCTTGGGTATTCAGACACATACCCCTTGGGTGGGTTTGTAGGTGACTGGACCCGCCCAGCTCTCCAAGTCACCTGGAAGCCTCCCAATGTATAGCAAAACTCTCAGCAGTAGATCTGCTGAACAAAACATGCTCAGGCTTCCATCACAGGGCCACCCACCTCTGCGATACATAACGTCCATCCATCACATGCCTCCATGCATATCCCGAGGGCCATACACAGTGCCCCCTAGCTGCATCAGGGGTCATTACACCACAATAGATAGAAAAAAAGTCGTCAATTCAGCATGTCCATTGAATGCTAAAACTGACCTGCCATTATGATTCCTCAGGTCATTATGAGTTTGTAGATACAAAACATGTCTAGGTTCTTTTTTATTTAAGTGGAGAAAAACAACACAAAGTTTGTAAAAAAAAAAAAAAAAAAAAAAAGCACCATTTTCTGATACCCGTATTTATTGATACCATTTTGGGATAGATACGATGTTTCCATAGACCGTTATTGCATTTTGGCCGGCGTCACACTTGCGAGTGTGATGCGAGTAAGTCGCACGACTTTCTCGCATCAACACCCGGCACGGCCGCCCGCTCTCGGACCTGAGTGTGCGGCTGCATGTATTTCTATGCAGCCGCACACTCGGGTCCGAGAGCGGGCGGCCGTGCTGGGTGTTGATGCGAGAAAGTCGTGCGACTTACTCGCATCACACTCGCAAGTGTGACGCCGGCCTTTATTGCAATGTTGCAGAGACCAAAAAAACATAATTCTGGCATTTTTAATTTTTTTTGGCGTTATGGCGTTTAGCAATCGGATTAATTTTTTAAATTGATAGATCGGGCGATTCTGAACACGATGATACCCAATATGTGGTTTTTTATTGTTTTATTTTGAATAGGGCAAAAGGGGGTGATTTGAACTTTTATATTCTTTTTATATTTTTAAAAACTTTTTTTTCACTTTTTACTTGCCTCAATAGTGTCCATGGGAGATTAGAAGCTTTCCTAACATTCGATCCATTGTGTTACACATAGCAGGGCTTCCCTGGTTACTGGGTATGCCAACCCATTAGCGACCCATGGTCATGTGACACGGGCGCCAATGGGTGGAGCTAAGATGAGCTTCGAGTTTTCGAGCGTTAAATGCCGCTGTAAGAGATTGAATAGCGTGAATACCATGTCTCCCCACAGCGCAGCACATCCTGGCATCCTGCACGGCTCTTCCTGTCTGAGAGAGCCCAGCTGGATGACGTTATCATCCAGCACTGGGTCTCAGACAGAAAGCAGCAGGCGAGGAACAGGCTGCCGTGATGTGCTGCTGCTGTAGGGAGGTGAGCTGTGCTGTGTGTCTCTGTGCCAAGTTGTGTGTGTATGTGGTGCGATGCTTTGTGTGTGTGTGTGTGTGTGTGAGAGAGAGAGGGTTGGTGGGGGAGGCAGTGATGGAGGTGATGGGCAATGATTGTGGGGAGGCAATGATGAAGGTGATGGGCAATGATGGTGGGGGAGGCAATGGTGAAGGTGATGGGCAATGATGGTGGGGGAGGTAACAATGGAGGTGATGGGCAAAGATGGTGGGGGAGGCAACGATGAAGGTGATGGGCAATGATGGTGGGGAGGCAACGATGGAGGTGATGGGCAATGATGGCGGTGGGGGAGGCAGCAATGGAGGTGATGGGCAATGATGGCAGTGGGAGGAGGCAGGGATGGAGGTGATAGGCAATGATGGCGGTGGGAGGAGGCAGGGATGGAGGTGATGGGCAATGACGGTGGGGGGAGGCAATGATGGAGGTGATGGGCAATGATGGTGGGGAAAGACAATGATGGAGGTGATAGGCAATGATGGTGGGGAAGGCAATGATGGAGGAAATAGGCAATGATGGTGGGGGAGGCAATGATTGAGGTGATGGGCAATGATGGTGGTGGGGAGGCAATGATGGAGGTGATGAAATGGGCAATGATTGTGGTGGGGGAGGCAATGATGGAGGTGATGAAATGGCCAATGATGGTGGTGGAGGAGGAGGCAATGATTGAGGTGGTGGAATGGGCAGTGATGGGTGGTGGGGGAGAATGATAAGGGTGGTGGGGGAGAAGGCAATGATAGAGGTCATGATGAGGACAATCATGGGGGTGGAGAGGGTCTGCATTATACTTTGAGGGGGCTACTGTTGTGAACACGTTGGAGGCAACTTCGGAGCTGGGGCTCCCTCCGGTGGTTGCTGAGGGTAATGAACCAATTGCTGAATGGCTTTCAGCTGGGTCAGAATGGTCTGATATAAGTGACCTGAACTCCCATCAGCCTTGCCGGTAATCAATTGTTCTTCCAGGTCTTGGTTGGAGCTCAGCTTGCATTCCTGCTTTCATTCAGATAAGTGACTTGTTGTTTTTTTTTTCCTCTGGGTGGATTTTCCTTGCTGGTTTGCTGCCTTGCAGTGGACTTCAGCCTGGTCCCCTTTTGGGGCCTGGCTCTGCATTTGTGCTAAGTTTGTGTTTGCACTTTTGCTCTATTCCTGTGTCACTTTTTATTTGCTGAATTGCTGTGTGTTACACCAGAGATCTGATTTAGGTGGTAGAGATCGTGTGATCTCAGGTTTTTTGTTAATCAGAAGTGTTGGTATTTTTGTCAGGGTTTTTTGGGTTGCAGTTAGAATTCTTTCCTATACTTTTCCATATAGACAGAATTGGGCCCCAGCGTTTGCTCATTCTATTTTCTGTCTGTGTTCGTATTTTCTTCTTGTCTAACCGCCATTACATGTTTGGGGGCTTCCTATTTCTTTTGGGGTTCTGCTACGGGGAAGTTAGCTTTCATCTTTCTGTCTTTAGGTGTAGCTATCTCTCCGGCTGTGACGAGGCGTCTAGGATCACCGTAGGTACGCTCCACAGCTACTTCTAGTGTTGCGGTTAGTTTAGGGTTCTGCAACCCCGTAGTTTCCAGCCTCTCTGGTGTATTGCTACTTTGGCTATTTTTGCTATTTCTCCTCAGCTACCGAAACATAACAGGCTACATTATGTTCTGTGGGGGGACTGCATTATTCTCAGGGGACTACATTATATTCTGGGGGCTATATCATACTATATGAGGGGGCTACAGTATACTCTATGGGGAGCTGCATTATATTCTGTGGTGGGGCTGCATTATTCTCTCAGGGGACTACATTATTTTCTGGGGGGCTACATATTACTATATGATGGGGCTACAGTATACTCTATGGGGGGCCTGCATTATTCCGTCAGGGGACTACATTATATTCTGGGGGGCTATATCCTACTATATGGGGGGGCAGCATTATGCCCTATGAGGGGGCTACAGTATACTCTATGGGGGGGCAGCATTATGCCCTATGAGGGGGCTACAGTATACTCTATGGGGGGCTGCATTATACCCTATGAGGGTGCTACATTATATTCTATGGTGGGGACTGCGATATACCTTATGAGGGGGTTGCATTATATTTTGTGGGGTGCTGCATTATATTCTATGAGAGAGGGCTGCATTATATTTTATGAGGGGGCTAAATTATGTTCTGTGAGGGTGGCTACATTATATTCTATGAGGGGGCTACCCCTCTATGATCCTACCGCAACCCCTACTACATAATTAAGACATGCACTACCTTATATTATACCCTGATATAGCGCGTTTTACCACATAATTGGTGGTCTTGTATTTATTTGTATGTAGCTACATAGTGGGCCCCAAGAATGATTTTCTCTGGTGGGCCCAAGGTGCTCCAGTCTGACGCTGGCGATACCTCTGTGGTGACTGGACCCTCAGGGCACCACATACCCCCCCTGTTAAACGCAGCACGTCCGCGGGCTGAAACAGTAAATGATGTTACAGGAAACATACAAAATTTTTAGTGATGCATCACAACAGGTATAAAAATAACTTTTCAACTCAACTCCCCAGTAGGGGAGGCACTACTTCTAGAACGTTACAAAACGTTACAAAACAAGTACACAGATAAACAACATGAGCATGAATAATACTGATGCTATAAAATACAACATTCTTTGGCATTATTTACTCTAAAAGTGCTTGTGGCAGCAACTTCCAAGTTCGCCACCAAGATAGGGCTTTCTATCCCTACAGTCACAACATTATATTCACATTAGTTTCCTTTCCTTCAAAAATACTGTGACCTTACTAACACTCATTCTGCTCTATGAGTGCAATCCCCATCCGGGGTGTTCTCCGTGTAGCGACTGTTACAAACTGTCAAGTTCGCTACCAGTGTTAGAACCCTCTTGTTAGGTTTTGTTTCAGTTTGCTGGTCACATGACCTTTTTACCCTATTTAGTCTGGCTCCGCCCTTCTGGCTTTGCTGGACTTCATTGTATTATCTACTCTTAAGCTAGCCGGGTGCTTAGGTGCCTTACTCTGTCAGTTTTGCTTGATCTGAGGATCTCTTAGTATTTGTTTTCTGTTTTATTTTCCCTGCTACACTTTCTGTTAGGAGGTGTCCACCTTTTCACCCAGTCCCTAGATCTTGTAGGGATTCCTTCCTCGCAACTATAGGTCTTCGTTCAGACTAGCTGAGGACTTTAGCGGGTCTGGTCGCAGGATCAGGTTCCCCGTTACATCGTAGGGATCCAGCTCAGTCCTATTGTAGGGACAGAATTCCCACCTTTCCTTAGTGCTTGTAGCAGATCATAACAGTAAGTCCAGCCAAGAAAAAAAAAAATCTCTAAGGAAAGATTTTCTGTTTCCATCATGGTGTCGGTTCAGGATTTGGCTGAACGCCTGCAGGGACTTTCTTTGGAGGTGGCTGAGATCCAGCAACACGTGAGTAGTTGTTCTGGAGCACATTTCGTGGAGCCTAAGGTACGTTTGCCTGATTTATTTTTTGGTGAACAACAAGATTTTTTTTCTTTTAAAAATGCTTGCTTGTTGTATTTCCGTTTGAGACCCAGATCCTCTGGTGATGAATCACAGCGCATAGGGTTCATAATGTCACTTTTGCGCAAAGAACCTCAGGACTGGGCCTTTTCTCTGCAGCCTAGTGATCCATGCTTTAGATCTGTGGATAGTTTTTTTTTCTGCTTTGGGCTTATTATATGACGATCCTGATCGTGTTTCATCAGCTGAGACAGAATTGAGACGTTTGAGACAGGGATCAGGTAATGTGGAAAAATATTGTACTCACTTCCGAAGGTGGTCCACTCAGGTGGGCTGGAACGATTCAGCTTTGAAAAGTTTATTTCTTGCAGGGTTAAGTGAAAGGGTTAAAGATTTGCTGATTGCTTATCCCATACCTGGTAACTTGCAAGAGGCTATGCAATTAGCCATACGGGTGGATAGGAGACTGCGTGCAAGGGTTAATGAGAGTAAATTTGTTTTGTCAGCTCCAAGTTTGGAGAAGGAATGTACTGACATTGGAGAGCCGATGGAAATTGGAGCAATGACACCTCACTCTCTGGAAAAAGAACACAGATTTGCTAAGGGCTTGTGTTTCTATTGTGGCAAATCTGAGCATTTTATTAAGAACTGTGCGCTTCGAATGAATAAAGAGAAAAAAAAAAATGAGGTCAGTTTCGCCCGCATAGCTTGTTTAACCCCTCTCTGACATTAGACGTACTATCCCGTCCATAAAACCCGTGCCATTCTGACCATGGACGGGATAGTACGTCATGCCCTTTAATGCGACATCGCGACTTAAGTAGCGGTGATCGCATTAAAATTCCGACGCCAGCTTACCTCTTGGAAGTTGGCGTCGGCATCCCGGGCTGCGTCCTCCCCCCTCAGGCCTCCCGATCGCTGTGATTGGCTGTTGAATTCTGAACAGCCAATCACAGCCTTTCTCACTGTTTCAGCCAATCAGAGCGGCTAAAACAGTGAGATCGCAGGCTAGGATCGAGTACCGATGTACTCGATCCTAGGCCTGGGCCTAGGAAAGTCCAGACCCCCCCCGGATTGGCGCGATCGCCGATCACATCGATCGCGCCAATCGCAGGGCACAGCCGCAGTATATCCGCGCTGTGCCCTGCCTGTACCTGCCTGGATCGGTGCAGTAATAGCACCGATCCTAGGCCAGGGCCTGTAGGGCATGAAGGAGCTGATTGGCGCGATCGATGTCATCGACGATCGCGCCAATCACAGGGCACAGCAGCGGTGTGACCGCTCTGTGCCCTGCTAGGTGACCTGCCGGTGACCTGCCTAGGAATCGGAGCTGTGAGCTCCGATTACTAGGCCGGTGCCTAGCAACCGGCAATGCAGGGGTCTCCTTTGATTGGTGGGATTGATGTGATCATCGATCCCACCAATGACAGGTCACAGCAGCGATGTGACCGCTCTGTGACCTGTCTGCAAACTGGATCTGACCTGTCTGACCGCACTGCAGGGGTCCTCACACTTGCTGAGGATTCCTGCTGTGCGGTCACACTGCCAGATCTCCTCCTGTGCTGGGCCTTGTGGTGCCACAGTAGCCTGTGACACCACAACTCCTGCTGAAGAGAGAAGAAAGAAGAGAGAAGAAAGAAGAGAGAAGAAAGAAGAGAGAAAAGAAGAGAGAAAAGAGAGAAAGAAGAAAGACTACAAACGTGAGTTTTTGAGCCCCGATCCCTGCCCGATCCACCCCAATCCCCCATTCCCCCCTCCCCCCTTCCCTTTCCCCCTCTTTTTACCCCCCCTTTGCGCCGCCGAGCGTTGATTGGTGACGCAGTTCACCCATCAACACTTTCGCACCCCCTCCGTGCGCACATCCAGCAGCCGCAAACTTTGATAAGTGACAGCGGTCACTTATCAGAGCTCGTGCCTGCCGTTTTTTTTTTTTTACCCCCCCTTTTCCGCCACTCCCGTGCGCACATCCAGCAGCCACGGAACTTTGATAAGTGACACCAGTCACTTATCAGAGCTCGTTCCTGCCGTTTTTTTTTTTTTTCACCAACTTTTCCGCCACTCCCGTGCGCACATCCAGCAGCCACGGAACTTTGATAAGTGACACCAGTCACTTATCAGAGCTCGTTCCTGCCGTTTTTTTTTCACCAACTTTTCCGCCACTCCCGTGCGCACACCCAGCAGCCACGGAACTTTGATAAGTGACACCAGTCACTTATCAGAGCTCGTTCCTGCTGTTTTTTTTTTTTTTTTTCACCAACTTTTCCGCCACTCCCGTGCGCACACCCAGCAGCCACGGAACTTTGATAAGTGACACCAGTCACTTATCAGAGCTCGTTCCTGCTGTTTTTTTTTTTTTTCACCAACTTTTCCGCCACTCCCGTGCGCACACCTAGCAGCCACGGAACTTTGATAAGTGACACCAGTCACTTATCAGAGCTCGTTCCTGCTGTTTTTTTTTTTTTTTTCCACCAACTTTTCCGCCACTACCCGTGCGCACATCCAGCAGCCGCGGAACTTTGATAAGTGACACCAGTCACTTATCAGAGCTCGTTCCTGCTGTTTTTTTTTTTTTTTTCATCCCCCTTTCCGCCACTCCCGTGCGCACATCCAGCAGCCGCGGAACTTTGATAAGTGACAGCGGTCACTTATCAGAGCTCGTGCCTGCCAGTTTTTTTTTTCACCCCCCTTTCCGCCACTCCCGTGCGCACATCCAGCAGCCGCGGAACTTTGATAAGTGACAGCGGTCACTTATCAGAGCTCGTGCCTGCCAGTTTTTTTTTTCACCCCCTTTCTGCCACTCCCGTGCGCACATCCAGCAGCCGCGGAACTTTGATAAGTGACAGCGGTCACTTATCAGAGCTCGTGCCTGCCAGTTTTTTTTTTTTTTCACCCCCCTTTCCGCCACTCCCGTGCGCACATCCAGCAGCCGCGGAACTTTGATAAGTGACACCGGTCACTTATCAGAGCTCGTGCCTGCCAGTTTTTTTTTTCACCCCCCTTTCCGTCACTCCCGTGCGCACATCCAGCAGCCACGGAACTTTGATAAGTGACACCGGTCACTTATCAGAGCTCGTGCCTGCTGGTTTAGACTTTTTTTCACAGGCCTTTTTTTTCCCTATTCGCTTTCTTTTCTTTTAGCTTTTTCTTTTCAGCTTAGTTTACACCAATCACTATCCCCCCCCCCCACACACACACACAGTTATAAATAAAGTTCACACAAAGCACCACATTCACAAAAAAAATGTCCCGCTCGTCACGCTCATCCCAACAGCGCTATTCAGTGGAGGAGGCATACGCTATCCTTGCCTCCGACACTGATAGCGAGGGAGAGGATCCCACATTTCTTTATTTTTCAGATGAAGATTCTTCTTCCTCCTCATCTTCCTCCTCGGGTCCTGCGGAACCGCCACGCAGACGCCCCAGGACAGAACATGAGGCAGCGCCCGCCCCTGAAAATGAACCAGCGCACCCCTCTTCGGACCCCCGAAAATTACGAGCCACTGATTCCTGATTTTGTGGCAGAATCAGGAATCAGGTTTGACTCCACCGGCTTCACAGAAATAGACTTTTTCAAAGTCTTTTTCTCTGAGGATTTAATTAACCTCATGGTGGAGCAAACAAATTTGTACGCTCGGCAATTTTTGGCGCAAAACCCCCGTTCATCATTTTCCAACTGGTCTCCTGTAGACGCAGTTGAAATGATGCAGTTTTGGGGCCTGGTCCTCCATATGGGGATCCTGAAGAAGCCAGAAATTCGGCAATATTGGAGTGTTGATATTTTATACAACACTCCACTGTTCCGAATGGTCATGGCTCGGACGCGTTTTGAGGCCATCCACAAATTCCTGCATTATAATGATAATGCACAGTGTCCCCCACGAGATGACCCCAACTTTGACCGCCTGTTCAAAGTTCGGCCGGTCATCGAACACTTCAACAAAAAGTTTGCTGAAGTGTACGTGCCCCAAAGGGACATCTGCGTGGATGAGTCCTTGGTTCATTTTAAGGGACGGCTCGCATTCCGCCAGTACCTGCCCAGCAAGAGGGCAAGGTACGGAATCAAACTCTACAAGCTGTGTGAGAGTACCTCAGGGTACACACACAGCTTTAGAGTTTACGAAGGAAAGGACACCAGGATTGTACCCCCTGAGTGTCCCCCCGTCCTGGGAGTGAGTGGGAAAATTGTGTGGGATTTGGTGCACCCACTGCTGGATAAAGGTTATCACCTTTACACTGATAACTTTTATTCCAGCATCCCACTCTACAAATCCCTCTCTGCGCGAGGTACCGCAGCCTGCGGTACCGTCCGCAAAAATCAGAGAGGCCTCCCAAAGACGCTACTTGGGCTGATGCTCAGAAAGGATGAGAGCAGAGCCCAATGTAGCAACCACCTGTTGGTGGTCAAGTACAAGGACAAGAGGGATGTCCTTCTCTTGACCACCATACATGGTGATGGCAGCGCCCTCAGCACTGTACGGGGTACCTCTACACAGGTCCGCAAACCGGACTGTGTACTGGGGTACAATAAATACATGGGGGGTGTTGATCTCTCTGATCAACTCCTCCAACCGTACAGTGCTTTGAGAAAGGCCAAGGTGTGGTACAAGAAGCTGTCCGTGCACATCGTCCAAATGGCAATGCTCAACGCTTTCCTGCTGTCACGATGTGCACGCAACAGCGATACGACGTACCTTCAGTTTCAGCAGGTAGTGGTTAAGGCCCTGATGTTTGGCGCTCAGGAAACAGCGGGCCCCAGTACTTCCGGAACTGAAGGTGCTCGTATCATACCAGGTCAGCATTTCCCGGGGGTGGTCCCGCCAACTGGAAGAAAAGGAAAGCCACAAAAAAGGTGCCGAGTGTGTTACAAAAGGGGAATACGCAAGGACACCACTTACCAATGCGACACCTGCCCCGAAAAACCTGGCCTGTGTATGAAGGATTGTTTCAAATTGTACCACACCTCAATGCACTACTAATTTACTTTACAGGAAAGATTAGTTCCAGAAGGGGGGCACATTTAGAAAAGTTCCTTGGGAGTCTACTTTCCAAAATTATGTCACTTGTGGGTTTTTTTTACTGTTTAGGCACATCAGGGGCTCTGCAAACGGAACATGACGCCCGCAGACCATTCCATCAAAGTCTGCTTCCAAAACGTCACAATTTCCCTTCTGAGCCCCAAATTGTGCCCGAACAGTTTTTTCCCACATATGGGGTACCAGTGTACTCAGGACAAATTGAACAACAACTTTTGGTGTCCAATTTCTCCTCTTAACCTTGGGAAAATAAAAAATTGGGGACTAAAACATCATTTGTGTGAGGTAAAAAGTAGGATTTTTTTTTTCACACCTGGGCATTATAAACTTTAGTGAAACACTTGGGGGTTCAAAGTGCTCATCACACACCTAGATAAGTTCCTTAGGGGGTCTAGTTTCCAAAATGGGGTCACATGTGGGGGGTTTCCACTGTTTAGGCACATCAGGGGCTCTGCTAACGGAACATGACGCCCGCAGACCATTCCATCAAAGTCTGCATTCCAAAACGTCACTGCTTCCCTTCCGAGCCCTGCCGTATGCCCAAACAGTGGATCCCCCAACATATGGGGTATCAGCGTACTCAGGACAAATTGGACAACCACGTTTGGGGTCCGATTTCTCCTTACCCTTGGGAAAATAAAAAATTGGGGACTAAAACATCACTTTTGTGGAAAAAAAAAATATATATTTTTTTTCACGCCAGGGCATTATAAACGTTAGTGAAACACTTGGGGGTTCAAAGTGCTCACCACACACCTAGATAAGTTCCTTAGGGGGTCTAGTTTCCAAAATGGGGTCACATGTGGGGGGTTTCCACTGTTTAGGCACATCAGGGGCTCTGCTAACGGAACATGACGCCCGCAGACCATTCCATCAAAGTCTGCATTCCAAAACGTCACTGCTTCCCTTCGAGCCCTGCCGTGTGCCCAAACAGTGTATCCCCCCAACATATGGGGTATCAGCGTACTCAGGACAAATTGGACAACCACTTTTGGGGTCCAATTTCTCCTCTTACCCTTGGGAAAATAAAAAATTGGGGACTAAAACATCACTTTTGTGGAAAAAAAAATATATTTTTTTTTCACGCCAGGGCATTATAAACGTTAGTGAAACACTTGGGGTTCAAAGTGCTCACCACACACCTAGATAAGTTCCTTAGGGGGTCTAGTTTCCAAAATGGGGTCACATGTTGGGGGTTTCCACTGTTTAGGCACATCAGGGGCCCTCCAAACGCGACATGGCGTCCGTTCGCAATTCCAGCCAATTTTGGTTTGGAAAAGTCAAACGGCGCTCCTTCCCTTTCAAGCCCTGCCGTGCGCCCAAACAGTGGTTCCCCCCCACATATGGGGTATCAGCGTACTCAGGACATGTTGGACAACAACTTTTGTGGTCCAATTTCTCCTCTTACCCTGGGGAAAAAAAAAATTGGGGACTAAAACATCATGCTTGTGGAAAAAATATGATTTTTTTTCTTCACGGCTCTACATTACAAACTTGCGTGAAGCACTTGAGGGTTCAAAGTGCTCACCACACATCTAGATAAGTTCCTTAGGGGGTCTAGTTTCCAAAATGGGGTCACATGTGGGGGGCTTCCACTGTTTAGGCACATCAGGGGCCCTCCAAACGCGACATGGCGTCCGTTCGCAATTCCAGCCAATTTTGGTTTGGAAAAGTCAAACGGCGCTCCTTCCCTTTCAAGCCCTGCCGTGCGCCCAAACAGTGGTTCCCCCCACATATGGGGTATCAGCGTACTCACGACATGTTGGACAACAACATTTGGTGTCCAATTTCTCCTCTTACCTTGGGAAAATAAAAAATTGGGGACTAAAACATCATGCTTGTGGAAAAAATATGATTTTTTTTCTTCACGGCTCTACATTACAAACTTGCGTGAAGCACTTGAGGGTTCAAAGTGCTCAACACACATCTAGATAAGTTCCTTAGGGGGTCTAGTTTCCAAAATGGGGTCACATGTGGGGGGTTTCCACTGTTTAGGCACATCAGGGGCCCTCCAAACGCGACATGGCGTCCGTTCGCAATTCCAGCCAATTTTGGTTTGGAAAAGTCAAACGGCGCTCCTTCCCTTTCAAGCCCTGCCGTGCGCCCAAACAGTGGTTCCCCCCCACATATGGGTATCAGCGTACTCAAGACATGTTGGAAAACAACTTTTGTGGTCCAATTTCTCCTCTTACCCTTGAGAAAATAAAAATTTGGGGACTAAAACATCATGTTTGTGGAAAAAATATGATTTTTTTTCTTCACGGCTCTACATTACAAACTTGCGTGAAGCACTTGAGGGTTCAAAGTGCTCACCACACATCTAGATAAGTTCCTTAGGGGGTCTAGTTTCCAAAATGGGGTCACATGTGGGGGTTTCCACTGTTTAGGCACATCAGGGGCCCTCCAAACGCAACATGGCGTCCGTTCGCAATTCCAGCCAATTTTGGTTTGGAAAAGTCAAACGGCGCTCCTTCCCTTTCAAGCCCTGCCGTGCGCCCAAACAGTGGTTCCCCCCCACATATGGGGTATCAGCATACTCAGGACATGTTGGACAACAACTTTTGTGGTCCAATTTCTCCTCTTACCCTTGGGAAAATAAAAATTTGGGGACTAAAACATCATGTTTGTGGAAAAAATATGATTTTTTTTCTTCACGGCTCTACATTACAAACTTGTGTGAAGCACTTGAGGGTTCAAAGTGCTCACCACACATCTAGATAAGTTCCTTAGGGGGTCTAGTTTCCAAAATGGGGTCACATGTGGGGGGTTTCCACTGTTTAGGCACATCAGGGGCCCTCCAAACGCAACATGGCGTCCGTTCGCAATTCCAGCCAATTTTGGTTTGGAAAAGTCAAACGGCGCTCCTTCCCTTTCAAGCCCTGCCGTGTGCCCAAACAGTGGTTCCCCCCCACATATGGGGTATCAGCGTACTCAGGACATGTTGGACAACAACTTTTGTGGTCCAATTTCTCCTCTTACCCTTGGGAAAATAAAAATTTGGGGACTAAAACATCATGTTTGTGGAAAAAATATGATTTTTTTTCTTCACGGCTCTACATTACAAACTTGCGTGAAGCACTTGAGGGTTCAAAGTGCTCACCACACATCTAGATAAGTTCCTTAGGGGGTCTAGTTTCCAAAATGGGGTCACATGTGGGGGTTTCCACTGTTTAGGCACATCAGGGGCCCTCCAAACGCGACATGGCGTCCGTTCGCAATTCCAGCCAATTTTGGTTTGGAAAATTCAAACGGCTCTCCTTCCCTTTCGAGCCCTGCCGTGCGCCCAAACAGTGGTTCCCCCCCACATATGGGGTATCAGCGTACTCAGGACATGTTGGACAACAACTTTTGTGGTCCAATTTCTCCTCTTACCCTTGGGAAAATAAAAATTTGGGGACTAAAACATCATGTTTGTGGAAAAAATATGATTTTTTTTCTTCACGGCTCTACATTACAAACTTGCGTGAAGCACTTGAGGGTTCAAAGTGCTCACCACACATCTAGATAAGTTCCTTAGGGGTATAGTTTCCAAAATGGGGTCACATGTGGGGGTTTCCACTGTTTAGGCACATCAGGGGCCCTCCAAACGCGACATGGCGTTCGTTCCCAATTCCAGCCAATTTTGGTTTGGAAAAGTCAAACGGCGCTCCTTCCCTTTCGAGCCCTGCCGTGCGCCCAAACAGTGGTTCCCCCCCACATATGGGGTATCAGCATACTCAGGACATGTTGGACAACAACTTTTGTGGTCCAATTTCTCCTCTTACCCTTGGGAAAATAAAAATTTGGGGACTAAAACATCATGTTTGTGGAAAAAATATGTTTTTTTTTTCTTCACGGCTCTACATTACAAACTTGTGTGAAGCACTTGAGGGTTCAAAGTGCTCACCACACATCTAGATAAGTTCCTTAGGGGGTCTAGTTTCCAAAATGGGGTCACATGTGGGGGGTTTCCACTGTTTAGGCACATCAGGGGCCCTCCAAACGCAACATGGCGTCCGTTCGCAATTCCAGCCAATTTTGGTTTGGAAAAGTCAAACGGCGCTCCTTCCCTTTCAAGCCCTGCCGTGTGCCCAAACAGTGGTTCCCCCCACATATGGGGTATCAGCGTACTCAGGACATGTTGGACAACAACTTTTGTGGTCCAATTTCTCCTCTTACCCTTGGGAAAATAAAAATTTGGGGACTAAAACATCATGTTTGTGGAAAAAAATATGATTTTTTTTCTTCACGGCTCTACATTACAAACTTGCGTGAAGCACTTGAGGGTTCAAAGTGCTCACCACACATCTAGATAAGTTCCTTAGGGGGTCTAGTTTCCAAAATGGGGTCACATGTGGGGGGTTTCCACTGTTTAGGCACATCAGGGGCCCTCCAAACGCGACATGGCGTCCGTTCGCAATTCCAGCCAATTTTGGTTTGGAAAATTCAAACGGCTCTCCTTCCCTTTCGAGCCCTGCCGTGCGCCCAAACAGTGGTTCCCCCCCACATATGGGGTATCAGCGTACTCAGGACATGTTGGACAACAACTTTTGTGGTCCAATTTCTCCTCTTACCCTTGGGAAAATAAAAATTTGGGGACTAAAACATCATGTTTGTGGAAAAAATATGATTTTTTTTCTTCACGGCTCTACATTACAAACTTGCGTGAAGCACTTGAGGGTTCAAAGTGCTCACCACACATCTAGATAAGTTCCTTAGGGGGTATAGTTTCCAAAATGGGG
This sequence comes from Oophaga sylvatica, assembly GCA_033576555.1. NCBI lineage: Eukaryota > Metazoa > Chordata > Amphibia > Anura > Dendrobatidae > Oophaga > Oophaga sylvatica. The sequence goes on from JARQOD010000001.1 coordinate 315,045,878, forward strand.
TCACATGTGGGGGGTTTCCACTGTTTAGGCACATCAGGGGCCCTCCAAACGCGACATGGCGTTCGTTCCCAATTCCAGCCAATTTTGGTTTGGAAAAGTCAAACGGCGCTCCTTCCCTTTCGAGCCCTGCCGTGCGCCCAAACAGTGGTTCCCCCCCACATATGGGGTATCAGCATACTCAGGACATGTTGGACAACAACTTTTGTGGTCCAATTTCTCCTCTTACCCTTGGGAAAATAAAAATTTGGGGACTAAAACATCATGTTTGTGGAAAAAATATGATTTTTTTTCTTCACGGCTCTACATTACAAACTTGCTTGAAGCACTTGAGGGTTCAAAGTGCTCACCACACATCTAGATAAGTTCCTTAGGGGGTCTAGTTTCCAAAATGGGGTCACATGTGGGGGGTTTCCACTGTTTAGGCACATCAGGGGCCCTCCAAACGCGACATGGCGTTCGTTCGCAATTCCAGCCAATTTTGGTTTGGAAAAGTCAAACGGCGCTCCTTCCCTTTCAAGCCCTGCCGTGCGCCCAAACAGTGGTTCCCCCCCACATATGGGGTATCAGCGTACTCAGGACATGTTGGACAACAACTTTTGTGGTCCAATTTCTTCTCTTACCCTTGGGAAAATAAAAATTTGGGGACTAAAACATCATGTTTGTGGAAAAAATATGATTTTTTTTCTTCACGGCTCTACATTACAAACTTGTGTGAAGCACTTGAGGGTTCAAAGTGCTCACCACACATCTAGATAAGTTCCTTAGGGGGTCTAGTTTCCAAAATGGGGTCACATGTGGGGGGTTTCCACTGTTTAGGCACATCAGGGGCCCTCCAAACGCGACATGGCGTCCGTTCGCAATTCCAGCCAATTTTGGTTTGGAAAAGTCAAACGGCGCTCCTTCCCTTTCAAGCCCTGCCGTGCGCCCAAACAGTGGTTCCCCCCCACATATGGGGTATCAGCGTACTCAGGACAAGTTGGACAACAACTTTTGTGGTTCAATTTCTCCTCTTACCCTTGGGAAAATAAAAATTTGGGGACTAAAACATCATGCTTGTGGAAAAAATATGATTTTTTTTCTTCACGGCTCTACATTACAAACTTGCGTGAAGCACTTGAGGGTTCAAACTGCTCACCACACATCTAGATAAGTTCCTTAGGGGGTCTAGTTTTCAAAATGGGGTCACATGTGGGGGGTTTCCACTGTTTAGGCACATCGGGGCCTCTCCAAACGCGACATGGCGTCTGTTCTCAATTCCAGCCAATTTTGGTTTGGAAAAGTCAAACTGCGCTCCTTCCATTCCGAGCTCTGCCGTGTGCCCAAACAGTGGTTTTCCCTCACATATGGGGTATCGGCGTACTCAAGAGAAATTGCTCAACAACTTTATCAGTACTTTTTCTCCTTTTTCCCTTGTGAAAATAAAAAAAATGTTTGTAAAAGATCATTTTTGTGACTAAAAAGTAAAATGTTAATTTTTTCCTTCCACGTTGCTTCAGCTCCTGTGAAGCACCTGAAGGGTTAATAAACTTCTTGAATGTGGTTTTGACTACCTTGAGGGGTGTAGTTTTTAGAATGGTGTCACTTTTGGGTATTTTCTGCTATATAGACCCCTCAAAGTGACTTCAAATATGAGGTGGTCCCGAAAAAAAAATGGCTTTGTAAATTTTGTTGTAAAAATGAGAAATCGCTGGTCAACTTTTAACCCTTATAATTTCCTAACAAAAAAAAATTTTGCTTCCAAAATTGTGCTGATGTAAAGTAGACATGTGGGAAATGTTATTTCTTAACTATTTTGTGTGACATATTTCTCTGTTTTAAGGGAATAAAAATTCAAAGTTTGAAAATTGCAAAATTTTCAAAATTTTTGCCATATTTGCGTTTTTTTCATAAATAAATGCAAGTTATATGGAAGAAATTTTACCACTATCATGAAGTACAATATGTCACGAGAAAATATTCTCAGAATCGCGAAGATCCGTTGAAGCGTTCCAGAGTTATAACCTCATAAAGAGACAGTGGTCAGAATTGTAAAAATTGGCCCGGTCATTAACGTGCAAACCACCCTTGGGGGTGAAGGGGTTAAACAATAAAGGTGTCTTTCTTTCTGCTACCACTGCTGTTCAGGAGGAATTAATGGAGTTTCGGGTATTTGTGGATTGTGGTTCAACTCTCAATGTGATTGATGGGAAATTTTTGGAAAAACTAAAATTAAAACCCAAACTTCTGTCTTCCCCTATTAATGTGGTGTCTGTGGATGGTTCTCCCTTGAAAAATGTTACTCACCATATCTGTGAATTTCCTCTTACTATTAATGGTGTTCATCAAGAGAATTTGGATTTGGTAGTTTTGAATAATTTGCCCTCACCGGTGATTTTGGGGTTACCCTGGTTAAAATTGCACAATCCGGTACTGGATTGGTCTACCAATGAAATTAAGTCCTGGAGTCCCAATTGTTATGACAAGTGTTGTAACGGGCGTATTGCTGCTGTAGTTAAGGGGAGTTACTTGTACCTATTCAGGATTTTTGGAAAGTTTTTTCTGATAAGGAATCGCAGGTATTGCCTCCTCATAGAGATTATGATTGTGCAATTGAATTTGTCCCTGGAGCGACTCTTCCTAAAAGTCGTTTATTTAATTTGACTATTCCCGAGAGAAAGGCTTTGGAGGAATACATACAGACAAGCTTGGCCGCCGGTCACATTAGGCCTTCCAAATCTCCTGTGGCGGTTGGATTTTTTTTTTGTTAAAAAAAAGGACGGCGGTTTACGGCCTTGTCTAGACTTTCGTGAGATTAATAAGATTACTGTACGCAATCCTTACCCACTGCCATTGATTCCTGATTTGTTTAATCAGTTAGTGGGGGCCAAGTGGTTCTCGAAAATTGATCTTCGAGGGGCATACAATTTGTTGCGCATGAAGGAGGGGGATGAATGGAAGACTGCGTTTAACACTCCACTGGGTCATTTTGAGAATCTGGTCATGCCCTTTGGACTTTCCAGTGCTCCGGCATTTTTTCAGAATCTTATTAATGACATCCTTAGACCTTTGATAGGCAGAAGTGTGGTTGTGTATTTAGATGACATTTTGATTTATTCACCAGATTTGGAGTCTCATTGGAGGAGTGTGCGTGAAGTATTACAGTTACTGAGTGATAATTCACTTTTTGCCAAACTAGAAAAATGTGAGTTCGCTGTACAGAGACTTAGTTTTTTGGGCTACATTGTCTCCAGTGAAGGTTTTGAGATGGACCCGGTGAAAGTGCAAGCTGTGCAGGATTGGCCTAGACCTATTGGTGTGAAATCAATACAGAGGTTTTTGGGGTTCGCCAATTATTATAGAAAATTCATAAAAAAATTTTCTGTGATTGCCAAACCTCTGACCGATCTCACCAGGAAAGGTGCTGATGCGGTTCAGTGGACTACTGAGGCTATTGAGGCTTTTGTGTTGCTAAAGGAGAGGTTCAGCTCTGCTCCCATCCTTACGCAGCCTGATGTGACTAAACCATTTTTGGTTGAGGTTGATGCTTCTTCTGTGGGGGTCGTCGCGGTGTTGTCTCAGGCAAAGACGGATGGAGTACATCCCTGTGCTTTTTTTTCAAAAAAATTTTCTGAGTCTGAACTAAATTATGATATCGGTAATCGGGAATTGTTGGCAATTAAACTCGCATTTGAACACTGGCGTCATTTTTTGGAGGGAGCGGAATTTCCCATTCAAGTCTTCACCGATCATAAAAATCTAATCTACCTTGATGCTGCCAAACGCTTGAATGCCCGTCAGGCTAGGTGGGCACTGTTTTTCTCACGGTTTAATTTTACCGTTACTTACATCCCAGGTACTAAAAATGTTAAAGCTGATGCTTTGTCTCGCAGCTTTTCTCCTATGGTGGGTACTGAGGGGGAGGAGGAAAACATCTTGCAAGAGGGGGTTGGGGTGTTATTGCTGTTTTGGACTCCGTGTTGGAAGATGAGATTCTTAAAGCACAGGAGAATGCCCCATCTAACACGCCGCATGGGAGGTTGTTTGTGCCTGGTACCCTGAGGAGAGATTTGTTTGTTGAATGTCATGACTCTCGGTTGGCAGGTCATCCTGGAATCTCTGAGACCAAGAGACTTGTGGGTCGCAGTTTTTGGTGGCCAGGATGACAGAAGGAAGTCATTAAGTGGGTGCGTCAATGCACTGTGTGTGCTAGATCTAAGTCTTCTCATACTCCTGCTGCGGGGTTGCTTTGCCCTCTGGAGGTCCCTAGTGCACCTTGGACACATTTGGCTATGGACTTTATTACTGACCTTCCCCCTCTGAGGGTTTCACTGTCATCTGGGTGGTCGTGGACCGTTTTAGCAAGATGTGTCACTTGGTTCCTTTCATCAAACTGCCCTGCGCTAAGACTCTCGCTAAGGCCTTTGTCAAGGAAATAGTCAGACTGCATGGTGTTCCTACTGACATTGTTTCTGATAGGGGACCTCAGTTTGTGGCTCGTTTTTGGCGCGCTTTTTGTGACAGGTTGGGAGTTCATTTGTCGTTTTCATCCGGATATCATCCTGAGTCTAATGGCCAGACAGAAAGGAAAAACCAGGATGTTGAGCAGTTCTTGTGTTGTTTTGTGACTGATAATCAAGAGGGGTGGTCTGAGTTTCTGCCACTTGCTGAGTTTGCTCTTAACAACCATACATCCGCTTCTGCTGGTTGTTCGCCTTTTTTTTGTTGTACTGGGAGACATCCGTCATTTGGGTCATTTTCCAAGTTGGGATCGGCTGTACCTGAAGAGGAGAATTTTTCTGGTGTTTTGGAGAGAGTTTGGACTGATGTGCGTGGTAATCTTCAGGAGGCTAACAAAAGATCCAAAGTGTATTTTGATAGAAAACGACAAGAGGTTTTGTTTGCTATTGGTGACATGGTCTGGTTGTCCTCTAAGAATCTGCGCTTGAGGATTCCGTTATCACGCTGTATAACAGTTATAGATAATGTCAGTAATCTATATCAAGTGGGACAACATTCTATATAACATATAAATAGGTTATATCAACATGAACATATAGTATTTGATAACATAGTATTACCTGACATAATATCCGAAGTACTGAGGATCTATACTGGATCTGTTTCACGCTGTCTCAGGCTAGAGGTGGACCGGGGTCTATACTGACCCTAAACTGGGGTCCTGACTAGTCCCTCTACCTGGAGGTACTGTTAATGGTACAGAGGTCCAGGCCGCCAGCGTAACCCTATCTCCTATAAGTCCCTGACCACTGTAATCTAGTCCTTAGAAGGACACTGATTACCACCACAGGGATATGGGCAGGTCACCGCTTAATAAACAGTAAAGACAAACGAGACAGACAGGGGATAAAGTAAATACTGTCTTGCATACAACACTTAAACACAGAGGGAACACAAAAGGTCTAGGAGATAAACTATAAGCGAGGAGAGGAGAAACCACAAAGGAGCTCTTAGCTTAAGTCTTCTCAGAACCGATCATATCTGCTGGTCTGTATGAATGCTTTCACCGGCATCTCCCAAGCAGACTGGCAGGTATATAAAGGAAGCTAATTAGTGCATAATCAAACTGCAGCCGGGCGAGGCTGGACCTAGTCTTAGCACAGAGCTAGGTAGAATTAACTCCCTCACTGCCAAACACAAAGAAACAGCAACTCAGCTGCGAGAAGTCAGAATGTGTAATCGCGACGATCTTCGTGGCGATACACCCATGACAGTACCCCCCCTTCTACGAGGGGCCTCCGGACCCTCAGGGCCAGGTTTGCCCGGGTGAGTTGTGTGGAAGGTCCGAACCAATCGATCTGCGTTAATATCAGACGCAGGAACCCACGTCCTCTCCTCAGGACCATACCCCTTCCAATGAACCAAGTACTGAAGGGACCGGCGATTCCGACGTGAGTCAATGATCTTCGACACCTGAAATTCCAAGTTACCATTGACCACCACTGGAGGAGGAGGTAGAGGTGACGGTATAACTGGCGCCACGTACCTCTTAAGCAACGATTTGTGGAACACATTGTGGATTTTAAACGTAGGCGGGAGGTCCAGACGAAATGCCACAGGATTAATTATAGAACTGATCCTGTACAGCCCGATGAACCTGGGACCCAGTTTCCAGGAGGGAACCTTGAGTTTAATATTCTTGGTAGACAACCATACCAGATCGTTCACACTAAGGTCCGGACCAGACACTCTCCTCCTATCAGCCATACGTTTGTAACGGTTCCCCATAGCACTCAGATTATTCAGCACTCCTCTCCACACTGAAGCAAGTGACGACGAGAATCGTTCCTCCTCCGGAACCCCAGAAGGGCCCCCCCCATTGAAAGTACAAAACTGGGGATGAAAACCATATGCCCCAAAAAACGGGGACTTACCAGTGGACTCGCTCCGCCTATTGTTAAGAGCGAAATCTGCCAGCGGCAAGAAAGAAGACCAGTCCTCCTGGTTCTCTGAGACAAAACACCGAAGATATGTCTCTAGGCTCTGATTCAGACGCTCTGTCTGACCATTGGTCTGCGGATGAAAAGCCGAGGAAAATGACAATTGCATCCCCCGACGTGAACAAAATGCCCTCCAGAATTTGGACACAAACTGAGACCCCCTATCTGACACCACATCAGAAGGCAACCCGTGAAGTCTCACAATCTCCCCAATGAACACCTGCGCCAGAGTTTTAGCATTAGGAAGAGCAGGAAGAGCAATGAAATGTGCCATCTTACTGAACCTGTCAACTACAACTAGTATGACAGTTTTCCCTGACGACGGAGGGAGGTCCGTAATGAAGTCCATAGACAGATGAGTCCATGGACGCTCCGGAATTTTCAAAGGTAAGAGGGTCCCAGACGGACGGGTATGTGGGGTCTTAGAGCGAGCACAAACCCCACAGGACGCGACAAAAGTTACTACCTCTTTATTTAAGTTAGGCCACCAAAACCGGCGAGAAAGGAGATCCACAGTTGCTTTACTCCCTGGGTGTCCTGCCAAAGCAGAATTATGATGTGCCTCGATAACTTTTTGTCTTAACTGATCTGGAACAAACAGTTTCCCTGGAGGTCCTACAGGGGCGTCCCCCTGAGCCTCCAATACCTCCTCCTCAAGCTCAGAGCATACAGCCGACACCACAACTCCCTCCTGAAGGATAGGAACCGGGTTATCCGTCTTCCCGGCCCCTGGGAAACTACGAGATAAGGCATCAGCCTTAACATTTTTTGACCCAGGACGATATGTGACGACAAAATTAAACCTGGTAAAAAACAACGACCATCTAGCTTGTCTGGAATTCAGACGCTTTGCAGATTCTAAATACAGGAGGTTCTTGTGATCAGTAATGACGGTGACCGGGTGGACTGCCCCCTCCAAAAAGTGACGCCATTCCTCAAAAGCCAACTTAATGGCCAAGAGTTCCCTATTGCCGACATCATAATTCCTCTCGGCGGACGACAATATTTTAGAGAAGAAAGCGCACGGATGCCATTTACCAGGGGACGGACCTTGGGATAATACCGCACCCACCCCTACGTCAGACGCGTCTACCTCCACAATGAACGGTTGTGATGCATCAGGTTGAATAAGTATGGGTGCCGAAGCAAAACATTTTTTCAAGGAGGAAAATGCTTGACAAGCTTTGTCAGACCACCTAGAAAAATCCGTCCATTTTTTTGTCATGTCAGTGAGAGGTTTGACAACAGATGAGAAATTACAAATAAATTTCCGGTAGTAGTTAGCAAACCCCAGGAAACGTTGCAGTGCCTTAAGATCCTCTGGCCGATCCCATTCAAGCACTGCTCTCACTTTCCCAGGGTCCATACGGAAACCGGAAGCTGACACCAGGAAACCCAAAAACTGAAGTTCCTGTACGGCGAATACACACTTTTCCCATTTGACGTACAGTTTATTGTCTCGCAAGATCTGCAACACCTGTCTCACATGCTCCTGATGAGACACAAGATCTGGCGAGTAAATTAAGATGTCATCTAAATAAACGACCACAAACTGCCCCACAAGGTGGCGAAAGATGTCATTAACAAAATGTTGAAACACCGCCGGGGCAGTAGTCAGACCAAAAGGCATGACAAGGTTCTCATAATGTCCCTCCGGAGTGTTAAACGCCGTCTTCCACTCATCCCCCTCCTTTATCCTAATCAGATTATACGCCCCCCTGAGATCCAACTTAGAGAACCATTTGGCGCCCACAATCTGATTGAAGAGATCAGGAATAAGTGGGAGCGGATACGGATCTCGGACAGTAATCCGATTAAGCTCACGGAAATCCAAGCAAGGGCGTAGGCCTCCATCTTTTTTCTTCACAAAGAAGAACCCCGCGGCCACTGGGGAAGATGAAGGTCTAATATGCCCCTTGGCCAGACTTTCCGAAATATAATCCTTCATAGCCTGCCTCTCAGGACCAGAAAGGTTATATAACCTAGATTTAGGTAACTTAGCATCAGGAAGCAATTTTATTGAACAGTCATACGCGCGATGAGGAGGTAATTCTTGACACCCCTCCTCAGAGAACACATCCTCAAAGTCCTCCAGAAAAGGAGGCAAAGTTCTAGGCACGACCGCACTGATGACCGTGTTCATGCAGTTACTCTTGCAAAATTCACTCCACTGGCTTATCTCTCTGGATTGCCAATTAATCACTGGGTTATGTTTAGCCAACCAAGGAAGTCCCAACACAATAGGAGTAGGAAGACCCTCCAACACATAACAAGACAATCGTTCTTTATGTAATGCCCCTACTCGAAGGTCTATGTTATGAACAGCTTGTACAAAGCTACCTTGACCGAGAGGCCTGGCGTCAATAGAGAAAATAGGGATCGGTTTGGCCAATACACTCAGTTGCATACCTTGCACCTGGGCAAACCGAGCGTCCACCAGATTAGCCCCGGACCCACTATCAAGAAGAACAGAAATCCTCTCAGCTCTCGTACCTACCACCACCTCCGCTGGTACGAGAAACTGAGACGGACCTGGGGACGAAATACATACTCCCAGGTTGTCGTCCACCACACAACCTGGGATTAACAGTTTTCCGGCGACTTCTTGCTCAGCGAGGCACGGGATGGACACCCCTCAACAAAATGCCCCTCTCTCCCGCAGAAGAAACACTTTCTTGTCTTGCGGCGCACCGCCGATCCCCTCCCTCAAAAAGATGTCCCTCCCAACTGCATAGGTTCCTCAGAACAGACCAGGGGAACCTCAATATAAGGGACTTTAGTAGTGGGTGGAGTCATAACAGGGGGCGGAGTTACCTCGCACCTCTCTCGAAGCCGTCTATCAATGCGAATAGCAAGGGCCATAGCGGCCTCCAGAGACGGGGGAGAATCATACTGAGCCAACACGTCTTTTAATTTGTCAGATAACCCTTGACAAAACTGGCTCCTAAGAGCTGGGTCATTCCACTGAGTATCTGTGGCCCATCTACGGAACTCAGAAGAAAACTCCTCCGCCGGACGATCTCCCTGCTGTATCTTACGTAACTTCGTTTCAGCAAGGGAGACCCGATCCGGGTCATCATATACCAGACCCAGGGCAGTAAAAAATCGATCTACTGACTGAAGAGCCGGGGAGCCCGGAGGAAGAGAGAACGCCCAGGATTGAGGATCCCCTTGTAAGAGCGAGATGACAATTCCCACCCTCTGCTCTTCACTCCCCGATGACCGAGGCCGTAGCCGAAAATATAACTTACATGCCTCCCGGAAGGTAAAAAATTTGTCCCGCCCACCAGTGAACCTGTCCGGGAGAGCAACCTTAGGTTCAGATCTGGATTGCTCCGGGGGGAACAAAACCTTGGACTTAATGTCCGTCAGCTCCATGGACAAACTCTGCAACTGCAGGGCAAGCTGGGCTACTGGATCCATGGTAGCTGGGGAGAATCTTTTTAGTAAGGCCGGTGAAAATATCACGCTGTATAACAGTTATAGATAATGTAAGTAATCTATATCAAGTGGGACAACATTCTATATAACATATAAATAGGTTATATCAACATGAACATATAGTATTTGATAACATAGTATTACCTGACATAATATCCGAAGTACTGAGGATCTATACTGGATCTGTTTCACGCTGTCTCAGGCTAGAGGTGGACCGGGGTCTATACTGACCCTAAACTGGGGTCCTGACTAGTCTCTCTACCTGGAGGTACTGTTAATGGTACAGAGGTCCAGGCCGCCAGCGTAACCCTATCTCCTATAAGTCCCTGACCACTGTAATCTAGTCCTTAGAAGGACACTGATTACCACCACAGGGATATGGGCAGGTCACAGCTTAATAAACAGTAAAGACAAACGAGACAGACAGGGGATAAAGTAAATACTGTCTTGCATACAACACTTAAACACAGAGGGAACACAAAAGGTCTAGGAGATAAACTATAAGCGAGGAGAGGAGAAACCACAAAGGAGCTCTTAGCTTAAGTCTTCTCAGAACCGATCCTATCTGCTGGTCTGTATGAATGCTTTCACCGGCATCTCCCAAGCAGACTGGCAGGTATATAAAGGAAGCTAATTAGTGCATAATCAAACTGCAGCCGGGCGAGGCTGGACCTAGTCTTAGCACAGAGCTAGGTAGAATTAACTCCCTCACTGCCAAACACAAAGAAACAGCAACTCAGCTGCGAGAAGTCAGAATGTGTAATCGCGACGATCTTTGTGGCGATACACCCATGACATCCGTCTAAGAAATTGGGTCCCAAGTTTGTAGGGCCCTTTAACCCCTTCATGACCCAGCCTATTTTGACCTTAAAGACCTTGCCATTTTTTGCAATTCTGACCAGTGTCCCTTTATGAGGTAATAACTCAGGAACGCTTCAACGGATCCTAGCGATTCTGAGAATGTTTTTTCGTGACATATTGGGCTTCATGTTAGTGGTAAATTTAAGTCGATAATTTTTGCGTTTATTTGTGAAAAAAATGGAAATTTGGCGAAAATTTTGAAAATTTTGTAATTTTCAAATTTTTAATTTTTATTCTGTTAAACTAGAGAGTTATGTGACACAAAATAGTTAATAAATAACATTTCCCACATGTCTACTTTACATCAGCACAATTTTGGGAACAACATTTTTTTTTGTTAGGAAGTTATAAGGGTTAAAAGTTGACCAGCGATTTCTCATTTTTACAGCAAAATTTACAAAACCATTTTTTTTAGGGACCACCTCACATTTGAAGTCACTTTGAGGGGTCTATATGGCAGAAAATACCCAAAAGTGACACCTTTATAAAAACTGCACCCCTCAAGCTACTCAAAACTACATTCAAGAAGATTATTAACCCTTCAGATGCTTCACAGGAACTAAAGCAACGTGTAAGGAAAAAATGGACATTTTAATTTTTCCAACAAAAATTTTCTTTTAGCATCAATTTTTTCATTTTTACATGGGCATCAGGATAAAATGGATCCTAAAATTTGTTGGGCAATTTCTCCTGAGTACACAGATACCTCATATGTGGTCATAAACCACTGTATGGGCGCACGGCAGGGCTCAGAAGGGAAGGAGCGCCATTTGACTTTTTGAATGGAAAATATGCTGGAATATTAGCGGTTGCCATGTCACATTTGGAGAGTCCCTGTGTGCCTAAACATTGGAGCTCCCCCACAAGTGACCCCATTTTGGAAACTAGACCCCCTAAGGAACTTATCTAGATGCATAGTGATCATTTTGAACCCCCAGGTGCTTCACAAATTGATCTGTAAAAAAAAGAAAGTACTTTTTTTTCACAAAAATTTTCTTTTAGCCTCAGTTTTTTCATTTTCACATGGGCAACAGTATAAATTGGATCCTAAAATTTGTTGGGCAATTTCTCCTGAGTACACAGATACCTCATATGTGGTCATAAACCACTCTTTGGGCGCATGGCAGGGCTCAGAAGGGAAGCAGCGCCATTTGACTTTTTGAATGGAAAATATGCTGGAATATTTAGCGGTTGCCATGTCGCATTTGGAGAGTCCCTGTGTGCCTAAACATTGGAGCTCCCCCACAAGTGACCCCATTTTGGAAACTAGACCCCTAAGGAACTTATCTAGATGCATAGTGATCATTTTGAACCCCCAGGTGCTTCACAAATTGATCTGTAAAAAAAAGAAAGTACTTTTTTTTCACAAAAATTTTCTTTTAGCCTCAGTTTTTTCATTTTCACATGGGCAACAGTATAAATTGGATCCTAAAATTTGTTGGGCAATTTCTCCTGAGTACACAGATACCTCATATGTGGTCATAAACCACTGTTTGGGCGCATGGCAGGGCTCAGAAGGGAAGCAGCGCCATTTGACTTTTTGAATGGAAAATATGCTGGAATATTTAGCGGTTGCCATGTCGCATTTGGAGAGTCCCTGTGTGCCTAAACATTGGAGCTCCCCCACAAGTGACCCCATTTTGGAAACTAGACCCCCTAAGGAACTTATCTAGATGCATAGTGAGCACTTTGAACCCCCAGGTGCTTCACAAATTGATCCGTAAAAAAAAGAAAGTACTTTTTTTTCACAAAAATTTTCTTTTAGCCTCAGTTTTTTTCATTTTCACATGGGCAACAGTATAAATTGGATCCTAAAATTTGTTGGGCAATTTCTCCTGAGTACACAGATACCTCATATGTGGTCATAAACCACTGTTTGGGCGCACGGCAGGGCTCAGAAGGGAAGGAGCGCCATTTGACTTTTTGAATGGAAAATATGCTGGAATATTTAGCGGTTGCCATGTCGCATTTGGAGAGTCCCTGTGTGCCTAAACATTGGAGCTCCCCCACAAGTGACCCCATTTTGGAAACTAGACCCCCTAAGGAACTTATCTAGATGCATAGTGAGCACTTTGAACCCCCAGGTGCTTCACAAATTGATCCGTAAAAAAAAGAAAGTACTTTTTTTTCACAAAAATTTTCTTTTAGCCTCAGTTTTTTTCATTTTCACATGGGCAACAGTATAAATTGGATTCTAAAATTTGTTGGGCAATTTCTCCTGAGTACACAGATACCTCATATGTGTCATAAACCACTGTTTGGGCGCACGGCAGGGCTCAGAAGGGAAGGAGCGCCATTTGACTTTTTGAATGGAAAATATGCTGGAATATTTAGCGGTTGCCATGTCGCATTTGGAGAGTCCCTGTGTGCCTAAACATTGGAGCTCCCCCACAAGTGACCCCATTTTGGAAACTAGACCCCCTAAGGAACTTATCTAGATGCATAGTGAGCACTTTGAACCCCCAGGTGCTTCACAAATTGATCCGTAAAAAAAAGAAAGTACTTTTTTTTCACAAAAATTTTCTTTTAGCCTCAGTTTTTTTCATTTTCACATGGGCAACAGTATAAATTGGATCCTAAAATTTGTTGGGCAATTTCTCCTGAGTACACAGATACCTCATATGTGGTCATAAACCACTGTTTGGGCGCACGGCAGGGCTCAGAAGGGAAGGAGCGCCATTTGACTTTTTGAATGGAAAATATGCTGGAATATTTAGCGGTTGCCATGTCGCATTTGGAGAGTCCCTGTGTGCCTAAACATTGGAGCTCCCCCACAAGTGACCCCATTTTGGAAACTAGACCCCCTAAGGAACTTATCTAGATGCATAGTGAGCACTTTGAACCCCCAGGTGCTTCACAAATTGATCCGTAAAAAAAAGAAAGTACTTTTTTTTCACAAAAATTTTCTTTTAGCCTAGTTTTTTTCATTTTCACATGGGCAACAGTATAAATTGGATTCTAAAATTTGTTGGGCAATTTCTCCAGAGTACACAGATACCTCATTTGTGATCATAAACCACTGTTTGGGCGCACGGCAGGGCTCAGAAGGGAAGGAGCGCCATTTGACTTTTTGAATGGAAAATATGCTGGAATATTTAGCGGTTGCCATGTCGCATTTGGAGAGTCCCTGTGTGCCTAAACATTGGAGCTCCCCCACAAGTGACCCATTTTGGAAACTAGACCCCCTAAGGAACTTATCTAGATGCATAGTGAGCACTTTGAATCCCAGGTGCTTCACAAATTGATCCGTAAAAAAAAGAAAGTACTTTTTTTTCACAAAAATTTTCTTTTAGCCTCAGTTTTTTTCATTTTCACATGGGCAACAGTATAAATTGGATTCTAAAATTTGTTGGGCAATTTCTCCAGAGTACACAGATACCTCATTTGTGATCATAAACCACTGTTTGGGCGCACGGCAGGGCTCAGAAGGGAAGGAGCGCCATTTGACTTTTTGAAAAGAAAATATGCTGGAATATTTAGCGGTTGCCATGTCGCATTTGGAGAGTTCCTGTGTGCCTAAACATTGGAGCTCCCCCACAAGTGACCCCATTTTGGAAACTAGACGCCCTAAGGAACTTATCTAGATGCATAGTGAGCACTTTGAACCCCTCAGGTGCTTTACAGAAGTTTATAACGCAGAGCCGTGAAAATAAAATATCATTTTTTTTTCTCAAAAAATGATTTTTTAGCCCACTATTTTTTATTTTCACAATGGTTACAGGAGAAATTGGACCCCGAAAGTTGTTGTCCAGTTTGTCCTGAGTACGCTAGTACCCCATATGTGGGGGGAACCACTGTTTGGGCACACGTCAGGGCTCGGAAGGGATGTAGTGACGCTTTGAAATGCCAACTTGATGGAATGGTCTGCGGGCATCTTGTTACGTTTGCAGAGCCCCTGATGCGCCTAAACAGTAGAAACTCCCCACAAGTGACCCCATTTTGGAAACTAGACACCGCAAAGAACTTACCTAGATGTGTGGTGAGCACTTTGAACCCCCAAGGGCTACACAGAAGTTTATAACGCCCGGGCATGAAAATAAAAAAATCATATTTTTTCCACAATCAGGATCTTTTAGTCCCCAATTTTTTTATTTTCGCAAGGGTAACATGAGAAATTAGACCCCAAAAGTTGTTGTCCAATTTGTCCTGAGTATGCTGATATCCCATATGTGGGAGAAAACTACTGTATGGGCACACGTCGGGGCTCAGATGGGAAGTAGTGACCTTTTGAAATGCCCACTTGATGGAATGGTCTTCGGTCGTCATGTTACGTTTGCAGAGTCACTGATGTGCCTAAACAGTAGAAACTCCCCACAAGTAACCCCATTTTGGAAACTAGATCCCCCAAGGAACTCCTCTAGATGTGTGGTGAGCACTTTGAATCTCCAAGTCCTTCACAGAAGTTTATAACGCAGAGCCGTGAAAATATAAAATCATTTTTTTTCTACAAAAATAATTTTTAGTCCCCAATTTTTTTTCCCAATGTTAACAGGAGAAATTAGAACCCCGAAAGTTGTTGTGCAATTTTTCCCGAGTACGCTGATACCTCATATGTGGGGATAAACCACTGTTTGGGCATACGTCGGGGCTTGGAATAAAGGGAGCACTGTTTGACTTTTTGAACGCAAAATTTGCAGGAATCAATGGTGGCGCCATGTCGCGTATGGAGACCCCCTGATGTGCCTAAATAGTGGAAACCCCTTAATTCTAACTCCAACCCTAACCCCAACACACCCCTAACGCCTACACACACCTAACCCTAATACAAACCTTAATCATAACCCTAACCCCAACACACCCCTAACCCTAATCCCAACTCTAACCATAACCTAACTACAAGCCTATCCCTAATTCCAAACCTAACCCTAATTCCAAACCTAACCCAAATTCCAACCCTAACCGTAATTCTAACCTTAGCCCTAATGCTAACCCTAACCCTAGTTCTAACCCTAAGGCTGGGTTCATATTGCGTTTTACCAGCCCGTTCAACACGTAGCGTTGACCGGCTGGTAACGGTATAGCATAACGCGATCGCGTTATGCTATACCGCTAGCGCAGATGAATCAGCAGATAATCAGCCGCGGATCAGCAGCAAAATCAGCCGCGGATCAGCAGCAAAATCACGCGGATCGCAGCGAAATCCGCCGCGATCAGCAGCGAAATCCGCCGCCGATCAGCAGCGAAATCCGCCGCCGATCAGCAGCGAAATCCGCTGCGGATCAGCAGCGAAATCCGCTGCCGATCAGCAGCGAAATCCGCTGCCGGATCAGCAGCGAAATCCGCCGCAGATCAGCAGCGAAATCCGCCGCCGATCAGCAGCGAAATCCGCAGCGGATCCGCAGCGAAATCCGCCGCGGATCAGCAGCGATGTCAACACGTAGCGTTGACCGGCTGGTAACGGTATAGCATAACGCGATCGCGTTATGCTATACCCGCTAGCGCAGATGAATCAGCAGATAATCAGCCGCGGATCAGCAGCAAAATCAGTCGCGGATCAGCAGCGAAATCCGCCGCGGATCAGCAGCGAAATCCGCCGCGGATCAGCAGCGAAATCCGCCGCGGATCACGCAGCGAAATCCGCCGCGGATCCGCAGCGAAATCAGTCGCGGATCCGCAGCGAAATCCGCCGCGGATCAGCAGCAAAATCCGCCGCGGATCAGCAGCGAAATCCGCCGCGGATCAGCAGCGAAATCCGCTGCCGATCAGCAGCGAAATCCGCCGCGGATCAGCAGCGAAATCCGCCGCGATCAGCAGCGAAATCCGCGCGGATCAGCAGCGAAATCCGCTGCGGATCAGCAGCGAAATCCGCTGCCGATCAGCAGCGAAATCCGCTGCGGATCAGCAGCGAAATCCGCGCAGATCAGCAGCGAAATCCGCCGCCGATCAGCAGCGAAATCCGCAGCGGATCCGCAGCGAAATCCGCCGCGGATCAGCAGCGATGTCAACACGTAGCGTTGACCGGCTGGTAACGGTATAGCATAACGCGATCGCGTTATGCTATACCCGCTAGCGCAGATGAATCAGCAGATAATCAGCCGCGGATCAGCAGCAAAATCAGC
Source organism: Oophaga sylvatica (assembly GCA_033576555.1). Lineage (NCBI taxonomy): Eukaryota > Metazoa > Chordata > Amphibia > Anura > Dendrobatidae > Oophaga > Oophaga sylvatica. The sequence goes on from JARQOD010000001.1 coordinate 315,062,676, forward strand.
CGCGGATCAGCAGCAAAATCAGTCGCGGATCAGCAGCGAAATCCGCCGCGGATCAGCAGCGAAATCCGCCGCGGATCAGCAGCGAAATCCGCCGCGGATCCGCAGCGAAATCAGTCGCGGATCCGCAGCGAAATCAGTCGCGGATCCGCAGCGAAATCCGCCGCGGATCAGCAGCGAAATCCGCCGCCGATCAGCAGCGAAATCCGCTGCGGATCAGCAGCGAAATCCGCTGCCGATCAGCAGCGAAATCCGCGCGGATCAGCAGCGAAATCCGCCGCGATCAGCAGCGAAATCCGCCGCGGATCAGCAGCGAAATCCGCTGCCGATCAGCAGCGAAATCCGCAGCGGATCAGCAGCGAAATCCGCTGCCGATCAGCAGCGAAATCCGCTGCGGATCAGCAGCGAAATCCGCCGCCGATCAGCAGCGAAATCCGCCGCCGATCAGCAGCGAAATCCGCAGCGGATCCGCAGCGAAATCCGCCGCGGATCAGCAGCGATGTCCGCCGCGGATCAGCAGCGTAGTCCGCCGCGGATCAGCAGCGAAATCCGCCGCCGATCAGCAGCGAAATCCGCCGCCGATCAGCAGCGAAATCCGCAGCGGATCCGCAGCGAAATCCGCCGCGGATCAGCAGCGATGTCCGCCGCGGATCAGCAGCGAAGTCCGCCGCGGATCAGCAGCGAAATCCGCCGCGGATCAGTAGCGAAATCCGCCGCGGATCAGCAGCGAAATCCGCCGCGGATAAGCAGCGATATCCGCCGCGGATCCGCAGCAAAATCAGCTGCGGATCAGCAGCAAAATCCGCTAGGAAAAAAAAAAAAATTCTTTATTTTTTTTATTTGTCCCTACCTATGATAAAGGGGGGGTTCATTTACTTTTTTTTATTTTGATCACTGTGACAGTTTATCACAGTGATCAAAATAAATTTTTGAACACTGGGGGGCGCACTGCGCATGCGCCGGCCGGCGGGCGCACTGCGCATGCGCCCGCCATTTTCCAATATGGCGGCGCCCATGAAGAGGCCCGGGCGGACGCCGGGCCCGATCGTGGGACATCGGTGGATCGGGAGAGGTGAGTAGGGGGGTCGGAAGGCTGGGGGGGGGATAGGAAGTGGGGGCAGTGGACCAAAAGAGGAGGGGAGCTGTAAGTGACGGCGGTGACCGATCGCTGCCATCTTTCGGTGGCGGCGGCCGATCACCGCCGTGATTCGTGTGTGGGGGGGTCAGGGCTCGGTCTCCAGCCATGGCAGATGCTATTGCAGCATCGGCCATGGCTGGATTGTAATATTTCACCAATTAAATTGGTGAAATATTACACATTGCTCTGATTGGCTGTTTCACTTTTAACAGCCAATCAGAGCGATCGTGGCCACGGGGGGGTTAAGCCAACCCCCCTGTGGTGAAGCACAAAGGGTCCTGTAACTGCGGGTCGGGTGACCTTTGAGTGACCCCGGTCTCCCGGCCCGCAGGGACGAGATCCTTTCATGACGCCACATAGGCGTCATGGGTCGGATTGGCACAGGTTTTCATGACGCCTACGTGGCGTCATGGGTCGGGAAGGGGTTAAGGTGCTTCAGGTTATTAACCAATCTGCTGTTAAGTTGGAGCTTCCTACCTCCTGGAAGATTAATCCGGTGTTTCATGTTTCTCTCTTGAAAAAAGCTGAGGTCTCAGAGGGAGACGTGTTGGCCACTGTTCCCCTGGTGGTGGAGGACGGGCAATATGAGATTTCCCGCATCCTAAATTCTAGACGGTATAGAGGGGTTTGCAGTACCTCGTCGCTTGGAATGGTTATGGACCCGAGGATAACTCATGGGTGAGGGCGGATGATGTTTCTGCGTCTAGACTTGTCAGAGCGTTTCACAAGAGATTTCCGGATAAACCTAAGTCCTAGGGGATCCGGAGGATCCTCTTAGAAGGGAGGGTACCGTTAGAACCCTCTTGTTAGGTTTTGTTTCAGTTTGCTGGTCACATGACCTTTTTACCCTATTTAGTCTGGCTCCGCCCTTCTGGCTTTGCTGGACTTCATTGTATTATCTACTCTTAAGCTAGCCGGGTGCTTAGGTGCCTTACTCTGTCAGTTTTGCTTGATCTGAGGATCTCTTAGTATTTGTTTTCTGTTTTATTTTCCCTGCTACACTTTCTGTTAGGAGGTGTCCACCTTTTCACCCAGTCCCTAGATCTTGTAGGGATTCCTTCCTCGCAACTATAGGTCTTCGTTCAGACTAGCTGAGGACTTTAGCGGGTCTGGTCGCAGGATCAGGTTCCCCGTTACATCGTAGGGATCCAGCTCAGTCCTATTGTAGGGACAGAATTCCCACCTTTCCTTAGTGCTTGTAGCAGATCATAACAACCAGGATAGAGCATAATTTTTCGTACCAAAAATACTATAAGATTTACATTTACTTCACTTCTCTATAAAAGGTACTATCATATTTACACTAACTTCTTTTCCTATAAAAATACTGTCACTACATTAACACTTATAGTGCAAACCCCATCCGGGGTGCCCTCTTCATAGCAACTGTTGCTAGGTGGTTCGCTACTGAATTTGGACTACTCCGTCCCTACAACAATACTTTTCTAAGTACTATTACTCTTAAAACATATTTACAAAAAGGTGCTTTAATTCTCAACTATCTATGTGTACATATTTACACTAAGTAATATCTTTTACCCAAAAACTAGTTTACACATTGTCTACAAGTATTCTTCAATGGTTCTGCCATATAAAACAAGTCTGCTATATAAAACACTTCACGATAAAACAATTCTTACTTCACTCTAAGCATAATGTAGAAATATAATAACACTTTTATTAATACACAATCATAACGGTTCTCAATTGAGGTAGATGGCAAATAATAGCCCAGCCGGGGTATCTTCAAGTGTCCTTGTACTTGTGGGGGACCCGCTCAAAACCCCAAACGTTGGTCTTGGGTGGGCAGCAAGACATAAGCCTGGCCCAGTAGACCCTGTCTTCAGCCACACCTAACGGGTTTTTCTTCGGATCTATGGTTGCAATGATGGGACTTAAAACATTTTCCTAAAGTACATGCAAAACCAAAATGGAGCACCTAAATAGGTGCAAGAACTATTTACAAAAAGAGTTCTGGATCAGCCCTTCATCCATACTCTCGCAATCTGACAGTGGTTAAAATGCAACACAACTCAAACAAGTAGAACACTTTTGCAGGACCCATCCTGGGGTGAACTATATACAGTCCTTTACCTGAAGGGTTAATTCGCAGAAATTTGTCTTCACTCTTTTGGAGACAGAGCAGCATTATCTCTGGTCTGAGTGGACACATCTTTCCTTTGTTGCTTCCAGGGTAGAAGCTGTTTGCCATTTCTATCTTTTTCAATGGGAGCTGTTGCACAAGGTGACACTCCCTTGGTAATAGTTGCAGTAGCTTGTACAGCCACCTGAGTCACTTCCGTTATTTCCTTTGCAGAGGCTACCTGGTTAGGAGCCGCAGATTGTGGCTCGCCTGCCACTGGTGTCGCTGTTGATTTTGGTGAGGCCGTCGGGTCTGCTGCCCTCTGGCGATGGCGTGGTGTAAGCTCATCTGGGATTCTGCGCACATGGAGAGCGTACCATCCCCTCGCACCAAGGTGGCGGGTGAAAGAGACGAGTTCTCCCGGAAAGAGGTCCTGTTCTGGATACCCCCGGATAAGATGGGACTCAACATCCTCAACATCCCCACTCCAAGTCAAAGCTAAGAACCCGGCCCCATCCCATGGGATTCAGATGTTCCAGAGACCTCTCCCTGGCCTGACTCTTGCTTGCCAAATCTCTTTTCTGCAGGGCCTCTCATCGGGCCTGCCGGTCTCTCTCCTCCTGCGCGAACTGCTGGATTTGCCGGCGGCATATTTCTTCTGTCGTCAAGGGGAACCCCATCAATTCTGCTCCGCCCTGGTCTCCCCATTCTAAGACCTCTGGCGGCTGCGGGATTGGAACTGGCTCTAGAATCCCTCCTGTGGAACGATGTTACGGTCCCAGGCGATGTCTAGCACTAGCTGGCCTGCCTTAGGGGTTGGTGGCATCCCAATGGGGCCCAGCCAGTCGTCCCATGACCCACGGGCGCTATCCGTACCTGCGCTCCTGGGTTCACCATCCTCTGATGTGGCCTCCGGTGATATGGTGGCGTGATCCGAGGGGACCGGTGATGAAGACACTGGGGAACCAGATCCGGTGGCAGCGGTTTCCGATGATACTGATCCAGGAGCTTTGCGTACCAGTGATGAGAGAGCCTGTGCTTCCATAGCTTGCTGTCTGGCGGCCTGCCTCTTCTTCTCCAGCAGCGCCTGCTTTTCCTCCAGACGCCGAGCCAGCTCCTTGATCTCCTGCTCCACGCTGGTCAGGTCAACCTCCTCTTGAGAGCTGGAGCCTGTCTCGCCGAAGCCGGGGTAAAGCTTCTCATGCTTCCCGCGCTCCTCAGGCCTCCCTCCGCTCTCCATCATGGCTGCCTGGTCAAGTGCCTTCTTCTTCCTCACTCTCTTTCCCGCTTCTGAACGTCTCTCCACCCCCCCCGGGGCGGTGTCTTTTTCCTTTGCCGCCATACCATGCTAGGACACGAACTCCCATAGCGGTCGGCCACGATGCTGTTGCATAGAAATACAGGCAGGTGTGGTTCGCTACTTTTCGCGCTTTTCTTTGGGTGCCGCCCACGATGGCATGCCTCTCTGCACTCCTCGTGGCACGGCCATATCCGCCATCTTTACAGTCCAAATCACACATCAATGGGTTTAATCCTTTACACATTTTTTTAGGCACACAGGACCCCTATTCAAGGGTCGGTTCATCCTGTTCGTGACGCCAAAATGGATCGCCCGCCAGGGCAGTGGGATACTCGGTATGGGGCCGGTGTATTGAGGGGATGTGTCACAGCGGCAGTGACCCAGTCCGTGGCCCTGGGCGCCCAATAAAAGGGTAATATTTACAGGGGATGTTTAGAGTTTGTAGTAAGGTATTCAAGATGCCACTTGTGGTACCTGGTAAGAGATGACCAGCGCTGCAGTGCAGATCCTCTGAGACTGATGGTGTGATACAGCAGTGTTGTGAATGTGCTAGAAATGAATTCTGAGCAGAAGCTCCCTCTGGTGGTTACAAACAGTACTGAACTATCCAATGAAGATTGTGAAGATTGGCGATCAGGTGTTACTGACTGGTCTTATATAAGGGAGGTTCCCTCCCATCAGGGTTTCCGGTGATAAATTGTTCTGGTCTCATCTTTGATTCCTGTTCACTTTGTAGCCTGCTGTTTCGTGCCTGCATCTTCTGCTAACAGATAAGACATTTTCTTCTTTTTGTTTTTTGTGCTTGCTTTTTGCATTTTGTCCTGCACTTCTGTGGGGGTCTGCCGGGTCCCCTCCGGGGGCTTGTGCTCCTCTCAGTTTAGTTCAGCCACTGTTGTTTGTTCATTTGCCTTTTCCAGTTTTTTCAGTGGCTGCTGTTTAGTTTTTGTTACACCAGAGAACTAATTTAGGTGGTAGAGGTCGTGTGATCTCAGGTGTTTTTGTAATTAGTGGAGTTGGTACTTTTCAGGGTTTTTTGGGGTTGCAGTAAGTGTCCTTCCTATCCTTTTCTATTTAGGAAGTTTGGGCCCCAACGTTTGCTCATACTATTTTCTGTCTGTGTCAGTATTTCCTCTTGTCTAACCGCCATTACATGTTTGGGGGCTTTCTATGTTCTTTGGGGATCTGCTCCGGGCAGATAGTTTTCCTCTTTCTGTCTTTAGGTGTAGTTAGCTTCTCAGGCTGTGACGAGGCATCTAGGACCAACGTAGGTACGCTCCACGGCTGCCTTTAGTTGTGGTGGTTAGTCAGGGTACTGCAATCCCATAGATTCTAACCTCTCTGGTGTATTTCCTTTTTTGCTTGCTCTCCTCAGCTACCAAATCATAACACAGCAGAGTTGGAATAGCTTCCCACAAGTGAAGCTGGTGGTCTCAGAGCAGGTAGATGTTGTACTATTAGAGTAATGGTACTGAGAGATGTAGCTGAGTGCTACTGGTCACGCAGGAAGAAACTGAGAAACAATCAGTGAGTTGCAGTTTCCAAAGCTTTACTTACAGTTCAATTGCTAGCAGTACAGATGCCCGCATAGTGCCACTTCCTTCAGGTGAGGAGTCCAGCCAACTCCCAGGTGGATGAAGAACACTAGACCAAAGCTCCCTCTCAGTATATGCCTTCTCTGGCCGTCTACCTGTGCTGATTTTCAACTCCTTCCTTCCTTCCAGCACCTTCGCTAAGCATTGTCCCAGTCTAGAAGCTGCGGATCCTGTTGGACGACATCTTATTTCTGCGTTCCTTTGATCCTATATAGCATTCCTTCTGGGAGAAGATACTTGTGGATGTGACTGTGATCCCTAAAGTTATCACAGCAGTCGGTTCGCTAGCTGAATCGTAAAGTTCTTCCACTAGTCTAGGGCTGAGTCCCTTCTGCGGTCTGGATTCTCCCAGCCGGCGTCCGCCAGTCCTGGAATGAACCACCTGTAGCTTTCAGCTCAGCCATGTCTCTCTATAAGAATCCCTTTTCTCTTCTAGGGAACCTCTCTTCTTTCTTTCTATGAGCAGCTCCTTAGGACTGGAGCCTGCTCCACGATCCTATCTCCTCCTCTCCCCTACGGGAAAGCTGTCTTCAACACGTCTGCTCTCTTCCTCCCCCAAGGGGGAACTCTCTTTCACTTCCCTCTAACTCCTGCTCTGACCCACAAGCTCCACCCACCATCTACACCCTTTGCTAGCTGCAGACATGCTAAGAGAACTCAGCTAGTGTGTGTGATGGATGCAGTGTTGCCAGAGCCAGGTGTAATGTCTCCACCTTACCTGAGAGTTGAAATACCACATCTCTGGCTGAGATGCGATACCTCTGTGGCGACTGAACCCTCAGGGGTGCCACATACCATCGACAGATAATGGAGGTGGCTGACATGGAGAAATCCTACCAATGGCTGGAGAAATCTGGACTCCGAGACAGCATAGAGGCTCTAATCATAGCGGCACAAGAGCAATCACTAAGTAACAGATCAATAAAAGCAGGAATCTACCACACAAGACAAGACCCAAGGTGCAGACTATGCAACGAAACCTCAGAAACTGTCCAACACATAGTGTTAGAATTCAGAATGCAAGCAGGAACAGCATATACTGAATGCCACAACCAAGTAGCAGGGAACTGTATACAGGAACATCTGCACAGCATTTTGGCTAAGTCCCCCTAAGTCCAAGTGAGAGACCCAGAGAAAGTGGTGGAGAATGAAATGGCAAAAATCCTGTGGGACTTCAAGATCCAAACAGATAAGCAGGTGTTGGCTAGCCAACCAAACATTGTGATAGTAGACAAGGATCATGTTAGCAGTGGATTAACCAGCGTAACATCCGGAGTCAGCAACAGAGAATGTAGATTTATTCACATCCAGTATAGACAGCTTACAACACAGCATGAAATGTGATCAGCCTGATATCTGCTATGGCTGCAGCATGAAAAACATTACAACAACACAGGAAGAGAAGGAGGAGGCATACTGTCTGTGAGTGAGGGTTTTTTTTTTTTTTACAAAACTTTGTTAACAACCTCTGTTATGTTTCGGTAGCTGAGGAGTGCAGGTAAAAAAGGCAATACACCAGAGCAGTTGGAATCTATGAGATTGCAGTACCCTGACTAACCACCACAACTAGAGGCAGCCGTGGAGCGTTCCTACGTTGGTCCTAGACGCCTCGTCACAGCCTGAGAAACTAACTACACCTAAAGATAGAAATAGGAAAGCTATCTGCCCCGGAGCAGATCCCCAAAGAACATAGAAAGCCCCAAACATGTAATGGCGGTTAGACAAGAAGAAATACTGACACAGACAAAAAATAGTATGAGCAAACGTTGGGGCCCAAACTACCTAAATAGAAAAGGATAGGAAGGGCACTTATTGCAAACCCAAAAAACCCTGAAAAGCACCAACTCTACTAATTTCAAAAACACCTGAGATCACACGACCTCTACCACCTAAATTAGTTCTCTGGTGTAACAAAATCAAAACAGCAGCCACTGAAAAAACTGGAAAAAGCAAATGTACAAACATCAGTGGCTGAACCAAACTGAGAGGGCAAAAGCCCCCGGAGGGGACCCTGAAGGCCCCCACAGAAGTGCAGGACAAAATGCAAAAATCAAGCACAAAAACAAAAAGAAGAAAATGTCTTATCTGTTAGCAGGAGATGCAGACACGACACAGCAGGCTACAAAGGAAACAGGAATCAAGGATTGAGACCAGAACAATTGATGACCGGCAACCCTGATGGGAAGGCGACTCCCTTATATAAGACCAGTCAGTAACACCTGATTCCCAATCCTCACAATCTTCACTGGACAGTCCAGTACCGCTTGTAACCACCAGAGGGAGCCTCTGCTCAGAACTCATTTCAAGTCCATTCACAACAGTACCCCCCCCTTGAGGAGGGGTCACCGAACCCTCACTTGAGCAACCAGGTCGGTCAGGATGAGTTCTATGATACGCACGGATGAGTCTCCTAGCATGGATGTCCGAAGCAAACACCAAAGAATTGTCTTCCTGACCATAACCTCTCCACTTAACCAAATACTGGCGTTTCCGTCTAGAAAAACGAGAATTCAATATTTTCTCAACCACAAACTCCATATTGCCCTCAACCAGAACAGGGTCAGGAGGCAAAGCAGTAGGACCCACTGGCTCAACAAACCTCTTCAACAAGGACTTGTGGAACACGTTATGGATCTTAAATGTCCCTGGAAGAAGCAAACGAAAAGAAACAGGATTAAGAATCTCCATGATCTTATAAGGTCCAATGAACCTAGGCTTAAATTTAGGAGATGCCACTCTCATAGGAATATTTTTTGAGGACAACCAGACCAAGTCCCCCACTTTAAACTGAGGACCATCAGTCCTATGCCGGTTAGCAAACCGCTGGGCCCTCTCCTGAGAGAGGGACAACCTCTCCACTACCTGGTCCCAAATCTGTTGCATACGCTCCACAACAGAGTCAACACCTGGACAGACAGAAGCCTCCGTCTGTCCCGAAGAAAATTGAGGGTGAAACCCAGAATTACAGAAAAATGGAGACATCAAAGTGGCAGAGCTAGCCCTATTATTAAGAGCAAACTCAGCCAAAGGCAAAAAAGAGGCCCAGTCATCCTGATCAGCAGACACAAAGCATCTTAGATAAGTCTCCAATGTCTGGTTTATTCTCTCAGTTTGACCATTGGTCTGAGGATGAAACGCTGAGGAGAAAGACAATTGAACACCAAGTTTAGAACAAAAGGTCCTCCAAAATCTGGAAACAAACTGGACTCCTCTGTCAGACACAACGTTCTCAGGAATGCCGTGTAACCGAACCACGTGCTGAAGGAACAAAGGCACCAATTCAGAGGAGGAAGGCAACTTAGGTAATGGCACAAGATGTATCATCTTGGAAAACCTATCACAAATCACCCAGATGACGGTCATTGTCTGAGAAACAGGGAGGTCGGAAATGAAATCCATAGAGATATGGGTCCATGGTCTCTTGGGCACAGGCAATGGCATCAACAAACCACTAGAGTGAGAGCAAGGCTTGGAGCGAGAGCAAGTCCCGCAGGACTGCACAAATTCCCTGACATCACGAGACAAGGTAGGCCACCAAAAGGACCGACTAACCAAGTCTCTGGTACCAAAAATTCCGGGATGACCGGCCAACGCGGAACAATGAATCTCAGACATCACACTCTTTTTCCACTGGTCCGGGACAAACAATTTCCCAACAGGGCAGCGCTCGGGCCTATCCTCCTGACACCCCTCCAGAGCCAGTCTCAAATTGGGCGAGATGGCGGAAAGAACTACACCTTCTTTCAAAATAACAGAAGGATCAGATAACTCAGGATAACTCAGGCTGCCGTAGAACAGGAGCAGAAGTGAATCTCTGCTTAAGTTCCTGAAATGCAGAGATTGCCTCAGGAGGCCAATTCACCACATCAGAACCCTTTTTGGTGAAATCAGTTAATGGTTTAACAATAACCGAGAAATTACCAATAAATTTACGATAAAAATTGGCAAAACCCAAAAATCTTTGAAGAGCCTTTAATGAAGTAGGTTGGACCCAATCACAGATGGCCTGAACCTTGACCGGGTCAATTTCAATAACAGATGGGGACAAAATGAATCCTGTTGTGAATGTGTTTGAGATGAGTTCTGAGCAGAGGCTCTCTCTGGTGGTTACAAGCGGTG
>JARQOD010000001.1:315073004-315202267 GCA_033576555.1 Oophaga sylvatica
AGTCATTCACTGTGAGTGTTGCGAGAGGAGCTCTGTCATGTCCGAGCCTCAGGCTCCAGAGAGATCTGCTGCAAGAGATCTTGATTTCTCGGACTTAAACTCTGTTAGTTCTGGGGACGATGACGGTATAAACGCTGCAATTTTTCAAGTTTCCTCAGCGGTGTCCCAGCTGAGTTGTAAAAGAAACAATTCTCATTGCTTCCTTTCCATCAAACTCTGGGTTAACTCAGTCTGGGTGTCTAGCTCTGCTATGATCGACTCAGGAGCAAGTGGACATTTTATGGATATCTCCTTTGCTCTGAAACAGGGGATACGTTCAGTGAAGAAGGCTACTCCAGTACAGATGGAGACTGTGGATGGCTCTCTACTGACTTCTGGACCAGTGGATCAAGAAACAGAGCCTTTGAGGGTCCTTATGGGTAAAGATCATCAGGAGAAAATGTCTTTTTTGCTTATCTCTTCTCCCCTTTCCCATCATTCTAGGGCTACCATGGCTGCAGGCGCAGAATCCTACGATTAACTGGGAGACCAAGGAATTACACTTTCCGGAGAAACAGATGAGTCAAGGAGTTTCAGCTTGCTCTGTTCCTAAAGGAACCATGTCAGTCCCTGAACTACCAGCTGTATACCAGGACTATGTGGATTTATGTCACAAGAAGAACGCTGATCAGCTTCCTCCTCACCGTCCATATGATTGTCCAATTGAATTATTGCCCGGAGCCGAGATACCTTTTGGTAAGATCTACCCCCTAGCGGGGCCCGAGCTAAAAGCTTTGAAGGATTATATAGACGAAAATTTAGCCAAGGGCTTCATACGCCCCTCTTCATCTCCCGCAGGTGCACCCATCTTCTTTGTGAAGAAGAAAGATGGATCTCTAAGACCCTGCATAGACTATAGGGAACTCAATAAGGTTACTATTAGAAACCGTTATCCATTGCCTTTAATCCCTGAGTTGTTGGAGAGAGTGCGACATGCCAAAATTTTCTCTAAACTGGATCTCCGTGGGGCCTATAACTTGGTCCGTATTAGACCTGGGGATGAATGGAAGACTGCTTTCAGGTCACGCTATGGACACTTTGAATATCTAGTTATGCCTTTTGGTCTGAGTACCGCCCCAGCCACTTTCCAACACTTCGTGAATGATATCTTCAGGGATCTCCTAGATACATTTGTGGTGATTTATCTGGATGATATTCTAATTTTTTCTAACTCCACAGAGGAACATCATGGACATGTGAGAATGGTCTTAGAACGCCTAAGACAAAACCATCTCTACATCAAACTTGAAAAATGTGAATTCCATAGGACCGAAATTCAATTTCTGGGGTATGTACTATCTACGCAAGGGATTAGTATGGATGGAAGCAAGACCCAAGCCATCAAGGATTGGCCAATTTCTAGAAATGTGAAGGAGGTGCAGCGTTTCATCGGGTTTGCCAACTTCTATAGATGTTTCATTAAGAATTTTTCTGAGGTAGTGTCACCTATCACCCAACTTACCCGGAAACAGTCTAGGCTCTCCTGGACCCCGCAAGCTCAGGAAGCATTTTCCTGTTTAAAGAATAAATTTACCACCGCACCTATCTTAGTACATCCCAACCCGAGCTTGCCTTCATAATAGAGGTGGATGCTTCAGACTGTGCCGTTGGAGCTATACTCTCTCAGAGAACAGGTGAGAAGAATGTCTTGCATCCCTGTGCCTTCTTTTCCCAGCAGTTGTCTTCAGCTGAGAGGAACTACGATGTGGGCAATAGAGAATTGTTGGCCATTATTGCCGCCTTCAAGGAATGGAGACACCTTCTTCAGGGAGCTGCACAGCAAATAGTCGTCCTGACAGACCATCGTAACCTTGAATTTATCAGGTCAGCTAAGTGCCTGACTCCTCGCCAGGCTCGCTGGAATCTTTTCCTAAACCAATTTAATTTTGTCATTTCTTATAGACCAGGATCGTTCAATGGAAAGGCTGATGCACTCTCTAGGATTCATTCAGCAGAGACACGTCCACTTACTCCTCCTAAGACTATTCTTCCTGACTCTAGATTCCTGGGAGTGATTCATAATCAAGACCTACTTAAGGACATCAAGGAAGCATACCATGCGGATTCTTTGTTGGCTCAACCCCCAAGGGACGTAAGTCTTGTCTTTAAGAATGGTGTGTGGATTCAGGGACAACGTCTGTATATACCTGAAACAGTCAGATTGAGAGTATTGCAACTCATCCACGATTCCAAGATAGCCGGGCATAGGGGAATTCTAAAGACACAAGAATTTCTTTCTCGTTTCTTTTGGTGGCCCACTTACAGGAAAGATGTCTTAAACTATGGCACTTCATGTGAAGTCTGTGCAAGATGCAAAACACCTTGCTCCTCACCAACTGGTCTGTTGCAACCTCTTCCCACCTCGTCCCGCCCGTGGGGATCCATTTCTATGGACTTCATTGTGGAGTTACCAACCTCTCAAGGGAAGAACACCATTCTAGTGGTGGTTGACCGTCTAACAAAGGCAGCTCATTTTATCCCTTGTGTCGGCTTACCCACTGCAAAACAGACATCAGACTTGATGATTAAGAATGTGTTTCGCTTACATGGAGTACCGGATGAGGTCATTTCGGATCGAGGGGTGCAATTCACTTCAAGGTTTTGGCAAAATTTCTGTGCAGCATTGGACATTAAAGTAAACCTTTCTTCTGCTTTTCATCCCCAGACTAATGGACAGACAGAACGAACCAATCAGACCCTGGAGCAGTATCTCCGCTGTTTTATCTGCCACCTACAGGATGATTGGGTGGATCTACTTCCACTGGCTGAGTTCTCTTATAACAACTCTCAGAGCACCTCCACTAAGCAGTCTCCTTTTTACTCCAATCTAGGTTATCATCCTAACATTCTTCCTCGATTTCCCATAGATACGCCCTTGCCGGCAGTGGCTGAAAGAATCACTTCTTTACAAAAGAATATGGATCTTCTAAAGGAAAATCTAGAATTGGCTCAGGAAAGGTACAAGAAAGCAGCAGATAAATTTCGTAAACCTGCACCAGCTTTCAAGGTAGGAGATTTGGTCTGGCTGTCAACCAGAAATCTTAAATTAAAGATTCCATCGTCTAAATTGGGACATAAGTACATTGGACCTTATAAGATCAATAAGATTATAAGTGCTGTTGCTTGTCGTCTTTAACTGCCCAGAACTATGAGAATCCACCCTGTCTTTCATGTATCCCTACTAAAGGCTGCAACACCCAATACGTTTCCTGGACGTTCTTCTCCTTGCCCTGACCCAGTGCTGGTAGATGGTCAGGAAGAATTTATGGTGGAAAGGATTCTAGATTCCAGGTTGTACAGAAATCAGTTGCAATATTTGATTAAATGGCAGGGCTACCCAGTGGAGGACAACTCATGGGAACCAGTCAATAATGTAAATGCTCCTCGCCTGCTCCGCCAGTTTCATCAGAGGTACCCTGACAAGCCTGGTCTGAGGTCATCCGGAGGTTGTCCCTAAGGGGGGAGTAATGTAAGGTTCTTTGTCTCTGTTGACATGTTCCTTGAAACTCAGTTTTCCGTCGGCCATTTTGCTTTCTGTCTTTCTGCAGCTCTTGCCCTCAGTTAATATGGAGTTTCCAGTTTTCATGTTCCCGCCCTGATTCTTCCCTCTTGCTTCTTAAGCAGCCTCAGCTGAACAATCAGTGCTCCTGAATCAAGCCTCAGTCAGTCTGTGACCTGACTCCTGGAAGCCTTGGACTTGTACTCCAGCTATTCCCTACTGAGGAACCTTGGAACACTTTTGGACTCTGGAAACCTGCTGTTTGGTGAATCCATGTTTGCAGAGGAATTACGGTACAGAGAAGAGATCCTGAACCTGCTTTGGAGATTTACTGTAGTGCTTGAAGTTACTCTGGCCTGCTGTGTCTCCTGTCGCTGTTCCTGCAAACTGTGTGAACTTTTCAGCATGCTTGTATGAAGTAATACAAGTCATTTCATTTCAACCTATGTCTCCTGTGTTTTCCTCGCACCCAAGCACAAGACGCTATAGGAACTGTACACTATACATGACAAGCAGATAGAGGATGCTTCAGACCAAAGGACCTGCGGGCACGTGACTGCTAGTGGGCGTGGCCTAAGCTGCAGAGCGCTATGAGGTGAAGGAAAACTCCTAGAAGGGTAACTACGGGACACAGTTACCAAGGGGCATATACCAAAGGGATAATCAGAACGTAGCCAAGGGTCATACACGTAGAGGGCAGCAGAGTACAAAAGGGACAGGCAAAACTCGAAACAGGGACACAGCCAAATCAGAACCAGACAGACAGAACGTAGCACAGGCACAAAGCACTGGCACAAGCACAACAGGATCACACACACTCGGCCAAGGGTCAGAGTATAAGCGACAGAGGATGGCCCCACAATGAGGCTATAAAAAGCCTCCCAGAATCCCAGAGTGAGGCCATCCCGGTTAACCCTCAAACCACCTAATCCCAGAAACTCAGCAGACCATGACACAGTTCAGCAGTTTGTCCTGTTCACCCTACTCCAGCCTTTTTCAACACATCAGCCAACCCTCGGTCCCACAGTTGTGGTCACATAAAATAATGTTTCCTCCTACACATGTCAAAGCTAAGAGCTTCATCTCCATGATCTCCAATCTGTTGGCCATGGAAATGCTGCCTTTCCGACTGATGGATACAGATGGTTTCTGAAAGCTGATGGCCATCGCAGTCCCCCAGTACCAGTTGCCCAGTCGCCATTACTTCTCTTAGAAAGCTGTGCCTGTGCTACATCAGCATGTCACAGACAACATCCGTTCCCAGCAAAAATCTATGTCTATCAGGGTGTGTTTCACCACAGACACCTGGACAAGCAATCAAGGGCAGAGGCGTTACATCTTGCTGACTGGGCACTGGGTGTTTCTGCTGGCTAAGAGGGCAGGCGGTGAAGGGGCTTCTCCACAAGACTTGGAATTTCCAAGGCTTGCTGGACAAACCTCTGTATCTAACACTTCCTTCACTGCTTCTGGCTCCTTCCCTCCTCTAAGGCCTCCACTTGTGCCCTCAAACTCTCCCTTAATGAGACATGTATTCCAATAGAGCAAAGAGATTCTCCCTCACCTTCGTACTGTGCAACAAGGGAAAACCGAAATTTGGCAGTGTTAAAATGAAAATGCCTTGGAGATCACAGTCACACAGCTCAAGAGTTGTGGACAGCTATCCAGGCCGTGTTAGAGCAATGACTGTCTCCACTGAACCTGGAGCCAGAGAAGGCCCTGTGTGATAACAGTGCAAACCTGGTGGCGGCCCTATTCCAGAGCTACCTCACACACATGCTTTGCATGGCTCACATTCTCAACCTGGAGGTACAGCAATTTCTCCGCCACTATCCCAGCCTGGATGCGTTGCTGCAGAAAGAACAGTGGTTATGTGCTCACTTCGGGACGATCGCACCCCGCAGGTCATTGACTTGCATCGCTACATAGGTCTCTCGGCCTACTGGTTAACTGTTTGATTTGTGATGGTCCGACATGGTGGAATTCCACTCTGCACATGTTGCAGTAACTGTGACAGCAGCGACGAGCAGTGGTGCAGTATGTCCTTTTGCATAGCCAGGGCCAACGCAGTCCAGTCGTGGTGCAAATCACGCTTGTGGAGTGGTCACAGAGGAAGGACCTCTGCACCCTTCTGCACAGTTTTGAAATGGCTATTAAGATGGTTAGCACTGATGATGCCATTATCAGCATCACTATTCCAGTCATCTACATGCTGAAGCACACTTTGAATAGTCTGTGTGAGGAGGTGGTGGTTCCAGAGGAAGAGGTGGTAGCATAGGAGTATGAATAAGGTATAACAGTATCTCTAAGTTCCAGACTGTCGTCGCACAGGTGGGTGCCATGGTAGCGTGGATTACAGAGATCAAGGGGGGCTCATGGTAGCAGACAAACTGTTAGTGAAGGTGCAGGAGCCGTGGAAAAAATTGACTAAGACTAGGAGGAAGAGATGATGGATGTGCATCAGTCAGGAGATGTAGAGTATAATGATCCCCTCTCTGTGGTTGGTGGGAGAGGACAGTGGACGCAAGCTTGAGTGTTACCGCGCCACCAACACACCATGGACTTGGACCTCATAGAAGCGCCCGACACATCAGCGCCTTCTCGCTGCACTATCTTCAACATGATGCAAGTATTCTTAGAGTTAAAAATAGTGCTGACTACTGGGTTGCCACTCTGTTAGATCCACGGTACAAGAGTAAATTTTGCCAGATGCTTCCCCTCCTGGAAAGAGACGCGGACATGCCGGAGTATCAAAACACGCTTGTAGACAATCTTAAGAGTGTTTTTTCCCAAGACAGCAGTGAGAGACACAGTGTGCATTGCTGTTCTAGACTTTGAACCCCGGGAACGTCAAGAAGTCATCGCAAAAATATTAGCAGCAGTGTAAATGGCATAAGCACTTTCTGCTAGTCATTTCACACATTGTTTAGACCAGCCTGTGAACCAACAGAACTGAGTACAAGTATGACACATTTTGTACGATTGACAAGGATGGTGCAGGAGTATCTTGAGCTCAATATCAATGAAATCAGTGGGAATTTAGACCCTTTTGAATTTTGGTCTTTAAAGATGGAAGTATGGCCTGAGCTCACCTGTCACGCCTTGGAGGTTTTGTCATGGCCAGCAGCCGGCGTTCTCTCAAAATGTGTCTTCAGTACTACTGGTGGTGTCCTGATGGATAAATGCCTCCGGCTTTCCCCTGAAAGTGTAGACCGCCTAACTTTCTTCAAACTGAACAAGTTATGGATCTGTATCATGTGAGAGACCGGGACTGCAGAGAAACCAATTAACAGAAATAAATATAAAGTGCAGTGCATGTAATTAACTAATCTTACTGCCGTCCCAGTAGCACACACACAAGACATAGTCATAAAGATATCTCCAATACAAAATAGGCTCAATCAATAATCAAGGTGCACAGTGCAAATCAAATGTTAAATATAGGTATGCCCATATAATAAGTGATACTAACTCCACGCGCCAGCACATTCAGCATGAACAAGTAAAACAAGGCACATACAAGTACAGAAGGAGAGAGGACCCTGTATGCGAGGGCTCACAGTGTATTGGGGATGGGTGAGGATACATTAGGAGAGGGTAGAGCTGGTCGTGCAGCCTATATGGATATAATTTAGATTTATAGCATGTTTTTAAATTTAACGAATAAAAAGGAGGATTTACTTCCTCCTCCTTACATGTTTCCAGTCTTCGTCAGTGATGTTTCTCTGTACGCTAGATGATTGCAGGCTGTGGGGGTGAGGCAGCTACTCCCTCGTTACTTACCGTATATACTCGTGTATAAGCCGAGATTTTCAGCACCTTTTTTCGTGCTGAAAATGCCCCCTCGGCTTATACACGAGTCATAGGGCAGAAACCAGCGGGGAGGTGATGCCGCGGCAGGAGCCGGTGGCTGGGACATCATACTCACCCCTCCCCGTGTTATGGAAATTTAATTAGGATAAATTTATCCTTCCGTGTTTGCTGCTTGCCATGTCCAAATCTCTATTTAATGTCTTTTTGAGCGCTCAGAACGAAATGAGACTGTCCACACGAAAGTGTCAGTATAGCAGTTTGTCAAAGACATACATTTATTATTCATTCAAGGTTTACAAAAAGGGGCTGGTTAGTCAATTAACATACAATTAAAAGCTGCTAGATTATTGGCTGTTCTAGTGTAAATATGATAATTATGATAATCATGGTAGAAGAGCTGAAGTTGCAGAATTATTGTTTTATATTCTTTTGACCTAGTTGTCTTGCATGACTATAAGGTAAACAACAGATATCTAATAAGACTCCATGTACTTGTTCCTTATGAAGGCCTTATGAAGGCCAGATTCGTTTAAAATGACTGATTATAGCTGGCATGAGCACAGGATTTTTAGCAAGTGAGATCTATCTAACTGTGAACTGTGAATACATATATGTGAATATACTTTGAATATATGGAATACATATATATTTCCATGACAGTCCCCCCTTTGATACCACTTGCCCTAAAAACCTGCTCCTGGCCCAAAGCGCTGCAACTCTTTTGTGCTGCCGGCGAGTTGAGACACCCCTAGTACATGCCTCCCCCACCGAATACAGACTTTTCGCAAATGGGCGGTCAGGAGGACTGTCCCTGTCGGGGGTTTATGTGTTTGCAATCATAATCTCATAGTTGATAGGATGTTTCATCAAGGATGTGTATTCTCAGTCTGGAGGTAGTTCGGAGATCTGGTCAAGCCAGGCAGTTCCATCCGGACTGGTGCGAGGTCCAAGATGGTGAGTGGCATCAAATTGGTTGTCTCTTGAACAGTTTTTTCCATTATCCTGCGGATACAAGGAATTACACAGCAACCAGTAATTAATGCAAAAATGAGAACCCCCATAATGGCTGTCCCAACCTGTGCCAACATTTTCTGCCACCCACTCATCCACCCAAAGTATCGATCCCATGGGTCAGTGACACCTGAGTTCTGTTTCAGTTCCTCTGATAACTCAGTAATTTTCTGTATTGCCATTGGGACTTTACCATTTGGGCCAGTGTTGTCTGGGATGTAGGTGCAACAGGTGTCTTTGATCATTTTGCAAACACCTCCTTTCTCAGCTAGAATCATATCCAAAGCCATTCTATTCTGGAATGCCATAATGGAAGTGGGGCCTAACTGTGCTGCCAAACCTTTTACAGCATCTATGGTGAAGTTAACAAATCTCTGCTGGTTATAATAGATGTAATTTATCCAATCAACATTTTTGTTTATAGTTACTAGTGGCAATAGTGACTCAAATCCTGCTTTAACTTGGTCTCTGGCCTTGAACTCATCAAGTAGGTCATCTGTCTGGTCAGTCAGAGCATCCACGACATCCTTCATGGCTTAGGTGTCTCTCCTGGTACGGGAGCTTCCTTGCAATGCGATACGTGGATCCAAACAGGCTTTCCCTCTAGTTACACAGAGGTTGGTGTCATCTGGGGCTCTTGGACAGGATCATCAAATCTGGCAGTGAAGAGAAAAACTCGAGAATGGACATTAGTTTTTGACCAATTAAATTACATAAGTGTTATGATTTGGTAGCTGAGGAGAGCAGGCAAAAAAGGCAATACACCAGAGAGGTTGGAATCTATGGGATTGCAGTACCCTGACTAACCACCACAACTAAAGGCAGCCGTGGAGCGTTCCTACGTTGGTCCTAGACGCCTCGTCACAGCCTGAGAAGCTAACTACACCTAAAGTTAGAAAAAGGAAAGCTATCTGCCCCAGAGCAGATCCCCAAAGAACATAGATAGCCCCCAAACATGTAAGACAAGACATGTAAGACAAACATGTAAGACATGTTAGACAAGAGGAAATACAGACACAGACAGAAAATAGTATGAGCAAACGTTGGGGCCCAAACTTCCTAAATAGAAAAGGATAGGAAAGGCACTTACTGCAACCCCAAAAAAAAAAAAAAAACCCTGAAAAGTACCAACTCTACTAATTACAAAAACACCTGAGATCACACGACCTCTACCACCTAAATTAGTTCTCTGGTGTAACAAAAACTAAACAGCAACCACTGAAAAAACTGGAAAAGGAAAATGAACAAACAACAGTGGCTGAACTAAACTGCAAGCACCAAAAAAACTAAAAGAAGAAAATGTCTTATCTGTTAGCAGAAGATGCAGGCACGAAACAGCTTTTCTGGGTCTCTGGGAGTGTGCCTTACGCTAAACAGTGCAATTAGGAGTGTGTCATGCCATGGTTTGCGTGTCTTTTGGGCAATTTTTCAGCATTCTATTCTTAAGTGTTTCGTTCAGTTTTTTCTACCTTCCTGCTGCTCTGGGGGTGGTAAGGAGTGTGTAGGCCTAGGTCTGACCCTACTGCTAATCGGGTCTCGTGTGTCAGATTTGCTGTGAATGCGGGTCCCTGATCACTTTCTATCATTTCTGGAGCCCCGTATCTGCACACTATTTTCCGAAAGTAGCTTCGTTGCAGTAGTCTTTGCTGACTTGGAAGGCTTCTGTTCATCTTGAAAATACTTCTTTTGACCACAATGGCGTATTTGAATCCTTCACTTGGCGATATCTGGATGTGGTCTATCTGGATCCTTTGAAGCTGTTAGAGTGGTCTTTCCAGATGAGGTGAGGGGGACTTTCTTCCATACGTCCAGGCTTGCATTTGCCGCAGGTCAGACAGCTGCTGGTGAATTTGGCTGTTAGGGTGGAGATCCCTGAAGCGAACCAGTAAGCACCAATCAGATCATTCATCTGTGTCTTTGATATGTGGATGTGGGTCCATGTATCCATTGGACCACCATAGGGTGCATACTTTGTGGTAGGCAGAGTTTGAAGTCTATTATTGATAGCCTTCCTTCTTCACGTGTTGCTTTTTTTTCCCATTCAGCTCTTCTTCTCCTTTTGGAGCTTGGTCTTGTAACTTCTTGAGCAGATTCCAGGACGTCTCTTTGTCAGGTTTCTTGTCTTCAGTCGTCATGTAGTAGCCGTCCGGCTCTACGACCTCTCCCACTTCTCCATGTTGTCTTCCTTTGGCTGCTTCTTTGGCTGCCATGTCCGCCATGTTATTGCCTCACGCCTCTTCTGTTCTCAGTTTTCCATGCACTTTGATTTTTCAAATTGCCACGATATTGGAAGTTGGAGTATACCCAGTAGGTCCCTGAAGGCTCCATGATGCTTCACGGTTGTCCCGTTTGCTGTGATGAAGTCCCTTGTAGCCCAGATTGGTCTAAAGTCGTGTGCTATGCCATGCGAGTACCTGTAGTCCGTGTAGATGTTTGCAGTCTTGCCTTCTGCCATCCGGCAGGCCTTCGTCAGCACTATCAATTCTGCTTCATGGACTGACAGGCTAGGTGACAGACTTCTGGACCACAGGATTTCTTGATTGCTGGTCACTGCACTTCCTGTGTTGAAACTTCTTCATCATCTGCAAATCTGGAGCCGTCCAAGTATCCCCCCTTGGGAGTGGGAGTAGAGTGGCCGGGCTGAGGACTGTAGGTCTGGAGACGGCGACATTATGAGACAAAGGCAATAGAGGCGCCACAAAGATGCCTGGCAGTGGGGAGATTACTGTTGGTTGAGCTTGATTGAATATTGCCAAGATGTCATGTGGAGTGAGAGTTTCCAGTGGCTGTCCAAGAGTGATGTCAGCAACCTTGTCCAGAAGGGTGTGTGCTGCAGATACTGCCATCAGGCAGGAGGGTGCTCTTCTTGCAACTGGATCCAAGCGGGCTGAGAGGCAGCCTAAAAGTCTCTGTTTTCCCCATGAATCCGTGCCAGGACTCCAGTAGCATGACCTTCTTTCTTCCATCAGGTAGACGGAAAGACTTTTCATAGTCAGGTAGGCCTGGTATTGGCGCTGAGACTGTGGAGTTCTTCCAATCTCCTGAATGGGTTGAAGGCTGCGTCTGATAGAAGGAGCAGGGTTGCGTTGATGCAAGCATACAGAGGCTGCATTAGGACTGAGGCATCAGGGATCCAGGTTCTGCAATACGACACTAGACCAGGGAAGGCCTGCAGCATTCTTGGAGTTGTTGGGGGAGCCATCTTCTCCACAGTGGTCTTCCAGTCTTTTGACATGTGTTTCGTCTGGTGGGCAATACAGTGTCCCAGGGATGTAACTTGCTTCTGGCATCGCTGGACTTTGTTCTTCCAGACCTTGCGTTGCTGTTCTTCCAGGTAGAGTAGGAGAGACAAGGAATAGACTGTGCAGGTGTCGATGTCAACCACACAAAAGAGAAAGTCATCCACGTGTTGTAGAAGAGTGACTCTTGCATATTCTGCAATCCAGTTGACGAGGATGGAGGACATTGTCTTGGTGAAACTTGAAGGGCTTGTTTTTGAGCACCTTGAGGCAACATTGTCCATATGCACTGCACTGGTGCGTGAAAGCAGGCCTCCAGGTGGAGGGGAAACACTGAAGAAGGTACTGGCTAGGTTGATCACCGTGAATACCGTTGCGGTGACTGGGACTCTTGAGAGCAGAGTGTGATGGTTCAGCACTGTTGGGGTTTCAAATACCGTAGCCTCTTTCGCGGCCTCCAGGCCTTGCACCATTCTGAACTCAGTGGGGTTTACAGTCTTTTTCTTCACTGTGGAAAGCTGGGATTGATTCCGATGGGCGAGGCAGCCCAGTTTGGCCTTGTCCTTCAGTATGCGGCAGGGGACTCCCATCTGCTGGTGCAGAGCTGGCGGGAAAACAAGCCGTCTACTAGGATCCACATCATGAGAGATGACGACCAGCTGGCTTTCTTGTTCTCCACCAAGACAGTCACTGTGTTAGCACCTGCTCTGGTCACAGGGGGTCTTCTTGTTGGGACGTCTCCTTAACGGCTGCTTTTCTCTCCAGGGCATCAGTAGTTTCTTTTTCTCCAGCTCGGTCTCAGGTCAGTATTTGTGCACAAGTTTGAAGAGCTGAGTGGCCTTTTGCCGGTCTAGGGCCTGGGTGAACTGGTTGATTGCAGGGGGCACCTCCTGGTGCTTGCAAAAGATGAACCTCTGGCGTTGGAGCTGGATGAGGTGTTCCCATTCCATGAAGTGAGTAGGGTCCTTCTTGAGTTGAATATCCTGGCCAATGTCAAAGTTCTCAGGCCGTCTTCTTAGGCGAGTTCACTTAGACCTTCAGTTGGTCAGAGACATCTTGACTCTGGGTGATGGAGTGGCTTTTCTGGTACTATGTCCAGCACCTCCTGTGATAGGTCTGCAGTGTGGTTTGTTTGAGGTTCCTGTTTCTTCTTGGGTCAGGGGTGAAGAAAGTGTCATGGTCCCATCTTCCTGGAACACTCTGGTCGCTTTCAGCTTCTGCAGTAGGTCCACTCCCAATAGGTTGAGGGTGCAGGTTTTTGACACAACAAACTGGGACATGATGGAGTGTTCTGGCTGAGTCCACACGCTCAGGGGCTTCATAATCTGGAAATATCTGACTTGACCATCAATTCCCATGCAGGAAGCAGAAGATTCTGATAGATAGGTGAGGTTGCGGAGTTCCACAAGAAAAGATCTGACTACGCCATCCACTCTCAGGATATTGGTCCCACTGGTGGGGTTCCCTGTGGACTTGGTGTGCTCTTGTCCTATGGACAGGGTTCTTCACTGCTTTCTGTGTTTCCTCTTTTTCTGGGTGAAGTCAGTGTTCTGCACCGGTTCCGGAAATGACCAAACTCGCCACAGTTGTAACGCTTGACATCCCTTCTGTCCCGGCGGGACTCAATCCTTTTTGCTACTGTGAGCAGGGTATCCATTGCTATTGACGTGTACTCAGGCCTGGCTGCTACCAGTGGTTTCCTGATTGGTTCTCTCAGTCCATGCACAAAAGCCTGTGCCAACATCCGTCTGTGTGTCTGATCGTGGGTAATGAGGCCCAAATCTTGAAACACTTGCATTACTCTGTCATGGAACTTTTCCACAGACTCTGTCTTGTCTTGACTCGTGACATGTAGGCTGAGAATTTGTCCTGTCAGTCTGCTTTTGACCCATTCTCTGAGTTGTTCAATTAGCTTTGGTCCTGTCTCCCAGGCATATGCATCTAACTCTGCTGGAAGCTTGAAGTGTTCTCTCATAATTGACCAGAATGCATCACCTGCTTTTATTTCCATTTCGGTCCAGAGATCAATCCAGGCTGCTGTATACGTTTGCTGTATCTGCTGCATTTTTTGGCAAAATAGCATGGGGTGTATCCCTGGGTCTGGCAGCATACTGATCACCTGGCTAGGGATGAAGGGCTCATAGGATGGTGCCTCTACCTGTCCCTGCTCTATTGGTGCTTGTGTGTTTTCTTACCTAGTGTTGGGCAGCATGTGTGACGTTGCATCTTCATCTTCATCAGATAAGAAGTGACATGGTGTACTTGGTGTATACACTGGGTGAGATTTGGGCTTTAAAGTTGTCTTGCTGCATGGGGATTTCCCACTTCCTTGCTGAGGCTGCGGTGGATCAGTGTCATGGTTTCATGCTGGCAGCCCTGCTCGGCACTGAGATTCCTCATTTATCTCTGTAGCTATACCACCCCCTGTGAAGCCTAGCTGTGGGCCGTTGTGTCTGGGGGCTACATGTAGCGTTTTGTGTAGGGAGATTTGCACTTTCTTCTCCTGATATAATGACTAGCAATGTTTGTACTGTGCTTGGGATAGACAGGGTGCCCTGTGCTGGAGACACTGAATACAGGGACACCACATTGCTTTGATTGGGCGTTGACCCAGTTGATAACGAAGCAGGAAAAAAAGGAAAAGAAGGGAGGTGCGCCTGAGAGGAGGAGGAAGGAGGAGAAAGATCTTCCCCGCTTCGTGCAGCCTGGGAGGGCATGGCTGGAGCTATGATGCCGTCTCCCAGTAGGGAGAGGTGGGGGGCACCGCATGCTGCACAAGTGTCCCTGTACCATGGATTCTGTTGAGAACAGACTGAACATGTCCAATATTTCCCTTCACCATATGGGGGTGGTGATGGCTTAGCATCTTTCCCTATCTTGCACACATAAAAATCATATCCTGGCTTGTTCACATATCTTTCTGAACTTCCTAAGCGATGCAAGTTTACTGCCACTTTGTACCATGCATTTGCATCAGTCAGCAATTTGGAATCTACTAGCTTCCCTTTTCTATTTTTCAATACATCCTGCCATTCCGCAGCTTGGAGTCTGCCCTTCTTATGGATTTCACACACTTTCATGAGCTGTCTGTAATTTTTTACATACTTTACTCCTTCTTGTTCAGCTACCAGCTGGGGGGCAGTTTTCTCTCCAGGGAGCATAAGACTCTCCTGCTTGCCCATCTTGTTCCCCATTTTAAAAAGAGAAATCTTTCCAAAACAAAAACTTCAACACGAAAGTTTGATTGAGAAGAAAAAAAAAAAAAAAAATTATTTCATTATGCAGCGTAAAAGCTGCCTGTCTATTTGCTCCTCACGTACTGTGTCTATTCCAAAAACCTATTCAACAAAGGTGATTTAAAAAATCTGAAAACTGCTGCACTCTGGTTCCTGTGCATCCTCCCTGAATGCCCGATGGGAGGGGCTAGTCAAACCGCTGCATAGTTTGTGTGTGCTCTCTCCCTCAGCCTGTAATTCTCCTTATCTATGGAGTGAAGAAAAAAAAAAAAATGGTTGGAGAATAAAACTCTAAAATAAATTGCTTAGAAAAAAAAAAACTCTCCGAAATTATTTAAAAAATGTACTTAAAAGAAAAACTTTAAAAACAAAAGTTAGATTTAGTAAAAAACTCTAGAAACAGAAAAAACTAAATTCACCAAAAAAGGGAGAAAAGAAAAAAACGTATTAATCTTAAAACTCTGAAAAACAACCCTTGTTACTAAAACAGCTAATTAAAAAAAACAGAAAAGAGGTGGAAAAAACTGATTGTAAAATGATAAAAAACAAAGGTTTTGTCTGGTAGCGTAGGCTTTTTTCCTACCGCCCTCTGGAATGTCAGCTGGCTGCTGCCAGCACTTCCCCCCTCCCTTATATCTCTGCTTGCTGTCTCTCCAGACACTGAAATCACGTAAAAAAAAAAAAAAATTATTATTCCTCAGAATAGCAAAAAATGAATATAGTTCAGTCTGAATGCCTGAGAATTTTTACTTTAAAACCTGTAGCCAAAAAAAATTAGCTTAAAAAAGATCAAAACCAGGAAACAGATGTAACAACGTGATTAGCAGAGGAGGGGGGGTCAAAGGGGTTTTCTCGCTGCTACAGCCAGCAGTGAATGAGATACTGACAGAGCGCACGGAGATGAGATTTAAAGCGACAGTACCTGATACAGACAGTTGACACGTACAATGAGACAGACACCCGGGAGAATACGAATCCCTCTTTTGATGATCTGTGACCCATACAAGCTGCTCTGGTAACTGATAACTCACCAATTGCACTGAGCGCGGTGAGGCTCGAGGTCTATCGCTCTCTGTACCGTACGCCCTGGCCGGTGCGACGGTCACAGTAATCTGCAATAGCCTTAATCAAAATTCTCACTATCCACGTCTGATTTGACTGGGATGGCCTCCCGGTGCGTGGACGAATCCACGTCTGATTTGACTGGGATGGCCTCCCGGTGCGTGGACGATTTTTGTGAGAACTTTTCCAGCAATTTGTCTTTTGCTATACAGCCCCCAGATGACACATTCAAGCTGCTCTGGTAACTGATAACTCACCAATTGCACTGAGCGCCGTGAGGCTCGAGGTCTATCGCTCTCTGTACCGTACGCCCTGGCCGGTGCGCCGGTCACAGTAATCTGCAATAGCCTTAATCAAAATTCTCACTATCCACGTCTGATTTGACTGGGATGGCCTCCCGGTGCGTGGACGAATCCACATCTGATTTGACTGGGATGGCCTCCCGGTGCGTGGACGATTATTGTGAGAATTTTGATATATATACATATATATTTCCATGACACCCGTGCCATCGCAGAAGTCCCTGCAATCCTGCGTTCTCCCCGGCTTCCTGCAGCTCTCCCGGCTTCCTGCAGCTCTCCAGCGCTGACGTAATACCCGCTCATTAAGGTCATGTAATATGGACGCGACGCCACTCCCATAGGCGTGGCGTCCATATTCATGGCCTTAATGAGCGGTATTACATCACCGCTCAGCGCTGGAGAGCTGCAGGAAGCCGGGGAGAGCTGCAGGAAGCCGGGGAGAACGCAGGATTGCAGAGACGTTCAGCGATGGCACGGGGAGGGTGAGTATGATGGAGGAGGATGGGGGGAGCATGGAGGAGGACAATGAACATGGAGCAGGACGGGGGGAGAACGGAGGACGGGGGAAGCATGGAGGAGGACAATGAGCACGGAGCAGGAGGGGGGAGAACGGAGGACGGGGGAAGCATGGAGGAGGACAATGAGCACGGAGCAGGACGGGGGAGGATGGAGGGCACAGAGGAGCACGGAGCAGGACGGGGGAGAGGATGGAGGGCACAGAGGAGCACGGAGCAGGACAGGGGGGGCACAGGAGGACGGAGAAGGAATGGGGGAGCACAGCGGAGGACGGAGCAGGAGGGGGGAGTACAGAGGAGAATGGGGGAGCACAGAGCTGGATGGGGGAGCAAGGAGAAGGACGGGGGCAGCACAGAGCAGGAGGGCAGTTTATACACCCGGCTTATACACCAGTCAATAAGTTTTCCCAGTTTTTTGTGGCAAAATTAGGGGGGTTGGCTTATACACGGGTCGGCTTATACACGAGTATATACGGTAACTACCACAGGGCACACTAGTCTGCCAGGACAGTACCATTAATATATTGTGAGTTTCTAGTGTCAAGTGTATTCAAAAAGCTATGTCTGAAAAATATACTCAGTGTAGGGGTTCGTGCACATGGCACGTACATCAGATCGCACTTGGACCAACATTGTTATTGAGTCCGTGCTCAAGTCAGATTTTTTGCATGTCCAAGTTGGATCCAGTATTCAGATCGCACTCAAACAGAGGAGCCAATAAGTTTGTAGAAACCATTGAACCACACTCGGATGACATTTGATTGCAGTCCGATTTCCACACAATAACACAATGGAAAAGATGGATACATTTTTTCTCCATCTTCTCCTCAGCCGAGCGAATCAGATCACACTATGGTCATACTTTGATGAAATCTTGATCAGAGTTTGATCGAACTGTGATTTACATAAGTGGCCTGATTCTCTCGGATGAGATAACATACTGCAGCATAAAATAACATAACATAACATACATATCATATCATCAGCACCTTCCCTTACAATTATACATACATTAGTCCTGTCTAATTAGTGTGCCCTGTGGTGGTTAGCACCTTAATTGTATCATTTCATTAAGTCTAAATATTTTAATACACTGGCTGAGCCATTTAGTAATTTTTGGAGGTGTATAATATAATGGCAGGGGTTATCCCCTATTCAAATATTTATTTGTAGGTATTAGTGAGTCTTTCATGTTGACGGTACATATGTGAATTTACAGTACCTAATGCTAAGTGCATTAGAAAGGTGAATAACTTTTCTTTATACAATCAGATTTATTTGCAATAAATTAGAAACTCTATTTAATAGTAATAATAACATTTAGTAGGTCACAGTAAATTAAACATTCAACAACAATTTTGTAGTGCCTGCTATTTTCACAAAATAAAACAGCATTTCTAATGCATCATTAAACATTGCAAATATCATCTGAAATTACAAACAATCATCATTGTCAACGTCATTGGATTATCAACATGGTTCAGTAAAGAACACTAAACAAGGAGCAGTCTGCTCTTTAACAATAATTATTTTGTTCTAAGGCATTGCTGGGTTCAGATATTTTTGCTTCTGTTCTGCTGTTCAAAGGGAGCTTAGGCATTGATGCTGATTCTTTTCACCTTGATGTCATGTGCATTTCGCCTTTGTTTCATTGCAATGACATTGTGTGTAATACAGTGAATGGTTACCGGCAGCTATACTCAGCAAACTAGATAATCAAAACACAAGACTAAAGAAGCTTTGCTTGTAACAGAATTATGCTGTGGTTTAGCCAATGTAACAGAATAAAAGCTCTGAATCATTGGGTGAGTCATGTACTACAGCAAAAAATAAAATGGATTAAATAAGGCAACATTAAAAAATTACAAGACAGTGCATAGTATCACAAATTGATATTTCTTAGCTTTACCCATTTGCATTTTTATTTGCTTATTAAACACCAGTATATTTTGACATACTTTCAAGAATATATTAGAAAAGTGAACTTCTCAATACTTCTGAAAAGTCTGCTTTAATACTTGTGTTTCCAATGAAATAAGAATTTTGGAGCATCTTTCCTAATGACTCTGTGTTCTGCCATTCCTTATGTCATAAGTTGTAAAAGAGCCAACACATGCAGTGCTATCAATATGTGATAACCTAGAGCTATTTTGACAATGAGTATTTTGAGCTGGACAAATCCAACAACTTTTTCAAGCTGTAGCTGTAGGAAATGCTACTTTATAGGGCATGTAACGGGGTGGACATATAGCTGATGCAGCTGCACAGGGGCCCGGAGGTGGAGGAGGGCCCTTACATGACGATAATAATGAGGGAAATCTGGCCTGTTGCTTGGTGCCCGAGGCTCCAAGAAGCCATGGCCAGATTGCCCTCATCATGTGCGATGTGCTAGGCTAGCCTTCAGCTCCAATGCTTATAAGATAAAATGGCAACGTAGCTGCAGGATCCTGACATCAGTTTACTGCCTGGCGCTTTCTCAGTGACACAGGTACTTCATGATGTCAGCACACTGCGTGAATCTGTTATTTAGAAATTTGCTGGTGACAAAGCAAGAAGCAATGCTGCGGGGGAACAGACGGCGAGGTGAGTGTGCTTTTTTTTAAAAAAACACTGGGGAGATGACAATTAAGGGAGTTGGGAGTGGAGAGAGGACAATGATGGAGGTGAGGGAGAGGACAATGATGGGGGTAGGAGAGAGGACAATGTTGGGAGTTGGGAGAAAACAATGATGGGAATGGGGAGAGGACAATCATGGGAGTGGGCGAGAGGACAATGATGGGAGGGGGAGAGGAAAATCATGGGAGTGGGGAGAGGAAAATCATGGGAGTGGGGAGAGGAAAATGATGAGAGTGGGGACAGGATAATTATGGGAGTGAGGAGAGGACAATTATGGGAGTGAGGAGAGGACAATTATGGGAGTGGAGAGAGGACAATCATGGATGTGGGGGAAAGTGTTGTGAATGGGTTTGAGATGAGTTCTGAGCAGAGGCTCCCTCTGGTGGTTACAAGCGGTGCTAGTGAAGATTGTGAGGACTGGGAATCAGGTGTTACTGACTGGTCTTATATAAGGGAGTCATTTTCCCATCAGGGTTGCCGGTGATCAATTGTTCTGGTCTGAATCCTTCATTCCAGTTTCCCTTGTAGCCTGCTGTGTCGTGTCTGCATCTCCTGCTAACAGATAAGACTTTTTTCTTTTTGTGTTTGTGCTATATTTTTGCATTTTGTCCTGCACTTCTTTGGGGGCCTTCAGGGTCCCCTCCGGGGGCTTCTGCCCTCTCAGTTTAGTTCAGCCACTGATGTTTGTACTTTTGCTTTTTCCAGTTTTTTCAGTGGCTGCTGTTTTGATTTTGTTACACCAGAGAGCTAATTTAGGTGGTAGAGGTCGTGTGATCTCAGGTGATTTTGAAATTAGTAGAGTTGGTGCTTTTCAGGGTTTTCTGGGATTGCAGTAAGTACCCTTCCTATCCTTTTCTATTTAGATAGTTTGGGCCCCAGCGTTTGCTCATACTATTTTCTATCTGTGTCTGTAGTTCCTCTTGTCTAACCGCCATTACATGTTTGGGGGCTTTCTATTATCTTTGGGGTTCTGCTCTGGGGCAGATAGCTTTCCTATTTCTATCTTTAGGTGTAGTTAGTTTCTCAGGCTGTGACGAGGCGTCTAGGACCAACGTAGGAACGCTCCACGGCTGCCTCTAGTTGTGGTGGTTAGTCAGGGTACTGCAATCTCATAGATTCCAACTGCTCTGGTGTATTTCCTTTTTTACCTGCACTCCTCAGCTACCGAAACATAACAGTATCACCGGCCTAAAAATTGAAAATTGTATGGTACTCACAGAAGGAAAAAAAAAAAAAAATATATTGTGAATGAAAAAAGGTTGTCAGAGTTGTCAGAGATATTTTTCTGTTTGTTGCATTTTTTTTTTTTCCTCTGTATCTCTGGGTGCTGGGGAGGATCTTTTCTCCCAATGGAGTTTGCACAGTTGTCTGGCCGTGTGGATCAGCTTGCCACTGAGGTTCAGAGTATTGCTGCATATCTTGCTAGGTTGCCTGTTGTGGAACCTAGGATCCCCATGCCAGATTTGTTTTTAGGGGATCGAGCTAAGTTTCAGAATTTCAAAAATAATTGTAAATTGTTTTTTGCCTTAAAATCTAAGTCCTCAGGAAACGCAGCGCAGCAGGTTCAAATTATCATCTCTCTCCTGCGCGGCGATCCTCAGGATTGGGCTTTTTCCCTGATACCTGGGGATCCTGTTTTGAGTGATGTTGATGCGTTTTTTCAGGCTTTGGGGTTATTGTACGATGAGCCTAATGTCACTGATCAAGCTGAAAAAGCCTTGTTGGCATTAAATCAGGGCTTGATGACGCTGAGTTATACTGTCAGAGATTCCGTAGGTGGGCAGTCCTGACCAAATGGAATGACGACGCTTTGGCGGCCCTTTTCCGGAAGGGTCTGTCAGATAATGTAAAGGATGTTATGGTGGGATTCCCTGTCCCCTCTGGTCTCAATGATTCTATGTCATTAGCGATTCAAATTGACAGACGTTTGCGTGAGCGGAGAAGTATGCGTGGAATGGTGTTGCCTTGTGAACCAGCTTCTGAACCCATGCAGTGTGATAGAGTGGTGTCTGGGGCACAGCGTCATGAGTTTCGAAAGCGCAATAGGTTATGTTTCTACTGTGGTGATGCCTCTCATGCTATTTCAGTCTGCCCTAAGCGGGGAAGACGTTTTGCACGCTCAGTTGTCTTGGGTAGTGTTCAGACTAAGTTTTTATTAACTGTCACTCTGATATGCTCTCTGTCCTCATTTTCTGCTCAGGCTTTCGTTGATTCTGGAGCAGCTATTAACCTGATGGATTATGATTTTGCTAAACGTTGTGGGTTTCCCTTGATACCCCTACAGAAGCCTATTCCCCTACTGGGGATCGATTCTACCCCTTTGGCTGAGAATAAACCCAGTTTTCTACTCAGGTGATAATGAGGGTTGAACCTGATCACCAGGAGTGCTGCAAATTTTTGGTTCTATATAATCTGCATGACATTATCGTGCTGGGTTTCCCTTGGTTACAGTCTCATAATCCTGTTTTGGATTGGAAATCTGTGTCTGTAACCAGTTGGGGCTGCCAATGTGTTAATACCAACACTCCTGTTTTTTCTGCCTCCCCCCAGGCTCAGGATGTTCCTGACTTTTTGTTTGATTTTTCTGATGTGTTTAGCGAAAGTAAATCTGCATCCTTGCCTCCCCATAGGAGCTATGACTGCGCTATTGAATTAGTGCCGGGTAGTAAATTCCCTAAAGGTCGCCTTTTTAACTTGTCTGTACCTGAACATGACGCTATGCGGTCTTATATCAAGGAATCATTGGAGAAGGGTCACATCAGACCATCCTCTTCACCCTTAGGGCCGGTTTTTTCTTTGTGGCCAAAAAAGATGGTTCATTAAGGCCGTGTATTGATTATCGTCTCTTGAACAATATTACTGTGAAATATCAATACCCGTTACCCTTGATTTCTGACCTGTTTTCCAGGGTGAAAAACGCTACTTGGTTTACCAAGCTTGACCTCAGGGGGGCGTATAACCTTATTCGCATTAAGCACGGGGATGAATGGAAGACGGCATTCAATACCCCTGAAGGGCATTTTGAGTACCTAGTGATGCCCTTTGGGCTCACTAATGCTCCTTCCGTCTTCCAGTCCTTCATGAATGACATTTTCAGGGATTTTGTGGACAAATTTCTGATTGTTTATTTGGATGATATCTTGATTTTTTCTAATGACTGGGACTCTCATGTGAAACATGTTCGAACTGTATTCCAGATTTTGAGAGAGAATGCTCTGTATGTGAAGGGATCAAAGTGTCTTTTTGGCGTACAGAGGATCTCATTTCTGGGATTCATTTTGTCCCCATCTGTTATTGAAATGGACCCGGTCAAGGTTCAGGCCATCTGTGATTGGGTCCAACCTACTTCATTAAAGGCTCTTCAGAGATTTTTGGGTTTTGCTAATTTTTATCGTAAATTTATTGGTAATTTCTCGGTTATTGTTAAACCATTAACTGATTTGACCAGAAAGGGTTCTGATGTGGTGAATTGGCCTCCTGAGGCAGTCTCTGCATTTCAGGAACTTAAGCAGAGATTCACTTCTGCTCCTGTTCTACGGCAGCCTGATGTTTCTCTGCCATTTCAGGTGGAGGTTGATGCCTCTGAAATTGGGGCAGGTGCCGTTTTGTCCCAAAAAGATCCAGAGACCTCTAAAAGTAACCCTTGTGCCTTTTTCTCTCGAAAATTTTCTCCTACTGAACGTAATTATGACGTGGGTAATCGGGAGTTATTGGCCATGAAGTGGGCTTTTGAAGAGTGGAGACATTGGCTGGAGGGAGCCAAACATCAGGTGGTGGTCCTTACGGACCATAAGAATCTGGTCTATCTGGAATCTGCCAAGCGACTCAATCCTAGACAGGCCAGGTGGGCCTTGTTTTTCACACGTTTTAATTTTGTGGTTTCCTTTCTTCCTGGCACTAAGAATGTTAAGGCGGATGCCCTCTCGAGGAGTTTCCTTGCGGACTCTCCTGAGTTATCTGATCCTTCTGTTATTTTGAAAGAGGGTGTAGTTCTTTCCGCCATCTCGCCCAATTTGAGACTTGCTCTGGAGGGGTGTCAGGAGGATAGGCCCGAGCGCTGCCCTGTTGGAAAATTGTTTGTCCCAGACCAATGGAAAAGAGTGTGATGTTTGAGATTCATTGTTCCGCATTGGCTGGGCATCCCGGAATTTTTGGTACCAGAGACTTGGTTAGTCGGTCCTTTTGGTGGCCTACCTTGTCTCGTGATGTCAGGGAATTTGTGCAGTCCTGCGGGACTTGCTCTCGCTCCAAGCCTTGCTCTCGCTCTAGTGGTTTGTTGATGCCATTGCCTGTGCCCAAGAGACCATGGACCCATATCTCTATGGATTTCATTTCCGATCTTCCTGTTTCTCAGAGAATGACCACCATCTGGGTAATTTGTGATAGGTTTTCCAAAATGATACATCTTGTGCCATTACCTAAGTTGCCTTCCTCCTCTGAATTGGTGCCGTTGTTCCTTCAGCACGTGGTTCGTTTACACGGCATTCCTGAGAACATTGTGTCTGACAGAGGAGTCCAGTTTGTTTCCAGATTTTGGAGGACTTTTTGTTCTAAACTGGGTGTTCAATTGTCTTTCTCCTCGGCATTTCATCCTCAGACCAATGGTCAAACTGAGAGAACAAACCAGACATTGGAGACTTATCTAAGATGCTTTGTGTCTGCTGATCAGGATGACTGGGTCTCTTTTTTGCCTTTGGCTGAGTTTGCTCTTAATAATAGGGCTAGCTCTGCCACTTTGATGTCTCCGTTTTTCTGTAATTCTGGGTTTCACCCTCGATTTTCTTCAGGACAGACGGAGGCTTCTGTCTGTCCAGGTGTTGACTCTGTTGTGGAGCGTATGCAACAGATTTGGGACCAGGTAGTGGAGCGGTTGTCCCTCTCTCAGGAGAAGGCCCAGCGGTTTGCTAACCGGCATAGGACTGATGGTCCTCGGTTTAATGTGGGGGACTTGGTCTGGTTGTCCTCAAGGAATATTCCTATGAGAGTAGCATCTCCTAAATTTAAGCCTAGGTTCATTGGACCTTATAAGATCATGGAGATTATTAATCCTGTTTCTTTTCGTTTGCTTCTTCCAGGGACATTTAAGATCCATAACGTGTTCCACAAGTCCTTGTTGAAGAGGTTTGTTGAGCCAGTGGTTCCTGCTGCTGTGCCTCCTGACCCTGTTTTGGTTGAGGGCAATCTGGAGTATGTGGTTGAGAAAATATTGGATTCTCGTTTTTCTAGACGGAAACTCCAGTATTTGGTTAAATGGAGAGGTTATGGTCAGGAGGACAATTCTTGGGTGTTTGCTTCGGACATCCATGCTGGGAGACTTATCCGTGCGTATCATAGAACTCATCCTGACCGACCTGGTTGCTCAAATGAGGGTTCGGTGACCCCTCCTCAAGGGGGGGGTACTGTTGTGAATGGGTTTGAGATGAGTTCTGAGCAGAGGCTCCCTCTGGTGGTTACAAGCGGTGCTAGTGAAGATTGTGAGGACTGGGAATCAGGTGTTACTGACTGGTCTTATATAAGGGAGTCATTTTCCCATCAGGGTTGCCGGTGATCAATTGTTCTGGTCTGAATCCTTCATTCCAGTTTCCCTTGTAGCCTGCTGTGTCGTGTCTGCATCTCCTGCTAACAGATAAGACTTTTTCTTCTTTTGTGTTTGTGCTATATTTTTGCATTTTGTCCTGCACTTCTTTGGGGGCCTTCAGGGTCCCCTCCGGGGGCTTCTGCCCTCTCAGTTTAGTTCAGCCACTGATGTTTGTACTTTTGCTTTTTCCAGTTTTTTCAGTGGCTGCTGTTTTGATTTTGTTACACCAGAGAGCTAATTTAGGTGGTAGAGGTCGTGTGATCTCAGGTGATTTTGAAATTAGTAGAGTTGGTGCTTTTCAGGGTTTTCTGGGATTGCAGTAAGTACCCTTCCTATCCTTTTCTATTTAGATAGTTTGGGCCCCAGCGTTTGCTCATACTATTTTCTATCTGTGTCTGTAGTTCCTCTTGTCTAACCGCCATTACATGTTTGGGGGCTTTCTATTATCTTTGGGGTTCTGCTCCGGGGCAGATAGCTTTCCTATTTCTATCTTTAGGTGTAGTTAGTTTCTCAGGCTGTGACGAGGCGTCTAGGACCAACGTAGGAACGCTCCACGGC
The DNA here is from genome assembly GCA_033576555.1 of Oophaga sylvatica. Classification (NCBI taxonomy): domain Eukaryota; kingdom Metazoa; phylum Chordata; class Amphibia; order Anura; family Dendrobatidae; genus Oophaga; species Oophaga sylvatica. The sequence goes on from JARQOD010000001.1 coordinate 315,098,470, forward strand.
TGCCTCTAGTTGTGGTGGTTAGTCAGGGTACTGCAATCTCATAGATTCCAACTGCTCTGGTGTATTTCCTTTTTTACCTGCACTCCTCAGCTACCGAAACATAACAGGAAAGAACAATGACAGGGATGTGAGGGAAAGAACAATGAGGGGACGTGGGGGAGAGGACAATGAGGGGATGTGGGGGAAAGTACAATGAGGGGATGTGGGGGAGAGGACAATGAGGGGATGTGGGGGAGAAGACAATGATGTGAGTGGGGAGAGAAACATGATGGAAGTGGGGAGAGGAACATGATGGTTGTGGGGAGAGGACAATGATGGGGATTTGGGGGGGCAATGAGGTGATGAGGGGGAGAGAAAGGACAATTATGTGATTGGGGAAAGGACAATGATGAGGTTGGGAGAGAACAATGATAGGAGTGGGGGAGACTGAACTGATGGGACTGTGAGAGAGAACACTGATGGGAGTGGGTTAGAGGACAATGATGGGAGTGAGGAAGAGGACAAAGATAGGAGTGGGGGAAAGGACAATGAAGGAAGTTGGGAGAAAACAATGGTGGGAGTGGCAAGAGAATAATGATGGTGAGTGTGGAGAGGACAATGATGTGAGTGGGCAGAGGACAATGATCACTGTGAGGGAGACTAAATTGATGGGAGCAGGGGAGAGAACAATGATGGGAGTGGGGGAGAGAACAATGATGGGTTTGGGGAAAGGACAATGTTGGGAGTGGGGGAGAGGACAATGATGGATGTGGGGGAAAGGACAATGATGGAGATGTGAGGGAGAGGACAATGAAGGGATGTGGGGGAGAGGACAATGATGGGATGGGGAGAGGACAATGATGGATGTGGAAGTGAGGGCTAGGGATGAGCGAACTTGTTCAGAAAACATTCGCGAATCTCAAATTCAGCACGAATGTAGCACATTTGAATTCGTGTTAGGTTTCACAAACATTTTTACTCAAGGTCGACGAAATTTGATCATAGTTTGGCAAATCATTGCCCTTCCACTAATGCTTTTGTTATTATTTTGGCTCGGATAGTGGTGCTTTATGATGAGCATAGGGGGTGGAGGGATGTGTTTGATGAGGGGAGGAGGCGTGGAGAGTTTAGAGGAGTGGCACGCTCTTTTTTTCCCCTTAATTTTATGTGTGTTGATTCGGCAGCCAATTAGAGTGCAGAAACCATCCACAACCTCATGACACAAGGTCTTTTGTGATTGGCTGCCAAAGTCACATGTCTCTGGCCATATAAAAAGCTGACATCTTGCTGGTGCCGTATTCTCAGTGTCACAGTGCAGAGAAGCTGGTTCTGCTAGTGCTGCAAGTGAACATGTCAGTTAGCTAGACAGGATCCTGTCCTGTGTGAAATAGATCGTCCAGCATCCAACTAGATTGTGCAAAAACTGTATTGCAGTCTCAGGAGGCCACATTTGCTAATCCAAATTATTTGTGATAAAACTGTTTCAGTTACAAATCAGAAGGCCAGATTTCCACTTAAAAATTGTAAGCCTAGTATTGGGGTGCAGCCAGGAGGCCCAATAAGCTAATCCAAATCATTTGTGGTAAAACTGTGTTTCAGTGCGAAATCAGAAGGCCACATTTCCTTTTAAAAATCGTTAGGTATAGTGTTGCTCAGGCACATTATCTAAGAAAATAAAAAAGTGATTATTCATTTAGTGACAGGTGTCATACAACATGAGTGGGAAAAAGAGAAGGTTGTGGTGGAATAGGCTTAGTGTTCGATGTTTACGTGGGTTATGTGTTAATGTTAATGAAAGCTCAACTGAACAAACACCGTCTTGTCCTATCCAAAGACCACTGACAAAATCTGTTACTGGACCGGCTACTCCACTCCCTTTCTTTGACAGCCACACAGCTCAGCAGGTGGTAAGCACTGCATCAAGTGGCTTTGGCATCCAAAGGCTTGCGTGACAAACCTCTGTATCTAACACTTCCTCCACTGATTCTGCTTCCTCCACCTTTGCCCTCAACACCTCCTTAATGAGACACACGTTTCAGTGCAGAGAGAATTCCCCCCCACCTCCATACTGCGCAGCCAGGGCTCACTTTAATCAGGCAGTGTTTAAATTAATATTCCTTGGAGATCGCAGTTACACAACGCAAGAATTGAGGACATCTATCCAGGCCGAGATTGAGCAATGGCTATCTCCACTGAACTTGGAGCCAGGGTAGGCTGTGTGCAACAATGGTGCAAACCTGGTTGTTGTGAATGTGCTAGAAATGAATTCTGAGCAGAAGCTCCCTCTGATGGTTACAAACAGTACTGAACTAATCAATGAAGATTGTGAAGATTGGCGATCAGGTGTTACTGACTGGTCTTATATAAGGGAGGTTCCCTCCCATCAGGGTTGCCGGTGATCAATTGTTCTGGTCTCAACTTTTGTTCCTGGTTCACATTGAAGCTTGCTGTTTCGTGCCTGCATCTTCTGCTATCAGATAAGACATTTTCTTCTTTTAGTTTTTTGTGCTTGCTTTTTGCATTTTTTCCTGCACTTCTGTGGGGGTCTGCCAGGTCCCCTCCGGGGGCTTGTGCTCCTCTCAGTTTTGTTCAGCCAGTTGTTTGTTCATTTGCCTTTTCCAGTTTTTTCTGTGGCTGCGGCTTAGTTTTGTTACACCAGAGAACTAATTTAGGTGGTAGAGGTCGTGTGATCTCAGGTGTTTTTGCAATTAGTGTGTTGGTATTTTTTTAGGGTTTTTTTGGATTACAGTAAGTGACCTTCCTATCCTTTTCTGTCTAGGAAGATTGGGCCCCAACGTTTGCTCATACTATTTTCTGTCTGTGTCTGTATTTCCTCTTGACTAACCGCCATTACATGTTTGGGGGCTTCCTATGTTCTTTGGGGATCTGCTCCGGGGCTTATAGTTTTCCTCTTTCTATCTTTAGGTGTAGTTAGCTTCTCAGGCTGTGACGAGGCGTCTAGGACCAACGTAGGTACGCTCCACGGCTGCCTCTAGTTGTGGTGGTTAGTCAGGGTACTGCAATCCAATAGATTCCAACCTCTCTGGTGTATTGCCTTTTTGCCTGCTCTCCTCAGCTACCAAATCATAACAGTATCATAACTGAAAATTATATGGTACTCACAGAAGGGAAAAAAAAGTGTGGAAAAAGAAAAAGAAAAAGGTTGTCAGTGTTGTCAGAGATTTTTTATTTTTTTTTCCCTCTGTATCTCTGGGTGCTGAGGAGGATTTTTTTTTCTCTCAATAGAGTTTGCACAGTTGTCTGGCCGTGTGGATCAGCTTGCCACTGAAGTTCGGAGTATTGCTATCTATCTTGCTAGGTTGCCTGTTGTGGAACCTAGGATCCCCATGCCAGATTTGTTTTTGGGGGATCGAGCTAAATTTCTGAATTTCAAAAATAACTGTAAGTTGTTTTTTGCCTTAAAACCTAAGTCCTCAGGGAACGCAGCACAGCAGGTTCAAATTGTCATCTCTCTCCTGCGCGGCGATCCTCAGGATTGGGCTTTTTCCCTGACACCTGGGGACCCTGTTATGAGTAATGTTGATGCATTTTTTCTGGCTCTGGGGTTATTGTACGATGAACCTAATGTCACTGATCAAGCTGAAAAAACCTTGTTGGCATTAAATCAGGGGCTTGAGGACGCTGAGTTATACTGTCAGAAATTTCGAAAGTGGGCAGTCCTGACCAAATGGAATGATGATGCTTTGGCAGCCCTTTTTCGGAAGGGTCTGTCAGAGAATGTAAAAGATGTTATGGTGGGATTCCCTGCTCCCTCTGGCCTCAATGATTCTATGTCATTAGCGATTCAAATTGACAGACGTTTGCGTGAGCGTAGAGGTATGCGTGGAATGGTGTTGCCTTGTGGACCAGCTTCTGGGCCCATGCAGTGTGATGGAGTGGCTTCTGGGGCACAGCGTCAGGATTTTCGAAAACGCAATGGGTTATGTTTCTACTGTGGTGATGCCTCTCATGCTATTTCAGTCTGCCCTAAGCGGGGAAGACGTTTTGCACGTTCAGTTGTCTTGGGTAGTGTTCAGACTAAATTTTTGTTGACTTTTACCCTGATTTGCTCCCTGTCCACATTTTCTGCTCAGGCTTTTGTTGATTCGGGAGCAGCTATTAACCTGATGGATTTTGATTTTGCTAAACGTTGTGGGTAGTGTTGAGCGATATTGCTCGATATCTAAAAATATAGTATCGAAATTGTATCGCCGATAGCACTAAATATCGTCGATATCCGATTACGATACCGGAAGTCCAATGTAAGTCTATGGGAACCAAATATCGAAATTAAAAAAAAACATTCTTGCCTTGTTGGTTAATTGTACATGAAGGAAAACAACAAAGACTAATGTAGAATGTATTGGGGGAGGTTGAGGAGACAATAAAGGCATACATGTTTAACCCAATGCATTGGAATAGCATTAATATATTTTTTTTTGGAAATACGTTTGGATTGACTAACAAATTGACAATGTTGTTAACCTTTTTTCTATTTTGGCAAATATGTATGTTTCACAACTTCCATGCTCTTCACCTTTTTAACTTTTGCCAGTGCCACACTTTCTCCTTCATAATCTTCAGCAGCAGCATCATCTTTCTCATCAAATTATTCTTCATCTTCACCTACTTAATCTTCTTCTTAAACTTCTTGCTATTCATGTTTTTGTTTACATTACTCATATTGTTATTATTAAACTAATTAATCTTCTTCATATTCAAATTCTTCATCTTCTTCATCTTCTTCATCATATTCTTATTTGTGACAGAGATTCCTGTACTTGTAATCTGTAAAAGTATGAATTGTTCATCCTTCCGTTCTTGCTGTCACAAAAGATTTAAATTACAACAGTATTTGTCCGTGTTCAGTTTAGCCTGCAGCAGCAGGCATTTTCCAGGGGCACCACGAGGAGGAACGGACTCACCCCCATACACTGCTTAGTCTTCTTCTGCTTAGAATTTAGAGCATATATTTTGCTCTTCATTTTGGTCTTATACTTCATGTTCTTCTGCTTTTTGATCTTTTGCTTATTGTTCTTCTGTCTCTTTTTCTGTATCTTGTAGTTTGTCTTAACCTTCTTTGTCCTGTTGGTGATCTTCTTCTGGGTAATCTTTTATTTCTTCTTTGTGATGGTGTTCAGGCTGGTTGGCTTCATGCTCGTCTGTCACGCGGTCTTATGATATGTGTACGATGTCAGTAAACTATTCTTAAAAGAACAACACTCTATACAACATATAGATTAGCAACATCAGCATGTAAATATAGAATAGATTTACCTGACACGATATCCGTTGAACTCAGGGTTAATCTTGAGGACTTGATACACTGTCACAGGAAAGAGGAGGACCGGGGGTCTAACCTGACCCTAAACTGGGGTCCTAACTAATCCCTCACCTTGGAGGTACTGATAATGATTCAGAGGTCCAAGTCTCCAGCCTAACCCTGTCTCCTATCAGTCCCTGAACCCTGTAATCAGTCCTAAGAAGGATTCTGATTACCACCAAAGGGATATGGGCTGATCTCTGCTAAATACACAGATTAGACATATAAGACAGACTGGAGAAAACACAGACTTGCATACACACTCAAACACAGAACGAACATAAATGATCTGGGATATTAAACTCTAAGCAAGGTGAGCTTAAAACAACTAAGGAGCTCTTTAACTTAAGTCTATACAGATACAATCCTATCTGTGGTCTGCATGAAGAATTTCACTGGCAACTCCCAACACAGACAACCAGAGATTTAAAGGAAACCAATCAACAAATAATTAATTGCAGCCGGAAGAAACTGCACCCAGTCCAGAACTGAGCACAGACAGAATTAACTCCCTAACTGCAAAACACAAAGAAACAGCAACTCAGCTGTGAGAAGTCAGAATGTGCAACGCGACGATCTTCGTGGCGATGCACACATGACAGTACCCCCCTTCTACGAGGGGCCTCCGGACCCTCAGGGCCAGGTTTGCCCGGGTGAGTTCTGTGGAAGGTCCGCACCAAACGATCTGCGTTAATGTCAGACGCAGGAACCCACGTCCTCTCCTCTGGACCATACCCCTTCCAATGCACCAAGTACTGAAGGGACCGGCGATTCAGACGTGAGTCAATGATCTTTGACACTTGAAACTCCAAGTTACCATTGACCACCACTGGAGGAGGAGGTAGAGGTGATGGTATGACTGGTGCCACGTACCTCTTAAGTAATGACTTGTGGAACACATTGTGGATTTTAAACGTAGGAGGGAGGTCCAGACGAAATGCCACAGGATTAATTATGGAACTGATCCTGTACGGCCCGATGAATCTGGGGCCCAGCTTCCAGGAGGGAACTTTAAGTTTTATATTCCTGGTAGACAACCATACCAGATCGTTCACATTAAGATCTGGACCAGAAACTCTCCTCCTATCAGCCATACGTTTATAACGGTTCCCCATAGCACTCAGATTATTCAATACACCTCTCCACACTGAAGCAAGTGACGACGAGAAACGCTCCTCCTCAGGAACCCCAGAAGGGCCCCCCCATTGAATGTACAAAACTGGGGATGAAAACCATATGCCCCAAAAAACGGGGACTTACCAGTGGACTCGCTCCGCCTGTTGTTAAGAGCGAACTCTGCCAGAGGCAAGAAAGAAGACCAGTCCTCCTGGTTCTCTGAGACAAAACACCGAAGATAAGTCTCTAGGCTTTGATTCAGACGCTCTGTCTGACCATTGGTCTGCGGATGAAAAGCCGAGGAAAATGACAATTGCATCCCCCGACGTAAACAAAATGCCCTCCAAAACTTGGACACAAACTGAGACCCCCTATCTGACACCACATCAGAAGGCAACCCCTGAAGTCTCACAATCTCCCCAATGAACACCTGCGCCAGAGTTTTAGCATTAGGGAGGGCAGGAAGAGCAATGAAATGTGCCATCTTACTGAACCTGTCAACAACCACCAGTATGACAGTCTTCCCTGACGACTGAGGAAGGTCCGTGATGAAGTCCATAGACAAATGAGTCCATGGACGCTCCGGAAGTTTCAAGGGTAAGAGGGTCCCAGACGGACGGGTATGAGGGGTCTTAGAGCGAGCACAAACCCCACAGGACGCGACAAAAGTTAAAACATCTTTATTAACGTTAGGCCACCAAAACCGGTGAGAAAGGAGATCTAAAGTAGCCTTACTCCCTGGATGTCCTGCTAAAGCAGAATTATGATGTGCCTCAATAACCTTTTGTCTCAACTGATTTGGGACAAACAGTCTCCCTGGAGGTCCTGCAGGGGCGTCCCCTGAGCCTCTAACACCTCCTCCTCAAGCTCAGAACATACAGCCGACACTACCACCCCCTCCTGAAGGATAGGAATCGGGTCATCCATTTTCCCGGCCCCTGGGAAACTGCGAGACAAGGCATCCGCCTTAACATTCTTAGATCCAGGGCGATAAGTGACAACAAAATTAAACCTGGTAAAAAACAACGACCATCGAGCTTGTCTGGAATTCAGACGCTTAGCAGATTCCAAATACAGCAGGTTCTTGTGATCAGTAATGACGGTGACCGGGTGGACTGCCCCCTCCAAAAAGTGACGCCATTCTTCAAAAGCCAACTTAATGGCCAAAAGTTCCCTATTGCCGATATCATAATTCCTTTCGGCGGACGACAATTTTTTAGAAAAGAAAGCGCACGGATGCCATTTACCAGGGGACGGACCCGGGACAATATTGCACCCACCCCTACGTCAGACGCGTCCACCTCCACAACGAAGGCTGTGATGCATCTGGTTGGATGAGAACGGGTGCCGAAGCAAAACATTTTTTCAAAGAGGAAAAAGCTTGGCAAGCTTTGTCCGACCATTTAGAAAAATCCGTCCCTTTTCTTGTCATGTCAGTGAGAGGTTTGACAACAGATGAGAAATTACAAATAAATTTCCGGTAGTAGTTAGCAAACCCCAGAAAACGCTGCAGAGCCTTAAGATCCTCTGGCTGATCCCATTCAAGCACTGCTCTCACCTTTTCAGGGTCCATATGGAAACCGGAGGCTGACACCAAGAAACCCAAAAACTGAAGTTCCTGTACGGCGAATACACACTTTTCCCATTTGGCGTATAGTTTATTGTCTCGCAAGATCTGCAACACCTGTCTCACATGCTCCTGGTGAGACACAAGATCTGGTGAGTAAATTAAAATGTCATCCAAATATACGACCACAAACAGCCCCACCAGATGACGAAAAATGTCATTAACAAAATGTTGGAATACTGCTGGTGCAGTAGTCAGACCAAAAGGCATGACAAGGTTCTCATAATGTCCCTCCGGCGTGTTAAACGCCGTTTTCCACTCATCCCCCTCTTTTATCCTAATCAGATTATACGCCCCCCTGAGATCCAATTTAGAGAACCATTTGGCGCCAACAATTTGATTGAAGAGATCAGGAATCAGAGGGAGTGGATACGGATCTCGAACAGTAATCCGATTAAGTTCGCGGAAATCCAAGCAAGGGCGTAGGCCTCCATCTTTTTTCTTCACAAAGAAGAACCCCGCGGCCACTGGGGAAGATGAAGGTCTAATATGCCCTTTGGCCAGACTTTCCGAAATATAATCTTTCATAGCCTGCCTCTCAGGACCAGAAAGGTTATATAACCTAGCTTTAGGTAACTTAGCATCAGGAAGTAAATTAATAGAGCAGTCATACACGCGATGAGGATGCAACTCCTGACACCCCTCCTCAGAGAACACATCCCCAAAGTCCTCCAAAAAGGAGGCAAAGTACTAGGCACGACCGCACTGATGACTGTGTTCATGCAGTTACTTTTGCAAAACTCACCCCATTGGCTTATATCTCTGGACTGCCAATTAATCACAGGGTTATGTTTAACCAACCAAGGAAGTCCCAACACAATAGGAGTAGGTAGACCCTCCAACACATAACAAGATAATAGTTCCCTATGTATTGCCCCTACCCGAAGGTCAATGTTATGAACCTCATGAACAAAGCTACCTTGGCCGAGAGGCCTGGCGTCAATGGAGAATATAGGGATCGGTTTGACCAATACACTCAGATGCATACCTTGAGCCTGAGCAAACTGAGCGTCAACCAGATTAGCCCCGGACCCACTATCAAGAAGAACAGAAAATCTCTCCACTCTCGTACCAACCACCACCTCCACTGGTACAAGGAACTGAGAAGAACTAGCGGACGAAATACATACTCCCAGGTTGTCGTCCACCACACAACCTGGGATTAACAGTTTTCCGGCGACTTTTTGCTCAACAAGGCACGGGATGGACATCCCTCAACAAAATGTCCCTCTTTCCCGCAGAAGAAACACCTTCTAGTCCTGCGGCGTACCGCCAATCCCCTCCTACGAAATGATGTCCCTCCCAACTGCATAGGCTCCTCCGAACAGACAAGGGGAACCTCAACATAAGGGACTTTAGTAGTAGGTGGAGTAACAACAGGGGGCGGAGTTACCTCGCACCTCTCCCGGAGCCGTCTATCAGTACGGATAGCTAGGGCCATAGCAGCCTCCAGTGATGGAGGAGAATCATACTGAGCCAAAACGTCCTTTAATTTGTCAGAAAGCCCATGACAAAACTGGCTTCTAAGAGCTGGGTCATTCCACTGAGTATCTGTGGCCCATCTACGGAACTCAGAAGCAAATTCCTCCGCCGGACGATCTCCCTGCTGTATCTTACGTAATTTTGTCTCAGCAAGAGAGACCCGATCTGGGTCATCATATACCAAACCCAGGGCAGTAAAAAATCGATCTACTGACTGTAGAGCCGGGGATCCCGGAGGAAGGGAGAAGGCCCAGGATTGAGGGTCCCCTTGTAGGAGCGAGATAACAATTCCCACTCTCTGCTCTTCACTCCCTGATGATCGAGGCCGAAGCCGAAAATACAATTTACATGCTTCCCTGAAGGTAAAAAATTTGTCTCGCCCACCAGTGAACCTGTCCGGGAGAGCTACTTTAGGTTCAAATCTGGTTTGCTCCGAGGGAGACAAAACTTTGGACTTAATGTCCGTCAGCTCCATGGATAATCCCTGCAACTGCAGAGCCAGCTGGGCTACTGGATCCATGGCAACTGGGAATAATTTTATGGGCCAGTGAAAATGTCACGCGGTCTTATGATATGTGTACGATGTCAGTAAACTATTCTTAAAAGAACAACACTCTATACAACATATAGATTAGCAACATCAGCATGTAAATATAGAATAGATTTACCTGACACGATATCCGTTGAACTCAGGGTTAATCTTGAGGACTTGATACACTGTCACAGGAAAGAGGAGGACCGGGGGTCTAACCTGACCCTAAACTGGGGTCCTAACTAATCCCTCACCTTGGAGGTACTGATAATGGTTCAGAGGTCCAAGTCTCCAGCCTAACCCTGTCTCCTATCAGTCCCTGAACCCTGTAATCAGTCCTAAGAAGGATTCTGATTACCACCAAAGGGATATGGGCTGATCTCTGCTAAATACACAGATTAGACATATAAGACAGACTGGAGAAAACACAGACTTGCATACACACTCAAACACAGAAGGAACATAAATGATCTGGGATATTAAACTCTAAGCAAGGTGAGCTTAAAACAACTAAGGAGCTCTTTAACTTAAGTCTATACAGATACAATCCTATCTGTGGTCTGCATGAAGAATTTCACTGGCAACTCCCAACACAGACAACCAGAGATTTAAAGGAAACCAATCAACAAATAATTAATTGCAGCCGGGAGAAACTGCACCCAGTCCCAGAACTGAGCACAGACAGAATTAACTCCCTAACTGCAAAACACAAAGAAACAGCAACTCAGCTGTGAGAAGTCAGAATGTGCAACCGCGACGATCTTCGTGGCGATGCACACATGACATCGTCGTCCTTGTTGTCGTCATCTTCTTCTGGGTGGTCTTTAATGTCGTCTAATTTCCGAGAAACAGCTGACGTTACTGGAACCCTGACGGGTATCAGATGGAGCAAGAGACAATGGAAGTAACGAGGACCACTTGACGGTGCTGGACCCCGGACGGGTAGCAGAAGGAAAAGAGGCAATGTCACAACCGAGTACCAGCTGACGTTACTGTGACACGGTTACTAAGCAGGAGGTACCTGTGCTCCAAAGCACTACCAAGGACCAGCAGACGTTGCTGGAACTCGGATACGGAGATGGAGGCACCTAGGCCAAAGGCACTGGGGAGAACCACTTGACGGTACTGGACCCCGGACGGGTAGCAGAAGGAAAAGAGGCAATGTCACAACCGAGTACCAGCTGACGTTACTGTGACACGGTTACTAAGCAGGAGGTACCTGTGCTCCAAAGCACTACCAAGGACCAGCAGACGTTGCTGGAACTCGGATACGGAGATGGAGGCACCTAGGCCAAAGGCACTGGGGAGAACCACTTGACGGTACTGGACCCCGGACGGGTAGCAGAAGGAAAAGAGGCAATGTCACAACCGAGTACCAGCTGACGTTATTGTGACACGGTTACTAAGCAGGAGGTACCTGTGCTCCAAAGCACTACCAAGGACCAGCAGACGTTGCTGGAACTCGGATACGGAGATGGAGGCACCTAGGCCAAAGGCACTGGGGAGAACCACTTGAGGTACTGGACCCCGGACGGGTAGAAGAACGCACCATGAAAATGTAAGTTGACAGGACGCAAGCCGTCCGCAGTTACCGAATCACACAGTCCTACAGTGGGTGCTTATCCTATTGTCACAATGGAAACCGCCTTTATTTACATATCCCACAGCACACATAGGAATCACCTAAACTGCAGGCACCATAGAGTCGGCTAACCCGAATGCAACACGACAGCACAACTTATTGGAGGATAATTGACGTTCACACTGCCAGGAAACAGCTGTCGTGCTGTAACCAGGCTGGCCAGGAGTCAGTACCCCTGCCAATTACTTACGAGCAACAAATGGCGGTGTTGTAGCCCAGGGAGTAGAGTTCAGGTGGTAGAAAGATGAACATAACAGGAGACATGGAAAACGTTGCCAAACAGTTATTTAATCTGAAAACGGACAGGCAAATTCAGGTGAGATCCATGCCTTGTTCATTTTCAGAAAAGTAAGCCGGTCTACATTCTCTGAGGATAGTCGCATGCGACGGTCTGTTACTACACCACCTGCAGCACTAAAGACTCGCTCAGATAATACACTGGCAGCAGGGCAAGCCAGCACCTCCAATGCATACTGGCTAAGCTCTGGCCATGTATCCAACTTAGAGACCCAAATTTGAAAGGGGAAGAGGCATCTGGGAGTACACTTAGAGGTAAAGCCAAGTAGTCTGTCACCATCTTACGGAAACGTTTCTTCCTGGTGACTGAAGCCGTCTCGGATGGTGTAGACCTTGCTGGCGCTGTCACAAAACTTTGCCACATTTGTAACATACAGTTCTTGCCCTGTGCAGAGGCGCTGCTTCTGATCCCTCTTGTTGTAGAGGTGTCTACACTGCCTCGACGCACAGAGCTGCTTTGTAAAGCAGTAGCAGCAGCAGCAGCAGCACCTCTCTCGGCTGGAATGTACAACAGTATGGATTGCACCAGTGTGTCTTGGTACTCCTGCATTTTACGGTCCCGGTTCACCGGTGTGATGAGGGTTTGTAAGTTGTCCCGGTAGCGAGGGTCTAGGAGGGTGTACACCCAATAATCTGACGTGCTGAGAATGTGGGCGATGCGGCGGTCGTTTCTCAGGCACTGAAGCATGAAATCAACCATGTGCTGCAGACTCCCAACTGGCCAACAAAGGCTGTCCTCTGGAAGAGGCGTCATCTCTGCCTCCTCTGCATCACCCCACCCTCGCTCTACATACTGACTAGAGCGTTGTGTACCTCCCTCTGTAGGGATTTCTTCCTCCTCCATTGACTCCTCCTCCTCATCCTCCTCACAAAGTGAGCCCTGCCCAGCCCTTTGTGAGGAAGCACGTTGCGCTGACTGTCCTGAAGGTAATTGAATTTGTGACTCCTCATCCTCCACCTCTTCCAAAACCTCTTCCTTTAGTGCTTTCAGTGATTTCTGAAGCAGGCAGATAAGGGGGACAGTCATGCTGACTAGTGCATCATGTGCACTCGCCATCCGCGTTGAGACATCAAACGCCCGCAAAACGTCGCAGATGTCCTTCATAGAGGCCCACTCAGTAGTGGTGAAGTGTGAACGGCGCAAATTGCGAGTTGATTGCGCCTGTTGCAGCTGATACTCCATTACTGCTGGCTGCTGCTCACACAACCGCTCCAACATATGTAACGTGGAATTCCACCTGGTGGGTACGTCACATATGATGCGATGTTCAGGAAGGCGAAATCTGACTTGCAGAGCTGCAATGCGCGATCTGGCCATGCTGGAACGTCGCAAGTGAGCGCACTCTAGGCGGACCTTGTGCAGCAGTGCATCAAGATCCGGATAGTCCCTCAAAAAACTCTGCACGACCAAGTTCAGCACATGTGCCAGACATGGTATGTGAGTGAGGTTGCCAAGGCCCAGAGCTGCCACCAGATTTCGGCCATTGTCACACACTACCAAGCCTGGCTGGAGATTAGCTGACGAAAACCACACATCGCTCTCCTGCTTGATGGCATCCCAGAGCTCCTGCGCTGTGTGGCTTCGATTCCCCATGGGAATTAATTTCAGTACGGCCTGTTGACGTTTGGCCATGGCTGTGCTCATATCGGTCGCAACAGGTGAGCGTTCACGGGTCCATGTGGAGGTGTACCGTGACGGCTCGTGCAGCGATGATTCTGAGGAACTGGAGTAGGAGGAGGAATCAATGTGCACAGACTGGATTCCTGCAATCCTTGGAGTTGGCAGAACACGTACAGCGCCACTGGCAAGATCTGTACCCGGCTCCACAACATTGACCCAATGGGCAGTGAGGGAAAGGTATCGTCCCTGGCCATGGGTACTGGTCCACGCATCGGTGGTCAGGTGGACCCTGCTACTGACGGCGTTTAGTAGCGCATGTTTAATGTTTCCCTCTACATGTTTTTGCAGAGCAGGGACAGCTTGCCTGCTGAAATAAAATCGGCTTGGCACATTATATTGTGGGACTGCCAATGCCATAAAGTTCCTGAAACTGTCAGTCTCCACCAGCCTGAATGACAGCATTTCAAGGGACAGGAGTTTTGCAAGGCCAGCATTCAGAGCCTGTGCTCGTGGCTGGTTTGCCGAGTATGGCCGTCTTTTATCCCATGCCTGTGTTACCGATGGCTGTTTTTTGTTCTGGGAGTGTGACGATGACTGTGAACTTGCTGCAGTGGGTGGAATAACAGTTTCTCTATGGACAACAGTGACCGAGGTTCTTCCATGGAGATCCTGTGAGGAAGCCGAAACAGGTGTGTGAGAGCTGGAGGTAGAGGCTCGAACATGACCTAAAGATGTAGGTGCTGCTGTAGGTTGGCCTACATCTCCAGTGTGTCTTTGGAACTCAGCTACGTGCTTTGTCCGTACATGTGTCCACATATTTGTGGTATTCAGGTTCCTGCTATTTTTACCTCTTTTAACTTTTTGCTTACACAGCTTGCATTGAACATAGCAAATATCATGTACAAGTCTGTCAAAAAAGGACCACGCAGTGCAAGTCATGGGAGCGCCAATTTTGACAGTTCTAAGAGAACTGCTCCCAACAGGTGCCAAACTGGAGGCTACAGGCAAGCGAGTCTGCAGCCTACCTCTCCCTCCTCTTTGTACCGTTGGGACAATCTCTTCCTCAGAGCTGCTCCCACCACCTTCCTGTTGCTCACGCCATGTTGGGTCTCGGACTTCATCATCTCCACTACCCTCTTCCAACACCTGCTGCTGTTGGATGGTCTGGGCAGCACCATGCTCCACAAAACCTGGCACCTGAGTCTCATCATCATCATAAGATGCGTTCTGCGGTGTGCTGTCCATTGGCACTGGCTCACCCGCCTCTTCAGATTGAGAGAGACACAGCTGTTGCGCATCACTGCATACTCCCTCTTCTTCAAATTGCAGAATGCTGCTTGCCTGTGCCCGTGTTTGCGAGCCAACAGATTCTGAGAACAGAAGCAGAGACTCAGCTGTCTCCTGTACAGAACTCTCTGACTGCCTTGGCAATTTGACAGGCGGTGAACAGACAGATGGTTGCTCAACAGTGTTGTGTTCCTGAGAGGAGGTGGAAGGAATTGAAGTCAATGCATTGGCTGCCATCCAACCAACAACGGCTTCAATTTGTTCTTCCCGCAGCAGGGGGGCACGCCGAGCTCCTACCAAAGTGCGCATAAAGGAACGCTCACGGGGATAAATGGTGGATGCTGTGTCACTGAGGGCGGCAGCAGACACAGAATCCCCACGTCCTCTCCCTGCTGAAACTCCACGGCCACGACCACGTGCCTTACTCACTGACTTCTTCATCTTGGTAGATTGATAAAGAAAGTCAGAAAAGTTATAAGGCCTAAGTGTGGTTATTACGCAGAGACTGAAGTGAACACTGAAACACAACTGTCCACAATCTGTGAAAGGCTACTCCTTTGTCTACTTCTATAGTGTTTGCAACCAATGTATTGGATACGGATGGAAGCGCGTCACACTAATAGATTATATTTATTTTAAATGGAATGGAGCAGAACCAATTGGAGAGAAATGAAAAGGATGAGGCACTGAGACACGCTAAGCAGAGTACAAGCAGCAGTGCTTGAACAAGTAACTGGAGCGTGATGTGCACACAAAAAATAAAAAACACAGACTGAAGTGAACACTGAAACACAACTGTCCACAATCTGTGAAAGGCTACTCCTTTGTCTACTTCTATAGTGTTTGCAACCAATGTATTGGATACGGATGGAAGCGCGTCACACTAATAGTTAAATTGCATGGAGCTGCAAGAATTACACTGAAGGAAAAAAAAAATAGTCTGTGAGTGACACGTGCAGATGCCTACAGACAGCGTTGCATGCAGAGCAAACTGCAGCGTCACCTGCACTCACACACACCTTGCAGAGCTGTTAAAACAACACTGCAGGCAAAAGGAAGCTTTACACAGCGGTTGGTGCTAGCCTGCCTACAGCACAGTACACTAAATCGCAATCTCTAACTGTCCCTCAGAGTCAGCACAGCAGCGTTCTGTCCCTTACTGAATTCACACACAGTGACGCTAAAATGGCGGCGGCGCCTTTTATAGTGCATTCTGACATCATTTCAGCATCCAATCACAGCCATGCCATTAGTTAACATGACCGCAGCAGTACAGGATGTGCCCACACTTCTTAGGATTCCTCATTGGCTGACTAAAATCACATTGCCTCGCAAAGAATTATGGGAACTTCCGATTCCGGTATTCGATAAGACGAAAATATCGAAACGAATTATCGAAAGGCCGATAGAGCTAATATCGGCCAATAGCCGATATTTGCATTATCGTATCGCTCAACACTAGTTGTGGGTTTCCCTTGATACCCCTACGGAAGTCTATTCCCCTACTGGGGATCGATTCTACCCCTTTAGCTGAGAATAAACCCCAGTTCTCTACTCAGGTGATAATGAGGGTTGAACCTGATCATCAGGAGAGTTGCAAATTTTTGGTGCTGTATAATGTGCATGACATTATTGTACTAGGTTTCCCTTGGTTGCAGTCTCATAATCCTGTTTTGGATTGGAAATCTGTGTCTGTAACCAGTTGGGGCTGCCAATGTGTTAATGCCAACACTCCTGTTTTTTCTGCCTCCCCCCAGGCTCAGGATGTTCCTGACTTTTTGACTGATTTTTCTGATGTGTTTAGCGAAAGTAAATCTGCATCCTTGCCCCCCATTGAAGCTATGACTGCGCTATTGAATTAGTGCCTGGTAGTAAATTCCCTAAGGGTCGCCTTTTTAACTTGTCTGTACCTGAACATGACGCTATGCGGTCTTATATCAAGGAGTCATTGGAGAAGGGTCATATCAGACCATCCTCTTCACCCTTGGGTGCCGGTTTTTTCTTTGTGGCCAAAAAGGATGGTTCATTAAGGCCGTGTATTGATTATCGTCTCTTGAACAATATCACTGTGAAATATCAATATCCGTTACCCTTGATTTCTGACCTGTTTTCCAGGGTGAAAAGTGCTACTTGGTTTACCAAGCTTGACCTCAGGGTGGCATATAACCTTATTCGCATTAAGCACGGGGATGAATGGAAGACGGCATTTAATACCCCAGAGGGGCATTTTGAGTACCTAGTGATGCCCTTTGGGCTCACTAATGCTCCTTCCGTCTTCCAGTCCTTCATGAATGACATTTTCAGGGATTTTGTGGATAAATTTCTGATTGTTTATTTGGATGATATCTTGATTTTTTCCAATGATTGGGACTCTCATGTGAAACATGTTCCGACTGTGTTCCAGATTTTGAGAGAGAATGCTCTGTATGTAAAGGGATCAAAGTGTCTTTTTGGTGTACAGAGGATCTCATTTCTGGGATTCATTTTGTCCCCATCTGTTATTGAAATGGACCCGGTCAAGGTTCAGGCCATCTGTGATTGGGTCCAACCTACTTCATTAAAGGCTCTTCAGAGATTCTTGGGTTTTGCCAATTTTTATCGTAAATTTATTGGTAATTTTTCTGTTATTGTTAAACCATTGACTGATTTGACCAAGAAGGGTTCTGATGTGGTGAATTGGCCTCCTGAGGCAGTTTCTGCGTTTCAGGAACTTAAGCAGAGATTCACTTCTGCTCCTGTTCTACGGCAGCCTGATGTTTCTCTGCCATTTCAGGTGGAGGTTGATGCCTCTGAAATTGGGGCAGGTGCCGTTTTGTCCCAAAGAGATCCAGAGACCTCTAAAAGTAACCCTTGTGCCTTTTTCTCTCGAAAATTTTCTCCAACTGAACGTAATTATGACGTGGGTAATCGGAGTTATTGGCCATGAAGTGGGCTTTTGAAGACTGGAGACATTGGCTGGAGGGAGCCAAACATCAGGTGGTGGTCCTCACGGACCATAAGAATCTGATTTATCTGGAATCAGCCAAGCGACTTAATCCTAGACAGGCCAGGTGGGCCTTGTTTTTCACACGTTTTAATTTTGTGGTTTCCTTTCTTCCTGGCACTAAGAATGTTAAAGCGGATGCCCTCTCGAGGAGTTTCCTTGCTGACTCTCCTGAGTTATCTGATCCTGCTGTTATTTTGAAAGAGGGTGTGGTTCTTTCCGCCATCTCACCCAATTTGAGACTGGCTCTGGAAGGGTGTCAGGAGGATAAACCCGAACTCTGCCCTATTGGGAAATTGTTTGTCCCAGACGGTGGAAAAAGAGTGTGATGTCTGAGATTCATTGTTCCGCATTGGCCGGTCATCCCGGAATTTTTGGTACCAGAGACTTGGTTAGTCGGTCCTTTTGGTGGCCTAATTTGTCTCGTGACGTCAGGGAATTTGTGCAGTCCTGCGGTACTTGCTCTCGCTCCAAGCCTTGCTCTCGCCCTAGTGGTTTGTTGATGCCATTGCCTGTGCCCAAGAGACCATGGACCCATATCTCCATGGATTTCATTTCCGATCTCCCTGTTTCTCAGAGAATGACCGTTATCTGGGTGATTTGTGATAGGTTTTCCAAAATGATACATCTTGTGCCATTACCTAAGTTGCCTTCCTCCTCCGAATTGGTGCCTTTGTTCCTTCAGCACGTGGTTCGGTTACACGGTATTCCTGAGAACATTGTGTCTGACAGAGGAGTCCAGTTTGTTTCCAGATTTTGGAGGACTTTTTGTTCTAAACTTGGTGTTCAATTGTCTTTCTCCTCAGCTTTTCATCCTCAGACCAATGGACAAACTGAGAGAACAAACCAGACATTGGAGACTTATCTGAGATGCTTTGTGTCTGCTGATCAGGATGACTGGGTCTCTTTTTTGCCTTTGGCTGAGTTTGCCCTTAATAATAGGGCTAGCTCTGCAACCTTGATGTCTCCATTTTTCTGCAATTTTGGGTTTCACCTTCGATTTTCTTCAGGACAGACTGAGGCTTCTGTCTGTCCGGGTGTTGACTCTGTTGTGGAGCGTATGCAGCAGATTTGGGACCAGGTAGTGGAGAGGTTGTCCCTCTCTCAGGAGAGGGCCCAGCGGTTTGCCAACCGGCATAGGACTGATGGTCCTCGGTTTGAAGTGGGGGACTTGGTCTGGTTGTCCTCAAGAAATATCCCTATGAGAGTTGCATCTCCTAAGTTTAAGCCTAGGTTCATTGGACCTTATAAGATCATGGAGATTCTTAATCCTGTTTCCTTTCGTTTACTTCTTCCAGGGACATTTAAGATCCATAACGTGTTCCACAAGTCCTTATTGAAGAGGTTTGTCGAGCCAGTGGTTCCTATGGCTGTGCCTCCTGACCCTGTTTTGGTTGAGGGCAATCTGGAGTATGTGGTTGAGAAAATATTGGATTCTCGTTTTTCTAGACGGAAACTCCAGTATTTGGTTAAGTGGAGAGGTTATGGTCAGGAGGACAATTCTTGGGTGTTTGCTTCGGACATCCATGCTAGAAGACTCATCCGTGCGTATCACAGAGCTCATCCTGACTGACCTGGTTGCCCAAATGAGGGTTCGGTGACCCCTCCTCAAGGGGGGGTACTGTTGTGAATGTGCTAGAAATGAATTCTGAGCAGAAGCTCCCTCTGGTGGTTACAAACAGTACTGAAGTAATCAATGAAGATTGTGAAGATTGGCGATCAGGTGTTACTGACTGGTCTTATATAAGGGAGGTTCCCTCCCATCAGGGTTGCCGGTGATCAATTGTTCTGGTTTCAACTTTTGTTCCTGGTTAACATTGAAGCTTGCTGTTTCGTGCCTGCATCTTCTGCTATCAGATAAGACATTTTCTTCTTTTAGTTTTTTGTGCTTGTTTTTTGCATTTTTTCCTGCACTTCTGTGGGGGTCTGCCAGGTCCCCTCGGGGGGCTTGTGCTCCTCTCAGTTTTGTTCAGCCAGTTGTTTGTTCATTTGCCTTTTCCAGTTTTTTCTGTGGCTGCGGCTTAGTTTTGTTACACCAGAGAACTAATTTAGGTGGTAGAGGTCGTGTGATCTCAGGTGTTTTTGCAATTAGTGTGTTGGTATTTTTTTAGGGTTTTTTTGGATTACAGTAAGTGACCTTCCTATCCTTTTCTGTCTAGGAAGATTGGGCCCCAACGTTTGCTCATACTATTTTCTGTCTGTGTCTGTATTTCCTCTTGACTAACCGCCATTACATGTTTGGGGGCTTCCTATGTTCTTTGGGGATCTGCTCCGGGGCAGATAGTTTTCCTCTTTTATCTTTAGGTGTAGTTAGCTTCTCAGGCTGTGACGAGGCGTCTAGGACCAACGTAGGTACGCTCCACGGCTGCCTCTAGTTGTGGTGGTTAGTCAGGGTACTGCAATCCAATAGATTCCAACCTCTCTGGTGTATTGCCTTTTTTGCCTGCTCTCCTCAGCTACCAAATCATAACACCTGGTACTTTGCATGTCCTCGACCTGGAGGTACAGCAATTTCTAGATGTGCTGCTGCAGAAAGCACGGTCGCTGTGTGCTCATTTCCGCCACTGGCACCCCGCAGGTCATCGACTTGCATCAATACAGAGTTCTTTTGGCCAACGGGTTTACTGGTTTATATGCAATGTACTGACATGATGGTATTCCACTCTGCACATGTTGCAGCAACTGTGGCAGCAGCAATGAGCCCTGGTGCAGTATGTCCTTTTGCATAGCCTGGGCCAATACAGTACAGACATCGTGTAAATCACACTTGCAGAGTGGACACAGATAAATATCCTCAGCACACTTCTGCAGTTTTGAAATGACTACTACTAAGATGGATAGCGCTGACAATGCCATCATCAGCATCACTATTCTGGTCATCTAGATGCTGGATAACACTTTGAATAGTCTGCGTGAGAAGGTGGTGGTCAATGAGGAAGAGGTGGAAGCTGAGGAGGATGCAGAAGGGATAACAATATCTCTAAGTTTCGGACTGTTGTCGCACAGGCAGATGTCGTGAGAGGGTGGATTACAGTGATCGAGGAATGCTCCAGGTACCAAACTGTTAGTGAATGTGCAGGAGCCGAGGAACAAATTGAGGAGGATGACGAGGAAGAGGTGATGGACGGCTACAGTCAGGAGATGAAAAGGATAATTATCCCCTTTTTGTTGTCCGTGGTTGGCGAGAGGGGATGGAGGAAGCATCCTTGAGTGTTACCCCACCATCAACACTTCATGGACTGGGACCTCATAGATGCGCCTGACACATAACATGATGCCCGTATACTTAGGGTTAGAAATAGTGCTGACTACTGGGTTGCCACTCTGTTAGATCCACGGTACAAGTGTAAATTTTTCCGATGCTTTCCCCCCTGGAAAGGGAAGCGCTGTAGACAAAACACGCTTGTAGACAATTTTGAGTTGTTTTCCCCAAGACAGCAGTGTGCATTGCAATTCTATACTTCCAGCCCTGGGAACGTCAAGGCATCATTGCAAAAACAGCAGCAGCAGTGTAAGTTTCAAAAACACTTTCTGTGGGTCATTTCACCCTTTTTTTTTAGACAAGTCCGTGCATCAGCAGAACACAGTACAAGTCTGACACATTGTGACTGACTGGCGAGGATGGTGCAAGAGTGTCTTCAGCTCAATATAAATGTCATCAGGGGAATTTGGACTCTTTTGAATTTTGGTCTTCAGAAATGGAAAAGTGGCCTGAGCTCGCCTGTCACGCCTTGTAGGCTTTGTCATGCCCGGTAGCCAGCATTCTCTCGGAACGTGTCTTCAGCGCTGCTGGTGGTATCCTGATGGATAAGCACATCCCCCTATCCCCTGACCATATAAACCTCCTAACTTTCATCAAGATGAATAAGTCTTGGATGTCCAATGACTTTTGCACCCAGTCACAGACTGGGCAGACTAGGTGATGGTGTCGTTTTTAGTGTCATGCATCGATCTTGCGTTATTGCAGTCTGTGCCACATTTGTCAAGGCTTCTGTGTCTGCTGTTGCTACTGCTGCTGATGTTACAAACAATTTTTTGAAATGTGGAAACTCCAAGTTGGGTCTTCATCTGGTGGGTTGCCTGTAGTGGAAGGTGTGTCAGAGGCCTTCTTTCTATACCGTTTCTACTTTGTGGAAATTGATGCCACTTTAGTGGTGTGTGACAATAATTTTTTGAAATGTGGAGAATCCAAGATGTGTCTCCATCTGGTTGGTTGCCTGTAGTGGAAGGTGTGTCAGAGGCCTTCTATACCATTTCTACTTTGTGGAAATTGATGCCACTTTAGTGGTGTGTGACAATAATTTTTTGAAATGTGGAAACTCCAAGTTGTGTCTCCATGTGGTGGGTAGTCTGTAATGAAAGGGGTGTCAGAGAGCCATTATACTATTTCTACTCTGGAAATTGATGCTAGTTTAGTGGTGTGAGACAATAATTTTTTGAAATGTGGAGAATCCAAGATGTGTCTCTATCTGATGGTTGCCTGTAGTGGAAGGGGTGTCAGAGGTCATTATACTATTTCTACTCTGTGGAAATTGATGCCACTTTAGTAGTGTGCGACAATAATTTTTTGAAATGTGAAGACTCCAAGTTGTGTCTTTATCTAGTTTGTTGCCTGTAGTTAAAGGGGTGTCAGAGGGCCACAGGGTCGGTTTTAGACAAAGTGGGGCCTTGGGCAAAAGTTTAAAGTGGGGCCCCAAATGCTAACATATTGCACCATCATACAGAGACATTTCTGTTTTATTTACAAGCGCTAAGTTCAGTTCGGTAAACAAGCGTGATCAATAATATTGAAATCGTTCGATGCTTGTTTCCCGGCCTCCGTAGGGTATGTACACATGTTCAGTAATTGGCAGCGCTTTGGACGCAGTACATGTTCGCTGCCTCCAAAGCGCTGCTGGCTATTGAACACAGGTGAAGCCGCATGTGTTCATTGAACTGTGCGGAATCACCACGTCCAATACATTGTACGCGAGTCTCCGCAAGATAAATTGACATGCTGCGGTCTGGAAAGAC
This sequence comes from Oophaga sylvatica, assembly GCA_033576555.1. Lineage (NCBI taxonomy): Eukaryota > Metazoa > Chordata > Amphibia > Anura > Dendrobatidae > Oophaga > Oophaga sylvatica. Next base: position 315,121,372 of record JARQOD010000001.1, read on the forward strand.
GCGCAGCATGTCCATCTCCGCAGGTGAGCCACGGGCGTCTGTGCACGCATAGTGGGTATGGGATTTCTTGAAATGCCATCCACTATGCTGTATCATCTGGACACTGCATAACTACGCAGCATCCAACCCTCATTGTTTACTGACCATGTGCACATACCCTTAATCTGGCTGAGGAAGAATTATTGGTACAGATAGTCCTCAATTGGTACAGATAGTCCTCAATACAGTATAATGCAGGTCCCATATAGTACATATAGTAAAATGCACTCCCCTTGGTCCTTGATACAGTATAATGCAGCCCCCCTCAGAGTATAAGGCAGCCCCTTCATAGAGCATACTGCAGCCCCTCAGAGTATACTGCATCCCCTCATAGACTGTAATGTAGACCCCTCATAGAGCATAATGCAGCCCTCTCAGAGTATAATGCAGTCCCCTTAGTGTATATTGCAGCCCCTCAGAGTATAATGCAGCCCCCTCAAAGTATAATGTTGCCCCCTCAGAGTATAATGCAGCTCCCTCAGAGTATAATACAGCTCCCCACACACAGTATAATGCAGCCCTACAGAGTATAAAGCAGCCCCCTCACAGTATAATGCAGCCCCCTCAGAGTATAATGCAGCCTACCCACACAGTATAATGCAGCCCCCCACACACAGTATAACACAGCCCCCAAAGTATAAAGCAGCTCCCTCACAGTATAATGCAGACCTCCCACATACACAGTATAGTGCAGCCCCATACACAGTATCATGCAGTAGACACACATACTCTATAATGCATACACACACAGTCACACAAAGAGACACACACTATAATGCATGCATACACACACAGTCACACACACACTATAATGCATACACACACAGGCACACACACTATAATGCATACACGCATAGTCACACACACTTTAATGCATGCATGAACACACACAGTCACACACAATACTTACCTCTCCTCCTCCTTCCCCCGCCCTCTGGCTTCTGCAGAGCTTCTGATCAGCTCCACTGCCGGCACATGCTGCTGAGTCACAGGCAGAGGCTGAGTGATGGGAGAGGGAGGTCACATGACGCTTTCGCATCCATCACTGCTTTCAACTGTATCGGCATCTACGATGCTGATAAGTTGAATGTGCGAAGCGGGGGCCGGCACTGGGACCCTCTTACTCAGGGGCCCCATAGCGGCTGTGTGGTGTACCGCTATTAGCAGCATGCCACTTGCTGGGGGCCCCTGGATGAGTAGGGGCCCTAGACGGCCTGGTCTGCCTACCCCTAACGTCGGCCCTGGAGGACCAATATACTATTTCTAATCTATGGAAATTGATGTCACTTTAGTGGTGTGTGACAATAATTTTTTGAAATGTGGAGAATCCAAGTTGGGTCTCCATCTGGTGGGTTGCCTGTAATGGAAGGGGTGTCAGAGGGCCATTATACTATTTCTACTCTGTGGAAATTGATGCCACTTTAGTGATTTGTGACAAGTTTTTGAAATGTGGAAACTCCAAGTTGTGTCTCCATCTGGTAGGTAGCCTATATATAGTGCAAGGTGTGTCAGAGGCCTATTATACTGTTTCTACTCTGAGGAAATTGATGCCACTTTAGTGGTGTGTGACAATAATTTTTTAAAATGTGGAGAATTCAAGTTCTGTCTCCATCTGGTGGCTCGCCTGTATTGGAAGGGATGTCAGAGGGCCATTATACTATTTCTACTCTGTGGAAATTGATGCCACTTTAATGATGTGTGACGGTAATTTTTGGAATGTGGAGAATCCAATTTGTGTCGCCATCTGGTGATTTGCCTGTAGTGGAAGTTGTGTCAGAGGCCTATTATACTATTTCTACTCTGTGGAAATTGATACCACTTAAATGGTGTGCAACAATAATTTTTTTAAATAATAATAATTTTATTTCTATAGCGCCACAATATTCCGCAGCACTTTACATTATAGAGGAGACTTCTACAGACAATAGACATTACAGCATAGCAATAAACACATAGATCAAAACAGATACCAAGAGGAATGAGGGTCCTGCTCGCAAGCTTACAATCTATAAAAAAAAGGGGAGACATGAAAGGTGGATGTTAAAAATTGCTTTTATTGTTTGGACCAGCCATAGTGTAAGAATCGGGTGTTCCTGTTGCTGCATGAACCAGTTAACAGTCTAAATATGTAACTGTATAGACACAGAGAGCTATTAAATGCATAAAGCGGGTGAGAACATGATGTGAGGAACCTGGTTATGGTAAAAAATTTTGACTGAGCCACACAGGGATAAAATTTTGAATGAGCCACACAGAGATATTTGGGTTAATGCGTTGAGGCGATAGGCCAGTCTGAACAAATGCATTTTTAGGGCACACTTAAAACTGTGGTGATTGGGGATTAATCGTATTAACCTGGGTAGTGCATTCCAAAGAATTGGCGCAGCACGTGAAAAGTCTTGGAGACGGGAGTGGGAGGTTCTGATTAATGAGGATGTTAACCTCAGCTCATTAGCAGAACGGAGGACACGGGTAGGGTGGTAGGCTGAAATGAGGGAGGAGATGTAGGGTAGTGCTGAGCCATGGAGTGCTTTGTGGGTGAGGGTAATAAGTTTATACTGAATTCTGGAGTTGATGGGTAACCAGTGTAAGGACTGGCACAAGGTAGAGGCATCGGTATAACAATTGGTGAGGAATATGATCCTAGCTGCAGCATTCAGGACGGATTGGAGAGGGGAGAGTTTGGCATTAGGGAGACTGATTAGTAGAGAGTTACAATAGTCCAGACGAGAATGAATAAGAGAAACAGTAAGGGGTTTTGCAGAGTCGAAAGTAAGAAAGGGTCGAATTCTAGAATTGTTTTTGAGGTGCAGATAACAAGAGCAAGCCAGTGATCTGATGTGGGGGGTGAATGAAAGCTCAGAGTCAAGTATGACCCCAAGACAGCGGGCATGTTGCTGGGGAGTAATGGTGGAACACCACACGGAAATGGCAATGTCGGGCATAGGTAGGTTAGTAGAGGGAGGACATGATGTTAGGGACAGCGGTAAGACAATCACTAGTGTTTTCCAAAAAGGCAGACGTGATATCAGGAGAAGAAGTGTATAATTGGGTGTCATCAGCATAGAGATGGTACTGGAACACAAATCTACTGATTGCTTGACCAATAGGAGCAGTATAAAAAGAGAAGAGAAGGGGGCCTAAAACTGATCCTTGAGGAACCCCAACAGTAAAGGGAAGATGAGAGGAGGAGGAGCCAGCAAAAGATATAGTAAAGGAGTGGTCAGAGAGATAGGAGGAGAACCAAGAGAGAATGGTGTCCTTGAAGCCAATGGAATGGCGCATAGTGAAGAGGAGCTGATGGTCCACAGTGTCGAATGCTGCGGAGAGATCCAAGATAATTAGCATGGAGTAGTGACCATTAGATTTATCTGTTCGAAGATCATTAGAGACTTTAGTGAGGGCAGTTTCAGTAGAGTGTAGAAAGTGAAAACCGGATTGTAAAGGATTGAGGAGAGAGTTCTCTGAGAGATAGCGGATAAGTCGGGCATGAACCAGGCGTTCCAGGAGTTTAGAGATGAAGGGAAGATTAGAGACAGGTCTATAGTTAACGGCACAATTTTGGTTGAGGGATGTTTTTAAGTAATGGCTGTATGATGGCATGCTTAAATAAGGAAGGAAAGATACCAGAAGAAAGAGGAGGCTAAATATTTTTGTTAGGTGAGTGAAGACTCCAAGTTGTTTCTCCATCTGGTTGGTTGCCTGTAGTGGAAGGGGTGTCAGAGGACTATTATACTGTTTCTACTCTGTGGAAATTGATGCCACTTTAGTAATGTGCTATAATAATTTTTTGAAATATGGAGAATACAAGTTGGGTCTCCTTCATGTGTGTTGCCTGGAGAAGTAGGGCTTCCAGACAGACAGGCCTGCTCTTACTTTCAGTCAATTACCATAGTACTCTATGAAACTGTTGTTTGTGACATCTGAGTGTGGCTGGGGAAAGAAAATTGGAACTGTTGCATGAGGTATCAAGGCTCCCAGCAAAGAAGGTTTACACTGCTCCCTTAACCACCATGTCTTCATTGAAACTTCAATTCAAAGCTGTAAATGCTGGCCCAGTCCATGATACCTCATGCATGGTGCATGGCTGACTGCAGCTGTGAGTCAATTGATGCACGTTATCATGGTATCTACCACTAATTTTATTTGTTTGTAAAGCTTTTTGTCACCCTTAAGGTGTTGCATATACAGTTGTGCTCAAAATTTACATACGCCGGCAGAATTTTTGCTTTCTTGGCCTTTTTTCAGAGAATATGAATGATAACACCAAAATTTTTCTCCACTCATGCTTAGCAGTTTGGTGAAGCCATTTATTTTCAAACTACTGTGTTTTCTCCTTTTAAATCATAATGACAACTCAAAACATCCAAATGACCCTGATCAAAAGTTTGCATACTCCATTTCTTAATACCATGTACAGTCAGGGCCAGAAATATTTGGACAGTGACACAATTTTCGCGAGTTGGGCTCTGCATGCCACCACATTGGATTTGAAATGAAACCTCTACAACAGAATTCAAGTGCAGATTGTAACGTTTAATTTGAAGGGTTGAACAAAAATATGTGTTAGAAAATGTAGGAATTGTACACATTTCTTTACAAACACTCCACATTTTAGGAGGTCAAAAGTAATTGGACAAATAAACATAACCCAAACAAAATATTTTTATTTTCAATATTTTGTGGCGAATCCTTTGGAGGCAATCACTGCCTTAAGTCTGGAACCCATGGACATCACCAAACGCTGGGTTTCCTCCTTCTTAATGCTTTGCCAGGCCTTTACAGCCGCAGACTTCAGGTCTTGCTTGTTTGTGGGTCTTTCCCTCTTAAGTCTGGATTTCAGCAAGTGAAATGCATGCTCAATTGGGTTAAGATCTGGTGATTGACTTGGCCATTGAAGAATGTTCCACTTTTTTGCACTCATGAACTCCTGTGTAGCTTTGGCTGTATGCTTGGGGTCATTATCCATCTGTACTATGAAGCGCCGTCCAATCAAGTTTGCAGCATTTGGCTGAATCTGGGCTGAAAGTATATCCGGTACACTTCAGAATTCATCCGGTTACTCTTGTCTGCTGTTATGTCATCAATAAACACAAGTGACCCAGTGCCATTGAAAGCCATGCATGGCCATGCCATCACGTTGCCTCCACCATGTTTTACAGAGGATGTGGTGTGCCTTGGATCATGTGCCGCTCCCTTTCTTCTCCAAACTTTTGGCTTCCCATCATTCTGGTACAGGTTGATCTTTGTCTCATCTGTCCATAGAATACTTTTCCAGAACTGAGCTGGCTTCTGGAGGTGTTTTTCAGCAAATTTAACTCTGGCCTGTCTATTTTTGGAATTGATGAATGGTTTGCATCTAGATGTGAACCCTTTTATATTTACTTTCATGGAGTCTTCTCTTTACTGTTGACTTAGAGACAGATACACCTACTTCACTGAGAGTGTTCTGGACTTCAGTTGATGTTGTGAACGGGTTCTTCTTCACCAAAGAAAGTATGCGGCGATCATCCACCACTGTTGTCTTCCGTGGGCTCCCAGGTCTTTTTGGATTGATGAGTTCACCAGTGCTTTCTTTCTTTCTCAGGATGTACCAAATTGTAGATTTTGCCACTTCTAATGTTGTAGCAATTTCTTGGATGGGTTTTTTTCTGTTCTTGCAGCTTAAGGATGGCTTGTTTCACCTGCATGGAGAGCTCCTGTGACCGCATGTTTCCTTCACAGCCAAACCTTCCAAATGCAAACACCACACCTCAAATCAACTCCGGCCCTTTCATCTGCTTAATTGAGAATGACATAACAAAGGGATTGCCCACACCTGTCCATGAAATAGCCTTGGAGTCATTTGTCCAATTACTTTTGGTCCCTTTAAAAACAGGGTGGCACATGTTAAGGAGCTGAAACTCCTAAACCCTTCATCCAATTTTAATGTGGATACCCTCAAATGAAAGCTGAAAGTCTGAACTTCAACTGCATCTGATTTGTTTTGTTTCAAATTCATTGTGGTAATGTCTAGAACCAAAATTAGATAAATGTTGTCTCTGTCCAAATATTTATGGACCTAACTGTATTTCCCTTTTAACATCAATGGCAACTTGATGTCTTTTGTGGTAGTTGTGGATGAAGTTCTTTATTTTCTCATATGGTAAAGATGCCCACTCTTCTTGGCAAAAAGCCTCAAGTTCCTGTTAATTCCTGGGCTGTCTAGCATGAACTACGCAGTTGAGATCTCCCTAGAGTGGCTCAATGACATTGCGGTCAGGAGACTGAGATGGCCACTCTAGAACCTTCACTTTGTTCTGCTATAGCCAATGACTGGTCGACTTGGCCTTGTGTTTTGGATCGTTGTCATATTGGAACGTCCAAGTATGTTCCATGTGCAGCTTCCGAGCTGATGATTGCAAATTTGCCTCCAGTATTTGCTGCTAACGTGCTGGATTCATCTTTACTTCAACTTTGACCAAGTTTCCTGTTCCTTTGTAGCTCACACATCCCCAAAACATCAGCGATCCACCTCCGTACTTTACAGTAGGAATGGTGTTCCTTTCATCGTAGGCCTTGTTGACCTCTCTCCAAATGTAACATTTATGGTGGTGGCCAAAAAGTTTAATTTTTGTCTCATCACTCTAAATTACCTTGTTCCAGAAGTTTTGAGGCTTGTCTCTGTGCTATTTTGTGTATTGTAGGTGAGATACTTTGTGGCATTTGCGCAGTAATAGCTTTCTTCTGGCCACTCGACCATGCAGCCCATTTTTCTTCAAGTGCTTCCTTTTTGTGCATCTTGAAATAGCCACATCGCTAGTTTTCAGAGAGTTCAGTATTTCAGCTAATGTTATTTGTGGGTTTTTCTTTGCATCCTGAACAATTTTCCTGGCAGTTGTGAACAAAATTTTTGTTGGTCTACCTGACCGTGGTTTTGTTTTTACAGAGCCCCTGATTTTTCATTTGTTAATCACAGTTAGAATGCTGCTGACTGGCATTTTCAATTCCTTGGATATCTTTTTGTATCCCTTTCCTGTTTTATACAGTTCAACTGCCTTTTCCCGTAGATACGTTGACAATTCTTTTGCTTTCCCCATGACTCACAATTCAGAAACGTCAGTGGCTGAATAAAAGATGCAAGAGTCTGTCTGGAACCCAGAAACTCACTCAGCTTTTATGCACACACACTGATTACAAGCAAACAGGTCACAGGTGTGGATGTTACCTTTAGTAGCCATCAAACCCATTTGTGTCAACTTCTGTGCATGTTATCAGGCCAAAATCACCAGGGTATATAAACTTTTGATCAGGGTCATTTGGATGTTTTGGGTTGTCATTATGATTTAGAAAGAGAAAACACAGTAGTTTGGCAATAAATGGCTTCACCCCACCACTAACCATGAGTGGAGAAAAAGTTTTGGTGTTATCATTCATATTCTCTGAAAAAAGGCCAAGAAAGCAAAAATTCTGCCAGGGTATGTAAACTTTAGAGCACAACTGTACATTTAGTTTGGCCTCCCATTGAATCTAATGAGGTTCGGGTATGTTTGTTGAACTGTCCTGCAAACATGTTCGGCATACATTGGGAAGTTCGGCAAACCGAACCTTGAAAGACTCGCTCATCTCTACTGCAGAGTTCTCAAACAGAGAATGGAGTATCTGTCCATATGACCACAATAAGCTATACACTCCACAGAGGTGACCTTTATGGAAGAGTTGGCAGAAAAAAGCCTTTACTTACACACAAAAATTGTAAGGCTCGTTCTGAGTTTGCCAATAGACTCGTTGGACACTCTTCAAATGTATGAAGGAATGTGCTATGGTGACATGAAGCAAGAAGTCCCTGCACAGTCCCTGTGTTGAATAATGCTAATTTAATCTGATACATGTAAATCCACACAAGATGTTTCAGCCCATCCCAGGCTTTTGTCAGTTGTGGAATAACATTACAAGAAAGGTTTTATATGACGCAAACCGAATGAAATTACATCATAATCATGAACATATAAAGAAACCATAAAGAAAATATATAATATATTAATAACTAAACAAATATGTAATTATACTTGATAGCCGCGTCACTAGATGGGGTGCGGCCTCACTCAATACAAATATATGGAGCAAGGCCACACCCACTGACCGGGAGTATGCATAACTCATACATATGATCCATTTCAGAGTTAGAAACCAGACAACCCCTTTAAGTAGACATCTTCTTGACCACCCCTCTTTGTCTTTGGCTGGTTTCACACGTCCTGATATTTCTAGTACCGGAAAAACAGTACTGGAGATATCAGTGTCCATGTGTCCATTTGTGTAATGCTTTTGGCATATGCGAGGCAACCGAGTGCCGCATCAGTGCTACACGTACCGGCGCCTTGGAAGCAGCCGGTACAGCTAGCACTGTTCTCCGGAGCTGAGTGCTGAAGAAGGCTCTCATCATTCTCCCCCACTCTGCTGGCGATCAGCAATCTGCAACGGTGACATCATCTAGGTTACCGTGGGTCACTGAGTCTGCACTCGCAGCAGCTCATCCATCAGTGGATCTCAGGCTGGGCGGTCACATCTTGGCACCATCCAGGTTGAAAACTATTTATCCCCAGACATGGATTACGGCGTGGGACAGAACAATGGACAGGTGAGGGATATTGTTGTTTTTTATTTTTGTTTTATTACAGGAGACGTTGGCTTTAATGGAATGAGGTCAGTATATTTGACCCACAGTGTAGAAAAGAGTAAGAGCAACACGAAGGGATAAGGGAAAGGGAACCCAACACTAGGGAAGGGGGGAGTGTAGACCCCAAGGCAGATCTAACATCACCCTGACTGCCCTAATGTCCCTATATAGGTTCTACACCTATCGCTGAGCAGGATACCTAATCCCTACCTGACCCTAGCAGTAAGCCCTGCAAAGGGAAGGACAGTAATTAGCGTATTTTGCCCATGAAGACATGGTCAGTGGAAACACACTGACATGTGCACAGACTCTTTCACTTGAATGGTTCTATGTGTGCAAGTGTCAACGGTACGTGTGAAAACTGTCACTACATGTATCAATGTCTGAAAGACCCCTTACAGAAGATCTTACAATCTCAGAGATCTTCTGGTCCATAACCACCGTCAGAACTCCAAAACCCCACAGATCTTCAGCTCCCATAGACCTAGATGGGGCAGCACTTCTTTTAATGAATTTGACGCCTCCTGTACTCTATTAAGTGACCGCTCTTTCAGTTTTCCTGAATCGGCCCCTTTGTGTGCACATATCCATAGCCCACTATGAATTTTTGCTGCTTTTGTAACGCTGCATATTTTTGCTGTGCAGTACAGTTCCAGCAAAGTGATTGGAATTTCTAGAATTCTCATGTAGTGCGTTTCTTGCATTTCTGGGATCCGTAAAGTAAATTTTTCTTGTGAGTTCACTGAGTTGTATGTGTGGACTTTATGCATAGAATTGCATTAGATGCTAAAAATCTACAGATTAAAAGCTTTCATTTTAAGTGTGTCTCTGCTATGGAAAAAATGCAGTTGAAAATGCAATGAAAAAAAGAAAAGTAACCTAATTTTTCCTAATAGGTGCAGAAACAATTTGTTGTTACTGACCGAATGCCTCTTGTCCTTATTGTAGTATTCCTGCACATTTACCACAAATTGAAACCATTACACAAGTGTGAACAAGGCCTTACAAAGTCACATCAAACAACCAAGGATATTCCTATTAGCAGGTTCACATCCATGACCTTTTTTTTACAGACAGTTAATAAAGTTGTGCAGTGCAAAGATGATGCTTGAAGAAGTCCAGAATTATGATTTGTAGATCATGATGATTCATGGGAGGAAATGGGGACTGGTTTAAGCTTCTATCTTTCCACCACCTCCCATAAGTAATTTTCCACAAAGCAATATTTTGTGCAAAGTAAATCTGTGATGTTTTAACATAAATTATTAGAAGATCAACTGTTCTAACACACTAAATGTTTTCATCCAAACTTAGAGGAAATTATAGAGTTTAAGCCCAAAACTGCTATGAGCCTTAAGACTGCATGAGATTGATGTAAAAAAAGCCTCTTATCTTTCATAACATCACATAAAATGTGCTTGAAAGATACTTCAGATGAAATGGGAGGATTTAAGCACCTGTGACTTCTCACAGGATGATATTGTGTGATAAAATGAGTCACATAAATGATTTGCTTTGCATCTATGTTAATAGAATACTCCACTGAAAAGTCAGGTGGAGAAGGCTACAGGAAGAATCGGACATATAGCAGCCGTGACAAATTAATCAATTCTTTTTTAGTATCTCAGACATGAACAAAAAATACACTATGGGTACATGTTAAGTATTTGGTGCAGAAATTTCTCCACCATGTCTGCATCTTTTGGAAGGAAAAACGCAGTAGCAAAAACACACATATTTGCCGCATTTTTTACTTGCGTTTTTGGTGCAGATATTTATCTCTACTCATTAAAATGGATGAAATCTGCAGCAAAAGGTATGAGGGTATGTTTCTACGTGATTCGTTCAGTATTTTCTGCGCATTGGACGCATGAAAACAAATTGCGATTATTAACTTGCAAATTCTCATTGAGTTGATGACAAGTAGATGGCATTAACAAACCCTTAAATAACTCCATAACTGCATGGCTAAAGTTGGCATATAATATCTGCTATTTGTAAAATAGTATGCTTCAGGCCTTGTAATTTATGGTACCGCATCCATGTACGACTTTCGCTTATACAATAAAATCATTAGTTAGTGTACTCAAGATGTGGGTTATAACCTTGACTACTACCACTTCTAGTGTCCATTATGCCATCCAATGCAGTGGGGCGATTGTCTTTGCTTGGTGCAAGCTCGGTATTAGCTTTATTTGGGAGGTTGATATCTTTTGGCATGCGTATACCATTTGGGGCATGTGAGATGTTTTTGCGTTGTGATAAGGAAATGGCGTTTCTAAATCTATAAATAACCACACAATTGTATGTTTAAAATAAAATCACAAACAACTATTGTTTGTCCTAAGTTTACATATAATATCTGTTATAGCCAAATTATCTGTCTCATTTCTTGCATTTATGACTCTATATTAGGTGTGTAAATAAAATTAACAGCTTTTGTATCCAACATATGGGTCATGGGCATCATTATACCTAACTGCTATTATACCATATAATGCAGTGAGACGATCGATTCAAGCCCTGCATAGATGATAGTTTGGGCTATGAACATACAACTAATATGTGTATTCCTTGTCTACCATTTGGGAAAAATCACATTTTTGACAAAGTTATCGGCCAATATATTATTATGTGGACCTTTATTTTTTGATATTGTCAATTGTGCCGCCATATGCCTTTTAATGTAATGAGAAGTCTGTCTCTCATTTAATGCAAGCGCTATATTGGGGATAAGCTAGGTTGCACGCATTCTATTAATTTAATCTCCATTGCATGTTTATATTTTATCTACCACTTTGTATGAGTGACATGCTTGTGCGTCGTTTCCAAACTTGTTATTTTTCCTGCACTGCGCATGCGCTGTATGGTATTTGCAGTCCTTTTTGGACTACCTGATTCTGTAAGATAATGGGCGCATGCGCAGCTATGGAGCCGTCGGCCATCTTGGTACACCCTTTGGGTACCTTTTCCTTTATCATATTTTCGGGGCTATTAGGGCGACAATTTGGGCCATATTATAATTAGTGCATATGTTTAACTGATTGGACTCAATAATGATACAATTGTTTCTATCCATTTGATAATATTGTGTGGCCTTATGCATATGACAGGATCGTGCCCTGATACCCACTGTGGCGTATGCGCTGTATGATATCGGCGATTTGTTTTTGACTATTTACGACTGTTTGACGTCGCAAGCCAACGGGCGCATGCGCAGTTATGTTCTCCTTCGGCCATCTTGGTATACCTGCCGCGTGTTTCCTATCCTCTACTTCCGGCACTTAGCGTGCTCTGTTACGGCATCTGTACACCGATCTCAGCTGCTGTAAGTTTTCTATCATTTGTGCTCTATAAATATTTGATTGCCCTGTGTCATCACCACTTCCGCCCCTGACGAAGCCACTAAGGTGGCGACACGAGTTGGGCTTTGCCTCCCCTGATTCCTATCTCTCCCCCCGGTCTGGTAACATCTTGGTCATTTTCTAAATGGGAATTTTTATTCCTACACCCCTCACTTCCTACATTTATAGGTTCATTGGCTTGGGTGTTGGTTAGTGTTGAGCATTCCGATACCGCAAGTATCGGGTATCGGCCGATATTCGCTGTATCGGAATTCCGATACTTAGTTCCGATATTTTTCCTATATCGTATACCGGAATCGGAAGTTCCCATAATTCTTTGAGAGGCAATGTGATTTTAGTCAGCCAATGAGGAATCTTATGAAGTGTGGGCACATCCTGTAATGCTGCGGTCATCTTAACTAATGGCATGGCTGTGATTGGCTGCTGAAATGATGTCAGAATGCACTATAAAAGGCGCCGCCTCCATTTTAGCGTCACTGTGCTGTGAACTCAGTTAGGGACAGAACGCTGCTGTGCTGACTCTGAGGGACAGTTAGACATTGCGATTTTGTGTACTCTACTGTGCTTTAGGCAGGCTAGTTTACCAACCGCTGTGTAAAGCTTCCTTTTGCCAGTGTTGTTTTAACAGCTCTGTGCAAGGTGTGTGTGTGAGAGTGCAGGTGACGCTGCAGTTTGCTCTGCATCCACCGCTGTTTGTAGGCATCTGCACGTGTCACTCACTGACTCTTTTTTTTATTTGATTTTGTGGAATTGGTGCAGCTCCATTATATTTGCCAAAAATCTAATCTATTAGTGTGACGCGCTTCCATCCGTATACAATACATTGGTTGCAAACACTATAGAAGTAGACAAAGGGGCGTTTCACAGCTACTGAACAGTTGTGTTTCAGTGTTCACTGTAGTCTGTGAGCTTTTCATTTTTTGAGTGCAGATCACGCTCCAGTTAGTTCTTCAACTACTGCTGGTTGTAGTCTGCTGAGCGTGTGTCACTGCCTCATCCTTCACTAATTGGTGCTGCTCCATTATATTTGCCAAAAATCTAATCTATTAGTGTGACGCGCTTCCATCCGTATACAATACATTGGTTGCAAACACTATAGAAGTAGACAAAGGGGCGTTTCACAGCTACTGAACAGTTGTGTTTCAGTGTTCACTGTAGTCTGTGAGCTTTTCATTTTTTGAGTGCAGATCACGCTCCAGTTAGTTCTTCAACTACTGCTGGTTGTAGTCTGCTGAGCGTGTGTCACTGCCTCATCCTTCACTAATTGGTGCTGCTCCATTATATTTACCAAAAATCTAATCTATTAGTGTGACGCGCTTCCATCTGTATACAATACATTGGTTGCAAACACTATAGAAGTAGACAAAGGGGCGTTTCACAGCTACTGAACAGTTGTGTTTCAGTGTTCACTGTAGTCTGTGAGCTTTTCATTTTTTGAGTGCAGATCACGCTCCAGTTAGTTCTTCAACTACTGCTGGTTGTAGTCTGCTGAGCGTGTGTCACTGCCTCATCCTTCACTAATTGGTGCTGCTCAATTATATTTGAAAAAAATCTAATCTATTAGTGTGACGCGCTTCCATCCGTATACAATACATTGGTTGCAAACACTATAGAAGTACACAAAGGGGCCTTTCACAGCTACTGAACAGTTGTCAGCAGTGTTCACTGCAGTCTCTGAGGAATAACCACACTTAGGCCTTATAACTTTTCTGACTTTCTTTATCAATCTACCAAGATGAAGAAGGCAGGGAGTAAGGCACGTGGTCGTGGCCGGGGAGTTTCAGCAGGGAGAGGACGTGGGGATTCTGTGGCTGCTGCCGCACCCAGTGACACAGCATCCACCAGTTTTCCCCGTGAGCGTTCCTTTATGCGCACTTTTGTAGGAGCTCAGCGTACCCCTCTGCTGCGGGAAGAACAAATTGAAGCCGTTGTTGGTTGGATGGCAGCCAATGCATCGACTTCAATTGCTTCCACCTCCTCTCAGGACCACAGCACTGTTGAACAACCATCTGTCTCTTCACCGCCTGCCAAATTGCCCAGGCAGTCAGAGAGTTATGAACTGGAGCCAGCTGAGTCTCTGCTTCTGTTCTCAGAATCTGTTGGCTTGGAAACAGGGGCCCAGCCAAGCAGCATTCTGGAATGTGAAGAAGAGGCAGTATGCAGTGATGCGCAACAGCTGTGTCTCTCTGAATGTGAAGAGGCGGGTGAGCCAGTGCCGATGGTCAGCACACCGCAGAACGCATCTGATGATGATGAGACTCAGGTGCCATTTTCTGTTGAGCAAGGTGCTGGCCAGACCACCCAACAGCAGCAGGTGTTGGAAGAGGGTAGTGGAGATGATGAGGTCCAAGACCCAACATGGCGTGAGGAACAGGAAGGTGGTGGTAGCAGCTCTGAGGAAGAGATTGCCCCAACGGTCCAAACAGTAAGGAGAGGTAGGCTGCAGACTCGGTTGCCTGTACCCTCCAGTTTGGCACCCGTTCGTAGCAGTTCTCTTCCAACAGCCAAACCGGGCGCTCCCAGGACTTGCACTGCGTGGTCCTTTTTTGACACACTTGCAGATGATATTTGCTATGTCAAATGCAAGCTGTGTAATCAAAAAGTTAAAAGAGGTAAAAATATCAGTAACCTCAATACCACAAATATGTGGAAACATGTACGGACAAAGCACGTAGCTGAGTTACAAAGACACACTGGAGATGTAGGCCAACCTACAGCAGCACCTATATCTTCAGCTCGTGTTGGAGCCTCTTCCTCCAGCTCACACACAGCTGGTTCGGCTTCCTCACAGGATCGCCATGGAAGAACCTCTGTAACTGTTGTCCAGAGACCCAGTGTTATTCCACCCACAGCTGCAAGTTCCCTGTCATCCTCACACTCCCAGGCCACAAAACAGCCATCGGTAGCACAGGCATGGGATAAAAGACGGCCATACTCGGCAAACCATCCACGAGCACAGGCTCTGAATGCTGGCATTGCAAAACTCCTGTCCCTTGAAATGCTGTCATTCAGGCTGGTGGAGACTGACAGTTTCCGTGACTTAATGTCATTGGCAGTCCCACAATACAATGTGCCCAGCCGATTTTATTTCAGCAGGCAAGCCGTCCCTGGTCTGCAAAAGCATGTTGAGGGAAAAATTAAACATGCGCTACTAAACGCCGTCAGTAGCAAGGTCCACCTGACCACCGATGCGTGGACCAGTACCCATGGCCAGGGACGATACCTTTCCCTCACTGCCCATTGGGTCAATGTTGTGGAGCCGGGTACAGATCTTGCGAGTGGCGCTGTACGTGTTCTGCCAACTCCAAGGATTGCAGGAATCAAGTCTGTCCACATTGACTCCTCCTCCTACTCCAGTTCCTCAGAATCATCGCTGCAGGAGCCGTCACGGTCTACCTCCACATGGACCCGTGAACGTTTACCTGATGCGACCGATATGAGCACAGCCGTGGCCAAACGTCAACAGGCCGTCCTGAAATTAATTTACATGGGGAATCGAAGCCACACAGCGCAGGAGCTCTGGAATGCCATCAAGCAGGAGAGCGACGTTTGGTTTTTGCCAGTGAATCTCCAGCCAGGCTTGGTAGTGTGTGACAATGGCCGAAATCTGGTGGCAGCTCTGGGCCTTGGCAACCTCACTCACATACCATGTCTGGCACATGTGCTCAACTTGGTCGTGCAGAGTTTTTTGAGGGACTATCCGGATCTTGATGCACTGCTGCACAAGGTCCGCCTAGAGTGCGCTCACTTGCGACGTTCCAGCATGGCCAGATCGCGCATTGCAGCTCTGCAACGCAGATTTCGCCTTCCTGAACATCGCATCATATGTGACGTACCCACCAGGTGGAATTCCACGTTACATATGTTGGAGCGGTTGTGTGAGCAGCAGCCAGCAGTAATGGAGTATCAGCTGCATCAGGCGCAATCAACTCGCAATTTGCGTCGTTCACACTTCACCACTACTGAGTGGGCCTCAATGAAGGACATCTGCCACGTTTTACGTGCGTTTTATGAGTCAACGCGGATGGCGAGTGCAGATGATGCACTAGTCAGCCTGACTGTCCCCCTTATCTGCCTGCTTCAAAAAACACTGCAAGCAATAAGGGATGAGGTTTTGGAAGAGGTGGAGGATGAGGAGTCACAAATTCCATCACCTTCTGGACAGTCAGCGCAACGTGGTTCCTCACAAAGGGCTGGGCAGTGTTCACTTTGTGAGGAGGATGAGGAGGAGTCAATGGAGGAGGAAGACATCGCTCCAGAGGGAGGTACACAACGCTCTAGTCAGTATGTAGAGCGAGGGTGGGGTGATGCAGAGCAGTCAGAGATGACGCCTCTTGCAGGGGACAGCGTTTCTTGGCCAGTTGGGAGTCTGCAGCACATGGTTGATTTCATGCTGCAGTGCCTGAGAAACGACCGCCGCATCGCCCACATTCTCACCACGTCTGATTATTGGGTGTACACCCTCCTAGACCCTCGCTACCGGGACAACTTACAAAGCCTCATCACACCGTTGAACCGGGAGCGTAAAATGCGGGAGTACCAAGACATACTGGTGCAATCCATAATGTTCTCCATTCCAGCCGAGAGCACTGCTGCTGCTACTGCTTTACAAAGCAGCTCTGTGCGTCGAGGCAGTGGAGACAGCTCTGCAACAAGAGGGAGCACAAGCAGCGCCTCTGCACAGGGCAAGACCAGTATGTTCCAAATGTGGCGAAGTTTTTGTGGCAGCGCCACCAATGTCTACACCATCCGAGACGGCTCCAGTCAGCAGGAGGCAACGTTTCCGTAAGATGGTGACAGACTACATGTCTTTCCCTCTCACTGTACTCCCAGATGGCTCTTCCCCATTCAAGTTTTGGGTCTCTAAGCTGGATACATGGCCAGAGCTTAGCCAGTATGCATTGGACGTGCTGGCTTGCCCTGCTGCCAGTGTATTATCGGAGCGCGTCTTTAGTGCCGCAGGTGGTGTACTAACAGACCGTCGCATGCGACTATCCTCCGATAATGTAGACCGGCTTACTTTTCTGAAAATGAACAAGGCATGGATCTCGCCAGAATTTGTCTGTCCGTTTTCAGATTAAATAACTGGTTCGCAACGTTATCCATGTCTCCTGTTCCCTACACATGCACAGAAAAACCCATGTCGAACATGCTCCAAATAGGGAAGAGCCGTCACCCTGATTGTTATGCTTAAAACAGGAAATTGTGAAGTTTTCCAGGCCTAGAATGATAAATTTTTATGACAAATATGGACAAATAATAATTTGTCATCACAGCGCATATCTGCACATGTCTATTATAAATGGTAACAAAAACTAAAACATAGTCTTCACTTTTTGAAATTAATGCATAAAAGTACATTTCATACTTATCAATTAATGCTTTTTAAGGAACTTTATCTGTACCTGTAAGATAATGCAGTCAATGGATGTACAAATCATAAAATCCTCATCATCATCATCACGATTTTTATTTATGACAGACATTATAAAATACACATACTGATGCCAACTGTAACTTCACACACCATATATGAAATGGCCAGCATCTAAACCTGGTAATAATGTGCAATAATAAATTATTACATCTATAAAGTGCATCATGCATACTGACAATAGGTAGTACTAGTTATACCTGCAAGTGCTGTTGAAACAACCACAACAGATATAAATTAATAATGGTATATAGGTATCACAGTGCATAGTTACTCATGGACAATGTCGATGTAATACTGTACCTCAATAAAGTCAGCGTGAACCATTATGCTTGTTAGTCTTGTAGATTGTTAAAGAGGGAACGGTCTTTTTTTGTTGGTCATAGGTGGAGTATTAGACAGTAAATGATTACTGCTGTTGTATTTTTGGCGTCCCTAGGGCGCAATAACGCTGCGTAACGTCACATTTTATAGAGTCATCTAATTGACACACGCTACCCTACCCTACGCGTGACAGTAGGAAGGTAGTGTTGACGGATAAAGCCTTGCGCAACCAGACATGCTTTTACCCTCTTCAACACTGTCCAAGCAAAAAATGCATGATTGCAGCCGCAGACTTTATTGACGTACAGTATAACATCGCCATTACCCATCAGAGGCTGTCCACTGTCTGATACAGACATAGAATATACCTTTGCTATCCGTAGCCTTTCTTTCACCTACACTTGCAGGCACACACTTAAATTGTGACAATGCATTATGTTTTTTTAAATGGTTATTTTTTATCGTACATTATTGTGTCATCACATTGATGAGTCCATGCTGGACATGTCATACATGCTGTACAAAGTAACGATTTTATTAACTGAAATAATTGAAATGTCTGTGACTGTCACATCTAAATTGCAATGATGATGATGATGAGTGACGATTACAAAATCCATTGTCTTCACTATGTTATGGTTTAACATAGCGTTCCTTAAGCATTATTCATAAATACAAAAATGGACTTTTATTCTTAAATTTACAACACTATATTTTGTAACCAATTTTTTGGGTGGTGTGTTGTTCCATTTCTTGTTGGCATGTGCATATATGCGTTTATATTTGCAGTGTATTTATTTTTATTATTGAAGTTAGGAAACATGTGTATCTTCGTACCGTGTTAGCCATTAGATAGAAAAATATTTACACTTGAGAGTCCACAGTGGTTGATACCTTTGAATGGATAACTGAAAAGATGGTAACAAATTGCAAGCTTTCGAGGTTACTCACGTCACTTCAACAGGCAAAGACTAAAACAAAAAATGAAGCATCACATATTTCTATACACAACAGGACACAGGAATAGTGCAATAGGTAAGACAAGTAAGTGACGTGTAGCAGAACTGTCATTATCACAGAGGGATGAACTAAATATTGGAACAGTTCCTAGATAAGGATAGAAAGTTTTATTGCCCTCTGATTGGGGTCTGGTTTTGTGTTTTAATGCCCCTGGAAGGGCAGAGACGCAGATTCCTTAATTGATATAGAATGACATAAATCCGTGTGATCTATTCATTCCATCACTAACAGTGTCAAATGTCATGATGAGCTTATATTCTGAAACCTTTGTATCTTTGTCATATTTGAAGTTATATTTTAATACCAGTAATTCCATATCCATCATGCTATGACCGGGCATACAAAAGTGTTTTGCCACAGGTAAATCCATTATTTTTTGTCTTATCGTGTGGCGCTGATAATTCATCCTTGTTCTCATTTTTTGGCCGGTCTACCCTCACTTGTCCCTCCCTCACTTGTCTTACCTATTCCTGTGTCCTGTTGTGTGTACAAATATGTGATTCTTCCATTTTTTTTTTTAGTCTTAGCCTGATGAAGAGACCTGAGTAGTCTCGAAAGCTTTGAATTTGTTACCATATTTTCAGTTAGCCATTAAACGGTATCAACCACAGAGGACTCTCAAGTATAAATATTTTTCTATTCTTGGAATTGAAATTCATCATTTTATTGTCCTAGTAAAACTTCATTTATTCTTGTTTGAAGTACATACATTTGCAATGGCCACGTAACAAGGCAATAAGTCAATATTTTGTGCCTACACCCTCCTTGACCCTGGGCTTCAACAGCGCCAGTTGCTGCTCAGAAGTGTTAGATGCACAGATGAAAACAATCGCTGATGTGTTTGTGGGGTTCAGTAACGCCTGCTGTTCCCCTGCTGTGTGTCTGGCAAAAATTACTGCTGCTAACTACAACTTCAACTTCAAACGTCTCATACTAGGCCTCTGCCTACACCCTCCTTGACCCTGGGCTTCAACAGCGCCAGTTGCTGCTCAGAAGTGTTAGATGCACAGATGAAAACAATCGCTGATGTGTTTGTGGGGTTCAGTAACGCCTGCTGTTCCCCTGCTGTGTGTCTGGCAAAAATTACTGCTGCTAACTACAACTTCAACTTCAAACGTCTCATACTAGGCCTCTGCCTACACCCTTCTTGACCCTGGGCTTCAACAGCGCCAGTTGCTGCTCAGAAGTGTTAGATGCACAGATGAAAACAATCGCTGATGTGTTTGTGGGGTTCAGTAACGCCTGCTGTTCCCCTGCTGTGTGTCTGGCAAAAATTACTGCTGCTAACTACAACTTCAACTTCAAACGTCTCATACTAGGCCTCTGCCTACACCCTCCTTGACCCTGGGCTTCAACAGCGCCAGTTGCTGCTCAGAAGTGTTAGATGCACAGATGAAAACAATCGCTGATGTGTTTGTGGGGTTCAGTAACGCCTGCTGTTCCCCTGCTGTGTGTCTGGCAAAAATTACTGCTGCTAACTACAACTTCAACTTCAAACGTCTCATACTAGGCCTCTGCCTACACCCTCCTTGACCCTGGGCTTCAACAGCGCCAGTTGCTGCTCAGAAGTGTTAGATGCACAGATGAAAACAATCGCTGAGTTGTTTGTGGGGTTCAGTAACGCCTGCTGTTCCCCTGCTGTGTGTCTGGCAAAAATTACTGCTGCTAACTACAACTTCAACTTCAAACGTCTCATACTAGGCCTCTGCCTACACCCTCCTTGACCCTGGGCTTCAACAGCGCCAGTTGCTGCTCAGAAGTGTTAGATGCACAGATGAAAACAATCGCTGATGTGTTTGTGGGGTTCAGTAACGCCTGCTGTTCCCCTGCTGTGTGTCCGGCAAAAATTACTGCTAGCTACCTAATCATGGTGAAAAAAACCTGACATCTCAAAGTGTCTAGTGCTACACATAGATATGAGGCTACACCCTGATTTCTAAGCTGTAAACATTTGAAACGTCAACTTTCAAACCATAAAATGATTAGTCTTTGTCACAAATCTGTAACAAAATAAATGTGACATATTATTACAGATATGCACATGTCGAAAACAAATGCAAACACAAAATCCTACTTATGCTATAGGATACTGATGGTCAACCTTGTCACTCCATAGCTTAGACAAATCCAACTCACATCATGATGACTCCAATGCTGCAATGTTGGAAGTGCATAATGTGGGTTGAACTTTGACAACTGCTGCAGTGCGAAGGTTATACTTCAGTGTTCTTGCCTTTGAAATAAAAGCATACAAGTTAATATAATAATCCAATGTTGATTAAGGGACGTGATGTACACGTGTAATATTGTGCAAACAATGCATGTAGGAATAGTCCTCTTCAACATTACTTATATTTGTGTCATTTTAAAAAATACATATCTGATTAGAAAGTTAACAGCCCATATCATAAAGGTCCTTCATGTAAACATGATAATCGCTTACAAAAATCATGCATTACCTTGGTAAAGTCAATAGTGCATAGTCACAATAGCAAAATATATACCTGTAAGTGGTGCTGAAAGAACGACAACTGATAGAATACGTGAATGATATATATTTATCAGACTGAATAGCGACATCTGTACAATGTCGATATAATACTGTACCTTAACAAAACAGCTGTGTCACACCTCACACTCGTTTTTCTTGTAGCTTGTTATGTAATAGGGCACATGCGTGTATGTTTCATCATAGGTGCATGTTTACTGAGTAAAGCAGTCATCATGACAACGCCTTTGTGTTGTCGGTACGCTTGCGATGATGAACGATGCGCACCGTGAATGTTAGTCTGCGTCATAAGACGTACAGACGCTCCAATACCCAACGCGTCACAGCAGGAAGCCAGTCTGTGCGTCCAAACAAAGGCGCAACCATACATGCACGTAACCTTTTATAAAGCTAGATAAAAAAAAGGATGTAGTAGTAACGCACACTTTATTGAGGTACAGTATTACATCGCCATTCACCATCTGTGGCTATGCAGTCTCATCTATATATACCTTATCTATCCGTTGTCATGCTTGCAAGTCCACAGTCAGGCATAAATATCTGTTTTCACTCTGCACTATGCACTTTTTAAATTTTCGTTTTGTTAATATAAATGATTGGCACATATTATCAGTATTACATGATGGAAATTTTAGATATTTTTTAAAAAATTGTAGTTATATTATTCACCAAATGTAAAGTTTTATGAATGTCAAAGAAAACTTGTAATTCTGATTATGTTTTTAAGTCAGCCATTCATTGTCTACACAATAAAAATGGTGTACATACTGTTACTTACCCATCATTAATGGATTCTGATGTGTACTTGTATGCTTTTATTTTAAACCGTATAGCAGATTATTTAACCTATTTTAATTGTGGTTTCCATTGCTTTTCAACATGTTAATGTATGCGTTTATGTTTGTAAATTTTTAATTTACATATATTTTTTTAAGTTAAATCATCATCTTATGGTACTAAAGTTTATATTTCTCTTGTTTGGAGTATAGACATTTTTAATTGACACGTAACAAGGAAAATACTTGATATAGTATTTAAACATCCTCCTTGACCCTGGGCTACAACACCGCCAGTTGTAGCTCAGAAGTGCTGTTAGCACAGTGAACACTTGCTCCTGTGTTACTGGGGTTCAGTAATGTCAACTGTTCCCCTGCTGTGTGTATGGCAAAAAGTCCTGCTGCCTCCACCATGTTCTCTTCTCATCCCTGGGCTACAACACCGCCAGTTGTAGCTCGGAAGTGCTGTTAGCACAGTGAACACTTGCTCCTGTGTTACTGGGGTTCAGTAATGTCAGCTGTTCCCCTGCTGTGTGAACGGCAAAAAGTCCTGCTGCCTCCACCATGTTCTCTTCTCATCCCTGGGCTACAACACCGCCAGTTGTTGCTCGGAAGTGCTGTTAGCACAGTGAACACTTGCTCCTGTGTTACTGGGGTTCAGTAATGTCAGCTGTTCCCCTGCTGTGTGTACGGCAAAAAGTCCTGCTGCCTCCACCATGTTCTCTTCTCATCCCTGGGCTACAACACCGCCAGTTGTAGCTCGGAAGTGCTGTTAGCACAGTGAACACTTGCTCCTGTGTTACTGGGGTTCAGTAATGTCAGCTGTTCCCCTGCTGTGTGTACGGCAAAAAGTCCTGCTGCCTCCACCATGTTCTCTTCTCATCCCTGGGCTACAACACCGCCAGTTGTAGCTCGGAAGTGCTGTTAGCACAGTGAACACTTGCTCCTGTGTTACTGGGTTCAGTAATGTCAGCTGTTCCCCTGCTGTGATAACGGCAAAAAGTCCTGCTGCCTCCACCCTGTTCTCTTCTCATCCCTGGGCTTCAACACCGCCAGTTGTTGCTCGGAAGTGTCATTGGCACAGGTACTCACTCCTGCCCAGACTGGTTACAGCACGCCATCTGTTTCCTGTCAGTGTAAACGTCACTTAGCCTCCAATAAGTTGTCCTGTCGTGTTGCGGTCGGGTTAGCCGACTCTATGGTGCTTGGAGTTTAGGTGCTTCCTATGTGTGCTGCGGGATATGCAAATAAAGGCTGTTTCGTTGTGACAATAGGACAATCATCCACTGTAGTACTGTGGGATTCGGTAACTGCGGCTGGCTCGCGGCCTGTCATCTTAATTTTCCATGGGTACCTTCTGCTACCCGTCCGGGTTCCAGTACCGTCAGCTGGTTCTCCGCAGTGCCTTTGGCCTAGGTGCCTCCATCTCGGTATCCGAGTTCCAGCAATGTCTGCTGGTCCTTGGTAGTGCTTTGGAGCACAGGTACCTCCTGCTTAGTAACCGTGTCCCAGTAACGTCAGCTGGTCCTCGGTTGTGCCATTGGCTCTTTTCCTTCTGCTGCCCCTCCGGGTTCCAGCACAGTCAGCTGGTCCTCGTTACTTGCATTGGCTCTTGTACCTTCTGCTACCCGTCCGGGTTCCAGTACCGTCAGCTGGTTCTCCGCAGTGCCTTTGGCCTAGGTGCCTCCATCTCGGTATCCGAGTTCCAGCAATGTCTGCTGGTCCTTGGTAGTGCTTTGGAGCACAGGTACCCCCTGCTTAGTAACCGTGTCCCAGTAACGTCAGCTGGTCCTCGGTTGTGCCATTGGCTCTTTTCCTTCTGCTGCCCCTCCGGGTTCCAGCACAGTCAGCTGGTCCTCGTTACTTGCATTGGCTCTTGTACCTTCTGCTACCCGTCCGGGTTCCAGTACCGTCAGCTGGTTCTCCGCAGTGCCTTTGGCCTAGGTGCCTCCATCTCGGTATCCGAGTTCCAGCAATGTCTGCTGGTCCTTGGTAGTGCTTTGGAGCACAGGTACCTCCTGCTTAGTAACCGTGTCCCAGTAACGTCAGCTGGTCCTCGGTTGTGCCATTGGCTCTTTTCCTTCTGCTGCCCCTCCGGGTTCCAGCACAGTCAGCTGGTCCTCGTTACTTGCATTGGCTCTTGTACCTTCTGCTACCCGTCCGGGTTCCAGTACCGTCAGCTGGTTCTCCGCAGTGCCTTTGGCCTAGGTGCCTCCATCTCGGTATCCGAGTTCCAGCAATGTCTGCTGGTCCTTGGTAGTGCTTTGGAGCACAGGTACCTCCTGCTTAGTAACCGTGTCCCAGTAACGTCACTGGTCCTCGGTTGTGCCATTGGCTCTTTTCCTTCTGCTGCCCCTCCGGGTTCCAGCACAGTCAGCTGGTCCTCGTTACTTGCATTGGCTCTTGTACCTTCTGCTACCCGTCCAGGTTCCAGTACCGTCAGCTGGTTCTCCGCAGTGCCTTTGGCCTAGGTGCCTCCATCTCGGTATCCGAGTTCCAGCAATGTCTGCTGGTCCTTGGTAGTGCTTTGGAGCACAGGTACCTCCTGCTTAGTAACCGTGTCCCAGTAACGTCAGCTGGTCCTCGGTTGTGCCATTGGCTCTTTTCCTTCTGCTGCCCCTCCGGGTTCCAGCACAGTCAGCTGGTCCTCGTTACTTCCATTGTCTCTTGCTCCATCTGATACCCGTCAGGGTTCCAGTAACGTCAGCTGGTTCTCGGAAATTAGACAACCTTAAAGACCACCCAGAAGAAGATGACGACAACAAGGACGACGAGCATGAAGCCAACCAGCCTAAACACCATCACAAAGAAGAAATAAAAGATTACCAAACAGGACTAAGAAGGTTAAGACAAACTACAAGATACAGAACAAGAGACTTAAGAACAATAAGCAGAAGATCAAAAAGCAGAAGAACATGAAGTATAAGACCAAAATGAAGAGCAAAATATATGCTCTAAATTCTAAGCAGAAGACTAAGCAGTGTATGGGGGGTGAGTCCGTTCCTCCTCGTGGTGCCCCTGGAAAATGCCTGCTGCTGCAGGCTAAACTGAACACGGACAAATACTGTTGTAATTTAAATCTTTTGTGACAGCAAGAACGGAAGGATGAAAAATTCATACTTTGACAGATTACAAGTACAGGATTCTCTGTCACAAATAAGAATATGATGAAGAAGATGAAGTACAATATGAATAAGAATAATAGTTTAATAAGAAGAATATGAGTAATGTTAACAAAAAGATGAATAGCAAGAAGTTTAAGAAGAAGATAAAGAAGGTGAAGATGAAGAATAATTTGATGAAAAAGATGATGCTGCTGAAGATTATGAAGGAGAAAGTGTGTGAAAAGTTAAGAAGGTGAAGAGACATGGAAGTAGTGAAATATACATATTTGCCAAAATAGAAAAAAACGTTAACAACATTGTCAATTTCTTCGTCAATCCGAACATCTTTAAAAAAAAAAATATTTATGCTATTTTATTTGATTGGGTTAATCATCTATGCCTTTAATGTCTCCTCAACCTTCCACAATACATTGTACAATACTCTTTGTTGTTTTCCTTCATGTACAATTAACCAACAAGGCAAGAATGGGGTTTTTTTAATTCCGATATTTTGTTCCCATAGACTTACATGGGACTTCCGGTATCGGTATCGGGTATCGCCGATATTTTCATGGTATCGGCGATACCATTCCGATTCCGATACTTTTGGATATCGGAAAGTATCGCTCAACCCTAGTGTTGGTTCCTGCCATTATTTTATGGTTGTATATTTGATTCTTGTACGGTTTCTTAGGAGTTATTGTTCTCCCATGTGTTCAAAAGTGTTAGTGCCATCTACTTTGCCGCAAAATTTGCTTAGATTATTGTAGACATTGTCCTTTGCTTGGGATCATCAGTGGTCCTCATTTTATATATCTAGCACAGGACATATTAATTACTGCATCTTGACCAAACCTACACTCTAGGAGGCAATTGCTTTCCTCTTACATTTGGCCTTTTGGGGGGGGGGAGATTTATACATTTTCATTGTTATTTCTGTTATTATTTGTGCATTTTATATGTTTTTTGTACCTGTATGAACTTCATAATAGCCATATTTGGTTCTATATTGTAACTGTCATACATGTATTGGAGAATATATTGACTGTTGGGCTTCATGGGGTTCTGTATCCCCCTTTGGGGACTGTTTGTTCCATTTTTAAATGTTTTTAATTATGTGGTGTGATATTTTGTGGTTTTCAATAAAACATGATTATTTTGTAATACATAGGTGTTCCCTAGTGCATAGTATGTCCCTTTTTTCTTCTTTTTTTCATGCTTTATTCTGTGAGTTCCAGTATTTGATCTTTGTTGCCTGACCTTGGACCTTGAATTTGACTATCTGTTTGCCTTGCCCTTTTGTCTTGTTCAGAAACCTTTCTGGAATTCTGACCTCGGACAGTGACTTGACTGCTACTTTGCCTTATCCCTTTGTTTATGACTAGCCCACTTGGTATCTGACCCCAGAGCTCTTGACTACCCAGCCTCATGGCTTGTCCATGAGTGATTACTAGCATCACACTTATTCACTTTTCTGGCATCAGGAAACCTTTCAGGTTTTGTGACAAATCTGCACTGAAAAGATGCAGCAAAAATCACACATTCTAAAGTGGAACCAGTCATCTGATTAATGCTGACTAATCCATGTGTAGCAAGAATCAAAGTCTGGATGAACATTTGTAGCCAGATATAGTTTTCTTTGAACTGTGGCATTTTAGAAAAAATATACTTATAATACCTGGCCGTCTCTTCCCTGCACTGTTGCAGATGATTGATAGGTGTCCGCCTCATGTTTACACAGGGAGAGATCTGTTAATTACCTCTTGCAGTGATAAACCTGCAAATGTGCAATCAGGCTCTGATTCATGCTGTCCGCGGTTTGGGCAGCGTGAATCAAATGGCAGGTTCCCTTCAAGTGAGAAACTGACAGGCACTCTTACAATCAAGTGTTATTATTATTAGTGCTGGAATGAACGTGTCACATGGATTCATGTCTTTCTATATCAATTAAGGAATCTGCTTCTCTGACCTTCTAGGGGCATCAAAACACAATACCAGACCCCAATCAGAGGGCAATAAAACTTTCTCTCCTTATCTATGAACTGTTCCAATATTTATGTTCATCCCTCTGCCATAATGACAGTTCTGCTTCACGTCACTTGTCTTACCTATTGCATTATTCCTGTGTCCTCTTGTGTATATATAAATATGTGATTCTTCAGATTTTGTATTAGTCTAGCCTGATGAAGAGACCTGAGTAGTCTCGAAAGCTTGCAATTTGTTACCATCTTTTCAGTTAGCCATTAAAAGGTATCAACCACTGAGGACTCTCAAGTCTAAATATTTTTCTATCTACTGGCTAACACGGTACGAAGATACACATCTTTCCTAATACTGACCTACAAGGCCATCTATAACCTGTCTCCTCCATATATCTCTGAACTAATCTCCCGATATCTTCCCTCACGTAATCTCCGATCCTCCCAAGACCTCCTTCTTTCCTCCACACTTATTCACTCCTCACCCAACCGCCTCCAAGACTACTCCCGAATATCCCCCATCCTCTGGAATTCTTTGCCCCAACACGTTCGACTATCAAACACATTCGGATCCTTCAGACGGAACCTGAAAACCTACCTCTTCAGGAAAGCTTACAGCCTGCAATGACCCTGCTACCTCCTCACCACTACCGGAGATATCGCCTCAACCAACACCGAACTGCTGCAACCCCCCGACCTACTGTCTCCTGCCCCACAATCCTGTAGAATGTAAAGGTACTGCCACACTAAGCTATCCCGCTAGCGATCTCGTTAGCGTTGCATACTAATGAGATCGCTAGCGGGATTGTTTCTATATCGCTAAATGCTGCCGCATTTAGCGATATAGTTAACGACGCTATCGCCGTTAGCGATCTTCTTAACGACTTTAGCGGTACAAAGGTACCGCTAAATCGCTAAGAAAAGGTGCCACACAGCGATAAGATACTTACCCAGCGGGAGCGCCAGCGATGAAATAGGGTCCGGAGCGATTCCAGCGACGAGCGAGATCACAGCAGGAAGCTCGTCGCTGGAAGCTGCCGCACTGAACAATATCGCTAACGGGATCGCTAAATAGTGACGTTTTTTAGCGATCCCGTTAGCGATATTGTTTAGTGTGGCATACCCTTAAGCCTGAAAGGGCAGGGTCCTCTCCCCTCTGTATCAGTCTGTCATTGTTAGTTTGTTTACTGTAAGTGATACCTGTAATCAGTATGTAACCCCTTCTCATCTACAGCACCATGGAATCAATGGTGCTATAGAAATAAATAATAATAATAACTTCCAAAAGGCTCAGTAAGAAAAACCAAATCACCGGCAACAGCTAAGGGAAGGTTGCTCACTTTAATCCCTCCAATCTGTGACACCTGATCTCCAATCATCCTCTTCAGGTGACAGACTTCTGTCAGCCAGACGAGCTCCATTACCAAAACTGGAGAGCATAACTTACATGGAACAGCACAAGCTACTCCAAATCGTTTGTGCTAAAACTGTGTTAAAGTACAAATAAGAAGGCCAGATTTCCACTTGAAAATTGTTAGGCATTACAGTGTTGTTAAAGCACACTATCTAAGAAAATAAATAGTGATTGTTCATTTAGTGACACGTGACTGACAGCTGTTACTGGTCGGCCTACTCGACTACCTTCCTTTGGCAGCCACACAGCCTGATGAAGGCAACGTGCCAAAAGGCGCGTTGGGTTGGCACGCCATCCTGAGAGAGAGAGGGACTGCATTACCTATGTAAGCACATATTTAATTGTTCATTTGTGCACTATACTTTTATTCATTACAGCTGTTTCCCTCTCCCTTTATCAGCACTGCTTTTCTAATGTATTGGCAGTTTGTTTGAGCACTAGAGATGAGCGACTTTGCCTCAGGGATTGTCGAGTCGGGTTTCGGACCACCCGACTTTCCCAAAAGTCGTGTCGAACGAAATCGGCCGAGTAGTGGAAAAAGTCGTGCTTCAATCGGAACACAACCCCAATGCAAGTCAATGGGAATAAAAGTCGGCAGGCAGTAGAGGACAGTAAACATACCTACAGTGCCCATTTCAATGCCAATGACATCAATTCTTATTACTTAAGCTTGGCAACCTTAATTTACTTTATAATAATAGTAACGTATTGAAAACTGGGGGTTATTTGGCTAAAGTTGTGGTGGGGGGGGCAGGGCTGGTTCCAGGTTTTCATGGGCCCTGGGCGAAAGAGTCTCAGTGGGCCCCTTTAACGCATACCACAATTCATGATGCTCGGATACGGCAGAGAAAAATAGGTATAGTACAATGCCAAATACTTCACTTCTTACATTACATGAGTGATATCTATTGTAAATTCTACAATAGCACAAAAACCGGACAGTATAGTCCTCCATACAGTATTATGGCCACCACATAGTGCGCCATACAGAATAATGAGCCTCATATATTGCTCTATACAGAATAATGAGCCCCATATATTGCTCCATACAGAATGGGCTCCATATAATGCTCCATACAGAGTAGGCCCCATATGTGCTCCATATGATGCTCCATATATAAAGGGCCCTATATGATGCCCCATAAATAATGAACCCCATATGATGCTCTAGTATATGATGGGCCCAATATATGATGCTCCAGTGTATGATGAGCCCCATATAATGCTCAAAATATAATGGTCCCCATATATAATGCTCCATATATAATGGGCCCCATATGATGCTCCAGTATATGATGGGCCCCATGGATGATGCTCCAGTGTATGATGGGCCTATATAATGCTCCATATATAATGGGCCCCATATGAGGCTCCAGTATATGATGGGCCCCATGGATGATGCTCCAGTGTATGATTGTAACGACCCTGTCAGCGCCAGCGAACTGCCATGGCTGAGCAGGGTGACTCACCCGCACTGTGGAAGGGCCCGGGGTCAGATGCCGCAGGGGGGGCTCAGGCAGACGGGACCAGAGCAGCGTGGTGAGAGTAGCAGTAAGCAAAAGGACCTGCGATCATGTGACCACAGGGGGCGGGGCCTAGCGTTCTGCTACTGGAGGTGAGTGCAGGACTTTACAGGGACCCTGGATTAGTGAATAGGGAAACTCAGGTCAGACAAACGGGGGTCATACACGGAGAGGACGGCGCAGTACAGAAGGGGCGAGCAGAGAATAGTCAGAACATAAGCCAGGAGTCATACACAAGATAGCAACGCAGTACAGGAGGGATAAGCAGAGAATTGTCAGGACAAAGGCAAGAGCTCATACACGAGATAGCAATGCAGTACAGGAGGGGCAGGCAGAACTCGTAACGGGAACAGAACCAAGTCAAAACCAAGCAAGCATAAAGAATCACAAGCACAAAACACAGGGTCACACACACTCGGCCAAGGGTCAAAGTATAAGCGACAAGGAATGGCCCCACAATGAGGCTATAAGAAGCCTCCCAGAATCCCAGAGTGAGGCCATCCAAATTAACCCTTAACCTACCTTTTCCCACAAACTCAGCAAACCATGACAGTACCCCCCTTTCAACGGGGGGCTTCCGGACCCCCAGGCTTATCAGGATGACGGGCATGGAATGCACGAACCAAACGATTAGCGTGAACCGATGTGGCTGGCACCCAAGACCGATCCTCCGGACCATACCCCTTCCAATGTACCAGATACTGCAAAGATCCCTGAACCCGCCTGGAGTCCACAATGTGTTGTACTTCGAACTCCATATGCCCATCAACCATAACGGGCAAAGGAACAGCGTCTGTATCTTCCCTCACTGACCCCAGGGGTTTAAGTAAGGACCTATGAAATACATTATGGAGTTTCAAAGAGGGAGGGAGACGAAGGCGATAGGCTACCGGGTTAACCACCTCGATGACTTCGTAAGGGCCAATAAATTTAGGCCCTAGTTTAGCGGAAGGTGTTCGGAGACTTATGTTCCATGTAGAAAGCCAAACCTTATCTCCACATCGCAAAATCTGAACAGAGTCCCTTTTTTTATCCGCAAAATGTTTATACTTTTCCTGAGCCCTGGAAATATTTTGTCGAACTTTCGACCAGAGATTCCTGAGACGACTAATCCCGTCCTCAGCCCCCGGGCAACCAGAATCAATACGTGAGAACTCGCCAAAATGAGGATTTATCCCATAATTAATAAAAAATGGTGACCTACCAGTAGACTGGTTTACCCGGTTGTTGAAGGCGAACTCTGCTAATGGTAAGGCCTCAGACCAGTCGCTTTGCAGAGTAGAAGTCAGGCACCGAAGAATTTGTTCAAGCAACTGGTTGGTGCGTTCAGTTTGCCCGTTGGTCCTGGGTGGTACGCTGAGGAAAAAGACAACGATATCCCCAACTTTTTGCAAAAAGCCAAGCCAAAACTTAGACACAAATTGCGTCCCTCTATCTGACACAATATTAGTAGGCACCCGTGTAAACGTACCACCTGAGAAAGGAAATGTCTGGAGAGAGTCTCTGCTGACGGTAAACTTCCAATGGGTACAAAATGTGCTAGTTTAGAAAATCTGTCCACAATTACCCAGATTACAGTATTTCCACGGGAGGATGGCAGATTGGTAATGAAGTCCATGGACAAATGAGTCCACGGTCTTCCCGGAATTGGTAAAGGCGCCAATTCCCCGGCCGGCCGGCAATGAGAGCTCTTAGAACGGGCACATATCCCACATGCAGCAACATGCATCTTAATATCCGAAGTCATTAAAGGCCACCAAAAAAGTCTTGCCACTGCTTCTCGCGTGGCCGCTATACCAGGGTGGGCACTCAATTTCGAATCATGGAACTTCCACAGGAGTTTAGTGCGCAAATGCTGAGGCACGAACAACTTATTTTCAGGTTTGGACCTTGGCGCTAAAGATTGTGCCTCCACAATCTCTCGCTCCAATTCCGACGACACTTCGGCAATAACAACACTGGGTTGAAGAATGGGGGACGGTGGATCGAGGGCGGATAATGGCTCAAAACTACGTGACAGAGGTCAGCCTTGACGTTTTTAGATCCTGGTCGAAAAGTAATAGAAAACTGAAATCTGGAAAAAAAAAGTGACCAACGGGCTTGCCTGGGGGTCAGTCTTTTAGCAGTTTTTTATATATTCTAGATTTTTATGGTCCGTGATAACCATAATAGGGTGAGCCGCCCCCTCCAAAAAATGTCTCCATTCTTCGAACGCCAATTTGATAGCCAATAGCTCCCTATTGCTACGTCATAATTTTTTTCAGCGGGAGAAAATTTTTTAGAAAAGTAGGCACAAGGCCTGAGATTTGTCAGGGAAGCTGGCCCCTGAGATAACACTGCTCCCACCCCCACCTCAGAAGCATCAACGTCGACCACAAACGGTTTGGGTCAGGTTGAACCAGGATAGGAGCAGATGTAAAACAGTTTTTTAGCGTTAGAAAAGACTGTTTGGCTAACGGGGACCAGTTCTTGACATCTGCCCCTTTATGAGTGAGATCAGTAAGGGGTTTAGTTACCTGTGAGAAACCTTTAATAAACTTGCGGTAATAATTCGCAAATCCCAAGAAGCACTGAAGTCCCTTAAGGTCTCGAGGTTGGACCCATTCCACAACAGCCTGCACCTTCTTGGGATCCATGCGAAACCCCTGAGGTGAGATTATCAGCCCTAAAAACGACAACTCTTGAACAAAAAATGAACATTTTTCGAGTTTGACGAACAATTGATTTTCTCTGAGCCTTTGGAGTACAGTCTTAACATGTAACAAATGAGAATGTTTGTCAGCAGAATATATGAGAATATCATCTAGGTACACAACTACAAAGCGGCCGATGAGGTCCGAGAACACAACATTAATAAAATTTTGAAAAACTGCAGGTGCGTTGGTGAGACCAAATGGCATTACCAAGTTCTCAAATAACCCTTCAGAGGTGAGGAAAGCCGTCTTCCATTCATCCCCCTCCCGAATCCTGATTAAATTATAAGCCCCCCTAAGGTCAAGTTTTGAAAACCACATGGCCCCAGAAAGCTGATTACAGAGATCCGGAATCAACGGCAGTGGATATGTATTCCTGACCGTGATTTTATTTAGTTCTCGAAAGTCGAGGCAGGGGCGTAGGCCGCCATCTTTTTTCTTAACAAAGAAAAACCCCGCTGCTACCGGGGAAACTGAAGGTCTTATGTGCCCCTTGCGGAGACTCTCAGCAATATATTGTTTCATAGCCAGGCGCTCGGGACCTGATAGGTTAAACAAACGAGCTTTGGGCAATTTGGCTCCAGGAATTAGGTCGATGGCACAGTCAAATGGCCTATGAGGGGGTAACGCCTCAGCCTCACTTTCTGAAAAAACGTCCGCAAAGTCTTTCAGGTACTCCGGAATACCTTCCAGACTGATAGAAGACACAGAAACAGGTTTTGCAATTTTTACACAAAAAACATCTTTATGGTAACAGTCGACACATTTGGACCCCCACTTGATAATCTCCCCCAATTCCCAGTCAATAACTGGATTGTGGCGTAGAAGCCATGGCATGCCCAAAACCAACCCGGTGGGCAACTTGTCCATAACAAAACACTCAATCTCTTCCATGTGGGAAGAACCAACTTTCAACATAAATTTTTCAGAAACTGAAAGAATCCCCGTTCGGGTCAGAGGAGAAGAGTCAATGGCCACGACTTTTAGTGGGGTATGAAGCCTGACTGTCCCTATCTGGTGCTGGGAAATGACATCAGAGCTGACCAAGTTGAGTGATGAACCACTGTCCACCAGTGCTGTGGAGAAAAAACGATACTTGTCTACCAACAGTTCAACCTTTAGCAAAACCTTAGGGCATGAGGAAGAGAGTACCTGAAGGTCTGGACAGCCTCCTCGATTACTACCCAGACCTAGTCGTTTCCCGCCGCCTTGGAGGATGACGGACACGAGGGACAATCTTTTATCCAATGACCGGACTCTCCACAATAAAAGCAGAGCCGTTTTTCACGGCGGCGTTTCCTCTCCTTTTCTTTGACCGAAGTAGCGCCAATCTCCATGGGTTCGGGAGCGACACCAGTCTCTTTACTACCGGAGAATAGGGATGCCTCGGACTGCATGACACCCCTAGCCCGTAGCCTGCGGTCCATAAGTACGGCCTGGGTAATGGCGTCCTCCAAGGTGTCAGGTGGAGGGTGAAGGGCCAGGGCATCTTGGAGGCGTTCAGATAAGCCTCTGCGGAATAAGCCCCGAAGTGCTGCATCATCCCATGAAATTTCTGCTGCCCAGCGCCGGAACTCTGCACAAAACCACTCAGCCGAGCGTTTACCCTGGCGCACATTCATCACCATGTCTTCAGCCATGCGAACCCTGTCGGGTTCATCATATATACGACCCAGGGCTTCAAAAAAGGCATTGACAGTCATCCTTTCAGGGGCAGAGGGAGACAGAGAAAAAGCCCACGCTTGCGGTGCACCCCGAAGTAGAGAAATAACTACCCCCACTTTCTGGAATTCATCCCCGGAGGAACGAGGCCTCAGAGAAAAAAAAAGCTTGCACCCCTCCTTAAAGGCCATGAACTCCTTTTTGTCCCCAGAGAAGAAGTCTGGCAGTTTGACCGGGGACTCGGGGGACACCAGTGAAACATCTCTATCACCCGAGCTAGGAGACCCTGCAGCAATAGCCCCCTGCACAGTGTCCACCAACTGTTGTTGGGTCTGAGCCATTGTGCGCTGTTCCACATTAAGTTTCTGGAACATTAGTGTCAGGTTTTTAACCTGATCTGCCAAAGCTTGCATGAGATCCATGATACTAGACACCTTTTTTTTTTTTTTTCTTTAGGAAAGATACTTAGCTTCCCCAACACAGAATAATATAAGGTCGCTTATAATGTAACGACCCTGTCAGCGCCAGCGAACTGCCATGGCTGAGCAGGGTGACTCACCCACACTGTGGAAGGGCCCGGGGTCAGATGCCGCAGGGGGGGCTCAGGCAGACGGGACCAGAGCAGCGTGGTGAGAGTAGCAGTAATCAAAAGGACCTGCGATCATGTGACCACAGGGGGCGGGGCCTAGCGTTCTGCTACTGGAGGTGAGTGCAGAACTTTACAGGGACCCTGGATTAGTGAATAGGGAAACTCAGGTCAGACAAACGGGGGTCATACACGGAGAGGATGGCGCAGTACAGAAGGGGCGAGCAGAGAATAGTCAGAACATAAGCCAGGAGTCATACACAAGAATGCAACGCAGTACAGGAGGGATAAGCAGAGAATTGTCAGGACAAAGGCAAGAGGTCATACACGAGATAGCAACGCAGTACAGGAGGGGCAGGCAGAACTCGCAACGGGAACAGAACCAAGTCAAAACCAAGCAAGCATAAAGAATCACAAGCACAAAACACAGGGTCACACACACTCGGCCAAGGGTCAAAGTATAAGCGACAAGGAATGGCCCCACATTGAGGCTATAAGAAGCCTCCCAGAATCCCAGAGTGAGGCCATCCAAATTAACCCTTAACCTACCTTTTCCCACAAACTCAGCAAACCATGACAATGATGGGCCTATATAATGCTCCATATATAATGGGCCCCATATGATGCTCCAGTATATGATGGGCCCCATGGATGATGCTCCAGTGTATGATGGGCCTATATAATGCTCCATATATATTGGGCCCCATATGATGCTCCAGTGTATAATGGGCCTATATAATGCTCCATATATAATGGGCCCCATATGATGCTCCAGTATATAATGGGCCCCATGGATGATGCTCCAGTGTATGATGGACCTATATAATGCTACATATATAATGGGCCCCATATGATGCTCCAGTGTATAATGGGCCCCGTATATGATGCTCCAGTGTATGATGGGCCATATTTATAATGCTCCTGTGTATGATGTGCCCCATATATAATGCTCCAGTGTATAATGGGCCCTATCTATGATGCTCAAGTGTATGATGGGCCCCATATATAATTCTCCAGTGTATAATGCTCCCCATATATTACTACAAACATTAAAAAAATGAAATACCTCTCCTCGCTGGTCACTGCTCTACTCTGGACTCCTCAGCATCGCCATCTTCTAGCTCTCTGCACTTGGACTGTTCAGGCAGAGGGCGCACAGACGTGACGTCATCGCGCTCTATGACCTGAATGTCACTGTCAGGAAACGCGGAAGATGTCACAGCGGTGGAGCAGGGAGAGGTAAGTATTGCAAGTGCTGGGGCCCTGAGCAAGCAGGGGGGCCCACTCGTGGGCGCCAGCACTGGCACAGGGCCCCTCATAGTACGCCGGTGTCTCTGACGGTGAGTGGGCCCCGTGCTCCAAGTGCTGAGGCCGACCCAGGGGGGTACAGCCCAGTTAGGGAGGTGGAAAAACTGGCATATGTTGAGGTGTAGGCTGGACGTTCAGCAGCTGCAAATGGAGGAATTGGAGAAGTCAGATGAAGAGGAGGACAAAGCGAGCCATTTTGCTGGCAACCTATGTGTCATCAGGGGAAGGTGGTACAAAATCCTTTGAAACCAAGGCATGGTTCATTTTAATGAAGGTGAGATCACTTACATTTTGGCTCTACAGCCAGGTCATTCTTTCTGTCAGGATTGATCCAGCAGCACTGAAGACTCTTTCTGATAGCACACTACCAGCAGGGCAAGCGAGCTCCTGTAAGGCATATTGTGCCAATTCAGCCCAGGTGTCCAGTTTACAGGCCCAGTAGTCAAAAGGGAATGAACTGTGAGGGAGAACATTGATAGGGGAGGAGAGGTAATTTTGAACCATAGGTGACAACTGCTGTCTCCTGTCTGTTGCAATGGATTCAATATTAACAGTCGTTTGAGCGATACTCTTGAAATCAATCCACAACATGGTCATAAAACCCCTGTCTCCAACACCACTTTGGCTGTGTGCACACACAGTGTGAACACCTCTTCCATGTTGCCCAGTACGCCTCGTGGTAGAACCTGCACCGCTGCTGTGTGCTGGGAATGCCTCTAACAAACGGTTTACCAGAGTTGCTTGTTTGTTCGCAAATATTAGCTCTAGGTTCTCCTGTGGCATGATGTTCTGTAATTTGCCTTTATAGCGTGGATCGAGGATGCTGGCCAACCAGTAGTCGTCATCCTTCATAATTTTGGCAATGCGGGGGTCCCTTTTTAGGATCCGTAAGACATAATTACACATGTGGGCCAATGTTCCAGGTGTCAATGATGCACTGCCAGTGGTGGGTGGAGGAGCCCTTTCTGCCAAATCCACTGTTAGGGTCTGCGGAACGCAACTAATAGATATTGTAGAGAGGTGCGTTCGCAGCCCGGGGTCCACAGTGCAGGCAAAGCCAGCTGCTAGTAAGATGGCATAAGTAGCGAACTCTGTTATCCCGCAGAGTCGCTAAAATAAACGCCGTAGCGCGCTGTGGCAGTTAGTGCAAACTCTGTTAATCCCCAGAGCCGCTAACGGGAATGCCACAGCGCTATATGGCGATAAGTGCGAACTCACTTAGCTTCAGTGAGCCGCAAAGTAAAACGCTAGGGCACTGACCAGCGTTATAAAGCGAACCCTGTTGCGTCACAGAGCCGCTGAGAAAAAGACTGTGTCCTGTTAGACTCTCAGGGAACACAGATAACTGCTAAGCGGATTGCAGTCTGTGGTCATGCAGTCAGAACACAAGCAATAATCTCCTCACCGGAGTAGCCGGTATTCTAATGGCGTTTTCAGCTGAGCCCTGAATAC
This sequence comes from Oophaga sylvatica, assembly GCA_033576555.1. Taxonomy (NCBI): domain Eukaryota; kingdom Metazoa; phylum Chordata; class Amphibia; order Anura; family Dendrobatidae; genus Oophaga; species Oophaga sylvatica. Next base: position 315,159,219 of record JARQOD010000001.1, read on the forward strand.
GTGCATACAATCTCCTCACCGGAGGTGCCGGTATTCTAGGGGCTTATTTCAGCCAGACCTAACCACATGCATACATGACCACACTGGCGCAAGCACGCAACAGATTTGATACTAGCGCATGGCGGCCCTGCCATGCCACCCTTTTATAGTAGCAACTACAGGGCCTGCCAGACAAGGACCAATAGGAAACTGCTCCAGAACACAAGTGGTTTCAGGACCTTCCTGGCGGACCAATAGGAGCTGCTGCAGTACCTGAGCATGTGACCCCTGATCTCCAATGAGAGATCTTACTCTGGGCATGCTCAGAAGTTGAAACGCAGGACTTTGTCCTAAAGACGTCTGCTCCAGCACTGGTTATAATAGAAGATCCAGGAGACGCAGCAGCAAGTCTCTGCACAGCATTAGACCGGGCAAGACGCTGGGACCGACGTCTCTGCTGAGCAGGCTTCACTGCGGCCGGAGACAGATGAGGGACCGCAGTGGGAATGGCTCGAGATTGGGAACTCGAACCCTAACGTCCACATCCGTCCATTCACGCACAAACCCTGTACCTGACCTTGGCAAGCCAACATTTTCTCTTGCGCTCTGAGAAGCATCCTCCTCCCCAAAATAATCATCCCCCTCATCCTCCTCCTCTTCTTCCTCCACCTCGTCCAGGACAGTTCCCTGAACAGACAATGGCTGACTATCATCAAGGCTTCCCTCCTACTCCTCTTCTTCTGGCCCGCTGCAGATGCCTGATCCTTAATGTGCATCAAAGTTTGCATAAGCAGACGCATAAGTGGGATGCTCATGCTTATGATGGCGTCGTCTGCGCTTACCAGCCGTGTGCATTCCTCAAAACACTGAAGGACTTTATAGAGGTCTATCAGCTTTGACCACTGCACACCCGACAACTCCATGTGTTGTGAATGTTTTGGAAATGAATTCTGAGCAGAAGCTACCTCTGGTGGTTACAAACAGTACTGAACCATTCAATGAGGATTGGCAATCAGGAGTTACAGACTGGTCTGATATAAGGGAGGTTCCCTCCCATCATGGTTGCCGGTGATCAATTGTTCTTGTCTCAACTGTGGTTCCTGGTTCACTTGGAAGCTTGCTGAGTCTTGCCTCTTCTTCTGCTTTCAGAGAAGATATTTTCTGTTTTAGTTTTTGTGCTTGCCATTTGCATATTTCTCTGCATTTTTGTGAGGTTAGCCAGGTTCCCCCCCGGGGGGCTTGGCTCCTCTCAGTTCCGCTGGAGCCATTGTTATTTGTTCATTTGCCTTTTCCAGTTTTTTCAGTGGCTGCGGCTTAGTTTTGTTACACCAGAGAACTGATTTAGGTGGTAGAGGTCGTGTGATCTCAGGTGTTTTTGCAATCAGTAGCGTTAGCATTTTTTAGGTTTTTTTTGGATTGCAGTGAGTATCCTTTCTATCCTTTTCTGTCTAGGCAGATTGGGCCCCAGCGTTTGCTCATACTATTTTCTGTCTGTGTCTGTATTTCCTCTTGTCTAACCTCCATTACATGTTTGGGGGCTTCCTATGTTCTTTGGGGATCTGCTCCGGGGCAGATAGCTTTCCTCTTTCTATCTTTAGGTGTAGTTAATCTCTCAGGCTGTGACGAGGCGTCTAGGACCAACGTAGGAACGCTCCACGGCTGCCTTTAGTTGTGGTGGTTAGTCAGGGTACTGCAATCCAATAGATTCCAACCTCTCTGGTGTATTGCCGTTTTTGCCTGCTCTCCTCAGCTACCAAAACATAACATCCATGTCTGCCCTCAAACTGCCTGCCCGTGTATCCTCCCACAAATGCATTACAGCCTGCCTCTGTTTGCACAGCCTCTCAACCATGTGCATGGTGGAGTTCCACCTTGTTGCAATGTCTATGATTAGGCAGTGCTTGGGGAGGTGGAGCCATCGCTGCAGCCTCTGCATACGATTGGAGTCTACGGGCGAGCGACGGATGTGCGAGCACAGTCTTCGCACCTTATGGAGTAAGGCTGGTAACTCCGGATAATTATTTATGAAGCACTGCACCACCAGGTTCAAGGTGTGAGCCAGGCAAGGTATGTGTCTGAGTTTTGCCAGGGCTATGGCCACCACAAAATTACAGCCGTTATCACTGACTACCTTGCCTGGCTCAAGATGCAGACTGCCCAGCCATGACTCAGTCACTCGCTGCAAGTAGTAGGCCAGTACCTCCGCTGTGTGTCTGTTGTCGCCCAAAGACATCATCTTTAAAACAGCCTGCCGACGCTTACCACTAGCTGTTCGATAGTGGGACACCTCGTGTGCAACACTGGCAGCTGCGAATGGAGTGCTCGTGCGACTGCGCTCTGTCGACGAGCTTTCGCTTCTGGAGGAGAAGGAGGAGGGTCGAACTCCTACAGCCAACTGTTGCCTATACTGTGGGCTAGGCAGCACTGTCCCACTGCCGCTGTCCCCTGTGGAGCCTGCATCCACCACATTAACCCAGTGCGCAGTGATGGACACGTAACGGCCCTGGCCATGCCTGCTTGCCCATGCATCTGTTGTGACGTGCTCCTTTCCACTCACTGATTGTTTGAGTGCATGGACAATGCGGTCTTTCACATGCAGGTGGAGGGCAGGGATTGCTTTTCTAGAAAAGACTGGGTAGGTCATAGCATGGGACAGCATAGGCCATGAGTTCTCGGAACGCTGCGCTTTCAACCAAATGGAAGAGCATCATCTCTAATGAGATCAGTTTGGCAATGTAGGCATTCAAAGCCAGTGTACACGGATGAGAGGATGAGTACTTGTCCTACTCAGAGTAACTGCTAGGGTGAGCTGGACTTGAGAGCTACATATGGGGGAACTAGCAGTGGACATGGCGGACTGAGAGGGGGTTGGTGATGGTGATGGTGGTGGTAGTGGTGATGGCCTAGATTCAGTCTTTGGTTGGAAAAACATTGTGATTCCCTGACTGCTTTGGCCTTGCGACGACACCTCAACATTTCTTGCTGGTGGTGTGCTAACCGGTGGGCTTACAGTGGGGTAAGCGATGTAGCATTGCTAGCTACCTTCAGTCGGAGCAGGTGCACATGTGCTACCTGAGGTTTTGTAGTCCGTCCACGCTTGCAAGTGCATGTTCAGTAAATGTCTAAGCATGCAACTGGTTTTCAAATTTCAGAGATTTTTCCCTCGGCTAAAGGTCCTTCCGCACTTCTTACAGATAACCTTTGCCTCATCAATAGGATTTTAGTCAAAAAAGTGCACTCTTCCTACTATGGGATAAATTTTCAGGGCTTGCACGCTGTGCTAATTTGACCGTCTGGCCAAGCTGTCCTGCAACTCTTTTTTTTTTTTTTTTTAACACGTTTTTGGAATGCTACGGGGCTGCCAGATAACCGCAGCTTCAATGTCGATGCCTGTTGCGGATCCTCCTCCTCTTCTGAGCTATTGCCAGCGGCACCCTCTTCCCCCAATGGATGCCAATCCGGGTCAACAACTGGGTCATCTATCACCTCCTCTTCAATTTCATCTGCACCTTCCTCTGTGTCACCGTGTAAGGTGGTAGAGTATGCGGAAAGGGGCACCTGAGTTTCATCAGGGTCAGAATCTGGCTCTACTGAGACTGCGAGGGCAATGCAGTGCTCTGAGTGAATGTACCAGCAGAATCATATAGCAGTGGCTGTGCATCAGTGCACTCCATGTCAGATTCATCTTGGACTGGGGATTTCAGGATTTCACTTGATAACCCAGGCATAGTATGTGAAAAGAGCTCCAGGGAGTAATTTGAAGTGTGGCCTGCCGCATCCTTCACTTTTGGTGGGTTGAAGGACAGAAGGAAAGGAGCCTACATAGATAGAAAAAAAGGCTGCACTCAAGCATACTAAAGCATGACAACATGGAATATATGAAATTTAGAATAGCAATATGGCTTTGGAATATAAGGAAAAATTTGAGACGCTTAGTATAAACATTTGGCCAAACATTTTAAAGCCCACCAACCATCGTCAAGGTGGTCTCATTTCTGGTGAGTCCCTGACCTAATGTGAACATACCTCTATTAGGCTGATATCTGAATTTCTGGGTGAATATGCACCTCTGTCAGTAATGCCTGCATTTATGGTAAAGTAGGGACCTGGTGTAATTAAAATCACCACCTGGTGGGGGCAGAGTGCTCGGTCAGCAAGCTAACATTCAATAGACAAAAAAACCTGACTGGCACATCTAGACTAATGTGAACTAGGTGCAAACCAAGGGAAGCTACCCCCATGTAAAACATAGAAAAAAAGGCTGCACTCAAGCATACTAAAGCATGACAACATGGAATATATGAAATTTAGAATAGCAATATGGCTTTGGAATATAAGGAAAAATTTGAGACGCTTAGTATAAACATTTGGCCAAACATTTTAAAGCCCACCAACCATCGTCACGGTGGTCTCATTTCTGGTGAGTCCCTGACCTAATGTGAACATACCTCTATTAGGCTGATATCTGAATTTCTGGGTGAATATGCACCTCTGTCAGTAATGCCTGCATTTATGGGTAAAGTAGGTGCATATTCACCCAGAACCTATTATTAATATATGGACATTATTGGCTATAACATGGATCTTTAGTTACGTGATTTATATATTTATTTATTTATTTATTTATATATTTTTATATTTATATATTTTTTATTTTTGATCATTTCTATTATTTTCAAGTATTCTTCATTATTTATTTATATTTATTTATTAATATTTTTTTACTACTTATATTTTTTATTTTTTATTTTTTATTTATTATTATTATTTTTTATTATTATATTTTTTCTGTTCTTTATTATTATTTATTTATTCATTTATTTATTTTTATTTTTTCTATTATTTCACATTTATTTTTTTATTTTATTTTGTTTATTCTGATAAGTAATAGGTCTGTTGAACATTTTTTATGTTCCAGAGTTGTAACTAGAGTATAAAATTGGTAAAATGGCTATTTCTGTAATGATCCATATATTATAAGGATATCGAGATATTTGTTGCGTATATACATATATATATATATATATATATATATATCTCTGGCAGTTTACTGTATAGATATATTATGTTATACCCCTTTGTAAGATATATTATAATGTACCCCTCTTTTTGTACTAATTGATTTATGTTAGCCATAATAATATATATTTTGTTTTTTCATTATATGTGGGTGGTATGGACAATATATGACACGACAATTAGTCCAAGTTGTCATATTTACCACTTATACAATTTTGTATAGGAATCCCTCTCTGGTTGCTTTGATTTTGATGGTGCGCTTGCGCGATTGTGATCCACGGCCCTCTCCTGGTGTTCGGCGTCTTTATGTTTCCATGGCACCGGGTCCCGATCATGTGACCTGACGTCAATGGTCTCATGACGCCGGAACTATGGATGACCGTGGATCCCCTTTGCGCATGCGCCACTTACATCGCGGTCGCAGTAATCATGAGGGACTGAGGTCATGTGACCTGACGTCAGTGTTCACATGGCTTTGAAACCATGGCTAATTGGAGAATCCCCTTACACAGGCGCCGTCATTATTGTGGTCATAATGACCTGACATCGGTAATTGTATGACGCTAAGGTGATCCATGATTGGATACCTCTCTTGCGCATGCGCTGTCTAGATTTTAATACACCAATCACTATAAACCTCTTGGGTATAAATAGTTCCGGTTCCACTACTGATACACACCCCCTGATGAAGGAAAATTCCGAAACGTGCGTTGGGGAAGCGCCAAGCCACTGTGCCATTTAAACAGGTATTACTTAAAATCCTTTTTGTGCCTTGCAGCCTTTATTTATGGGCCATTCGCTATATAGATAGGTATTATCTAGACACTCTCCTTTACATTTATCTTGCACTTTTACTAATCACATGGTTAATCACTATTAAATTTTTATCTGCATTTTATTTGATTAATCACTATTTTTCACATATGAATTTTTTTCACATTGTTTATGTATATATATAATTAATTATATTTACACTGTTTTGTATTTGAGAGTGCTATGTATGTGCCCTGAAATATATTAATGATGATTCATAAATTGGCACTTATATTATTCTTTGTGGCTATATACTTCTAGTTGGCAGTATTTTTTATTTTAATTCTACTTTTGTTGTGATATTTTGCACATTAATAAAGACCATTTTAACCATATATTTTCTTGTCACATGTTTTTATATATATTTTAGATTTTTTCCAGAGTTGTTTTTCTTTTACTATTTTCCGAATGGTTTGCCATTCTATGTTGGTAGTGATACTGTGATATTTAATCATTTATTGTCATTGATTACTATCTAATAATCTACCTAGTTCACATTAGTCTAGATGTGCCAGTCAGGTTTTTTTGTCTATTGAATGTTAGCTTGCTGACCGAGCACTCCGCCCCCACCAGGTGGTGATTTTAATTACACCAGGTCCCTACTTTACCCATAAATGCAGGCATTACTGACAGAGGTGCATATTCACCCAGAAATTCAGATATCAGCCTAATAGAGGTATGTTCACATTAGGTCAGGGACTCACCAGAAATGAGACCACCTTGACGATGGTTGGTGGGCTTTAAAATGTTTGGCCAAATGTTTATACTAAGCGTCTCAAATTTTTCCTTATATTCCAAAGCCATATTGCTATTCTAAATTTCATATATTCCATGTTGTCATGCTTTAGTATGCTTGAGTGCAGCCTTTTTTTCTATGTTTTACATGGGGGTAGCTTCCCTTGGTTTGCACCTAGTTCACATTAGTCTAGATGTGCCGGAAAGAAGCCTGCACTGACGACTCAGTGCTTGCAGTTTTTGAAACTTCAGATGAGGAGGCGATAGAGCTGGAGGCTGTTTCGGCAATGTTAGCCAAAACCTGTTCCTGATGCTCCGGCTTTAAATGCGGTTTACCTACTCCCAGAAAAGGGAGCCTTCCAGGCCTTCTGGAGCCAGACGATGATGCAAGCTCAACACCTCCACTGCCTTAGGTGCTATTGTGCTTTTGGCACTACCAGCAGATGCACCACCACCACCATCAGTACCAGCTGCCCCCCGCCCACATCCGCGGCCTCTTCCACCATACCTCCTCATGTTTGGGAAAATGTACCAAAAATACCAGCAGATATATGGTACTGTATCAGAAGCATAGAGCTGTATACAGTGTAGGGGAAAATTTAAATCTCCGTATATATTTCCGGAGTCACACACAGACGCTCACTCAGTATGGATTTGACCAGAATACGAAAAGCAGAAAAAAGGTACTGTATCAGAAGATACCAGGTATATATAGTATAGGGGAAAATTTAAATCTCTGTATATATTTCCGGAGTCACACACAGACGCTCTGTCAGTATGGCTTTGACCAGAATACAAAAAGCAGAAAAAAGTTACTGTATCAGAAGATAACAGGTGTATATAGTATATGGGAAAATTTAAATCTCCGTATATATTTCCGGAGGCACACACAGACGTTCTCTCAGTATGGATTTGACCGTAATACAAAAGGCAGAAAAAAGGTACTTTATCAGAAGATAACAGGTGTATATAGATAGGGAAAATTAAATCTCCGTATATATTTCGGAGTCACACACAGACGCTCACTCAGTATGGATTTGACCAAGTACAAAAGCAAAAAAAGTACTGTATCAAGATACAGGTATATAGTTTGAAATTAATCTCGTATATTTCCGGAGTCACACACAGACGCTCTCTCAGTATGGATTTGACCGTAGTACAAAAGGCAGAAAAACGGTACTGTATCCGAAGATACCAGCTGTATATGGTGAAGGGGAAAATTTAAATCTCCGTATATATTTCCGGAGTCACACACAGACGCTCTCTCAGTATGGATTTGACCGTAATACAAAAGGCAGAAAAACGGTACTGTATCAGAAGATACCAGTTGTATATGGTGAAGGGGAAAATTTAAATCTCCGTATATATTTCCGGAGTCACACACTGACGCTCTCTCAGTATTGATTTGACCGTAATACAAAAGGCAGAAAAAAGGTACTGTATCAGAAGCGTACAGCTGTATACAGTGTAGGGGAAAATTGAAATCTCCATATATATTTCCGGAGTCACACACAAATAGTCAGCATGTATTTGTCCGTGATACTAGCCGGTACACGGTAGTGTGTGAGGAGCATACAGCTCTATACGGTGTGGGAAAAAATGAATGCTCGGTAACTGTGCAGAAAAAAAGAATAAAAGTATTAGTGCTGTGTAAAAAGCAGTCTGCACAGCAGTTTACACACAGCAATACAGCTATCAGGCAGCCTAATAACCAGCGCTGCTGCACACAAGAAAATCCTCCTCTGTCACTGCACACTAACTGTACAGCACAATTGCTATCAGCACAAGTACATAAGAACTTCTCTTTCCAGCCCCAACTCTCTCCCTACTGATAAAAACAGCATCAGCAACCTCTCCCTACTGTTAAGATCGGCAGAAGTAAAATAGCGGTCGGCGGTCAGGGCTTTTATAGACACTATGACGCCCCCAAAGCAAGCCAATCACTGCAATGCCCTTCTCTAAGATGGTGGTGGACGCTGCCCATGTCATCTCGTTGCCCACAGTGTACGTCCTTGCTCATTGGCTGAAAAAAGGCACCTGCAAGCATTATGGGAAAACCGACTTTGGCGCTTGTTTTGCCGAACGCATGGCCGACTTGGCGCCATGGTCTGGTTTCGCTCGGCGAAACCCGACTTTGTTGAAAGTCGGCGACTTATGAATCTGACCGACCTGTTTCGCTCAGCTCTATTGAGCACCTTTTCATCAATATTGGTTCCATTGTGAATATTTTCAATATGAATGCACTTCAGTGCACCTTGGTTTTTCTGATTGTTTTTTGTGGTATTTTACGCAATATACACATTTTTACAAATTTTTACACATTATTGTCACTTTTTACTATTTAATTTTTTGGCCTTGTTACATTAGAATTGGCTATTCCAGTTTGTTAAAATCTATACATCATTTATTTTTATGTGGATGTGCAACCTTATATATCTTTACGATTTTAATTAATATTTTGCTATTGCCCTTGTATTCATTTGCTTCCATTTTTGTCCTTGGTTTTTAAACTCATATGCAATAGAATATTAATTATTTATTAATATTTTTGGCCTTTTTAGGTCGTTTTTTTTCACGTTTCTTGGTATTTTCCAATTGTCCGTGATTTGTTTTTATTGTCCTGTGCTTATGGTGGCTGTATTGAATTTAATTTACTTGAATATAATTTTGCATTTTTTACAATATTTGTAGTTTGCTTCCATTTTGCATTCCTTTGCTCTATTTTTTGGTAGCAGTACGCTTTGCAGATGAGGCTCAGAAAAAGAATGTGCTCCAGTGGATGACAAACACTGCATCAAGTGGCCTCTCCTCCTCTTAACATAGCACACAGTACAATCCTCGGAGGTGGCACCCCAATCACCCTTGTTTCCCCCAGCGTCAAATATTTCCAAACACCCAACTGACTGTAGTGAACCTCAGATGGACCATTCTGATGAGCTGTTCACACATTATATTCCATGGTCATCAGAGGTCTGCTCCAAAGACTCATAGATTACAGAGAGAAGCTTGCACCGTGCAACATAGAGGTAGGGAAAGCGTCTTCACCAGATGTACCAAATTCACTGCACTGGTTTCCCATCTCCCATCAGGCTGATACACTGACTTACTCACCTCTCTGGGCCATGCTGTGAGTTCTGCCCTCCGCCTGCTTCATGCTGTAAGTCATGTGTCCTCTGCTTGGGGTGTGTATACTTCCTTGCTGTGTGCTCTAGGGCGCCTGAACTTCCTGAGTTTTATACCGACAGTGTGCACATTCCTAATCTGTCCCCAGCCTATTGCAAAGAGGTACTGGGTACTTAAGGCATCTCCACCAATTAGAAGATGCCAAGCAACATACTCTCTCAGTCTGTGTTCTGCTACTTTGTTGCCAGGTCCTGTCCCGTTTCCCCTCTTGTTTCTGTCACCCTGGGGGGCTGTATACCAAATTCTGTACATATATCCTATATGTCTTATTTCTTTCACCCTGGGGATGTATACCCAGGCCTGAATCCTTTGTCCTGAACTTGTTCCCGTGTCTGACCTTGTCTGAACTAAGTCCTTTACCTGAACCTGTTTGTATCCTTGCCTGAAGCCTTCCCTACCCAGCTGTGTCTATCCTTGTGTCTGCTCCCTCTTTGCCTCAGCGGCTCTCCTCTGCTCCTGTCCCGAATCCTGCAGCTCTGCTCTTCTCCTGTCCCGCATCCTGTGGCCTGCTCTGCTCCCGTCCGGCACCCTGCGGCTCTGTTCTGCTCCAGTCCCATATCCTGCGGCTCTGCTCTGCTCCTGTCCCGCAGCCTGCAGTTCTGCTCTGCTCCTGTCCTGCATCCTGCGGCACTGCTCTGCTCCCGTTCCGCATCTGTGGCTTTTTGTCCCTCCAGTCTGAACTGGTTCCTACCTGTTCCCAAATCCCACTCGTACTCGCCAGTGTTCCTGTCCTTCCCAAAACAGTTCCTGTCCCTTCAGTCTGAACTGGTTCCTACATGTTGCCTTATCCTACTCGTACCTTCCAGTGTTCCTGTGCTTCCCAAACAGTTCCTGTTCCTCCTGTCTGAACCCCCGCCTGCCAGCCGTGCCCGCCTGCCTGTCTGAGTACCAGCCATGCCTGCCTGCGTGCCAGAGTTCCAGCCGTTCCCACCTGCCTGCCCGAGTGCCAGTCATGCCTGCCTGCCAGTGCCAGCCATGCCTGCCTGCCTGTACATCATCCGTGCCACCTGTACTTGCCAGTCTAAACCTCAGCTTTCTTCTGTACTTGCCTGCACCTGTCTTTAGTGTCCTGTTCCCCTGTAGGACCAGCTGCTACTGTCAGACGCCACCCTGGATTGGAACCTGGCAGCTACCTGCCGCACATGCCTGAGCTCACCACTAGAGGTTCCAGTGAATGCCAAAGTAGCTGCTTAGTCATGCCCCTCCAGGGTTAGTCTGCTTTGTAGCACAGTGGGGCCACAATCCTCACTCGCGCCATCCAGTCTGGGCTCAAGCGTCACACAAGGGTTGCAGTGATCCTGATGAGACTCTGATACCAGAGGTGCATGCAGATTTTTCTGTGGTGTCAGGCAGGAAGAGGAGTAGGGTAACTTTCAGAGTGAGAAATGTGAGAACAGAGAGGATGACAATGAGGTTGTAGATCCCACCTTGTGTGAACCCAGGGATATGCAGCTGAGTAGCTCAGCAGAGGAGGTGGAGGAGGAGGAAGATAAGGAGGTTACATTGTGGCTTCCCACTCAGACACAAAGTGATGAAACCATGACAATCACTGCATCCTAAGCCCCAGCTCTCCTAGTGGCCAGCAACGGTCACGAGTGTGCAGTTTGCAGGGGCAGCAAGGGTTGACTAGCCTGGGCATTTTTTGAGACGGTAAAGGATGACCTAATACACTAAATATCCCATCAACCCCATCTGCTGCTTCTTCCTTCTCCGTCATTATTCCAAGTGTTTACACACAGGTCGCCGGCTGCAGAAACTACAACTGTTTACCCACTACAGTCAGGGTGAGTGAGAGATGGTCTGCTGAAAGTAGACATGAATGCTGCTTTTGTCTCACCTACCACAACATATCATTTTCAATCCACCATAACATCCATGCCTACACCTCACTCACAGTCCAGCAGTTTGTCATGTACTCCGTACTCCGTACTTCACAACAGTGAAGATAGAATTTCTTCTACCTCTGTACTGCGCAACCATGGCTCACCGTAATTATGCAGTGTTTAAATTAATATGCCTTGGAAATTGCAGTTACACAGCTCAAGAGTTGTGAACAGCTATCCAGGCTGAGTTAGAGCAATGGCTGTCTCCACTAAACCTGGAGCCAGGGTAGGCCGTGAGCGATAAAGGTTAAAACCTGGTGGCGGCCCTACGCCGTGGCAACCTCACACACATGCCTTGCATGGTTCACATCCTCAACCTGGTGGTGCAGCAATTTCTCTGCCACTATCCCGGCCTGGATGCGCTGCTGCAGAAAGAACGGTCGCTGTGTTCTCACTTCCGCTGGTCACACTCCGCAAGTCATCGAGCCCTGGTGCAGTATGTCTTTTTGCATAGCCTGGGCTAACACAGTCGGGACTTGGTTCGAATCCCGCTTGTGGAGTTGGAACAGGTGAAGGACTTCTGCATCCTTCTGCACAGTTCTGAAAAGGCTACTTAGATGGTAAGCGCTGACGATGCCATTTTCAGCATCACTATTCTGGTCATCTACACGCTGGAGCACACTTTTAATAGTCTGCGTGAGGAGGTGATGGTCCCAGAGGAAGAGTTGGAAGCAGAGGAGGATGCAGAAGGGATAACAATATCTGAAATTTCCAGACTGTAGTCTCACAGGTGGGTGCCATGGGAGGGTGACTTATAGCAATCAAGGAGAAGAGGAACAAATTGAGGAGGGCGAAGTGATGGACGCGCAACAATCAGGAGATGAAGAGGATAATTATATGCTCTCGTTGGCCGTGGTTGGCGAGAGGGGACAGAGGAAGCAACCCTGAGTGTTACCCCGCCACCAACACAGCATGGACTTGGACCTCATGGAAGCGCCCGACACATGAACGAGTTCTTGCTGCACTATCTTCAACACGATGCCCATATTCTTAGGGTTAGAAATAGTGCTGACTACTAGGTTGCCACTCTGTTAGATCCACAGTACAAGAGTACATTTAGCCAGATGCTTTCCCCCCTGGAAGGGATGCGTGCATGCTGGAGTATTGAAATGCGCTTGTGACAATCCTAAGAGTGGTTTTCCCCAAGACAGCAGTGAGTCACACAGTGTGCATCCCAGTTGTAGACGTCCAACCCCGAGAACATCAAGCCATCATCGCCAAAACATTAGCAGCAGTGTAAGTGGCATAAGCAATTTCTGTGATATGTTTAACATTTTTTAGACCAGCCCGTGCACCAGCAGAACAGAGTAACAAGTCTGTAACATTGTGACCAACTGGAGAGTTGGTGTAGGAGTACCTGGAGATCAATATCAATGCCATCAGGCGGGAGGGGGGTTGGACCCTTTTACAGTTTGGTCTCCAAAAATGGATGAGTGGCCTGAGCTCGCCTGTCACGCCTTGGAGGTTTTGTTTATGCCCAGAAGCCAATGAACAAGTCATGGATCTTTGAGGTCTTTTGCACCCCAGTCGTAGATTGGGCAGATTAGGCAATGGTATCGTTTTTAGTGTCATGTATGATCTTGCGTTATTGCAGTCTGAGCCATCTTTGTGGTGTCTTCTGTGCCTGCTATTGCTACTGCTGCTGATGTTGCAAACACATTTTTGAAATGTGGAGACTCAAAGTTGTCTCTATCTGGTGGGTTGCCTATGGTGGGAAGGTGTCTCAGAGGCCTTTTATAATATTTCTACTCTCTCGAAACGATGGCACTTCAGTTTATGTGACAATTATCTTTTGTAACGTGGAGATCCAATTGGGTCTCCATGTGGTGGATTGCTCATGCAAGTAGTGTCTCCCAGAACAGGCAGGCCTGCACATACTTTAAGTCAACTACTTTCCTTACATTTTACTACCAATAGTAGTCTATAAAACTGATGTTGTGGTGGATAAAAAAAGAAAAATATTGGAGTGTTGCATAAGGTGGATGTCCTCCCCGCTAAGAAGGCTTACATTGCTCCCTTTAAACACCGGGTCCTCATTAAAACTTCAATTCCAAGCTGTAAATGCTGGGCCAGGCCCTGATGCCTCATGCGTGGCCCATGGCTGACTGCTGTTGTGCCATTTGTAAATTTCTACTGTGGGTCAATGGATGCCAATTTTCCTGGTGTTTGCCCCTAATTTTAGCTGCTTGGGAAGCTTTTTGTCACCCCTTAAGGTGTTGTCTATGCGTTTGGTTTTGCCTCCATTGAATCAAATGGGGTTTGGGTACATTCGGCGAACCGTTTGGCGATCTGTTCGGCGAACGAAGGTATTTCGGCAAATCCGAATCAAACCAAACCTTGAAAGGTTCGCATATCTCTAGTAATAAGACCTTTTGTGGAGGGGTTTTGCTTACAGAGATCCTTAAATTGGGAAAGAGCAGAGAATATTGTGCTTTTATGCAAAGTCAATAAATTGTAAATAAGCAAGCATGGTAAACGGTAGTACTACATGCAAAAGAAGTGCCCGCACTTAGATAAGAAACAATAATACATGTACAAAAGGTTAAAATATATATGTTATGTGGTTAATTAAACGTTAATTAATCAACTTAAATTAATCATTATTTTGTATTTACTGTATTTTCGAAAATGAGAAATGGTCAAAAAAACAAAAAATGCAGTGCTTGCAGACCTCAAAATAATGCTAAAAAACAGGTTCATAATCATTTAGAATCAACAATACTAATGTTTTTAACTCAGGAAGAGTTCAGAAATCAATATTTTGTGGAATAACCATGATTTTTAATCACAGCTTAATGTGTCTAGGCATGCTTTCCACCAGTCTTTCACACTGCTTTTGGGTGACCTTATGCCACTCTGGTACAAAAATGTAAGCAGTTCTTCTTTGTTTGATCGCTTGTGGACTATCCATCTTCCTCTTGATTACATTCCAGAGGTTTTCAATGGCGTTCAGGTCTGGAGATTGGGCTGGCCTGACAGGGATTTGATGTGGTGGTCCCTCATCCACACATTGATTGACCTAACTGTGTGGCATGGCTCATTGTCCTGCTGGAAAAACCAGTCCTCAGAGTTGGGGAATATTGCCTAGCAGAAGGAATTCAACTGTTTTTTTCCAGGATAACATGTATGCAGCTTGATTCATACGTCCTTCGCAAAGATTAACCTGCCAATTCTAGCCTTGCTGAAGCATCCCCAAGATTCATCACCAATCCTCCACCAAATTTCACAGTGGGTGCAAGACACTGTGGCTTGTACGCCTCTCCAGGTCCCCGCTAACCATTAAGACGCCCAGGTGTTGGGCAAAGCTGAAATTAGGACTCATCAGAGGTTACCTTATTCCAGTCCTCTATGGTCCCATCCTTTTGGTCTTGTGGCAAACTTCAGCCTGGCTCTCCTTTGCTTCTCATTGATGAAAGCTTTTTTTCTAGCTTTACATGACTTGAACTCTGCCTCTAGGAGCCTGTTACGAACTGTTCTTGCTAGGGAGCTTCATCCCAGCTACCATTCCTTTTGTAGGTCACTTGATGTCATCCTGCGGTTGCTGAGTAAACATTCGAATAAGATGACGGTCATCCCGGTCAGTGGAGAGTCATTTTTGCCCTCTGCTGGTCTGTAGCTTTGTTGTCCCCAATGTCTGCTGCTTGACCTAGTTGTTAATGGATTTGCCGACTTAGAAATTTTAAGGATAGAGGCAACATGAACGGTCACTGTAACCCCTTGCTAGTAAAGCCAGAATTGAGCCCTTCTTTTCCTCACTCAAGACTTTTCAACTCCTTTGGCATGGTTAAAAGTTATTTTTTCATTCCTATTACTTTTGGAATATTACTGGGCACTTGTTTTGCCATCCAAGCTTGGTCCTGTTGCAAGAGGAATTGTGAACACCACAGCAGTGTTTTTTATACATTCCTTCATTTGGTTCAGGAGCTCACCTAATTAGAAGCACTTTAAGGAGAAAGAGATGTACTTGGTTAGAATTCACTGACACTGGAATGGAATGGCTGTCAGACAGTAGAGAAGCTGATTTTTATAAAACTGTGCAGTGGTCTCTTAATTTTTTCCAGAGCTGTATTTTCTCCCAAAAACCATAAGAGACTGGACAATCCACATGGACACCTAGAAGACTTATCAATCTTCAATAAATTCATTTTCTTGGAAAAGTTTTTGATTCCACTAGACGGAATAACAATCTTTATACAAGACATTGGTTTTTTATGTAAACTATCCCAAATACTTTTTCAATATTGGATGTAATTTAAGTTTCATTATTTGAGTATTCTCATTGCTTACCTTCATTGACATTTAGAGGTATTGACCCCGCTAGAAATAAATAAGTCTATGAAATTCAACAATGGATTTTAATTTATTTTTGGCAATTCTAGAACATTTTTTGAAGAACAACTATTTTTTATTGGTGTTAAATTTTCTAACAGCGGTGATAGCCCCTATAGGGGCTAATAAATGCATTGTAGGCTGAATTGGAGGGGACCCTTGTCTGGCCCCTACCCCAATTTGGGGAACACCTGGGTTTCGCGTGATCATTGGAGGACCCTTTTTTTGCCCATTCAAAACCCAGGGTTGACCGTTAGCCGGGGATTTCCCAATTCCTAAACATGTTGTTTATGGTTAAATTGAACCCTATTTGGAACGGACTTCGCGATTTGAGATCTGTTTTCTCGTGACATTGAACTTCAGTTTCAAATATTTCTATAATTGGCCGTTTATTTATGAAAAAAAACAAATTTGGTGCAAAATTTTGAAATTTAGTCCAATTTTAAATTTAATTTTCCTAGAAGAGAGAAATTGCACAAAATTGTCCAAACTCTGTCCTGAGTACCTATTACCCCAATTTGGGGAACCAACTGTTTGGGTCGCACGTCAGGGCTCGAAAGGGAAGGATGCAGCGTTTGACTTTTCCAAACCAAAATTGGCATGGAATGGGAACGAAGCCATTCCGTTTGGAGGGCCCCTGATTGTGCGCTAAAACAGTGGAAACCCCAACAGTGACCCCATTTGGAAAAACTACGACCCCCTAAGGAACTAAACCAATGTAGTGGTCACTTTGAACCCTCAAGTGCTTCACGCAAGTTGTAAAGTGAGCCGTGAAAAAAAAAAATCATATTTTTTCACAAAGCATGAGCTTTTAGTCCCCAAATTTTTTTTTTCCAAGGGTAAGAGGAGAAATTGGACCACAAAAGTTGTTGTCAATTGTCCTGAGTACGCGATACCCCATATGTGGGGGGGAACCACTGTTTGGGCGCACGGCAGGGCTCGAAAGGGAAGGAGCGCGTTTGACTTTTCCAAACCAAAATTGGCTGGAATTGGAACGGAACGCCATGTCGCGTTTGGAGGGCCCTGATATGCCTAAACAGTGGAAACCCCCACATGTGACCCCATTTTGGAAACTAGACCCCTAAGGAACTTATCTAGATGTTGTGGTGAGCACTTTGAACCCCCAAGTGCTTCACGCAAGTTTGTAAATGTAGGAGCCGTGAAAAAAAAATCATATTTTTTCCACAAGCATGACGTTTTAGTCCCCAATTTTTTATTTTCCCAAGGGTAAGAGGAGAAATTGGACCACAAAAGTTGTTGTCCAACTTGTCCTGAGTACGCTGATACCCCATATGTGGGGGGAACCACTGTTTGGGCGCACGGCAGGGCTCGAAAGGGAAGGAGCGCCGTTTGACTTTTCCAAACCAAAATTGGCTGGAATTGGGAACGAACGCCATGTCGCGTTTGGAGGGCCCCTGATGTGCCTAAACAGTGGAAACCCCCACATGTGACCCCATTTTGGAAACTAGACCTCCTAAGGAACTTATCTAGGTGTGTGGTGAGCACTTTGAACCCCCAAGTGCTTCACGCAAGTTTTGTAATGTAGAGCCGTGAAGAAAAAAAAAATATTTTTTCCACAAGCATGATGTTTTAGTCCCCAATTTTTTATTTTCCCAAGGGTAAGAGGAGAAATTGGACCACAAAAGTTGTTGTCCAACTTGTCCTGAGTACGCTGATACCCCATATGTGGGGGGAACCACTGTTTGGGCGCACGGCAGGGCTCGAAAGGGAAGGAGCGCCGTTTGACTTTTCCCAACCAAAATTGGCTGGAATTGGGAACGAACGCCATGTCGCGTTTGGAGGGCCCCTGATGTGCCTAAACAGTGGAAACCCCCCACATGTGACCCCATTTTGGAAACTAGACCCCCTAAGGAACTTACCTAGATGTTTGGTGAGCACTTTGAACCCCCAAGTGCTTCACGCAAGTTTTGTAATGTAGAGCCGTGAAGAAAAAAAATCATACTTTTTCCACAAGCATGACGTTTTAGTCCCCAATTTTTTATTTTCCCAAGGGTAAGAGGAGAAATTGGACCACAAAAGTTGTTGTCCAATTTGTCCTGAGTACGCTGATACCCCATATGTGGGGGGAACCACTGTTTGGGCGCACGGCAGGGCTCGAAAGGGAAGGAGCGCCGTTTGACTTTTCCAAACCAAAATTGGCTGGAATTGGGAACGAACGCCATGTCGCGTTTGGAGGGCCCCTGATGTGCCTAAACAGTGGAAACCCCCCACATGTGACCCCATTTTGGAAACTAGACCCCCTAAGGAACTTATCTAGGTGTGTGTGAGCACTTTGAACCCCCAAGTGCTTCACGCAAGTTTGTAATGTAGAGCCGTGAAGAAAAAAAATCATATTTTTTCCACAAGCATGACGTTTTAGTCCCCAATTTTTTATTTTCCCAAGGGTAAGAGGAGAAATTGGACCACAAAAGTTGTTGTCCAATTTGTCCTGAGTACGCTGATACCCCATATGTGGGGGGGAACCACTGTTTGGGCACACGGCAGGGCTCGAAAGGGAAGGAGCGCCGTTTGACTTTTCCAAACCAAAATTGGCTGGAATTGGGAACGAACGCCATGTCGCGTTTGGAGGGCCCCTGATGTGCCTAAACAGTGGAAACCCCCCACATGTGACCCCATTTTGGAAACTAGACCCCCTAAGGAACTTATCTAGGTGTGTGGTGAGCACTTTGAACCCCCAAGTGTTTCACTAAAGTTTATAATGCCCTGGCGTGAAAAAAAAAATATTTTTTTTTCCCACAAAAGTGATTTTTTTAGTCCCCAATTTTTTATTTTCCCAAGGGTAACAGGAGAAATTGGACCCCAAAAGTTGTTGTCCAATTTGTCCTGAGTACGCTGATACCCCATATGTTGGGGGGAACCACTGTTTGGGTGCACGGCAGGGCTCGGAAGGGAAGTAGTGACGTTTTGGAATGCAGACTTTGATGGAATAGTCTGCGGGCGTCATGTTCCGTTAGCAGAGCCCCTGATGTGCCTAAACAGTGGAAACCCCCCACAAGTGACCCCATTTTGGAAACTAGACCCCCTAAGGAACTTATCTAGGTGTGTGGTGAGTACTTTGAACCCCCAAGTGTTTCACTAAAGTTTATAATGCCCTGGCGTGAAAAAAAATATATTTTTTTTCCCACAAAAGTGATTTTTTTAGTCCCCAATTTTTTATTTTCCCAAGGGTAACAGGAGAAATTGGACCCCAAAAGTTGTTGTCCAATTTGTCCTGAGTACGCTGATACCCCATATGTTGGGGGGAACCACTGTTTGGGTGCACGGCAGGGCTCGGAAGGGAAGTAGTGACGTTTTGGAATGCAGACTTTGATGGAATGGTCTGCGGGCGTCATGTTCCGTTAGCAGAGCCCCTCATGTGCCTAAACAGTGGAAACCCCCCACAAGTGACCCCATTTTGGAAACTAGACCCCCTAAGGAACTTATCTAGGTGTGTGGTGAGTACTTTGAACCCCCAAG
Organism: Oophaga sylvatica; assembly: GCA_033576555.1. NCBI lineage: Eukaryota > Metazoa > Chordata > Amphibia > Anura > Dendrobatidae > Oophaga > Oophaga sylvatica. The sequence goes on from JARQOD010000001.1 coordinate 315,178,637, forward strand.
TGTTTCACTAAAGTTTATAATGCCCTGTGTGAAAAAAAAATATTTTTTTTTTCCACAAAAGTGATTTTTTTAGTCCCCAATTTTTTATTTTCCCAAGGGTAACAGGAGAAATTGGACCCCAAAAGTTGTTGTCCAATTTGTCCTGAGTACGCCGATACCCCATATGTTGGGGGAACCACTGTTTGGGCGCACGGCAGGGCTCAGAAGGGAAGTAGTGACGTTTTGGAATGCAGACTTTGATGGAATGGTCTGCGGGCGTCATGTTCCGTTAGCAGAGCCCCTGATGTGCCTAAACAGTGGAAACCCCCCACAAGTGACCCCATTTTGGAAACTAGACCCCCTAAGAGCTTATCTAGGTGTGTGGTGAGTACTTTGAACCCCCAAGTGTTTCACTAAAGTTTATAATGCCCTGTGTGAAAAAAAAAATATTTTTTTTTTCCACAAAAGTGATTTGTTTAGTCCCCAATTTTTTATTTTCCCAAGGGTAACAGGAAAATTGGACCCCAAAACTTGTTGTCCAATTTGTCCTGAGAACGCTGGTACCCCACATGTGGGAAAAAACTGTTTAGGCACACGTCGGGACTCGGAAGGGAAGTAGTGACGTTTTGGAATGCAGACTTTGATGGAATGGTCTGCGGGCATCATGTTCCATTTGCAGAGCCCCTGATGTGCCTAAACAGGAAAAAAAAACCACAAGTGACATAATTTTAGAAATTAGACCCCCAAGAAGCTTCTCTAGATGTGCCCCCCTTCTGGAACTAATCTTTCCTGTAAAGTAAATTAGTAGTGCATGGAGGTGTGGTACAATTTGAAGCAATCCTTCATACACAGGCCAGGTTTTTCGGGGCAGGTGTCGCACTGATAAATGGTGTCCTTGCGTATTCCCCTTTTGTAACACACTCGGCACCTTTTTTGCGACTTACCTTTTTTTGCAGTTTGCGGGACCTCCCCCGGGAAATGCTGGCCTGGTACAATACGAGCACCTTCAGTTCCGGAAGTACTGGGGCCCTCTCCTTCCTGAGCGCCAAACATCAGGCCTTGATCACTACCTCCTGGAACTGAAGGTACGACGTATTGGTATGGCGTGCACATCGTGACAGCAGGAAAGCGTTGAGCATTGCCATTTGGACGATGTGCACGGACAGCTTCTTGTACCACACCTTGGCCTTTCTCAAAGCACTGTATGGTTGGAGGAGTTGATCAGAGAGATCAACACCCCCCATGTATTTGTTGTACCCAAGTACACAGTCCGGTTTGCGGACCTGTGTAGAGGTACCCCGTACAGTGCTGAGGGCGCTGCCATCACCGTGTATGGTGGTCAAGAGAAGGACATCCCTCTTGTCCTTGTACTTGACCACCAGAAGGTGGTCGCTACATTGGGCTCTGCTCTCACCCTTTCTGAGCATCTGCCCAAGCAGCGTCTTCGGAGGCCCTTCTGATTTTTGCGGACGGTACCGCAGGCTGCGGTACCACGCGCAAAGAGGGATTTGTGGAGTGGGATGCTGGTATAAAAGTTATCGTGTAGAGGTGATAACCTTTATCCAGCAGTGGGTGAACCAAATCCCACACAATTTTCCCACTCACTCCCAGGACAGGAGGACACTCAGGGGTTCAATCCTGGTGTCCTTTCCTTCGTAAACTCTAAAACGGTGAGTGTACCCTGAGGTACTCTCACACAGTTTGTAGAGTTTGATTCCGTACCTTGCCCTCTTGTTGGGCAGGTACTGACGGAATCCGAGCCGTCCCTTAAAATGAACCAAGGACTCATCCACGCAAATGTCCCTTTTGGGCACGTACACTTCAGCAAACTTTTTGTTGAAGTGTTCGATGACCGGCCGAACTTTGAACAGACGGTCAAAGTTGGGGTCATCTCGTGCGGGACACTGTGCATTATCGTTATAATGCAAGAATTTCTGGATGGCCTCAAAACGCGTCCGGGCCATGACCATTCGGAACACTGGAGCGTTATATAAAATATCAACACTCCAGTATTGCCGAAGTTCTGGCTTCTTCAAGATCCCCGTGTGAAGGACCAGGCCCCAAAACTGCATCAATTCAACTGCGTCTACAGGAGACCAGTTAGAATATGATGAACGGGGGTTTTGCTCCAAAAATTGACGAGCGTACAAATTTGTTTGCTCCACCATGTGGTTAATAAAATCCTCAGAGAAAAAGACTTTGAAAAAGTCTATTTCTGTGAGGCCAGTGGTGTCAAACCTGATTCCTGATTCTGCCACAAAATCAGGAATCAGTGGCTCGTAATTTTCGGGGGGCGAGGTCCACACGGGATCCGCAGTGGGTTGCGCTGGTTCGGCTTCATCTTCGTCTTCTGGAATGGGGCAGATGCCTCATCTTCTGTCCTGGGGCGTCTGCGTGGTGGTTCCGCAGGACCCGAGGAGGAAGATGAGGAGGGGGAAGAGAAGAGGAGGAGGAAGAGGAATCTGAAAAATAAAGAAATGTGGGATCCTCTCCCTCGCTATCAGTGTCGGAGGCAAGAAAAGCGTATGCCTCCTCCAATGAATAGCGCTGTTGGGACGAACGGGACGGGTGGGACATTTTTTTGTAAATGTGGTGCTTGGTGTACTTTATTGATAACTGTGTATGTGTGGGGGGGGATAGTGCTTGGTGTAAACTATGCTGAAAAGAAAAATCTAAAAGAAAAAAAAAATGGGGAGAAAAAAATGCCTGTGAAAAGAAAAGTCTAAAACAGCAGGCCCTAGCTCTGATAAGTGAACTGCGTCACTTATCAAAGTTCGGTGGCTGCTAGATGTGGCGCAAGGAGGGGGTGAAAAAAAAAAAGGGGAAAACAGCCGGCACGAGATCTGATAAGTGAACTGCGTCACTTATCTAAATTCGGCGGCTGCTAAATGTGGAAACGGAGGCGGCGCAAAGGCGGGTGAAAAAAAAGGAAAAAAAAAAAAGAAAAGGAAAACAGCCGGTGCGAGCTCTGATAAGTGAACTGTGTCACTTGTCAAAGTTCTGCGGCTGCTAGATGTGGCGCAAAGGGAGTGGCGCAGGGAGGGGGTGAAAAAAAAAAACAGGAAAACAGCCGGCACGAGATCTGATAAGTGAACTGAGTCACTTATCAAAATTCGGCGGCTGCTAAATGTGGAAACGGAGGCGGCGCAAAGGCGGGTGAAAAAAGAAAAAGGAAAAAAAAGAAAAGGAAAACAGCCGGTGCGAGCTCTGATAAGTGAACTGTGTCACTTGTCAAAGTTCGGCGGCTGCTAAATGTGGAAACGGAGGCGGCGCAAAGGCGGGTGAAAAAAGAAAAAGGAAAAAAAAAAAAGAAAAGGAAAACAGCCGGTGCGAGCTCTGATAAGTGAACTGTGTCACTTGTCAAAGTTCGGCGGCTGCTAGATGTGGCGCAAAGGGAGTGGCGCAGGGAGGGGGTGAAAAAAAAAAGAAAAGGAAAACAGCCGGCGCGAGCTCTGATAAGTGAACTGTGTCACTTGTCAAAGTTCGGCGGCTGCTAAATGTGGAAACGGAGGCGGCGCAAAGGCGGGTGAAAAAGGAAAAAAAAAAAAAAGAAAAGGAAAACAGCCGGTGCGAGCTCTGATAAGTGAACTGTGTCACTTGTCAAAGTTCGGCGGCTGCTAGATGTGGCGCAAAGGGAGTGGCGCAGGGAGGGGGTGAAAAAAAAAAGAAAAGGAAAACAGCCGGCGCGAGCTCTGATAAGTGAACTGTGTCACTTGTCAAAGTTCGGCGGCTGCTAAATGTGGAAACGGAGGCGGCGCAAAGGCGGGTGAAAAAGGAAAAAAAAAAAAGAAAAGGAAAACAGCCGGTGCGAGCTCTGATAAGTGAACTGTGTCACTTGTCAAAGTTCGGCGGCTGCTAGATGTGGCGCAAAGGGAGTGGCGCAGGGAGGGGGTGAAAAAAAAAAACAGGAAAACAGCCGGCACGAGATCTGATAAGTGAACTGAGTCACTTATCAAAATTCGGCGGCTGCTAGATGTGGAAACGGAGGCGGCGCAAAGGCGGGTGAAAAAAAAAAAAAAGGAAAACAGCCGGCGCGAGCTCTGATAAGTGAACTGCGTCACTTATCAAAGTTCGCCGGCTGCAGGGTGTGCGCACGGAGGTGGCGCAAAGGGGGCTGAGAGCACGAGTGTTGATCGGTGAAATGCGTCACCAATCAACGCTCGGCGGCTGGGTGTGCGCACGGAGGCGGCGCAAAGGGGGGTGAAAAAAAGGAAACCCGCCGGACGCGAGCTCTGATAAGTGAACTGCGTCACTTATCAAAGTTCGCCGGCTGCAGGGTGTGCGCACGGAGGTGGCGCAAAGGGGGCTGAGAGCACGAGTGTTGATCGGTGAAATGCGTCACCAATCAACGCTCGGCGGCTGGGTGTGCGCACGGAGGCGGCGCAAAGGGGGGTGGAGGGGGTAAAAAGAGGGGGAAGGGGGATGGGGAGGGAGGAAGAGAGGGATCAACACTTACGGTTGTAGTCTCTCTTCTTTTTTCTATCTTCTTTTCTTCTTTATTCTGACTTCTTTTCTTCTGTCTTCTTTTCTTCTGTCTTCAGCACTACAAGGCCCAGCACAGGAGAGATCTGTTGTATGACCGCTCTGCAGGAATCCTCAGCAAGTGTGAAGACCCCTGCAGAACGGTCACTCACAGGTCAGAGCCAGGTGAGACAGGTCACAGAGCGGTCAATTCGCTTCTGTGACCTGTGATTGGTGGGATCCATCATAACAAGATCCCACCAATCAGAGCTCTCCTGGTTACCCTGGCAACCTGCCCAGGATCGGAGCTCACAGCTCCGATCCTAGGCAGGTCACAGCCAGGGCAGCAGCCAGGTCACCTGCAGGGCACAACGCGGTCACACAGCGATCAGACCGCTGCTGTGCCCTGTGATTGGCGCGATCGACGATGTCATCGATCGCGCCAATCAGCTCCTGCAGGCCCTACAGGGCCTGTCCTGAGCCTCCACAGCCTTTTACAGCACCGATCCAGCCAGGATCGGTGCTATTACAGCACCGATCCGGCATGTCAGCAGCAAGGCACAGCGCTCCTGCGCCGCGGCTGTGCCTTGCGATTGGCGCGATCGACGATAACATCGATCGCGCCAATCAGCTCCTGCAGGCCCTGCTAGGCCTGTCCTATGTTCCGGCCTAGGATCGGTGCTTTTATAGCACCGATCCAGCAGGAACCGGCAGGGCACAGCGCGGTAATACCGCTTCTGTGCCCTGCGATTGGCGCGATCGATATGATCGGCGATCGCGCCAATCCAGGGGGGTCTGCATAGTGCTAGACCCAGGCCTAGGATCGAGTACATCGGTACTCGATCCTAGCCTGGGATCTCACTGTTTCAGCCCATCTGATTGGCTGAAACAGTGAGAAAGGCTGCGATTGGCTGTTCAGAATTGAACAGCCAATCACAGCGATCGGGAGGCCGGAGAGGGGAGGACGCAGCCCGGGATGCCGACGTCATCTTCCTAGAGGTAAGATGGCATCGGAATTTTAATGCGATCACCGCGACTTTAGTCGCGATGTCGCATTAAAGGGCATGACGTACTATTCCGTCCATGGGAATTAGGTCCAGGGTCACATGGACGGAATAGTACGTCTGATGGCAGAGAGGGGTTAAACTTTGCACTTTCACTTTCGGTATGACCCCTGATGAAGGCATTGCCGAAACGCGCATTGGGGTGGACACTTGTGCTGCTGTGCCCCTCCATACTTTTCATCTAAGGTCAGGTATGCTTTTCTCTATCATATATGCCTAGCTTTTATTCTACAGCTTTAATGTCTCAGTATTTACTGTGCATATCTTATATGCTTGTGACCAGCATATCACTGTGAATATCAGTATGGGCAATAGGTCTTTATTATGAGCACTTTTAACTGTTGGTTGACTGCCAAATATGATTTATATATAATATGACCTTCAGCTTGCACATTGTGTCCTCACAATATTTATTGTACACATGCACTCCCCTCTCCCCATTCAAACCTGTCCCTCTATTTGTAATATTTAATAAATTATCTACTTTTTTATACTTTATTGGACCGTTTGAGCGTTTTCTCTTCTTGCTTTGCTTGATGTTCATTTTGGCAATAAGTCCCTTTATTTGTCCTCCATATGAGCGTTATAATGAATAATATGATATTGGAATATACTTAATCATCTTGAAAATTATGTCGTTTCTTCTGCTGAGCTATTTTTACAAGGGAGACCAAAAGCAATAAAGTATTTTGTGGTATGTCAAAAGCAAAAGAAAAGTCAAAGATGCTATAGGAGTTTTACAGGATGAAAAGGGTGAAGTGGTCAAAAATAATGTTGAGAAGGCTGAACTTTTATATTCTTAATTCGCATCTATGTTCTCTAAGAAAGCAATTGTAACATCAATTGATTTTCACGGTGCTGTTAAAGGAATAAAATAATCCACATTATCTATAAACAGAGAGTTGATGAGGGAACACTTACCTAATTGACATGAATTGAAATCTCCTGGTCCAGATGAATTATATCCTAGGGTACTGAAAGAGTTAGCAGAGGAAATTGCAGAACCACTAGTCAGAATCTTTGTAAAATCCTGGAGAACAGGAGAAATCCCAGAAGATTGGAGAAGAGCAAATTCTGTCCCTATCTTCAAAAAAGGAAAGAAGATGGAGCCAGGAAATTTCAGGCCAGTGTGCCTTACATCTATACCAGGAAATATATTTGAACAAATTATTAAACAGCATGTATGTAAGTACTTGGATAAGAATGCAGTAATTAACCAGAGCCAGCATGGGTTTGTAGCAAACAAGTCATGACAGACTAATCAAATTTCCTTCTATGATGGAATCACTGACTGGGTAGATCAGAAAAATGTGGTAGATATAGTATATCTCGACTTCAGCAAAGCATTTAATAAAGTATCCCATACTATCCTTAATAAAAAAATGACCAAGTATGGGATTGACAAGGCTATGGTTAAATGGATTCATAACTGGCTAAGTGATCATACTGGCTAAGAGGAGACTTAATAGCTGTCTACAAATATCTGAAGGGATGTCACAGTGTAGAGGGATCATCATCATTCTCAATTGCACATGGAAACACGAGAAGCAGTGGAATGCAACTGAAAGGCAGAAGATACAGATTAGATATTAGAAAAACTTTTTCACAGTGAGGGTGATCAATGAGTGGAACAAGCTGCCATGAGAGGTGGTGAGTTCTTCAATAGACTTTTTCAAACAGAGGCTGGAGAGACATCTGTCTTAGATAGTTTAGTGAATCCTGCATTTAGCATTGGGTTGGACATGATGACCCTGGAGGTCCCTTCCAACTCTAATATTCTATGATTCTATGAATTAAGGAGCTTTCATGTTTTTTTAGTTCATTGATTTCTGAAATACAGTTTACATTGGTATATATTGGCATAATTTTCACATGATGTGATGATGAATGTTTTGATGACCCTACAAGGAAATACATTATCCCCAACTCTGTATACAAAGCCTATTGGAAAGAAGAATATATTAAGATATGATAGTAACCACCCTAGAAAGATGCAGGAGTGTTTTCCATACAGTCAGATCCTCAGAGTGAGACGCATCACAATGGAAGATCAAACACGTATGTGTCTAAATAAAATAGAAAATAAGTTTGAGGAATGAGGATATCCCAACATGAATTGAGAAACACAGACATAAGGTTGAGCTAATGGATCATTTACCTTTTCTATGTCTGCCACAGAAGTAGTAGGATTTACAGAATATAATCCTCAAATACGCAATCTAATTCATAAACACTAGTCAACTTTGAGCCGCTGTCTCCATGATATACAACAGTTTAATAATTTGCCCCTTTTCTCTTACTGCAGATCAGCCAATGTTAAAGACAAGTTGGTCTGAGCAGACATTGGTTCTTTTAGAACCTTTTCACAAACCTAACAAACATACTTAAGGTGTAAAACATGGAAAGGGTATTTTCCTTCATTGAACTATATAAGTTCCCCCAAATGCTTAAGGGTGAAAAAATTCTGCATCCCACCAGTAGATATGAATACCACATTCAAAATTTCCTGACATGTGATCCTGAATTTGTTGTAAATCTTTTGGAGTGTCCATGCCACCTATGGTATATTGATGAAACTACATGGGACTATAAGACCCTTGTCAATCATCACCAATATACCATAAGGTAATAAATGATGGACCTACAGGTATGGAAACATTTCACTGAATTAAAACACAATGTAAAACAGCTGCGCTTTTGAATGATAGATTATGTACCTATGCCAAGATGTGGAGGTGACAGGGAGAAATTGCTGAAAAAGAAAGAATTAAATTGGATACTTGAATTAAATACATTGAAATCTCACGGTCTTAATGTAAATTTCAAAATTAATAATAATAATAATAATAATAATCTTTATTTATATAGCGCCAACATATTCCGCCGCGCTTTACAGTTTAACAGTTTCAAAACACAAGTCATAAGTAACAACGTTAACAATACAATAATTAAAGCAAAATAAGCCGCCCCTGCTCGTGAGAGCTTACAATCTACAATGAGATGGGGGAGATACAAAGTACAGGTGTGTATATACAATGGTGCATTTAGAATGATGGTCCAGCCATCTTGAGGGAGTGAGGGATGGATGGAGATAGTGAATGGGCTACACATACACTGCACCTGAAATCCGCTGCCTCGGAGTAACTCTCGACTCTGCCCTGTCCTTCAAACCACACATCCAAACTCTTTCCACCTCCTGTCGCCTCCAACTTAAAAACATTTCCAGAATCCGTCCCTTCCTCAGCCCTCAATCTACTAAAACTCTTGTGCATGCCCTCATCATCTCCTGCCTCGATTACTGCAACATCCTCCTCTGTGGCCTCCCCGTCAACTCTCTTGCACCACTCCAGTCTGTCCTCAACTCTGCTGCCCGACTAATCCTCCTCTCCCCTCGCTACTCCCCTGTTTTCTCCCCTCTGCAAATCCCTCCACTGGCTCCCAATTCCCCAACGAATCCAGTTCAAACTACTAACACTGACTTACAAAGCCTTCCACAACCTGTCTCCTCCCTATATCTCTGAACTAATCTCCCAATATCTTCCTTCACGTAATCTTCGATCCTCCCAAGACCTCCTACTATCTTCCACACTTATTCGTTCCTCGCACAACCGCCTCCAAGATTTCTCCCGAATATCCCCCATCCTCTGGAATTCCACGCCTCAACATGTACGATTATCCACCACCCTTGGATCCTTCAAACGGAACCTGAAAACCCATCTCTTCAGGAAAGCCTACAGCCTGCAATAACCATTCCGCCTCGCCGCCACAACCCGAGCTTCCGCCTCGCTGCCACCTCGCCGCCACACCCGAGCTGCCGCCTCGCTGCCACCACCAGAGCTGCCGCCTCGCCGCCACCACTACCAGAGCTGCCGCCACCACCAGAGCTGCCGCCTAGCCACCACCAGAGCTGCCGCACCCTGACCTTCTGTTTCTTCCCCAATATCCCGTAGAATGTAAGTCCACAAGGACAGGGTCCTCTCCCCTCTGTACCAGTCTGTCATTGTAAATTTGTTTACTGTAAACGATATCTATAACTTTGTATGTAACCCCTCTCATGTACAGCACCATGGAATTAATGGCGCTATATAAATAAATAATAATAATAATAACATACACACTTACACATAGAATGACTTTGATTAGTGAATGTGATAGGCCGCTCTGAACAAATGTGTTTTGAGGGAGTGCCTGAAACCATGCAAACTGTGGATAGTCCTAATTTCTTGGGGTAGAGCATTCCAGAGGATTGGCACAGTGCGGGAGAAGTCTTGGAGTCGGGAGTGGGAGGTACGGATTAGTGCAGAGGTTAGTCGAAAGTCGTTTGCAGAGCGCAGCAGTCGGTTAGGCCAATAGATAGAAATGAGGGAGGAGATGTAGGGGGGTGCTGCACTGTGGAGAGCTTTGTGAGTGAGAACAAGTACTTTGAATTGGATCCTATAATGAATGGACAGCCAGTGTAAGGACTGGCGAAGAGCGGACGCGTCCGAGTACCGATTAGCCAGATGGATGACCCTGGCTGCTGCATTAAGGATGGACTGGAGAGGGGATAATCGAGTAATTTGGAGGCCAAGTAATAGAGCATTGCAGTAGTCCAGGCGGGAGTGGATCAATGCTGCAGTGAGGGTTTTTGTTGTTTCCATGGTGAGAAAATGACGGATTCTAGAGATGTTCTTTAGGTGTAGGCGGCAAGAGCGGGCAAGAGATTGTATATGGGAGGTGAAGGAGAGATTGGTGTCAAACATAACACCCAGACAGCGAGCCTGCTGCCGGGGTGTTATTATGGTGCCGCCCACAGAGAGGGAAATGTCAAATTTAGGGAGGTTAGTAGACGGCGGGAGCAGAAGGAGTTCAGTTTTGGAGAGGTTAAGTTTCAGATAGAGAGCGGACATGATGTTGGAGACTGCGGACAGACAGTCACTGGCGTTCTGTAGAACAGCGGGGGTAAGGTCGGGGGATGACGTGTATAGTTGTGTGTCATCAGCATAAAGATGGTACTGAAAGCCAAATCTGCTAATGGTCTGTCAAATTGGGGCCGTGTAGAGAGAGAAGAGAAGGGGGCGAAGGACTGAGCCCTGGGGTACACCGACAGTGAGAGGAAGAGGAGATGACTTGGAGCCAGAGAACGAAACACTGAAGGAGCGGTCAGAAAGATAGAAAGAGAACCAGGAGAGAACAGTGTCCTTAATACCTAGTGACTGGAGCCTAGACAGTAGGAGACAGTGGTCAGCTGTGTTGAAAGCTGCAGAAAGGTCGAGAAGAATGAGCAGAGAGTGGTCGCCGTTACGTTTTGCTGTCAGAAGGTCATTGGTCACTTTGATGAGTGCAGTTTCAGTCGAATGTAGGGGGCGGAAGCCGAACTGTGAAGTGCTGTGAATGGGCTTGAGATGAGTTCTGAGCAGAGGCTCCCTCTGGTGGTTACAAGCGGTACTGGTCTGTCCAGTGAAGATTGTGAAGATTTTGAGGATTGGGAATCAGGTGTTACTGACTGGTCTTGTATAGGGGAGTCACCTTCCCATCAGGGTTGCCGGTGATCAATTGTTCTGGTCTCTATCCTAGATTCCTGTTTCCCTTGTAGCCTGCTGTGTCGTGTCTGCATCTCCTGCTAACAGATAAGACATTTTCTTCTTTTTGTTTTTGTGCTTGATTTTTGCATTTTGTCCTGCACTTCTGTGGGGGCCTTCAGGGTCCCCTCCGGGGGCTCTTGCCCTCTCAGTTTAGTTCAGCCACTGATGTTTGTACTTTTGCTTTTTCCAGTTTTTTCAGTGGCTGCTGTTTTGATTTTGTTACACCAGAGAACTAATTTAGGTGGTAGAGGTCGTGTGATCTCAGGTGTTTTTGAAATTAGTAGAGTTGGTGCTTTTCAGGGTTTTCTGGGATTGCAGTAAGTACCCTTCCTATCCTTTTCTATTTAGTTAGTTTGGGCCCCAACGTTTGCTCAACTATTTTCTGTCTGTGTCAGTATTTCATCTTGTCTAACCGCCATTACATGTTTGGGGCTTTCTATTATCTTTGGGGTTCTGCTCCGGGGCAGATAGCTTTCCTATTTCTATCTTTAGGTGTAGTTAGTTTCTCAGGCTGTGACGAGGCGTCTAGGACCAACGTAGGAACGCTCCACGGCTGCCTCTAGTTGCGGTGGTTAGTCAGGGTACTGCAATCTCATAGATTCCAACTGCTCTGGTGTATTGCCTTTTTTGCCTGCACTCCTCAGCTACCGAAACATAACAGTATCACCGGCCCAAAATTTAAAATTGTATGGTACTCACAGAAGGGAAAAAATTTGTGAAAGAAAAAACGGTTGTCAGAGTTGTCAGAGATATTTTTCTGTTTGTTGCATTTTTTTTTTTTCCCTCTGTATCTCTGGGTGCTGGGGAGGATTTTTTCTCTCAATGGAGTTTACACAGTTGTCTGGCCGTGTGGATCAGCTTGCCACTGAGGTTCAGAGTATTGCTGCATATCTTGCTAGGTTGCCTGTTGTGGAGCCTAGGATTCCCATGCCAGATTTGTTTTTGGGGGATCGAGCTAAGTTTCAGAATTTCAAAAATAATTGTAAATTGTTTTTTGCCTTAAAATCTAAGTCCTCAGGGAACGCAGTGCAGCAGGTTCAAATTGTCATCTCTCTCCTGCACAGCGATCCTCAGGATTGGGCTTTTTCCCTGACACCTGGGGATCCTGTTTTGAGTGATGTTGATGCATTTTTTCAGGCTTTGGGGTTATTGTACGATGAGCCTTAATGTCACTGATCAAGCTGAAAAAGCCTTGTTGGCATTAAATCAGGGGCTTGATGACGCTGAGTTATAATGTCAGAGATTCCGTAGGTGGGCAGTCCTGACCAAGTGGAATGACGACGCTTTGGCGGCCCTTTTTCGGAAGGGTCTGTCAGATAATGTAAAGGATGTTATGGTGGGATTCCCTGTCCCCTCTGGTCTCAATGATTCTATGTCATTAGCGATTCAAATTGACAGACGTTTGCGTGAGCGGAGAAGTATGCGTGGAATAGTGTTGCCTTGTGAACCTGCTTCTGAATCCATGCAGTGTGATAGAGTGGTGTCTGGGGCACAGCGTCATGAGTTTCGAAAGCGCAATGGGTTATGATTCTACTGTGGTGATGCCTCTCATGCTATTTCAGTCTGCCCTAAGCGGGGAAGACGTTTTGCACGCTCAGTTGTCTTGGGTAGTGTTCAGACTAAGTTTTTATTAACTGTCACTCTGATATGCTCTCTGCCTTATTTTCTGCTCAGGCTTTCGTTGATTCTGGAGCAGCTATTAACCTGATGGATTATGATTTTGCTAAACGTTGTGGGTTTCCCTTGATACCCTACAGAAGTCTATTCCCCTACTGGGGATCGATTCTACCCCTTGGCTGAGAATAAACCTCAGTTCTCTACTCAGGTGATAATGAGAGTTGAACTGATCATCAAGAGTGCTGCAAATGTTTGGTTCTGTATAATCTGCATGATATTATCGTACTGGGTTTCCCTTGGTTACAGTCTCATAATCCTGTTTTGGATTGGAAATCTGTGTCTGTAACCAGTTGGGGCTGCCAATGTGTTAATACCAACACTCCTGTTTTTTCTGCCTCCCCCCAGGCTCAGGATGTTCCTGACTTTTTGATTGATTTTTCTGATGTATTTAGCGAAAGTAAATCTGCATCCTTGCCACCCCATAGGAGCTATGACTGCGCTATTGAATTAGTGCCTGGTAGTAAATTCCCTAAAGGTCGCCTTTTTAACTTGTCTGTACCTGAACATGACGCTATGCGGTCTTATATCAAGGAGTCATTGGAGAAGGGTCATATCAGACCATCCTCTTCACCCTTAGGTGCCGGTTTTTTCTTTGTGGCCAAAAAGGATGGTTCATTAAGGCCGTGTATTGATTATCGTCTTTTGAACAATATTACTGTGAAATATCAATACCCGTTACCCTTGATTTCTGACCTGTTTTCCAGGGTGAAAAACGCTACTTGGTTTACCAAGCTTGACCTCAGGGGGGCATACAACCTTATTCGCATTAAGCACGGGGATGAATGGAAGACGGCATTCAATACCCCGGAGGGGCATTTTGAGTACCTTGTGATGCCCTTTGGGCTCACTAATGCTCCTTCTGTCTTCCAGTCCTTCATGAATGACATTTTCAGGGATTTTGTGGATAAATTTCTGATTGTTTATTTGGATGATATCTTGATTTTTTCTAATGACTGGGACTCTCATGTGAAACATGTTCGAACTGTATTCCAGATTTTGAGAGAGAATGCTCTGTATGTGAAGGGATCAAAGTGTCTTTTTGGCGTACAGAGGATCTCATTTCTGGGATTCATTTTGTCCCCATCTGTTATTGAAATGGACCCGGTCAAGGTTCAGGCCATCTGTGATTGGGTCCAACCTACTTCATTAAAGGCTCTTCAAAGATTTTTGGGTTTTGCCAATTTTTATCGTAAATTTATTGGTAATTTCTCGGTTATTGTTAAACCATTAACTGATTTGACCAAAAAGGGTTCTGATGTGGTGAATTGGCCTCCTGAGGCAGTCTCTGCATTTCAGGAACTTAAGCAGAGATTCACTTCTGCTCCTGTTCTACGGCAGCCTGATGTTTCTCTGCCATTTCAGGTGGAGGTTGATGCCTCTGAAATTGGGGCAGGTGCCGTTTTGTCCCAAAAAGATCCAGAGACCTCTAAAAGTAACCCTTGTGCCTTTTTCTCTCGAAAATTTTCTCCTACTGAACGTAATTATGACGTGGGTAATCGGGAGTTATTGGCCATGAAGTGGGCTTTTGAAGAGTGGAGACATTGGCTGGAGGGAGCCAAACATCAGGTGGTGGTCCTTACTGACCATAAGAATCTGGTTTATCTGGAATCTGCCAAGCGACTCAATGCTAGACAGGCCAGGTGGGCCTTGTTTTTCACACGTTTTAATTTTGTGGTTTCCTTTCTTCCTGGCACTAAGAATGTTAAGGCGGATGCCCTCTCGAGGAGCTTCCTTGCGGACTCTCCTGAGTTATCTGATCCTTCTGTTATTTTGAAAGAGGGTGTAGTTCTTTCCGCCATCTCACCTAATTTGAGACTTGCTCTGGAGGGGTGTCAGGAGGATAGGCCCGAGCGCTGCCCTGTTGGAAAATTGTTTGTCCCGGACCAGTGGAAAAAGAGTGTGATGTCTGAGATTCATTGTTCCGCGTTGGCTGGGCATCCCGGAATTTTTGGTACCAGAGACTTGGTTAGTCGGTCCTTTTGGTGGCCTACCTTGTCTCGTGATGTCAGGGAATTTGTGCAGTCCTGCGGGACTTGCTCTCGCTCCAAGCCTTGCTCTCGCTCTGGTGGTTTGTTGATGCCATTGCCTGTGCCCAAGAGACCATGGACCCATATCTCTATGGATTTCATTTCCGACCTTCCTGTTTCTCAGAGAATGACCGCCATCTGGGTGATTTGTGATAGGTTTTCCAAGATGATACATCTTGTGCCATTACCTAAAGTTGCCTTCCTCCTCTGAATTGGTGCCGTTGTTCCTTCAGCATGTGGTTCGTTTACATGGCATTCCTGAGAACATAGTGTCTGACAGAGGAGTCCAGTTTGTTTCCAGATTTTGGAGGACTTTTGGTTCTAAACTGGGTGTTCAATTGTCTTTCTCCTCGGCATTTCATCCTCAGACCAATGGTCAAACTGAGAGAACAAACCAGACATTGGAGACTTATCTAAGATGCTTTGTGTCTGCTGATCAGGATGACTGGGTCTCTTTTTTGCCTTTGGCTGAGTTTGCTCTTAATAATAGGGCTAGCTCTGCCACTTTGATGTCTCCGTTTTTCTGTAATTCTGGGTTTCACCCTCGATTTTCTTCAGGACAGACGGAGGCTTCTGTCTGTCCAGGTGTTGACTCTGTTGTGGAGCGTATGCAACAGATTTGGGACCAGGTAGTGGAGAGGTTGTCCCTCTCTCAGGAGAGGGCCCAGCGGTTTGCTAACCGGCATAGGACTGATGGTCCTCGGTTTGAAGTGGGGGACTTGGTCTGGTTGTCCTCAAAAAATATTCCTATGAGAGTAGCATCTCCTAAATTTAAGCCTAGGTTCATTGGACCTTATAAGATCATGGAGATTCTTAATCCTGTTTCTTTTCGTTTGCTTCTTCCAGGGACATTTAAGATCCATAACGTGTTCCACAAGTCCTTGTTGAAGAGGTTTGTTGAGCCAGTGGTTCCTGCTGCTGTGCCTCCTGACCCTGTTTTGGTTGAGGGCAATCTGGAGTATGTGGTTGAGAAAATATTGGATTCTCGTTTTTCTAGACGGAAACTCCAGTATTTGGTTAAGTGGAGAGGTTATGGTCAGGAAGACAATTCTTGGGTGTTTGCTTCGGACATCCATGCTAGGAGACTCATCCGTGCGTACCATAGGGCTCATCCTGACCGACCTGGTTGCTCAAATGAGGGTTCGGTGACCCCTCCTCAAGGGGGGGTACTGTTGTGAATGGGCTTGAGATGAGTTCTGAGCAGAGGCTCCCTCTGGTGGTTACAAGCGGTACTGGTCTGTCCAGTGAAGATTGTGAAGATTGTGAGGATTGGGAATCAGGTGTTACTGACTGGTCTTGTATAAGGGAGTCACCTTCCCATCAGGGTTGCCGGTGATCAATTGTTCTGGTCTCTATCCTAGATTCCTGTTTCCCTTGTAGCCTGCTGTGTCGTGTCTGCATCTCCTGCTAACAGATAAGACATTTTCTTCTTTTTGTTTTTGTGCTTGATTTTTGCATTTTGTCCTGCACTTCTGTGGGGGCCTTCAGGGTCCCCTCCGGGGATTTTGCCCTCTCAGTTTAGTTCAGCCACTGATGTTTGTACTTTTGCTTTTTCCAGTTTTTTCAGTGGCTGCTGTTTTGATTTTGTTACACCAGAGAACTAATTTAGGTGGTAGAGGTCGTGTGATCTCAGGTGTTTTTGAAATTAGTAGAGTTGGTGCTTTTCAGGGTTTTCTGTGATTGCAGTAAGTACCCTTCCTATCCTTTTCTATTTAGTTAGTTTGGGCCCCAACGTTTGCTCATACTATTTTCTGTCTGTGTCAGTATTTCTTCTTGTCTAACCGCCATTACATGTTTGGGGGCTTTCTATTATCTTTGGGGTTCTGCTCCGGGCAGATAGCTTTCCTATATCTATCTTTAGGTGTAGTTAGTTTCTCAGGCTGTGACGAGGCGTCTAGGACCAACGTAGAAACGCTCCACGGCTGCCTCTAGTTGTTGTGGTTAGTCAGGGTACTGCAATCTCTTAGATTCCAACTGCTCTGGTGTATTGCCTTTTTTGCCTGCACTCCTCAGCTACGAAACATAACAGTGAAGGGTCTAGAAGGGAGTAAGTGGAGAGGTAACGGGTAAGGCGGGAGTAGACTAGGCACTCCAAAAGTTTAGAGATGAAGGGGAGATTGGAGACCGGTCTGTAGTTGTTTGTGCAGGAAGGGTTTCTTTAATAATGGAGTAATGATGGAGTGTTTGAAGGAAGATGGGAAAATGCCAGAGGAGAGTGAGAGATTAAAGATTGTAGTTAGGTGACTTGTGACAACTGGAGAGGGAGACTGGAGGAGATGTGAGGGAATGGGGTCGGTAGTGCATGTAGTCGGACGAGAGGAAGAGAGGAGTCTGGAGACTTCTTCTTCTGTGATGGGATTAAATGTGGAAAGTGAGCCAGGGGAAATGCAGGGTGCGATGGGAGTCACAGCACTTGGTGATTGAGAGCAGATTTCCTGACAGATAGTATCTATTTTTTCTATAAAGTGGGAGGCCAGGTCGTCAGCACAAATGTCTGTGATAGGGGCTTGTGCTTTTGGCCTGAGGAGGGAGTGAAAAGTGTCAAAAAGTTTCTTGGGGTTGTTGGCTAGTGAGGAGATCAGGGTGGTGAAGTAGGTCTGTTTGGCAAGGTGAAGGGCAGCATTATAAGTTCTTAACATGAATTTAAAGTGGATGAAGTCTTCTGGTGTGCGGGTTTTTGGTGGTATATGTTGAGGGTTTGTTGGCCTTTTTGATCCCTCTAATTTCTGCTCCTTGCTTCATTTTGTTGGATGAATGCTTTTTTTCTACAGTATATACAAAATGTTAATATATATTTTTGCCTTTTAGATCGCTTTTGGATTCACACACTAAAGAATTATGAAATAGAATGACTCACCTACAAGCAGTTCTAGACCCACTACCCCCACTTTCTTATTCTCCTTTCCCCTTTATTTTTTCTTTTGCTCCAGGTATATCAGTATATGTATTGGAGACAAATTACTATGGTCACTAAATGATATACGATAGATGTATATACTCTATTTGTATGTCCTTTTGGTGTTAACCACGTTTTTTTCTGTTAGTACAAATATAGGTGCTTTAGTTGAACTTACGGGTCCACATGCAATTATTAATATTATTATTTATAGATAATGGTCATGTGACCATGATTTTTTGTGGGTACTTCTAGTGTATAATTAAATCCTTTTTTTCACCTTTATGTTTTGCTGTATCACCCCCAAACGCCATACAAACGGAGAGGTTTCTAGGTGGGAACATCATCTTGTGGGGCTGTTTTTTCACCATATGGCACAGGCAAGCTTCATATAATTGAACGAAGAATAAATAGACAAATGTACCAAGACATTCTTGATAAAAATCTGCTGCCTTCTATCAGGATGATGAAGATGAAACACGGTTCAGTTGGACATTTCAGCAAGACAATAATCCAAAATCACAGCCAAGGAAACACCAAATTGGTTTCAGAGAAAGAAAATAAAGCAACCAATCCCTTGACCTGAGTCTAATAGAAAATGTATGGAAGGAAGTAAAGCTCAAAGTTTATAGAATGAACCAACAGAATCTTAAGGATTTGAATAGTGTTTGTGTGAAAGAATGGCCCAAAATAACACCTGAGCAATGCATGTGACTAGTTTCTCCATACAGGAGGAATCTTGAAGCTGTCATCAACAACAAAGGCTTTTGTATGAAGTATTAAATAAATTTCAGTATGCGAGTTCAACTCTTTTTCCCTGTGTCATTTCTCATTATTGCATATAACTTAATTCTTGGACATCTATGGTTTGACGTAACTTTGCCTTTGTGGATTGGACGGGTTGTTACCAACATCTGGTGAGAATTTAATGTCAATAGCACCTTTAGAAATGTATTTACTTAGAAAATTAGTGATGTGTTCAATACTTATTTGTATCTGATTAGGATTAAAACTGGAGCATTGTTCTAATAAAAAAAATAAATGTTGTTTAGCTTTCACAGTGTTCATTGCATGTTCTTACTTGTAATTGTATCTATTTTTGAAAGTTATTAGATTTCATGTCTTTTAAACTCTTAGTATCAATAAAGAATATTTTAGAAGTTCCTATTCTTCAGGTACCCTTGATATGATATTTGTATATTTTGAAATGTGCTCTGCAGAAGAAGAATCTCTAATTAGCCTTAGACTTGCAAATGCAATTTTGGGTGATTTTATGCATTAATAAATAGCCCAGACACTAGCACATAAGTGATGACCAATTGCTAAGCATATCCCATTTTTGCAAAAGCCATTGTCTTGACAGCAGATTTTCTTATCACATTAAACATGCAGAGAACGAAAGTTAAAGTGGTGATATCATATGACAGTTTGTCATGTAACATGAGATACACTCTGTACAAATGCAAGAACGTTATGTCATTGTGTTATGTCATTGAATGTCTCCAAGCAAATTATAGGAAGATCAGTTAACTAATAATATGTTTGGTCCATATGCCATTTAATGATTCATGTGACATTGTGGCTGCAATACAACTTCTTTTCTTTTGAACTGCTCAGCCTATGTCAATGTTTTTTGCTTCAAATTTTTGCTTCTTGAGTAGGTTTAAAGAGGCGTTGAAAATGAATAGAACATGACTCGAGAGGAAAATGAATCCCATTGCTATATTAACAGAATATTTCTCAGTTATTATGGCGAGGCAATATGTAGACATTACTAGAATCACCTGATACACTTACTGTTTCTGCTGTGACTGCCTTGATGTTGTGGCTTTGGCTTTCAAATGTTGAATAAACTAATGATAGCAGATGCTTCCAGCCATCTGTGCTGTGAAAAGCCTAAAAAATGTAACTCAGATGAATCCAATTAAAGATTTAATCTGCTAATATGCTGCTTTTTATATTGGAAAGGCAATCGCTTTAATAAAAGGAGCATTTTTAGTCAGTTAAATACAATTTTTTTATGCTTCTGAGGGGAAGTTAAAGGGAATCTTTCCCCAGGTTTCTACAACCTAATCTGATGAGACTTTGTGAAGTCTCATAATTTAAAGATGGAGACTCTGATTTCAGTGCTGGGTCACTTATAGGTTCGCTTGCTGTAGTTGAAATCATCGTTTTATCAGGAGGATATGGTCTCTAGAGGACTAGTAAACCTGCTGCTATGAAGTTCAACCACTCCCCAACACTGATTGGTAGCTTTCTGGCTATGCACAGTGAACACAGAAAGCAGCAGTGGTTTGGGCGTGATTACACAGAGTTCAGCATTGAGAAAACTAGTAGATTTTTAGCAGATAAAACAGTGATTTTATCAAAACTACAGCAAGCAATAAGGCAGGCGACATATTACTGGAAATGGGGTCTCTGCACCTATACACTTTATACACTTGTGCTTTCAGATGGATTAGCAAAAGTCTGGTATCAGATTCCTTGAAATAGTCTCTGTTATTTCAACAAACCTTGTACAAAGCAAGAGTACAAGTAAATAAAATAAACTTTCTATTTATATAGTATAAGAAAAATAAATCTCTTTTCATGGTCCTCAAGCCCTAAACTGATGATTCCCTCTCTAAAGCAACTACAATCCATGTTGAGAAACGAGATAGACTTTTATCTCAATATATGATCAGCTTACATCTGCTGTGCATAGAAGACTATGGAGATTTGAAGCTGACTACTAAATTAATCATTACACCAACATTTTTTACAGTTTTGATACTACAGACTAAAAAACGTTCTCATATGAGTTAAGTTTACTGTCAGGAATAAAACATTCATATATAAAAAATGTTCATCACTTTTTTTAGGAAACAATATTCATAATTTATATGCAATGTTTATAACTGCCCGTTAAACATCGTTGCACCAATCACTGCAGACCTTTTTTTCCCAATATTTAAATATTGAGATCAGGCATGAGAAAGTAATAGTTTGTTACCACAAAGTTTTACAAGAACATTAAAAGGGTATTCTCAGGTTATTAAACTGCTTTAGTTAGACAGCATGAAAATAAGCAAGTTTGTAATGATTTGTGTGACGACACAGCATTTCACCTTAATTATCCAGATGTCCATTTTCAGTAAGCAAGGAGGCATAGACTGTTATCATTATGTTGACTCGTTTTGTAGGTTGCATTGTTATTTGTAAATTGATGAATGGTTGTTATTTACCTTTTATATCAGCTCCCACAGTTTATTGTACTGTTATCTTTGCAAAACAGGGATGCAGGGTCACTGAACCAAGCCATGCAGTTTGTTGACTTGCAAACATTGAAGGATAAACTTTAAATAATCAAACAATGTGGGTTAACTTTGTCACCTCTTCCCCTTGACCTGTGAATAATGGCTTGAAGAACAGCTGTGAACTATAAAAAAGGGATGTGCCTCTGTAACAAGGCATCCAAGACATCCAAAGATCAAGAGATCCAGAAAACCAGAGACTCTTTACAAAACCACAGCCGTTCCTACTCTACAGAATAGCTGCCAGATCATGGCTCCTTCACGAGGGACACAGATTTGACATTTACAGGGTGCCAGCTTAGGGGACCATGGCCCTGGCTGAAAAAATACAGATCTGCTCCAGTGACCATCACTGAACCCATGGATACATTTGGGTGAAGCCAGGAATTGGACCCACTAGTCACCTGGTTCCATGGAGATGTTAAGAGAAGCCAGGTTGTCACCACCAGTCACCTGGCCTTGTACCTCTGTAATTTGCACCATATTGGGTATTTTGCTGGGACTGTTCTATGTGTTATTTGCTTGTTTTGTGGTTCAATAAAGTATTACCACACTGTTTTACCCTCACCCTCTGTTGTCTGAGTAGTACTATGCCCACCGTAAAAGGAGTGTGGGCATTCAATGGCATGATCCCTGGTACATGCGGTCTCAAGCACCCCCTGACCCCTGTGTCTCCACAACTTGCTTTTTCTATCTGCTGTCATTCCACTGCTGTAAGAACGTTTATTTTGCATAGTGAACAGCTTGTTTCCAAGGAGACCAACTACCGGAGCCTAGTTCAATATGTGCAAAAGGTACATTTCATTAGAGGTTTTAAAGAGAATCTGTCAGCTCAGAATGACTCTTCAAGCCAAGTATAGGCGCTCGGTGCATCATCCAAATATTTATGTGCACCTTCCAATCTATCTCCGCCCATTCTCTGGCTCTATCAATGCAGAGCTGTCAATCAGACAAGAGGGGGCATAACAATGGAGAGAAAATAAGCAGGTGGGAAGGAATAGTTAAATGTTTGGCCACGCCTTAATGCACTGAGAACCTGTACTTCATTTAAACCAGGGGTCTCAAACTCAGCCGAGTAAAGGGGCCGCACATAAAAAAAAATTTAAGCTGGGGGGCCGCATTCCATTCAAACTTAATACAGTACAAAATTATTGTTAAACAATTGTTTATTTGAACTACTATAACAATTCTCTCCCTCCGGACCTACCCCTCTCTCTGTGGCCGTTCAAATAAGTTGTCAGCTTCGATGTACAGCTTACGTATATACTTGTGTATAAGCCGACCAGAGTATAAGCCGACCCCCCTAATTTTGCCATGAAAAAAACTGGGAAAACTTATTGACTCGCGTATAAGCCTAGGGTGGAAAATGCAGCAGCTACTGGTAAATTTTCAAAATAAAAAATAGACACCAATAAAAGTAAAATTAATTGAGACATCAGTAGGTTAAATGTTTTTGATTATCCATATTGAATCAGGAGCCCATATAATGCTGCATACAGTTCATAATGGCCCCATAAGATGCTCCATACAAAATAGGCCCCATATAACGCTGCATAAAGGTTAATAATGGCCCCATAAGATGATCCATAGAATAATATGCCCCATATAAGGCTGCACAAAGGTTAATAATGGCCCCATAAGATGCTCCATAGATTATGCCCCATATAATGCTGCACAAAGGATAAAAATGGCCCCATAAAATGCTCCATAGAATAATATGCCCCATATGCTGCTCCGTAAAGGTTATGGCCCCATAAAATGCTCCATAGAATAATAGCCCCATATGCTGCTCCATAAAGGTTATGGCCCCATAAAATGCTCCATAGATTATGCCCCATATGAGGCTCCATAGATTATGCCCCCATAAGATGCTCCATATAGTTTATGCCCCTATGATGCTCCATAGATTATGCCCCATATGATGCTCCATAGATTATGCCCCCATAAGATGTCCATATATTTATCCATAAGATCCAATTTATGCCCCATAAGATGCTCCATATATTTTATGCCCCATAAGATGCTCCATAGAGTATGCCCCATAAGATGATCCATATATTTTATGCCCCCATAAGATGATCCATATATTTTATGCCCCCATAAGATGATCCATATATTTTATGCCCCATAAGATGATCCATATATTTTATGCCCCCATAAGATGATCCATATATTTTATGCCCCCATAAGATGCTCCATATATTTTATGCCCCCATAAGATGCTCCATAGATTATGCCACCATATGCTGCTGCAAATAAAAAAAATGACATACTCACCTCTTGTCGCTGGGGGCCAGGTGCCGGGGTCACCGCTGGCTCAGGGCCCCGGCACTTGTGATATTCACCTGTCCCCGGTCCACCGCTGACCTGAACATCACAGCCAGAGGACGCAGAGGACACAGCAGTGTGCAGCGGTGGACCGGGGACAGGTGAATATCGCGTATACTTACCCCCCTGGCGCGTCTCTGCAGCCCCCCTGCAATCCAGCAGGGGAAGCGAACTGGGGTAGGGGGGAAAAACAACAACGTTCAGCCGTGGCCCATACTGGCTACACTTCACCCGACTTTGGTGCTTCCAGACTCTTTTGCCCACAGGGACGCGAAACAGTCCCATTTTTTAATCTAGGGCAGTGCACACCACTCCTCCTTTAACCCTTCCCGACCAGACGCC
>JARQOD010000001.1:315202367-315244783 GCA_033576555.1 Oophaga sylvatica
CCTTGGAAAAGGCAAGATTAGAGGTTGAATCTATACCCAGAGATGAATTACTATTACTTAAAGTCAAAGTTGATAGTAATGCCTTAACCCTTAAGGAACAGATCAAACAACTGCCGATAGTAACCCAATTTCAAGCAGGATACAAGCAATTTAACAGGATCGTTTCAAAACACTGGCCTATATTGAAAAACGACAAATATATTGGGGACTTACTTCCTGAGTACCCCAAATTCGTTTATAAAAAGGCGCAAAATTTGGGTTTAATATTACCACCAACAACCAAACCAGTATTGCCCACTATAACTAATAGTGAAACCAAACAGCAACAAACACTTTGGATGAAACCTGTATCTCAAGTAAAAGGTTTTAAACCATGCGGTAGCTGTTTATGCTGCAAATGCACTTCATTAACCAAAAAGGTTTACACTACTTTCATGGATTCTAAACATATACACCAATTTAGCATTAAGAATTTTATTACTTGTCATACAACTGGTGTAATTTATATCCTCATATGCCCGTGTGAGAAAATATATGTGGGTCATACTAAAAGGCGCCTTAAAGATAGAATTAAGGAGCATCTCGACAACATTTGCAAAGGTTTTCAGGGACACCCTCTTTCTCGCCATTTTCTGGAGTACCATAATAAGTCATGTAAAGGAATTTCCTTTATGGGTATCCAAGTAGTTCCACGCAACCCTAGGGGCGGAGATTTTTTGAAGGGTGGAGTCCGAATGGATATTCACCCTTGACAGCCTGACCCCAAATGGTCTAAACAATGAAATCAAACTCTATGCATTTTAAATCCCCTCCCCCTCCCCCCCTTTTTTTATTCCCCTCCAAAAATTCCCCCTTCCGCCCCCTCATTTTTTCCATATGTGTATAAGATTTTATTTCCATCTGTTATCAATTTTTATCAATTTTAAATGATATTCATTTGGGATGAATAATATCTTGTCCTTTATAAATAAACTCATAAATATATTTATTTGCATTCCTTTACTAAAATTTTCTATGTATTTGTAAATATTCATTGTGGAATCAGGGTATTATGCATTTGCACTTTATTCAAATCTATGGATATCACAGACACTGGCTCCTATGTACGCAGTTCATTATTATTTAAATCCCCCATTGCTAATACTCTGCCTAAAACCTATACGACTGAATAAGCTATTCAATGTCTCCTTTTTTATATATTGACATAACACCCCCAGGCAGGTATCCATAGAAGGTCTTAATACATATTGTATATAAATAAACTTGTCTACTAACTGTGAGACAGTGAGTGAATATGTGATGAATGGGGTGTACATTTCACCTAGGTATAAGGGAAATGTGTGGCTTTGTAAACCTAGTGGTAGAGAAAGGTCACTACACCTCACATTCAGCACACACTTGCAGCACAAGCCTGAAACTACTCAGGTCTTAATTAGGAGACCAGAAGTAGGTGTCTGCAAACACAATCTGAGAGCTCATTCAGTCTGGACAAGGGGTCCAGGCACAGAAGGTGTCTCCAAGAGTGTGAGAGCTGTCTTCAGCCTGGACACAGAGAGGTGTTCTGGCACAAGGAAGCAGTCTCTGTGAGAATCCATGCGGATAAGCCAAGAGTGTTAGAGCTGTCTTCAGCCTGGACACAGAGAGGTGTCCTGGCACAAGGAAGCAGTCTCTGTGAGCATGCATGCTGATGATTACTGAAGAGGAGGGGAGCCATCTCAGTCTGGGTTAGATGTACCCCGGACACAGGAGTGTCTCTCTGAACCTCCATGCTGATGATTACCGAAGAGGAGGGGAGCCGTCTCAGTCTGGGTGCAGGAAGGACCCCGGACACAGGAGTGTCTCTGTGAACCTCCAGCATAATGACTACTGAATAGGAGTGGATCTTTCTCAAGTCTGGAAGTCGTGTGGACCTTCAGACATAAGGAGGAGTATCTGGGAGACTCCATACTGGTAACATATATCATATGTGTTGTTTTGGGCACAGACTGATAGAGTCTGGGTTCCTGATAGAAAGGGACATTATATAAGTGTAATTAGTGGCTAGACAAGCCCAGGTCTTTTGTTTATGCTTTGTTTTATCTGTGTGCTGTGGACTTTAATAAAACTGGTTGCGGCCAGTTTTTACCATAATTGCTGTCTGAATGAACTGTTTCCATGCCATTCTGTCTACCCAGACAGCGATCTCAGAGCTAAAACCCCCGGAAAGGCTACAATTGGCGGAGAATGCTGGGGCAGCGCAGTGCCTGATACAGTTAGTGCTGGAGTGTGTATGCAGCACAGTGGCGAGAGACAGCATTAAAGGTGAAGTCTATTGAAATAGCAGCAGAAAAAAAAAAAAAAAGTGTGTCAGCAGAAACGTCTGTTTGGAGCAGTCTTGGAGAGACAGTGGCCCTGATAGGGTCTGCAGAAAGAAAATGTATGCACAGCAAAGCTGAACTTGTTGTGAAAATGACTGTGGAATGTGCAGCAGCAAAAGAAAAGTTTGTGGAGCAGTCTTAAAGAGACAGTAGCCCTAATAGACTTTGCAAAGGAAAAAAAAAAAAGTGTTTGCACAGCAAGGCTGAATTTTTCTGTGGGAAAAAAAAAAAAAAAAAAAGCTGTGTAGTGTGTATGTCTTGAGTGAGACAGCCTGAGTGATAGGGACTTCATCCCTGATAAGCACCTGAGTGTGGTGTACATCCATGAAGACACCAAAGTCTACCCAGAGACTGCCGTGGACTTGGTCCCCAAACTCGGGGAGGTTTCATATGAAGTGGGGGTAGTGAAGACCCTGGTGCACCCCGTTATATTGGGTAATGACTTTCCCCGGTCTAAAGATCTCTGGGGGAAAAATGTTTCTGATGGACAGTGTGATGAAGCTCCTACTGAGGGTGCGCAGTCCCGAGGGGCGGAACACAATGCTAGTGGGCCGTTAAACTTATGTGATAATGATGATGACCATGATAATATTGATAATGATAATGATGATCATGATAATGATGATGACCATGATGAGGATGCTGATATTGATAATGATGATAATGCTAATCATAATAGTGATGATACTGATGATGACCGTGATAAAGATGACATTTCTTTGCAGGTGATGTTGGGAGACGAGGATGGTGGTTCTCGGGAACCGAGTGTCCCTGACCTGCCTGGCTCCTGTGACAATTTTGGGAGTGAGCCGGTGCGAGACCCCACTCTTAAAACGGCACAGGAAAATGTAATTGTTCTGAATGAGGTTCCCCAAGAGCCTGGCTCTGAGGAGAGGTTTCCTCATGCTGCCATGAACAATAACCTATTGTATAGGGACACTGAAGTCCAGGGAGAGGTCGTAAGTCAGCTCCTGGTATCTGAGCTATATGGAAGTATAGTGCTGGGGTTATCACATAGTCACATACTTGAGGGACCACCTGAGGGAAACCAGGGACCAGATGGTGAAGTTAATGTTGTGGATGACATGTTAACTAAGGTTCCAGATCAAGATGTGAATGAAAATGAATTGTATAACCCTGACAGTGAGCAGGATATGAATGAAAATGAATTGTATAACCCTGACAGTGAGCAGGATGTGAATAAAAATGAAGTGTATAGCCCTGACAGTGAGCCAGATGTGGCTGAGAAAAAGGGGTCAGATAGTGATAGTGAATTATCTGATGACCATAAAGCAACCAGTGCAAATGAGGAAGGCATGGTAGCAGAGGAGGTTGAGAGTCCTGAGAAGAAAGCTGATGCTGACCTTACAGCCAGACAGAAGATGGCATCTGAAGATGTTTTACAGTTGGCCGGTTCCCTGGCGAAGACTAAGGTGAAAGGAGGAGAGCTGAGCTTTAAAGGCAGGACTCTGAAACTGAACACAGCACAAGTGGATGCTGTTGAAGATGAGAAGTTGTCAGTGTGTGGTGTGGATCTGCATCATGCCAAGGACTCTGAAGGTGATGCTGCAGAGGTGGAAAAAGCCATGGAAGTGGTGGTCACCAAGCCAGATGCCTCATCAGAAGCTGAGGTTTCAAGTGAAGCTGTGAGGAGCAAGACTGAAGATATGGGGACTGACTCTGTCCAGGAATCTGTTTCTGCCGAAGACAGCGGCGTGGACGGGTTACGGTCCGGATCAGTAGCTGGCATTGGTGAGCTCAAGCGCACTTTCAGGGAGGCTACATCGGAGCCACGTCCCAACAAATGGGAAAAGCGATGTGTCACTCCGTTGCCACTGCAGACACACGGGAGCCCAGATGGGATGCAGAACGTGGCTGAAGAGGTAGAGTCTAGGACTGACGGTGAGGCTTCTGGGCATGTCTTGCCAGAAGAGCCTGAAAGTGGGGAACTGGAGAAAAGTGAAAAACCCCCTATACCTTCTGTGATAGTTGGTGACACATGGTCAGTGCACCAGGGACAGGAGGTACATGAGTTTCTGAGGAAGAGTCAGCAGAAGTGTTCTGATGTGTCTGGTCATACTACTTTGGCCAGGCACTATATTGAATCTGAGCCCGGCCCTAAGGTCAAGATGAAACCGTGTAGGATACCCGAGGCCCGCAGAGAGTATAGGCCTGGGAGGGTACAGGGTAGTGCGGATGCTTCAGATGAAGAGAAAACTGATGTTGGCTATGACAGTGGTGAGGATGAAGCTGATGAGGGCCATGACTGGTCCAGAGTTCACTGTCTCTGTTGGATTGTTGACCAGCCCTCCGGTCTGGATGACCAGCCTCCGGTCTGGAGAAGAGGGAGGGGATATGTGAGACAGTGAGTGAATATGTGATGAATGGGGTGTACATTTCACCTAGGTATAAGGGAAATGTGTGGCTTTGTAAACCTAGTGGTAGAGAAAGGTCACTACACCTCACATTCAGCACACACTTGCAGCACAAGCCTGAAACTACTCAGGTCTTAATTAGGAGACCAGAAGTAGGTGTCTGCAAACACAATCTGAGAGCTCATTCAGTCTGGACAAGGGGTCCAGGCACAGAAGGTGTCTCCAAGAGTGTGAGAGCTGTCTTCAGCCTGGACACAGAGAGGTGTTCTGGCACAAGGAAGCAGTCTCTGTGAGAATCCATGCGGATAAGCCAAGAGTGTTAGAGCTGTCTTCAGCCTGGACACAGAGAGGTGTCCTGGCACAAGGAAGCAGTCTCTGTGAGCATGCATGCTGATGATTACTGAAGAGGAGGGGAGCCATCTCAGTCTGGGTTAGATGTACCCCGGACACAGGAGTGTCTCTGTGAACCTCCATGCTGATGATTACCGAAGAGGAGGGGAGCCGTCTCAGTCTGGGTGCAGGAAGGACCCCGGACACAGGAGTGTCTCTGTGAACCTCCAGCATAATGACTACTGAATAGGAGTGGATCTTTCTCAAGTCTGGAAGTCGTGTGGACCTTCAGACATAAGGAGGAGTATCTGGGAGACTCCATACTGGTAACATATATCATATGTGTTGTTTTGGGCACAGACTGATAGAGTCTGGGTTCCTGATAGAAAGGGACATTATATAAGTGTAATTAGTGGCTAGACAAGCCCAGGTCTTTTGTTTATGCTTTGTTTTATCTGTGTGCTGTGGACTTTAATAAAACTGGTTGCGGCCAGTTTTTACCATAATTGCTGTCTGAATGAACTGTTTCCATGCCATTCTGTCTACCCAGACAGCGATCTCAGAGCTAAAACCCCGGAAAGGCTACATAACAAAGAATATACTTTTTAATAAAATATATATATATATATAACAGTATATTTTTTAAAATATTTTTTTGAATAAAGCTTAGTTTTAATTTTTTGTCACAGTTCATATATATATTTTTCTATTTATTGATCTACTTATACTAGTCTCCACATTTTAAGGTTTCTCATATTATGTCATGCATACAGCAGGAAATCTATAAACTAATAAGCAATATAGGTTTATCAAATAAGCTGATTTTATGCCAGTGTTCCACCCAGTACAATTGGATGATGCCAATTTCTAGGTTTGTCCATCAATCTCATTTCTATTTTGCATAGGGGGAGGGCAGCTAGCTATTTAAGGACGAGGCGCACATGAGGGTCTCAACCCTGACGAAGAGGAGAGACGCTCCTCGAAACGCGTTGGTTATTTTTGTCCCTGATGCTGCTCCGTCCGTAGCATGTGACGTCACATAGCTCCACCCCCTTTTTCCCTGCACAGCGCGTTCTCAACATCACTTCCGGCCGGAGCATGTGAGATGCCCGTGCTTCTTCAGGTTCCAGTATCGGGTCTCCTCCGACAATTGTACAAGCGGCAGGCTCACAGGCTTCTGGTAATTAGTGTCCACCCTTACCACCGCTATTTTGGGTAACACATTATTAAGTGCCCAACATTTGATCCTTTGTGCCTGCGCAGTGTGTGCTGCACTTACAGACTGAGAGAAATAATCATCACTTTCTCATCGCTCCATCTCACCACCCACGTGCAACCAAGTAAGTGGTGACTTACATTTTTAACCTATTACTGCCCTGAACCGGGTGTAAGGCAGCAAAAGTATGGGTTACTGTTTTCCTACCCTCATTTTAACAATGAATATTAACTAATGTATATTTATGTGGGTACTAACTGGCTATTACGTGTAGTGCTATTTCTTCATCAGTTACTTTATTATTTGCTAGTATACTATATTTCTATTTATCATTATTTTGCAATTGTTTTCTCAGTGCCAGCTACTCTACTAAGGCTGTTTTGGCACACTACATTCAACACTCAAGGTATATCCATTTTCCTAGCCTCTTTTTAGTGGTTTACCTTTTGTCCTACTAGCGCAGGTGGTTGCTCTTTTTTCATTTTTTACTGTACCAGGTTATTATTTTCAGGGATCACACAGAACCTATTGCAATCACCAGCAGCTTAGCGCCATGCCTATTCTAGTTATCGGTGCTCTCCCAGTGGCAAGCGCCAGTGCATTATTTATTTATTTCCCAGTTTTGAGGTTTGTCCCTCAAGCTTTGAGGGTTTCAAGACTTGAGGAGCAACCCTTTGCCAACCTGCCACCACAGCCACCAGAATCACCAAGTGCCCAGTCAGCGAGATGTAACGCCCCTGGTCACGTTTGCTCATCCAGGTTTCAGTGGTGAAATGCACCCTGGCAAACATAGATTTTTCAAAGAACAGGTGAACTCTCCACATTTCAAAAAATTATTGTCACACACCATTAATTGACATCAATTTCCCCAGACTATAAATTGTATAATGGGGCTTTGACACCCCTTCCACTACAGGCAACTCACCAGATGGAGACCCAACTTGAAGTCTCCACATTTCCAAAAATTATTGGCACGCACCAGTAAAGTGGCATAAATTTTTCCAGAGTAGACATATTAAAATGGCGCTGTTCCACTACAGACAACCCACCAGATGGAGAACCAACTTAGAGGCTTCACATTTCAAAAATATATTTGTAACATCAGGAGCAGTAGCAACAGTAGGCATAGAAGCCATGTCAAAGGTGTCACGGACTGCATCTAGTCTGCAACTGGGGTGCAAAAGTCATTGGAGATCCATGACTTGCTCATCTTGATGAAAGTTAGGCAGTCTACACTTTCAGCGAATGGCCAAATGTGACTGATTATCCATCTGAACACCATCATCACCAAAGAAGACACGTTGTGAGAGAACACTGGCTGCCTGGCATGACTAAACCTCCAGGGTGTGACAGGCTAGCTCAGGTCACTCTTCCATTTTTGAAGACCAAAAGGCAAAAGGGTCCAAATTCCCCCTGATGGCAATGATATTGCGCTCCAGATACTCCTGCACCAGCCTCTCCAATTATTCGCAACTTGTCAGACTTGTACTCCGTACTGCTAGTGCATGGGCTGGTCTAAAAAATGCATGACACGACTCACAGAAATTGCTTCTGCCAATTACACTGCTACTGCTAATGTTCTTGCATTGACGACTCGATGTTCCCAGGGCTGGAAGTCTATAACTGCGATGCACACTTTGTGCTTCGCTGCTGTTTTAGAGAAAACCACTCTTAAGATAGTCTACAAGCACCCCAGCATGCGTGCATCCCTTTCCTGGTGGGGAAGCATCTGGCAAATCAGATCTCTCCTACTTTGCAC
Source organism: Oophaga sylvatica (assembly GCA_033576555.1). NCBI lineage: Eukaryota > Metazoa > Chordata > Amphibia > Anura > Dendrobatidae > Oophaga > Oophaga sylvatica. The sequence goes on from JARQOD010000001.1 coordinate 315,210,405, forward strand.
TGACGAGGACCAACAGTCCGAAACACCGTGTCTGCAAATGGAGATTCTGATTTGGCTTTTATCCTAAGTCATATTACAAGACTCGTTAAAGGGTTGATTGTGACTTGTAGGATCGCTACTTCCAATAGGTGGTGCTATAGAGTACAAGTCCTCTTTGTTTGAAGAGGCAATTTGCATATTAAAATTTCCCAGAGGAGCATTGCACGGCGAATAAGCCTCCTTACCTCGACACGCCAGAGCTGGTATGTCACTCTCCACAAGGAGTAACCTTACCCCCTAGACCCCAGTCCAGAGCCTTTCATCTAGCCAAATCAGATCTCTCCTACTTTGCACTGACGAGGACCAACAGTCCGAAACACCGTGTCTGCAAATGGAGATTCTGATTTGGCTTTTATCCTAAGTCATATTACAAGACTCGTTAAAGGGTTGATTGTGACTTGTAGGATCGCTACTTCCAATAGGTGGCGCTATAGAGTACAAGTCCTCTTTGTTTGAAGAGGCAATTTGCATATTGCAGCAAGAAGGCGCTCATGTGTCGGGCACCTCCATGAGGTCCAAGTCCATGGTGTGTTGGTTGCTTGCTCTGTAATCCACCCTCTCATGGCACCCGCCTGTGTGACAACAGTCAGGAACTTAGAGATAGTTATTCCTTCCACATTCTCCTATGATTCCACCTCTTTCTCTGATACCAACACCTCCTCTCACAGACTATTTAAATTGTGCTGCAGCATGTAGATGAGCGGAATAGTGATGCTGATGATGGCATCGTCAGCGCTAACCATCTTAGTAACCATTTCAAAACTATGCAGAAGGGTGCAGAGGTCCTTCATCTGTGCCCACTCTGCAAGCATGATTTGCACCATGTCCGGACTGCGTTGTCCCAGGCTATGTAAAAGGACATACTGCACCAGGGCTTGTCACTGCTGCCACCGTCACTGCAACATGTGCAGAGTGGAATTCCATCATGTTGGGACATCGCTATTTAAGCGGTTAACTGTTAGACCTGTAAAAATCCAAGCTGATGACCTACGTGGTGTGAACGGCAGAAGTGAGCACACAGTGACCGTGGTTTCTGCAGTAGTGCATACTGGCCAAGATAATGGCCGAGAAATTACTGTACCATCAGGTTGAGGACATGAGGTGTCAGTGGTGAAATGCACCCTGGCAAAGATAGACTTTTTCAAAGAACAGGTGATGTTGTCTACGACTTGCTGGTGTAGCGCAGGCAAAGTTTTCTTATAGAAGTAATCGTGACTGTGCAACTGGTACTGGTGGACTGCGATTGCCATCAGCTTTCGGAAACCATCTGTATCCGTCTGCATCCACCAAGAAAAAGGTTGGAGATGGTGCAGTTCAAGCTCTTAGGTTTGCCATGTGTAGGAGGAAACATTCTTTTATGTGACCACAACTGCGGGACCGAGGGGTGGCTACTGTGTTGAGAGACGGTGGAGTAGGGTGAACACAACAAACTGCTGGACTGTGAGTGTGGTGTGCAGGTGTTATGGTGGATTGAGAAAGATGTAGTGTGCTCAGTGAAACAAAAACAGCAGGCATCTCTACTAGGGTTGAGCATTCCGATACTACAAATATCGGGTATCGGCCGATATTGGCTGTATCGGAATTCCGATTCCGAGTTCCGATATTTTCGTCATATCGGATACCGGAATCGGAATTGTCACTGTCACTGTCAGTGTCCGTCGGTCGGGTCTGTCAGGAGTCAGCGGCACTTACCCGGCAGAAGATCTCCGGCGGTCACATCCCGGACTGCTTAATGGCCGCCATCCTCTTCTCCCCGGCGGTCACATGCAGTTTCTCGCGATAACTGCAGTGACTGCTGGGTAATCGCGGCCGTAAAGCAGTCCGATGACGTCACCGCCGGGGAAGCTGGTAAGCAGCTGTGCTGCGCCGGGATGTCAGGCTCTGCCTGTCATTCCGATGTAGCAGAGCTGGATCGTCGTGGGACAGTCGTTACTATGGACTGCGTCGGACAGGTGGTATACTGTTGGTTTGTTTTTTTTATTTTTTTACAGGAGATCGATGGCGTCGCAGGAATGAGAGAGTAATAAAAAAAATGAAAACTGTGTTGTCTCTTTTATTTCATTAAAAGACTTTTTTCTTGCTGTGTCTTTTTTTTACACATTTAAAAACTTTGGGATTAATAATGGATCGGTGTCTTATTGACGCCTCTCCTTTATTAACCGGGCTTATTGTCACCGTGCAATCAACGGTGACATTAACCCCTTATTACCCCGCTTGCCACCGCTACAGGGCAAGTGGGAAGAGCCAGGTAAAGTGCCACAATTGGCACATCTTTTGATGCGCCAAATGTGGGGCTGCTGTAGCCTGGTATTATCAGGCTGTTGAGGGCCAAAATCCATGGGCCTTGACAGTCTTTTAATACCAGGCCGCAGCAGTCTGCATTTTACTTGGCTGGTTAACAAAAATAGGGGGACCCCTACGCCGTTTTTTTTTCGAGGGGATCCCCTATTTTTGTTAACCAGCCAAGCTAAGCAGACTGCTGTGGCCTGGTATTATCAGGCTTGCAAGGTCCATGGATATTGGATCCTTACCAGCCTGAAAAACCAAGCCTCAGCGGTCTGCTTCATCTGGTTGGTTAACAAAAATAGGGGGGACCCCACGCCAATTTTTTTCGAGGGGATCCCCTATTTTTGTTAATCAGCCAAGATATGCAGACTGCTGTGGCCTGGTATTATCAGGCTGGCAAGGTCCATGGATCTTGGCTCCTTAACAGCCTGAAAAACCAGGCCTCAGCGGTCTGCTTCATCTGGCTGGTTAACAAAATAGGGGGGACCCCACGCCATTTTTTTTTCGAAGGGAACCCCTATTTTTGTTAATCAGTTCCCTATGATGTCACTGATGGTGTCCCTGGCTGACCTGAAGTGAAAGTGGAAAGCAATCAATTAAGCTTTCCACTTCCTCTCCTGTCAGCCAGGAGAGGAGCTCATTCATTTGGGGGTTTACTGTGAGGCTGCAGCATTAGCTGCGGTCCCTGCAGTAAACATTAACCCTTTCTGAAGGATTACACCGTGGGACCTGACTGTGCATCGGATTGGTAAGAATAATTTTGCTTTATAATTTTATTTTTATTACAGGAAATGGTTTTAGCAGGTAAATAAAATATGGTCAAAAACTGTGTGATTATTTCATTAAACTTCTTTTTTATTAAAGTGTGTGTGTTTGATTTTTCTTTCATACAATAGGATTAATAATTGATAGTTGTCTAATTGACAGCTCTCAATTATTAACCTGGCTTAAAGTGACCTTTCAATTGCAAGGTCATTTTAACCCCTTATTAACCCATTCGCCACCGCTACAGGGCAATGGGAATAGACGGGCAAAGTGCCAGAAACGGCAAATCTAATTAGAGATTTGCCCTTTCTGGGGTGTCTGGGGGCAGATGTTAGTAGCCGGGGGGGGCCAAAAATAATGGTCCCTCTCTGGGCTATTATTATCTGCCCCCACTCACTGGCTTTGTCTGTCTGGTTGCGAAAATAGGGCGGGAGCCCACGCATTTTTTTTCAGCAATTTTACACCTCATATATATATATACATGTCATTGAGTTTGTGACACATATATATATATATATATATATATATATATATATATTTATAGTTCATACACTTCTACATAGTATAATAGCCGCTAATTCAATTGCCGGCTTTTGTGAAAATGCAGAACCGACATGAAATGACAGTTGGTTTACATAGAGTTAACCATGTCTTTTCATGTAGTTTGATATCTGATTTGCACAAACAATTACATGAGTGTAAGTGTGCAAAATTTCACACCTGTAGGGGTTAATTAAAGGTGTAAATTCGTAGCAAAAAAGTCCGTTTTTTTTACAACGAATTTACACCTTTAATTAACCCCTACAGGTGTGAAATTTTGCACACAGCCACTCATGTAATTGTTTGTGCAAATCAGATATCAAACTACATGAAAAGACATGGTTAACTCTATGTAAACCAAGTGTCATTTTATATCGGGTGCTTCTGTCTTTTCACAAAAGCCGACTTTACCCGGCAATTGAATCAGAGGCTATTTTACTATGTAGAAGTGTATAAACTATAAATATATGTATATATATATATGTCACAATGACATGTATATATATATATATATATATATATATATGTATTCTATGTGTGTATATTTAGTGTTTACAAGGAAAGAATGGGTTTTTTTTAGTTACGATATTTTGTTCCCATAGACTTACATTGGATTTCCGGTATCGGTATCGGGTATCGCCGATATTTTAATGGTATCGGCGATACCATTCCGATTCCGATACTTTTGGATATCGGAAAGTATCGCTCAACTCTAATCTCTACTTCCATAACAACTGATGGCTGTCACTCACCCCGACTTGGGTATAAACAATTATTGCAATTTTTGCCTCTAGTGACTTGGTTTTGCAAAGTTGGCAGACAACGTGAGTTTGGTCATCTTTTGTGGTCTCAAAAAAGGCCCAGACTAGGCAATCCTTGCCGATCCTATGAACTGCAGACTCGTGACCGCTGATCACAGCCAGCGTTGTGGCTGAGGATGCAGTTCTTGTCATGTTTGCATCACTCTGTGTCTGTGCAGCAAGCAACAAAATGCTCTCCTCGTCTTTCTCCTCCTCTACCTCCTCTGCTGAGCTACTCAGCTGCGTGCCTCTGGGTTCATACCAAGTGGGATCTACAACCTCTCTGTTCTCCCACTCCTCACCCTGAGAGTCACCTTCCTCCTCTTCCTGCCCTGACAGCACAGTCTGAGTTTCACCAGGATCACCTCCACCCCCGGAATTAACTTCTGGTGACGGTGGTCTGAATTTTGCTCATACCCTACTTTGTCCGGCATCAGATCCAAAGGAAAAAAGTTTGGCCATTGGTGCAGGTGCTTTCCTCTGTATTCTGTGCCTCTTTGGAGCAGACCTCTGATGCCCATGAAATAGAATGTGTAAACACCTCTCAGACTCACCCATATGTATCAGTTGGACAATTGAAGAGTTGTGACGCAGGGGGAAACAAGGGTAATTGGGGTTCCACCTCTGAGAATTGTACTGTATGTCATGTTAAGATGGAGGAAAAGGAGGAGAGGCCACTTGATGTAGTGCTTATCATCCACTGGAGCACATGCTCTTTCTGGTCTCTTTCTGTTATGGTTTGTTAAGTTTGTGGGAAAAGGTAGGTTAAGGGTTAATCTGGATGGCCTCACTCTGGGATTCTGGGAGGCTTCTTATAGCCTCATTGTGGGGCCATTCCTTGTCGCTTATACTCTGACCCTTGGCCGAGTGTGTGTGACCCTGTTGTGCTTGTGCCTGTGTTTTGTGCCTGTGCTTCTTTGTGTCTGTTAGGCTCTGATTTGTCTTTGTCCCCGTTAAGAGTTCTGCCTGCCCCTCCTGTACTGCGCCACCCTCTCTGTGTAGGACCTCTTGGCTATGTGCTGACAATTCTCTGCCGGTCCCTTTTGTACTGCGCCACCCTCTCTATCTATGACCTCTTGGCTACATCTTGACCATTCTCTGTCTGTCCCTCCTGTACCGCGGTAGCTCCGCCCACTCCTCTGACACACGGTCCTGTTGCTCCCAGTACCTCACAGCAACCTGACGTACCGCTCTCCTTAGGTCTCATCCGCCCATACCCCTTCGTGACGCCAGACCTCGGGCCCCCCGTGTATTGGAGGGTGAGTTACCCTGCTCATCCGCGTTTAGTCGCTGGTGCTGACAGGGTCGTTACACATTCTACAAGGCATAACGCTGTGCGGCTGCCAAAGAGAGGGAGTCGAGTAGCCCGTCCAGTAACAGATGTTGTCAGTTATCTTTGGATAGAACGAGATGGTGTTTGTTCAGTGAAGCTTTCAGTAACATTACCACCTAACCTATATACACGTCGAACACCAAGCCTATTACCCCTTCCACCACGACCTCACTTTTTCCCACTCATGTTGAATGTACCCTTCCCCTCTTTTAACCAGCTTTTTCACAACCCTAGGTCCAGACCTGTCAGTCACCTGTCACTAAATTAACAATCACTATTTATTTTCTGAGATATTAGCACAAATGATTTTGACTAGAAAATGGGGCCTGGTTTCAGCACAACAATATTAGTCCAACGATTTGATTAGGAAATGGGGCCTGGTGCCTGCACCCCAATATTAGCCCAAATTATTTTGATTAGGAAATGGGGCCTGGTACCGGCACAACAATATAAGACCGAATGCTTTTGAGTAGGAAATGGGGCCTGATGCCTGCACCTCAATATTAACCCAAATTATTTTGATTAGGAAACAGTACCTGGTGCTTGCACCCCATAATAAGCCCAAATGATTTTGATTAGGAAATGTGACCTCCTGACTGCCAAACAGTATTATCAAAAATGATTTTGATTAGGAAATGTGGACTCCTCTCTGCACAACACTATTACCACAAACTAGTTAGATGCTGGAAGGTCGATTTCACACAAGATCCTATCAAACTATATGTCAACTTGCAGCAGGAGCAGTCTCTCTTCATTGTTATGCTGACAAATTGGTGCCAGCAAAACAACATGTCCTCTTTTTTTCATTGAGAAGGACATGTGACTTCAGGAACCAATGACAGAAGCCTTTGTGTCTGGACACTGGGGATGGTTTTTGCACCCTGATCTGATGACGAAATGTAAACAAATTTATAAAAAAAAAATAATTCGCACTTCTGACCTATACCCACCTCCTCCTCTCATAAAACACATCCCTCCAGCTCACCATACAGCAACACTATTTTAGCCAAAGTCCTAACAAAAGCATTAGTGGAAACACGATCATTTACCGAACTGCGCCTGAATTTAGCCAACTTTGAGGAAAAATGCTCGGGAATCTGAACACGAATCCGAATGAGCTACGTACATGACAAATTTGAGATTGACAAACGTTTTCCGAACAAGTTCGCTCATCTCTAGTCAAGAGTCAGCAGGAACCATTTCATTACTTAAGGGGCAACTGAGTCTCAGTTCAGCAGGCAAGTGGGTGAAACCCATTAGTGGGAGAATGAAAGTAAGAAGTGAGTCCAGTGTTGGCCAGATGTGGGAGGCCATGTAAAGAAAGGTCTTGCCCAGCTGAGGACACAGTAGAGGGATGCAGCTCTCAGAGAGGCCCTCATTAACAGATCAGAGACTGCTGTTTGAGTGCAGGGTTCACAGCCTAACATATTAGTAAATCATGCATTGAGCAGGGGGTTGGACACGATGACTCTGGAGGTCCCTTCCAACTCTAACATTCTATGATTCTATGATATACAGTACAGACCAAAAGTTTGGACACATCTTCTCATTTAAAGATTTTTCTGTATTTTCATGGCTATGAACATTGTAAATTCACACTGAAGGCATCAAAACTATGAATTAACACATGTGGAATTATATACTTAACAATAAAGTGTGTAATTCCTAGTGGCACAAAAAACGTTTACATGAAAAGGTGGGAGTCTGATTTAGGAGAAGACTTTCGGACTGAGCAATGGGACGGTGCTATTAAAAATACCTATAGATCTAATATTTCAATGGCCCTCCATGAATGCCACTTCAAAGTGATTTCTAGATGGTATTATACCCCGATTAGGTTGTCGCACATTAATTCGGAACATTCCCCTTTGTGTTGGAGAGACTGCGGTCAACAGGGAAACCTCTATCATATTTTTTGGAGCTGTCCAAAAATTAAAGACCTTTGGTTTCAAGTCTCCCAACACATTGACCTCCTCACCAAAAATGTTCAAATTACTCCTGGGAGAGTGCTTCTGTCATTAGACATGGAACAATTTGACCTCTCAATTAGATATGTTATTATACATATTTTCTTGGTGGTCAAGATTACCTTGGCGCAATGGTGGAAAAAACGGAGGTACCTAAATTTGCAGATATCTTAGATAGGATTTGTCTACACAGTGACCTGGAATGGAGATTTGCGGTTGTTAATAATAGTATTCATAAGTACTCAAAAAAATGGGAGATCTGGAACAGCAAGTTTTACGCTAAACAAACATGTTGAAACTTGTCTCTATGCTAATTGCTGTTTTAATTGATGCTTATTTAAAAGATATATCTCTTTCTGAGGAGTTCCTCATAAGATGGTCTGACGAATGCTATTGTATTGTTTTGTTATTTTTTTTTTTATATCCTCTTCAAACAATGTTTAGTAATGTTTGAGGGTTCTCTAATTTTATTGTTCCCTTTACCTATGTAAGTTATACCCTACTTACCCCTTTTCCATTCTGTTACCCTTCCCGGTCTTAATACTAAATTAATAAAAATATTTAAAAGAACAATAAAGTGTGTAACAACTGAAATTATGTCTTATATTCTAGGTTCTTCAAAGTAGCCACCTTTTGCTTTGATGACTGCTTTGCACACTCCTGGCATTCTCTTGATGAGCTTCAAGAGGTAGTCACCGGGAATGGTTTTCACTTCACAGGTGTGCCCTGTCAGATTTAATAAGTGGGATTTCTGGCCTTATAAATGGGGTTGGGACCACCAGTTGTGTTGTGCAGAAGTCTGGTGGATACACAGCTGATAGTCCTACTGAATAGACTGTTAGAATTTGTATTATGGCAAGAAAAAAGCAGCTAAGTAAAGAAAAACTAGTGGCCATCATTACTTTAAAAAATGAAGGTCAGTTATTCTGAAAAATTGGGAAAACTTTGAAAGTGTCCCCAAGTGCAGTTGCAAAAACCATCAAGCGCCAGTGGAAATCTGTGCTTTGGTCTGATGAGTCCAAATTTGAGATCTTTGGTTCCAACCACCGTGTCTTTGTGCGACACAGAAAAGGTGAACGGATGGATTCTACATGCCTGCTTCCAACCGTGAAGCATGGAGGAGGAGGTGTGATGTGTGGGAGTACTTTGCTGGTGACACTGTTGGGGATTTATTCAAAATTGAAGGCATACTGAACCAGCATGGCTACCACAGCATCTTGCAGCGGCATGCTTTTCCATCCGGTTTGCGTTTAGTTGGACCATCATTTATTTTTCAACAGAACAATGACCCCAAACACACCTCCAGACTGTGTAAGGGCTATTTGACCAAGAAGGAGAGTGATGGGGTGCTACGCCAGTTGACCTGGCCTCCACAGTCACCAGACCTGAATCCAACCGAGATGGTTTGGGGTGAGCTGGACCGCAGAGTGAAGGCAAAAGGGCCAACAAGTGCTAAGCATCTCTGGGAACTCCTTCAAGACTGTTGGAAGACCATTTCCGGTGACTACCTCTTGAAGCTCATCAAGAGAATGCCAAGAGTGTGCAAAGCAGTAATCAAAGCAAAAGGTGGCTACTTTGAAGAACCTAGAATATAAGACATATTTTCAGTTGTTTCACACTTTTTTGTTAAGTATATAATTCCACATGTGTTAATTCATAGTTTTGATGCCTTCAGTGTGAATGTACAATTTTCATAGTCATGAAAATACAGAAAAATCTTTAAATGAGAAGGTGTGTCCAAACTTTTGGTCTGTACTGTAGGCGTGTGTGTCCCTGCATCGGGAAGCTGGAGGTTAATCTCATTTGCTCTGCATGTTTACCATCCACATGTAAAGTGCCATATCCCAAACCGGTAAGAATGTACATCTGTATGAGAGAGATGAAATTGTAAAGTGTACTGCCTGCTGTCTTGTGTACTGTGTTGTCAAGTAAAAAGTGCCTTATTTTTATGAGCATCTGGTGTTCTTGTCTTGAAGTCTAATGGACCTGGTGAGGAGTGGAACAGAATCGGTTTGAAGGTGAAGGTACCCATAGTAACACTGCCTGCATATGCACATATCTCCAGAACTCTTGTTTTTTCTGTAACATGCCGGGGTGTCGTACTCATGCCACTCGCCCACGGCTACCACCCCAGGCACTACATTTGTAGTAGTCGGCAAGTTGTTAATTCCACGCATGAAGAGAGCGGGGTAGAGAAAACCCGTGGTGCAGATGGAAGACCGGCCCAAGATGGAGTCCAGAATCATTGACTCCAAGATGGCAATGACGGAGGTAAAGAAAACAAGGACCACCTGTCAAGGGCATGGATGGCGCCCGACAGAGCGAAAATGTGGTCTAGGTGGCACAGTGCGCTGTGACCTTTGTCTGTGGGATGGGCATATCATTACCATCAGATTCCGAGTGACCCACAGACCAGCTCAGAGAGGGGACCCCTAGCAGACGAAGAAGTAGAAGGTGTGAAGGACAGAGTGGAGTTATCTACACATTCCTTAAGAAGGAAGAGGATCCGTGAGGACAATGGAGTCAAATACTGAGGATGCCTCATTGTGCTCATTGCACCCTTGACAGGAGGAGTCTTGCAATTCCGGTAGGCCATAATTTAGCGGGTCTAAGACTCAAACATATCCATAACTCCCTTGTTGTTAACCACAGATGGTTAACGTTGTTTGTTTCACCCCATTGCTGGATACATCATAAAATGTTAGAGACGGAAGGGATTTCAATAATCATCGCGCCCAATCTACTGCTCAATGAAGTGCAGGATTCACTAAACCATCTCTGAAAGATGTCTGAACACCCTCTGTTTGAAGACTTCCATTGAAGAACTCACTACATCTCATGACAGCCTGTTCCACTTATTGATCACCCTCACTGTCAAAAAGTTTTTTCTAATATCTAATCTGTATCTTCTCCCTTTCAGTTTCATTCCATTGCTTCTCGTCTTTCCATGTGTAAATGAGAATAAGGATGATCCCACTATACTGACATCCTTCAGATATTTGTAGACACCTATTAAGTCTCCTCTTAGCCTTGTTTTTTTGCAAGTTAAACATTCATAGATCCTTTAATTGTTCCTCGTAGGACATACTTTACAGTCCGCTCACCATCCTGGTTGCTCTTCTCTGAACTTACTCTAGTTTTTAAAGGTCTTTTTCAAAATGTGGAGCCCAGAACTGGACACAGTATTCCATATGAGGCCTGATCAATGAGGAGTAGGGGAGTTAATTACTTCATGTGATCAAAACGCTATGCTTCTCTTATTACATACCAGAACTGTGTTCGCCTTTTTTGCTGCTGCATCACACTGTTGACTCACATGCTGTCTGTGATCTGTTACTATACCCAAGTCTTTTTCACATGTGCTGTTGCTTAGTTCTATGTTGTGAACGCTCTGGATCTGACTTCGGAGTTTGGGCTCCCTCTGGTGGCTGCTGATAGTAGTGAAGCTGCCTTTCCTAACAGAAGTCCATCAGCTGGGGACGATTGGCAATCAGGTAGCACCGACTGGGGAGATATAAGGTAGTAACCTTCCCATGATCCTCGCCAGTGATTTGTTGTTCTTCCTGGTTCCATTTGGAAGTCAGCTTGCTTCCTGCTGTTTCCTGCAACGTTCAGATAAGTTATTTCCAGCTTGTTTCTTTGGCATTTGTTTTTCCTTTTGTTTTTCTGCCCTTCTGGAGTGAGGTCAGCCAGGTTCCCCAGCTGGGGTCTGTGCTGGTCTCTGTTTCTCATTTTCCAATGTTTATTTGTTCAGTCCCTGTTATTTCAGTGTCTGCTGGTTAGCTACCTGTTAACACCAGAGTTCTGATCTAGCGGGGGAAATATCATGTGGGCTCAGTATTTTTGGAAATCAGACTTGTTGGAATTTTTCCAGGCTTTTGCCGGATTGCAGACAGCATTCTTTCCTATCCTGTCCTACCTAGATAGTTTTGGGGCCCAGTGTTTGCTTACTCTATTTTCTGCCTGCATTTGTATTTCATCTTGTCTCACCGCCACTATATGTGTGGGGGCTACCTATTCCTTTGGGGCGCTTCTCCGGGGCAGTTAGCTTTCCCCTTTCTATCTTTAGGCTTAGTTAACTCTCCGGCTGTGACGAGTTGTCTAGGTCATCGTAGGTACGTCCAACGGCTACTTCTAGTTGTGCGGTTAGTTTAGGGGTCTGCAATCCACTAGGTACCAACCTTTCTGGGTGTCTGGCTGCCTTGTCTGTTTTTGCTACTGTCCTCCTCGGCTACCAAATCACAACAGTTCTATTACTCCCATTCTGTAGATGTAACTTTCGTTTTTCTTGCTCAAGTGTAGACTATTGCATTTCTCCCTGTTAAATACCATTCTATTAGTCGCTGCCCACTGTTAAAGGTTATCTAGATCCTTATGAATCCTTTCTCTGTCTTCTCTAGTATTAGCTATTTCTCCTAGCTTTGCATCGTCTTCAAATTTGATTAGTTTACCTTCAGTTCCCTTATCTAGAACATTTATAAAAATGTTTAACAACACTGGGGCCAGGCAGAGCCTTTTGGTACCCCACTTGAAACACTCTTCCAATTGGATGTGCAACCATTTATTATCAATATTTGAGTACAAACACTGAGCCGATTATGAATCCTCCTAACCGTAGCCTTGTCAATCCCATACTTGTTCATTTCTTCAATAAGTAAAATATGAGATACTTTATCAAATGCTTTGCTGAAGCTGAGATATACTACATCTACCACATTTCCCTGATCCACCCAGGGAAACCGAGTGAAAAGTTAAGTCTGCCCAACAATAAACAGCAGGAACAGTGTGAGAGTTAACTGTAAGGAGGGAGCATAGTAGGGAGGAGGATTGTGATTCTCTGGGTAGGAAGAGATAGGAAGTTAGTGAAGAAAGAGAAGAGTGTGCAGAGATTTGGATTGGAAGAGAATTAGTGTGGCACTGGAAGGCACAAAGCAGCAAGAACCACTACAGAACTTTAGGGGCGACAGACATTCAGTTTAGCAGGCAAGTGGGTGAAACCATTTAGTGGAAGAATGAAAGGAAGAAGTGAGTCCAGTGTTGGCCAGTCATGGGAGGCCCTGTAAAGAAGGGTCTTGCCCAGGTGAGGACATGGTAGAGGGACGTTGCTGTAAGAGAGGCTCTTGTTAAAGGATCACAGACTGTCTGTAGGGTTCACAGTGTAACATATTGACCTGTGTGTCCCTGCACTGGGAAGATGGAGGTTTAACTCATTTGCTCTATTTGTTTACCGTCCATATGTAAAATGCTGTCGCCCGATACCTCTCCATTACTAATCCCTGGACACTGTACTTGATGCCAGCAGACATAAAACAGCTGACATTACCCAAAACATTACCCCACTTGTCAGCGCACCAGGGCAAGTGGGAAAAGCCAAAGCTAAGCCCCAGAATTGGCGCATCTAAAGGATGTGCCATTTTTGGGGCAGCTGAGTGTTGATGTTATTAGTCTGGGAGGTGGATAATATCCATAGCCCCTTCTCAGCCTATTAAGATCAGCCTGCAGCTGTCTGCTTAGCCTTTTCTGATAATTAAAAACAGGGGTGACCCCATGTCATTTTTTTCGGGGATACCTCTTTTTAATAACCAGTAAATGATATGCAGTGTATATTAAAAGCCTGGTTACATATTAGTCAAATACATAAATTAGCTAAATACATGTACAGTAAGGTGTACATGCACTGCACCAATTATATATCATTCTAACATCTTTATTATTATGCACAGGCGCTGGCTGATGAATCCTCTATCAACAAGACCAGGTGTACCCTGATGAGTGTAGTACTTATCAGCCGACACCTAACATGCAGTAACCTTTTCATAGACGGCCACAGGTACTGGCTCACATGCTGTCCTCCGTGTGTGAGAGTGTGGGAACCACAGCTCTGTGACCAACAGTAACATCAGTAAGGTTACCGCAAATCAGACAGATGACAGAATAGGAACCGCCGGTTGTTTGTGCCCCCATTCATTTGAATGGGGTCTGGGTTTGGGATCAAGTTTGGGTACCGTTCTTGCACCTGAACCAAACTTTTTTATAATGTTTGTCCAAACCCGACAGACTTGAACATACACAGGTCCGCCTATCACTAGTGCCGGGGTGTCAGACTCATGACACTCACCCACGGCTATCACTCGAGGTACCATTATACTTCCGCTCTCTTGTGCAATGAACAATGACAGTCTATGAGCACAGAGCAATCTATTACCAATCATTTTGTGCACATGAGAAGTATGGTCAGCTTGTCTAAACAGACTAGTTAACGTCCCAATCAGCGGTCATTTAATATCATGTCGGCCAGCATAATTCACATTTTGGCTACGTTCACATGAGTATTTGGTGAGTTTTTGGTGTTGCAGATTTTCTGCAGAATTTCTAGACATATTAGGTAAATTAGGTTATTTGCATTGTTTTTTCCATTGCATTTTTGAGTGCATTTTTTTTACATCTGTTTTATTTTTGATGCTGCATATTGTCGCTGCACAAAAGAAACAACATTTCAGGGTACATACCCATAATGAGCTTTTGGTGAGTTTTTGATATTTCAGATTTTTTGCACCCATTAAAGGGAACCTGCCAGCGGATATATCCTGCCCAAACCGTGGGCAGCATGTATCTGCCACTGGCTGATCACAACCATGTATGTTTGTCTTCGAAATGCTCCGGCGTTTCATAGAAAAACACACCTTTAATAGTCACCGGGGACTGAACCATGACTGCTAGTCTCTGCCCATATGCGCACACGACCTGCCTGACCGACTAGTCAAAAACGAGGCTCAGTTGTCGGCGGCTATTAGGCCGGCGTCACACTGGCGAGTTTGATGCGAGTTAGTCGCACGACTTACTCGCATCAACACCCGGCACAGCCGCCCGCTCTCGGACCAGAGTGTCCGGCTGTATGTATTTCTATGCCGCCGCGCACTCTGGTCCGAGAGCGGGCGGCCGTGCCGGGTGTTGATGCGAGAAAGTCGTGCGACTAACTCGCATCAAACTCGCCAGTGTGACGCCGGCCTTAAAAGTGTGTTTTTCTATGAAACGCTACAGCGTATCAGAGACAAACATACATGGCTGTGATCATACAGCCAGTGGCTGATACATGCCGCCCATGGTTTGGGCAGCATGTACCACCTGACAGGTTCCTTTTATGCAAAATAGGTTACTTGCATTTTTTCAAAAATTCACACTGTAAAAAACTCACCAAAAGCTTATTGTGGGAATGTAGCTTTACAGATCCAGCAAAGTGGATGTGATTTATAGAAATCTCATGCACATTGTGCTTTTTTTTCCCAACCTGCATGTATTGACCTGTGATGTATGTTTCAAATCTACAAACTTGTCAATTTCTCTTGCAGGTCCGCTTTTTATGTGCAGAGTTTTATGTGCAGATTTTCCCATAGACTTGCATTTTTAGTGACTTTCCCAGGCTGAAACATCCCAAAACTACATGTAACCAACACATGACTGTATCAATAAAGTTTTGTCAAAGACAAATATCAGAAAATATCAAAAACAAAACAGCGTTAAAACATGACATAACAACAAGAGACAAAAACTATGTCTCAAAAATGTGATAAAGAGATATATGATCAAAAAACCTAGCACTCAACTTCAGTATTTTTGGGCATAAATTTATTGTAGTACACAAAACGTTTCTGTCAGTGATGACCTTCTTCAGTTACGTGCCTTACTAAGAGAGGAACATATGGTTCTCAGGTCAAGAGCCTGGAGTGCATCGCTGTCTTAGTATTATGTATAGAACAGCCTGTAAAGCTTATATGAGATCGGGCTGTGAGTCCCCTGACACGGTATCCACCGCTTGTCTCAAAAATGTGATAAAACCAAATGTGAAAAAAACGCAATGAGAAAACGAAAGTAACCTAATTTACTTAATAGGTGCAGAAATACTGCAGAAAATCTGCAACATGAAAATTAATCAAAAGCTCAACATGGGAACATAGCTACAACGATTCAGCATAATTTCTTCTGAAATCTGACATGTCTGGCAATAATTTTGGAATGCTGTTGGACTGTGTCTAATGGCTCTTTAATGCTTCCTATGAGTAGGTAAGGGTAGAGGGTCCACTCATGCACAGGGGTCAACTGGGGTATTCAATTGCTCCCCTGTGGACTAGTGCTAGCTTGAACCTATATATATCTGAACCACCATGAATTGCCCCATGACTATTAAAGTATTGAAAATAGTATTTAATACGTTTCTTAATTGTTTAGGTGTTTCACACGAATTAACCCTTTCCCACCGTGGCTTTACAGTTCTTAGCTGTGGGAAAAGTTGTACACCATTTTATTGTTGTCCAGAGCTGTGCTCTGAACTACAATTTCCCTCTCTCACTGTTCACAGCGTTGAGCAGTAACAGAAGTGGTGCCTGCGTACAGTTGAAATCATATGAAAAAATAACCGTGTGCACAACCAAGAAGGTGCCAGAGTAGGTTCCCACACCGTATCTAATAGAAAATGAACTCGGCACTCAACTTTAGTATAGTGAGAATAAAGATTTTTATTCACAGTAGTAACACGAAACGTTTCGGTCCTATATCATGGACCTTCATCAGTCACTACATTTATAAAAAAACAGAAGAAAAAATTATATTAACAAAATAAAGTATGTACAATCAAAATTTGGTCAATAGTAAAGGTAGAGAGTAGTTGTATACAATGCTTCAGGAGATTTAGGGAGCAATCATAGGTCAGAGTTGTATCAGAGGTATCACAAAGGCAGAAAGAATATATATGGTGAGGACATACCAGATACTACTGGGAAGGGGGTTGATCCACATAGGGAAGAAAGAAAGGGCTGGATATAGCTGTAGGTGAAGATAAGAAAAACGTAAGTGCCGATATACTTTTATGTATAAGTAGATTTTGTGCCTATGCCTGTAGATGTGACATACCCTGTGTTGGTGGGGTGAGATGAGGAAGAGGACAATGCCTCTATTGCACTAGTAACCTGTAGGAACAGCGCAAAACATATATACCATAAATATCACAACTATCAATGTGATGGTGAAGCGGTGGAGCCGCTATACTTGTCTGTGACTGACCTGTTGTGAAGGAGTCCGGTAGTGAGGATAGGTCTCTGCATTGGACGCGGTGTCCACCGCTAGTCTGAGTGCAGAGAAAGCTAGAAAGCAGCATGTATATGAGAGGAAGAGGCGGGACTATAGTGTCAGTCAAACAGAGCATTAGACAGGAAGTGAGGTGGCAGGAAGTTAATGGACATGCGTTCCAAGTGAATACTAGGTAACCAGAGGCCGTCCTACAGGTGGGAGGAGTAAAGGAGCGGCGTGCTGATGGAGATGTGCCCAACAGGATGACGTGGCAGCATTATAGTATTTAATACAAGCGGCTCTAAAGTGAATGAAAGAGAGGCATGTTAGTACAAGCATAAAGGAGTTTACAGCAAAAAACATTGCGATCTTATACATTAGCTTAAAGCGATATACATAACAGGCTTGCAGCATCAGTATGCGTCAAAAGGGGCAAAACAGTAATATGAGTACTGATTTAGTACATTATCATAAGACAGTATGGAAGACAAATCTGCAGGCAACAAGGAATAATTAATAACCACCTAACAGAGATCAAAGCAGCATGTGGTAAATGACAGGTGATGTGTAAACATCTGTATGCATCATTTATAAAGTAAAAGGGTGTCACAGCAAAATTCATCTTGGTATAGTGCATTATCAGAAGACAGTATGGGAAAATGGCAGCACGGATTATTAAATAAATAAACAACTGGCTGAGATCAACGCATCATGTGGTATATGGCAAGTGATGTATAGAAAAGGGGGGGAAATTATAGCCTCAGTGGTCATATGCAGAATTACATGAAGGAGAGTAAATCGTATTCACGATTAAGACCCTTAGGTGATAGAGTGTCTAGGGTGTGTATCCAATACGCCTCTCTCCTTTTCAATTGACGTATGCGGTCGCCTCCTCGTCGTGAATGTGGTATTTGTTCCAAAACTTGGTATTTTAATTGGGCTATGGTATGTCCCATTGTGATGAAGTGGTGTGGGATGGGGAGTAAGGTATTCTTACATCTTATGGTTGATTTGTGTTTTGAAATGCGTTGTTTTACAGGTTGACTAGTTTCCCCAACATATAATAACCCACAAGGACACTTAATCACGTATATCACGAAGGCCGTGTCGCAAGTAAAGAAACCACGGACTCTAAATGTTTTTCCCGTATATGGGTAATGGATGGTTTCTCCTCTGAGTACGTTATTACATTGAGTGCATCCCAGACATGGGAAAGTGCCTGTTCTTGGTTTTTTCAGGAATTGTTGTGTAGTTCCTGATTTTTTAGGGCCTAAGTCAGCTCTGATCAATGCATCCCTTAGGTTGGGTGCACGGCGGAAGCATGGGAGAAAAGGTCTAGAGAATTCTTTAATGTCCGGGTGCGCAGTCTGGAGGAGTGGCCAATGTTGGTGAATGGATTTGTGCAATATATACGCATAGGGGTGGTAATGGTGTACGAAAGCAATTCTGCCCCCATATCTTGTTTATTGCGAGTGACCGTAGTTCTGGAACGATCCAGGACCCCTTGTGGATAGCCCCTCTCTCTAAATTTTGAATTCATTTCTGAGAGGCGGGTTTCCTGAGTGGTATGATCGGAGACGATCTTTTTGACCCGATAGAATTGGGATGTCGGAATGGATTTCTTCATGGCGACTGGATGTAAGCTATTAAAATGAAGTAAGCTGTTACGATCTGTCGGTTTGACATATAGATCAGTGGATAAACAGCCACTGGAATCCTTTATAATCACAGTGTCTAGGAAATTGATCCTGGAGTGGTCGTGTGAGATGGTAAAGCTGAGTCCGGGCCAAGAGCAATTCAGAAATTGATGAAAGAGTGCTAAGGACTCGAACGTGCCCCCCCATATGCAGAAGACATCGTCTATGTAACGTTTCCAGACAATGGCGTTGTTCTTGAATAGAGGGTTTGTGTAGATCAATGTCTCCTCAAAATGGGCCATGTAGCAATTTGCATATGGGGGTGCTACGTTCGAGCCCATCGCGGTCCCGCATATCTGCAGGTAGAAATCATCCTGGAACATAAAGTAGTTGTGTTTAAGTATGATGGTTAACAGATCCAGACAGAGAGCGATCTCTGCTGGATTAAAGTCCGATTTTTCAAGTAAGCGTTGGACAGATCGTATACCGTTCTCATGAGTATGGAAGTGTAGAGGTCTTTTACGTCAAATGTGACTAATAGGGAATTAGCTGGAACTTGATTGATGGAACGGATCATGTCCAGAAACGCTCCAGTGTCCAAAATGAATGATTTGCTAGTTTTGATTAGAGGAGTGAAGATTTTTTCTAGATAAATTGCCAATGGTGAGAAAATGGAGTCAGAGGCGACCACGATTGGCCTGCCAGGGGGTTGCTGGAGGTTCTTATGGATTTCTACCTGCAGATACGCGGGACCGCGATGGGCTCGAACGTAGCACCCCCATATGCAAATTGCTACATGGCCCATTTTGAGGAGACATTGATCTACACAAACCCTCTATTCAAGAACAACGCCATTGTCTGGAAACGTTACATAGACGATGTCTTCTGCATATGGGGGGGCACGTTCGAGTCCTTAGCACTCTTTCATCAATTTCTGAATTGCTCTTGGCCCGGACTCAGCTTTACCATCTCACACGACCACTCCAGGATCAATTTCCTAGACACTGTGATTATAAAGGATTCCAGTGGCTGTTTATCCACTGATCTATATGTCAAACCGACAGATCGTAACAGCTTACTTCATTTTAATAGCTTACATCCAGTCGCCATGAAGAAATCCATTCCGACATCCCAATTCTATCGGGTCAAAAAGATCGTCTCCGATCATACCACTCAGGAAACCCGCCTCTCAGAAATGAATTCAAAATTTAGAGAGAGGGGCTATCCACAAGGGGTCCTGGATCGTTCCAGAACTACGGTCACTCGCAATAAACAAGATATGGGGGGCAGAATTGCTTTCGTACACCATTACCACCCCTATGCGTATATATTGCACAAATCCATTCACCAACATTGGCCACTCCTCCAGACTGCGCACCCGGACATTAAAGAATTCTCTAGACCTTTTCTCCCATGCTTCCGCCGTGCACCCAACCTAAGGGATGCATTGATCAGAGCTGACTTAGGTCCTAAAAAATCAGGAACTACACAACAATTCCTGAAAAAACCAAGAACAGGCACTTTCCCATGTCTGGGATGCACTCAATGTAATAACGTACTCAGAGGAGAAACCATCCATCACCCATATACGGGAAAAACATTTAGAGTCCGTGGTTTCTTTACTTGCGACACGGCCTTCGTGATATACGTGATTAAGTGTCCTTGTGGGTTATTATATGTTGGGGAAACTAGTCAACCTGTAAAACAACGCATTTCAAAACACAAATCAACCATAAGATGTAAGAATACCTTACTCCCCATCCCACACCACTTCATCACAATGGGACATACCATAGCCCAATTAAAATACCAAGTTTTGGAACAAATACCACATTCACGACGAGGAGGCGACCGCATACGTCAATTGAAAAGGAGAGAGGCGTATTGGATACACACCCTAGACACTCTATCACCTAAGGGTCTTAATCGTGAATACATTTACTCTCCTTCATGTAATTCTGCATATGACCACTGAGGCTATAATTTCTCCCCCCTTTTCTATACATCACTTGCCATATACCACATGATGCGTTGATCTCAGCCAGTTGTTTATTTATTTAATAATCCGTGCTCCCATTTTCCCATACTGTCTTCTGATAACGCACTATACCAAGATGAATTTTGCTGTGACACCCTTTTACTTTATAAATGATGCATACAGATGTTTACACATCACCTGTCATTTACCACATGCTGCTTTGATCTCTGTTAGGTGGTTATTAATTATTCCTTGTTGCCTGCAGATTTGTCTTCCATACTGTCTTATGATAATGTACTAAATCAGTACTCATATTACTGTTATGCCCCTTTTGACGCATACTGATGCTGCAAGCCTGTTATGTATATCGCTTTAAGCTAATGTATAAGATCGCAATGTTTTTTGCTGTAAACTCCTTTATGCTTGTACTAACATGCCTCTCTTTCATTCACTTTAGAGCCGCTTGTATTAAATACTATAATGCTGCCACGTCATCCTGTTGGGCACATCTCCATCAGCACGCCGCTCCTTTACTCCTCCCACCTGTAGGACGGCCTCTGGTTACCTAGTATTCACTTGGAACGCATGTCCATTAACTTCCTGCCACCTCACTTCCTGTCTAATGCTCTGTTTGACTGACACTATAGTCCCGCCTCTTCCTCTCATATACATGCTGCTTTCTAGCTTTCTCTGCACTCAGACTAGCGGTGGACACCGCGTCCAATGCAGAGACCTATCCTCACTACCGGACTCCTTCACAACAGGTCAGTCACAGACAAGTATAGCGCTCCACCGCTTCACCATCATATGATAGTTGTGATATTTATGGTATCTATGTTTTGCGCTGTTTCTACAGGTTACTAGTGCAATAGAGGCATTGTCCTCTTCCTCATCTCACCCCACCAACACAGGGTATGTCACATCTACAGGCATAGGCACAAAATCTACTTATACATAAAAGTATATCGGCACTTACGTTTATCTTATCTTCACCTACAGCTATATCCAGCCCTTTCTTTCTTCCCTATGTGGATCAACCCCCTTCCCAGTAGTATCTGGTATGTCCTCACCATATATATTCTTTCTGCCTTTGTGATACCTCTGATACAACTCTGACCTATGATTGCTCCCTAAATCTCCTGAAGCATTGTATACAACTACTCTCTACCTTTACTATTGACCAAATTTTGATTGTACATACTTTATTTTGTTAATATAATTTTTTCTTCTGTTTTTTTATAAATGTAGTGACTGATGAAGGTCCATGATATAGGACCGAAACGTTTCGTGTTACTACTGTGAATAAAAATCTTTATTCTCACTATACTAAAGTTGAGTGCCGAGTTCATTTTCTATGCGTACAGTTGAAAGTCAGATGGTTCAAAATGGTTTCATTATAGTCAGAATATTTAAATAATTCACAGTGCCACTTTTCAATAGATTGCAAGAGTTAAGATCAATGTGCATTGCCATGCTAAATCAACACTGGACAGCAATTCCTATCTGCTGCACACTTTTCAATATTGTATACACTTGTGAATAATATTGTGCCTCCAAAAAGACAGAGATTTCGCGAAATATTTTTTATATTTTTACTAGCGTTCGAATGTGGCGCCCCTGAGGGTCCAGTCGCCACAGAGGTACCGAACCTCATCCAGTGGTGTGGTATCCCACTCTCAGGTAAGGATGGAGCACTACCCAGGACTCTAACATTCACACCCAACACACACTAGTTCAGTCAGGGCACCTGGGCGTACCCCAAGGGGGAGGGCCTCATCTCAGGCTGGGTAGGAAAGGGTGTTGGGGTGTGGGTGGAGAAGGTTGAAAAGGGGAGGAGCTTAGAGAGCAGGAAGAACAGTGAGTTGTGAGGAGAAAGTGAAAGTGAGCAGACGTGCTGACAAGGAGCTCCCTGTCAGAGAGAGCTAGGAAGAACAGAGGGAGAAGGAGTCTGCTGTGGGGACTGAAGGAGCCAGGAGCTTGTCCCCAGACTTCAGAGAAGGAAGAGAGAGAATTGAGAGGGAGAGACAGAAGGAAGCTCCCGGAAGCACGGAAGGGATCCTAGGGGCATGGATAGTGAGAGATCCATCCATGGGGCCCGATCCACTATTGGAGGGACCAGGTTGCAGTGGGGAACCGGCCCCCAAGCCTAGTGGAGGACTTCAAGACTCAGCCGAAAAGGCAGCCATGTAGGAGCAAGAGGACTTAGAAAACGTTGCCCGAAAGGTCCACGGCCGCTGGCTTGCGACACTGATTGTGTAGGCGCTGGGCTAGAGGGAGGAAGCCAGTGCAGTGAGACGGAAAGGAACACACTGAAGTGAGTCCTGGAAAGGTGTATCCTGATCTACCTGGGAGTTTGCTGGACCCCTCACCTGGAGGACACGGCACCAAGTGGGCATCTGTGTACACAAGAGCTGTGAGTAAAACATTGAAAACTGCACCCTGCTGTGTCCTCTGAATCATTCCTGCACCACACTCACTACCAACATCACCTTTAATATCCTAACTGCCCTGGGATACAGCTCTACCCGTGGAGAGCTTAACAATCTTTGCTGCCCTATCATCATCCCAGAAGATCTGCACTGCAGCGTCGGTCCCCTGACCAAATACCATGGGTAGCGTCACAAACACTTTATTACAAACTCATTATTTCCCTTTTCATCATCTCCCCTTTTTATTGGACGCCCAGGGTCACGGACCGGGTCACTGCTGCTGTGACACTGCCCCTTTAAGAAGCGGCCCGATAGCGAGTATCCCCGCTGCCCTGGCGGGTGATTCACGAACCCTAGGACTCACAGTGATCAAGAGATTAGGGCTCAGGTGTATTTTAAAGCCCTGTCCTAAATGGAGCATAAGAGCACATGCTCAGCCTTCATTCTATTCATTGTCATGGGAGTATTCAGACAATGAATTGAATGAAGGTTGAGCATGCACACCTCCTTTCTATTTGAGACAAGACTTCCCTGTTTCAGGTTTCTAAATTACTAATCTGGGTAATGTTGTGGGTCCCAAAGGTTGGACTCTCAAAGCAATAACTCTTTAAGGCCAGGGTCACACTTGCGAATATGATGCGAGAAACTTGCGTGAGTCTCAATACCTGGCACTGCCACCAGCACTCAGACCCGAGCGTGCGGCTGCATAGAAAAATATATGCAGCTGCACACTCCAGTCCAGAGTGCCGGCGGCGGTGCTGAGTATTGTAGCGAGAGACTCGCGCGAGTTTCTCGCATCACACTCGCAAGTGTGACCCCAGCCTAACACTTCAAATAGTGCCTCTCACTTTCCTAATCCCTTCACGACATATGACCTATATATATACGTCATTGGTCATGTCCATGCACTCCATGCAGGCCTCGGCACTGAGCTCGCATGTGTTCTGACACATTTCAGCTGATTTAATCAGCTGACATGTTCCCCTAACAGCCACGGGTGGAATCGCGATCCACCTCCAGCTGTTATGTTAAATGCCGCTGTCAATCTCCAACAGCGGCATTTAACATAGCAGCTCCAGAAGCATGTCACAAACCCCGCCTATCGGCGCCTGTGTCACATGAATCTGGGGCACCGATGGGTTGGCATGACTACCCGGGGTTTGCAGGAGACCCCTATGGTTGTCATTGCTGTGGCTTATTGCAGATGAGCATTTTAGCTACAAATGGCAGGGCTGCAGCCCAGGCGATCGGATGATCGCAGCTTCTAATTTTCCATGGACACTATTGAAGCAAGCAAAAAAAATGTTTTTAAAAGTATTAAAAAATTTTAAAAATATAAAAAGTTCAAATCACCCCCCATTCAAATTAAAACAATGAAATAAATACACATTTGGTATCGCCGCATTCAGAAACACCCGATCTATCAAAATATAAAAATAATTATTCTGATTGGTAAACTGTGTAACGTGAACAAAAATCAAAACGTCAGAATTAAGTTTTCTGGCTGCTGCAACATCGCAATAAAATGCAATAACAAGGGATCAAAAATCGTATTTACATGAAAATGGCATCAATAGAAACGTTAGCTTGAAGTGCAAAAACAAGCCCTCACCCAGCCCTAGATCCTGAAATATGGATACACTATGGATCTCGGAAAATAGCACAAATTTATTTTTTTTTTTAATTTTGGATTTTATTTTTCACCACTTAAATAAAACAGAACCTATACATGTTTGGTATCGGTGAACTCAAAATAACCAGGAGAAATATAATGGCAGGTCAGTTTTAGCATTTAGTGAACATGGTAAAAAAAATATCCAAAAAATAATTGTGGAATTGCACTTTTTTGCAATTTCACAGCACTTGCAATTCTTTTACCTGTTTTCTAGTACACTATATGGTAAAATCAATGATGTTGTTCAAAAGTACAGCTTGTCCCGCAAAAAACAAGCCCTCACACAGCCATATTGCCTGAAAAATAAAAAAGTTATGGCTCTGGGACGAGAGAAAAAAATGGAAATGCCATGGTTGTGAAGGGGTTAAAAATGCAATCTAATTTGTAGCTGAACCTACCAAACTGATTACACCATCTCGATAGTTAAGCATAGCTTTGGAAGTTCACTTTTTTGCTTCTCTAAAATACTAATCACTGATTCACTGGCATTTTGACCATCCTTAATCTTTAATCAAAGTAGGAGTATACATCACTAATAACAAAATGATGCATAGGATATTTACTGCTGTCAGGACAAATTATTACATGGAACTTTTCTTCTTGATATCTTGTAAACATTGTCTGAGTTAAAGCATACTGAATGAATATTGCTGAGATTAAAAGGTATTATTAAGTTGTCAGAAGACTGTTTTGAGGTTCTCGTGGGATAAATGTAAAAAGATGCAATGCGCAAAAAGTCCAAAGAACAGAGAACTAGAAACTAAACTTTTTATTCATATTGCATCTTTAAAAACCTTACTCCTATGGAAACTATCATTGGTATTCATATGCCTTCCCTACTACTTCTCCTGGATGAAAGATATTATCATCACACTTTACACTATCTTAAAATTCCAGTGACGAAATGTATTTATCTTGAAACCACCGGAGATCCACAAAGGTACTATTGTAAAAGGATAGGTCTGAGATTGGGCTACCCTTTTATAAAAGATTTTGCAGTGATGGAGTGTGCAAGCTTGATGGTTACAGAATCTTCAAAGAGGTAATGCACTTGATGGTTACAGAATTTCACATAATGCAAAACGTTTATTACATTTAGACATTTATTTTACAGCAATGGGCTAACACTTTCAACACTACTTGTGCCTGTGTCACTGGACTTGTACAAGCAACTATTTCCATGTGCTTGTGATTTCTGGCTGCAGACAATCTCCTTGGCAGCATCTCCTTCACCGCAGTCTCTGTGTCTCCAACAATGGAGTCAACTATACACTCAAAATGCTTGACAGTCCTCTTCTTTTTCACCTCTTGACAGTAATACCCTGGAGCAGCTGTAGTTTTGAAATCTGTGCACACTTGTGGCCCACTGTCTTACTTACTGCATTTTAGTACCTCATACAGACACCAGTCTCTAGCTATCTCTGATGTGGCAATTAGAAAGGAGCAAATATAACAAATTAGAAATTGCCAAATTGCCCAATTTTTGTGAGGAATTAAATTTGTAGCAACGTTATTCTCTGCAAATTGAATGTTTCTTTTTATGCTCTGAGGTTTACAGACCTCAAAGCAAAATAAATATACAATGTAAATTTTTTTTAAAAAAGTAATACCTCACTACACACTGACCACCATCATGTCCGCTGTGTCACGGGTATACTGTGACAGAGAGAGGCCAGGAGATCGCTGCGTCTGGTTTCACAATCTCCTGCACTGGTTAGAAGTACTTCACCATTTTATTAAACTGCAGTTTTTTTTCCTTGCTGGCAGGACAAGGGTTAATCTGTTCAATTGAAGCTCTTGAAACTTTTCTACATGGATTGTTCAGCACTTAGTAAATGCCAGTGTTCTTACTGCCTGGTTTGGAGTTGGAGGTGTAGTTTGTGGTTGGAGTTGGCGTTTGGAGATTTGTTCAGGAGACTGTTGCTTGGAGTTTTGTTTGTGTACACATCCTCATTCTTCCCTATTTAGTTTCTCCTTCCTTTAACTCCCCTGTTCCTCTGTTTGGTGACTGTATTTTGTATGATTGTTATCTTCATTTATCACTGTCTGTGGCGCCCTGAGGGTCCAGTCGCCACAGAGATGTTGCATCGCACCCAGCGGTGTGACACCTGACTCTCAGGTAAGGAGGAAGCACCCCATTGACTCCAGCCACTGCATTCATCAGTACACTATGCCAGCTGAGTGTAGGCGGACCCAATGGGATGGTCTAGCTCAGGCTGGTTAGAACAGGGTGTAGCTAGATGTATGGGAGGGGTTGAGGCAGCCTTGTGCTGCGTGTTAGTTTTTAGAGTTTCAGTTTGAGACAGGCAGGCAGTGAAGTGGTTACTGGCCTGACCTGCAGCTCTCTTGAGTTCACCTCAGGGGAGCCGTGCTGAAGAGAGCAAAGGGGTCCAGGGCAGAGACAGCAATTGAAGCTGTGCCCCCATCCTGAAGAAGGAAGGACCAGGCAAACATCGGGGAACGGTTCCTAGACTAGTGGGTCAGTTCAACGCCACTAGTAACACCGAGTATAGTGGGACTCTTCAAGAGCCACTAGCTACCATATTCTCATCCGGGAGGAAGCTAGGGATCAAGTACGTCCAGGCATCCGACGGTGTCTCGGTCTCCGATTGTGATAAGGAGTTGATCACCCGGGACATCGGGTCGTACCTGTAAACTGAAAGGATCCAATACTACCTCGTCTGAGGGCTCTGAGGTAGGGAGGTGCAGAGAAGGAATAAGGAGTGTAGCACTAAGAAGCCGGAAAGGAACATAAAGGGAGTCTTTGGGAGGGTGACTGATATACCTGAGGGTTGCTGGACTACTCACTGGAAGGACACAGTGCCCAGCTGGACTCTGTAAAGCACTTAACAGACTGTGAGTAAACCTTTGAAACTGCACAATAACTGTTTCCTGCATTATTACTCCGTCGCACACTCCACTCTGCTACATCTCTCCTGCACCATTGCTTTACCTTACATCTACCTGCCCTGGAAGGATACAGTCTTACCTGTAGAAGACTTATCATCTAGCTGCACAACACCATCCCTTCCAGAGGACCTGCACAGCAGCGCTGGTCACCCTGACCAGGTACTACAGGTGGCGTCACGACAAACTACACGAACATTTAATCCCCTGTAAATATCCCCATTTTCAGTGAGCGCCCAGGGCCACGGACCGAGCTGCAGCTACCGTGACATTCCCCATAAAGGTTAACGGGCTCGGTGAAGAGTACCCCACGGCTCTGGCGGGCGACTCATTTTTGGCGGCACGAACAGGATTCTGAAGCTCGTGAAACGCGAGTCCTGTGTGCCTAATCTGAACTGTTTTTGTGCTTGAGAACTGCCAAAATCATCAGAGACTGTATTTTGTAAAACAACAACCGCCATTTTGCCGCCATAGTTGCGCCACGAGGCGCTGGTGAAGGAGGGCGTGCTTTAGTGGGCGTGCACTCCCTCAGTGGCGCGAAAACGATGGACGCCCAGTCTAAATGCTACTGCAACGTAAGATCATGCCCCACAGCCCTGGAGTTCCGCCTCCTCATCCTCCTTGGTGGGAGGAGAAGAACGCGAAGACCCCGCCTCCATGCAAAAGACCGGGCCCCTCATAATGGAAAGATGGGATGTGCCCAGGAGAAGATGGCGTCAGGAGGAGAGCTGCCGTGGAAAGGGATGGAGAAGCTTACCCTCTCCCCCCATGAGGAAGAGCTACCCGTCACTGAGCCACCTGCAGGGCCCGAACCCGTCGGTGCCCTCTTCAGAGAAGAAGAGGCGGATGCTGCGCTGCAGGACCTGGCCCGGCACCGGGCAGAAGCGGAACGTATGGAGCAGAGCTGGAGGGCCCTGAAGCTGCGGCTGCAGCAGCGCCGATCACTCCGCCTACCTGTAACGCCGGTGCCCGAGGTCCACCTGGAAGCGGGCCCAGATCCAGACCCTGCTGCTGCTTTACCCGTCCCCACCGAGGAGTCCGCGGAGGAGTGGTGCATCATGCCGTCTTCAGCAGCCCCGGGTCTGCTGCCTGTGTTCCCGGAGGAAGCCGGGCCCTGCTGCGCTGAGAGCCAGAATGAGCCGGCTCCCCAGCTAGTTCCTGAGCCGAGTCCGGCACCTGGCAATGCTGAGTAGCGCAAGTCCAGGCGGGCACCGGAAGACTTGAAGTCAGAGCCCCGCAATCAGCGGTCTGCCAGTCGGGACCTGGAGGTGCTAGCAGAGGAGGACTATGCCCGATGCCGGGAGTGGGAGGCCCAGCAGCGTCGCCAGGAGCAACGGATGCGGCAGACGAAAGGTACTGTGCACCAGCCGCAGCGGCAGGGGACTATAAGAGACTTCCGGCTAAGAGGGGTACCAGGTAGCCCCCGGTGCCACCACTTGCAAATAAGTAAATGATAACCCGGAGAGGGTCACCGTATGTAAATAGTTGAAATATTGCTGCACCCGGACGGGTGAATGTCCTTTTTGAGAAGTTATCATTTCATTTAGTTTCTGTTTGAACTGAGAAGCCATGAACTTTGCTGGCTCACAAACTGTAATCACACAGGTGATGTCCTCAAGAAAATTGAGGGGATCCCCTTAGATGGGGACATGTGGTTGGTCAGTTTCGATGTAGAATCATTGTATACTTGTATACAACATGGAGACGGATTACAAGCTGTTAAAATGTACTTAATGATGTCGGGATTTGATGCTGGCCTGGCTAGGTTGTTATTAATCCTACTCAAATTTGCATTGGAACACAATTATTTTCTGTTCAGGGAGAATATTTACCTACAGAAGAGAGGTACGGCTATGGGGGTGGCATTTGCCCCCTCATATGCCAACCTCTTCTTGGGTATGTGGGAACGAGGAATTTTCCTCACCAATCCAATTTCATTTATCGAGAAGGTTCTGCTCTGGGTAAGGTATATAGATGATGTACTCATGATTTGGCAGGGGACAGAGCAGGACCTTCTCGATTTTTTGGATATATTGAACAACAACTCCCTGAATATTAGATTGACGTGCAAATATAGCCAGACCAGTATTGATTTTCTCGACATCTTAATTACAAAAGGCCATAATGGCCTTTTACAAACCAACGTACATCGGAAGGAAACCACGGTAAACTCAGTCCTACATGCCACCTCCTTACATCCAAAGTCATTAATAGAGGCATTCCAACCGGCCAATTCTTAAGAGCAAGGCGTATCTGCTCTAGTGAGGAAGCCTTTGAAGAACAAATAACTGATCTGTCCTCCAGATTTTCTACAAGAGGATATTCAAAACGAAGCATCAGAAGGGGGATAAAAAGGGCCAAACAGGTAGCACGGAATGATCTGTTAACATCTAAAAACAAAAGTGTGGAGTCGCAAAAGGTGAGATTTATATCCACCTATAATGACAAATGGTGGGAAGTCAAAAAAGCCCTAGAAAAATACTGGCCATTACTTCTAACAGACAAAACTTTAGAGAAATTTGTTCCAAAAATTCCCTCCATTACGTATAGGAGGTCAAATAACCTCAGAGACACCCTGGTACATAGTTACCATGGAGGTCAAAAATCAGAAAAAATCTTTGGATCTATAGGCCAGAAGTGGGGCTTTTTCCCATGTAATTCGTGCATTTCGTGTCCCAACATGACACGTGCCTTCTCTTTTGACTCCAGTGATGGTAATAAAACGTTCAGCATAACTCAGCACATTACTTGTAATTCATCTGGAGTAATTTATTATGCCCGGTGCCCGTGCGCTAAAATATATGTGGGCATGACCTCTAGACCCCTAAAAATTAGGGTCAGAGAACACTATAGGGATATAAAAAATGCTCGAGAAGAAGATGATGTTGCCCTCTTGAAGCCCATACCTAAGCATTTTAAAATGTGTCATGACTCCAATCCAAAGCTGCTCAAAGTAATAGGCATAGACAAAATCTTTGTGGATAACAGGGGAGGAAATTTGAAAAAGAAATTGGCCCAAGTAGAAACACAATGGATCTTTAGAATAGGATCTCTTCAACCAGAAGGACTCAATGAGGTTCTGAGTTTTGCCCCCTTTCTATGATTTTTTATAATTTTAATTGTAGTGTTATTTATTCTTTGTCCTTAAAAAATCTTTTTCAGTTTTCATTAGGTTATATGTATATATGTTATCCTTCCTGGTGAGGACAAGATGGATGTTTCGGACGGGGTATAAAGTCATTGAGTCTGAACTGCCCATATTCACGGAAATATAATGCAGAACTCCAATCAATTCATTCATTCGGTGGATTTAGAATCTCCCATGGAAGATAGAGAGAAGAGAAAATATTCATGGACTCCTTTTGGACTCTCATTCCCTAATGTATCTGTTTGACATCCACAACCTCATAGATATGGTCATAATGCAATGTGTGACCATAAGGTGTTATTATTTTTGTTATTTTGATTTTTTATTTATTTTGTTTCACGTTTTGGTTTTGTATTTTTGGGACATAGAGATATTTATATATATACACAAATTGGAAATCGTATAAGGTTCTTTGTAATCTATGTCATACTTTGCCCGAATATATCTTTCTCACAGCCATTAGATATTTCATATACTGGCCTGTATCATTTGCACATATTACTGTGTTATTCAGTGAACTATCTATATGCGCTCACATGTGTTGTATCGCTCAGCGTTTCCAGCAAAGCATCGCTCGGATGCTTTCGTCAGATTGCTGTGGCACCGCCCCTTTGCCCTGACACGTCGGACGGGGGCGTGGCCCGGCAGCTGGCGACGCAATCCTGTGGTGCCGGTCGTTGCTATGGAGATGCTTCCAGCCGGGTCCGTAGCAGGTTCCTCCCCATTCTGACGTGTCGGATGGGAAGTGGCTGCACGGCTGGTGGGGGCACCTCCATGGCACGTCACACGCTGGAGGTTGGGCGATTTCTCTCACATGTGGGACATTAAGCCGGCAAATTTTATGGCTGCACGGATATATAAGGGCACACTATAACTGACACTACATCTACACACATCCCCCAAGATGAAGCTAACGCGAAACGCGCGTCGGGGAACCCAGGCTCCTACCAAGGTCGTATATGTCTTGTGGCTCAGTCTGTCTTATCATGTATACATTGTATGGAGTTTTTTTTAGGATTTCCATCATGAGTGTCCTGCTATATTGGCTTGTATAGGCATTATCATATATTGTTTATCACCTGACATTTTGTCGTTATAAATAATAGCCTTATTATAGCAACTACCTAGCACATTACTATATGTTCTAAAAATTCAAATGTACGGTATTATATTATATCAAGATATTTTACACCATTTATAAGTGGGCATGCACAGTGTTTGCATATATGTAAGAGATAAAATAATCAATTGACACTATGTCATTATAAACTCTGATTTTTTTATTCTTAATCACTGTGTATATCACTATAAGTTATAGGCTACTATATATAGAAAATTGGGTCCGTACGTATGCTTCCATGCAGTAATCTGCTATAGAGCACAGTGTTCATGTATATCCTAGATATTGGACTCCGCTCCATAGAAATACCATATTTACATGATATACAATACTATATACTTTAGATAACAGATCTTATGAGACATTATTGTCACAATTCTATATATGTACCTATGGGAGCGAACTGGATATACATCCCTTTTTTATACATTTTATATGTTAATTGTTCTGTATGTATAGGCTTTTTCAATGAAGAGTTGTATTTTTGGCTATATGCTTCCAGTGCTTTTTGGATTTGTTATAGTAAAGGGAAGTGCCACACATTTAGGTCTATATCTTTAGGATATTTTGTAATTTGTATATAGTTGGCACTTCGGTGCTTCATCTTGGTTTTACAAAAGTTTTATGGTGCTCTGCTTGCATAACTACCTCAGAGACTAAAACCCGTTTGGTGTGGCCGAAAGTGAGGTCTGCGGAAAGAAAGTCTTGCAGCCCACCCAAGACCACCGTTGGAGGTTTGGAGCGGGTCCTCCACAAGCAGA
Source organism: Oophaga sylvatica (assembly GCA_033576555.1). Classification (NCBI taxonomy): domain Eukaryota; kingdom Metazoa; phylum Chordata; class Amphibia; order Anura; family Dendrobatidae; genus Oophaga; species Oophaga sylvatica. The sequence continues at coordinate 315,242,853 of JARQOD010000001.1, forward strand.
AGTTAGGACACTGTGAAGTTACCCCGGTGGGGTAGTCCTTGGAAGTCTCAGTGAACTTCGACAGTACCGTTATTTGCACTTTTGAATGTTATTATTAAAAATGTTATTTATGCAACGTTTAACTTGAAATGCCTCCCATAAAGGGACAATGAGTTTTATACTATTCTATACCTGTTGATATGCATATCTAAAAAATTTTTGTATGTTTCCAATGTAACATCTTACTCTATTACAGCCTGGGAGTGCTGTGTTTAACCAGGGGGGAATGTGGCCCTGAGGGTCCAGTCGCCACAGAGATGTTGCATCGCACCCAGCGGTGTGACACCTGACTCTCAGGTAAGGAGGAAGCACCCCATTGACTCCAACCACTGCATTCATCAGTACACTATGCCAGCTGAGTGTAGGCGGACCCAATGGGATGGTCTAGCTCAGGCTGGTTAGAACAGGGTGTAGCTAGATGTATGGGAGGGGTTGAGGCAGTCTTGTGCTGCGTGTTAGTTTTTAGAGTTTCAGTTTGAGACAGGCAGGCAGTGAAGTGGTTACTGGCCTGACCTGCAGCTCTCCTGAGTTCACCTCAGGGAGCCGTGCTGAAGAGAGCGAAGGGGTCAAGGGCAGAGACAGCAATTGAAGCTGTGCCCCCATCCTGAAGAAGGAAGGACCAGGCAAACATCGGGGAACGGCTCCTAGACTAGTGGGTCAGTTCAACGCCACTAGTAACACCGAGTATAGTGGGACTCTTCAAGAGCCACTAGCTACCATATTGTCATCCGAGAGGAAGCTAGGGATCAAGTACGTCCAGGCATCCGACGGTGTCTCGGTCTCCGATTGTGATAAGGAGTTGATCACCCGGGACATCGGGTCGTACCTGTAAACTGAAAGGATCCAATACTACCTCGTCTGAGGGCTCTGTGGTAGGGAGGTGCAGAGAAGGAGTAAGGAGTGTAGCACTAAGAAGCCGAAAGGAACATAAAGGGAGTCTTTGGGAGTGTGACTGATATACCTGAGGGTTGCTGGACTACTCACTGGAAGGACACAGTGCCCAGCTGGACTCTGTAAAGCACTTAACAGACTGTGAGTAAACCTTTGAAACTGCACAATAACTGTTTCCTGCATTATTACTCCGTCGCACACTCCACTCTGCTACATCTCTCCTGCACCATTGCTTTACCTTACATCTACCTGCCCTGGAAGGATACAGTCTTACCTGTAGAAGACTTATCATCTAGCTGCACAACACCATCCCTTCCAGAGGACCTGCACAGCAGCGCTGGTCACCCTGACCAGGTACTACAGGTGGCGTCACGACAAACTACACGAACATTTAATCCCCTGTAAATATCCCCATTTTCAGTGAGCGCCCAGGGCCACGGACCGAGCTGCAGCTACCATGACATTCCCCATAGAGGTTAATGGGCTCGGTGCCGAGTACCCCACGGCTCTGGCGGGCGACTCATGTCCCTCTTCTCTTGTTTGTCTGGTTAGTGTTATCCTATGCACTTTGGCTCCCACTTGCCTGGGTGGGGGAGGGGACAGATAAGGGTCGATATAGGACCATAGCAAGACATGTGAACCCAGCATCTCCAACTTCAGGAGTAATCCAAGGACAGTCATAGACTAGGGGGCCCCTAGTTCTAGGGACCTGGTTACAGCCCACAGTCCCAAGGCAATGTGTGACACTCTGTGCCTCTTTTTTTCTTCCATCACGCACCACATCTCTGATGTGTTCACTCAAGGCCAGGACTACAGGCTGCAACCAGGATTTAGATCTGATTTCTGAGGCCTAGTCATGGCTGGAAGTCATAGCCTAGAGTGAAAACAGCGGATATGCCGCTTGCAAAAGTGGAAAGTAGAAGCAGAGGAACAGACAGCGGTCAATTAGCAGTAGGGGCAGACAGACAGAAAGATGTGAGGTAAGGTATTATTTTTTAACC
>JARQOD010000001.1:315244883-315537227 GCA_033576555.1 Oophaga sylvatica
TTTTTGAAATTAGTAGAGTTGGTGCTTTTCAGGGTTTTTTGGGATTGCAGTAAGTGCCCTTCCTATCCTTTTCTATTTAGTAAGTTTGGGCCCCAACGTTTGCTCATACTATTTTCTGTCTGTGTCAGTATTTCTTCTTGTCTAACCGCCATTACATGTTTGGGGGCTTTCTATGTTCTTTGGGGATCTGCTCCGGGGCAGATAGCTTTCCTCTTTCTATCTTTAGGTGTAGTTAGTTTCTCAGGCTGTGACGAGGCGTCTAGGACCAACGTAGGAACGCTCCACGGCTGCCTCTAGTTGTGGTTAGTCAGGGTGCTGCAATCTCATAGTTTCCAACTGCTCTGGTGTATTTCCTTTTTTGCCTGCTCTCCTCAGCTACCAAATCATAACAATGAGGTGTGCAGAGCCGTGCGTATACAAGGTGGGGAGCATTCATACCTCCCAACCATCCTGGATCCAGCGGGACAGTCCCGATTTTGAGAGCCCCACTGCCCCTGCAGGGAGCTTAATTTTCCCGTGGACACAGGAGTACATGGCGGAGCCCCGAGGAGCACTTTAAAACTTGCACGTGACGTTCCACCGGAAGTGATGTGCTAGAAGCTAACCGGAAATTAGGTAATTTCGGGAGGAGATTGTGACAGAACCATGGCGGCACTTCAGGGAATGCTTCAGATCCATCACTGTGTCCTCCTCCGACAGCGCGGACAGCAGGATCGCCTTGGAATCAGGGATGTCGGTCATGTGAGCTGATCATGATCTGTCCTGCATCGGGAGGCTCAGGTGGGCACTACAATGTGAGCTGGGCTACTGTAGTATCTTTATAGAATCTTTATTTCTTTCTCTCTCTAATCCTTTTTTTCTTTTTCTCTCTCTCTGTTCTTTCCTCTCTTTCTTTCTCTCTCTGTTCTTTTTCTTTCCCCTCTTTCTTTCTCTCTGTTCTTTCTTTCTCTGTTCTCTTTCTTTCCCATCTTTCTTTCTCTCTCTCTGTTCTTTCTTTCCCCTTTCTTTCTTTCTTGCTTTCTTTCTTTCACTTTCTTTCCCCTCTTTCTTTATCTCTGTTCTGTCTTTCTCTCTCTCTGTTCTTTCTTTTTCTCTCTGTTCTTTCTTTCTCTGTTCTTTCTTTCTCTCCTTCCTTTTTCTCTCTGTTCTTTCTTTCTCTCTCTGTTCTCTGTCCCCCTTTTTTCTCTCTGTTCTTTCTTTATCTTTCTTGCTCTCTCTGTTCTTTCTTTCCCATTTTTCTTTCTCTCTCTCTGTTCTTTCTTTCCCTCTTTCTTTCTTTCTCTTTCTTTCGTCTGTTCTTCTTTCCCCTTTCTTTCTCTCTCTCTCCCTCTGTTTCTTTCTTTCCCCTCTTTTTTTTTCTCTCTCTGTTCTTTTTTTTCTGTCCACTCTTTCTTTCTCCCTCTGTTCTTTTTCCTTCTTTCTCTGTTCTTTTTCTTTCCTTCTTTATTTTTTTCTCTCTGTTCTTTTTTTCTGTCCCCTCTTTCTTTCTCTCTGTTCTTTCTTTTTCTTTCTCTCTCTCTGTTCTTTGTTTCTTTCTTTCTCTCTGTCTTTCTCTCTCTGGTCTTCCTTTTTTCTCTGTTCTTTCTTTCTTTCTCTCTGTTCTCTTTCTTTCCCCTTTCTTTCTCTCTGTTCTTTCCCTTTCTCTGTTCTTTCTTTCTCTCTCTCTGTCCTTTCGTTCCCATCTTTCTCTCTCTGTTCTTTCTTTCCCCTCTTTCTTTCTCTCTGTTCTCTTTCTTTCCCCTCTTTCTTTCTCTCTTTGTTCTCTTTCCCCTATTTTTTTCTCTCTCCCTCTCTGTACTTTCTTTCTTTCTTTCTTTCTTTCTTTCTTTCTCTAATCTTTCTTTCTTTCTCTCTGTTTTTTCTTTCTCTGTGTTCTTCCTTTTTCTCTCTGTTCTCTCTTTCTCTCTGTTCTTTCATTTTTTCTTTCTCTCTCTGTTCTTCCTTTTTCTCTCTGTTCTTTCTTTCTCTCTCTGTTCTCTGTCCCCCTTTTTTCTCTCTGTTCTTTCTTTATCTTTCTTGCTCTCTCTGTTCTTTCTTTCCCATTTTTCTTTCTCTCTCTCTGTTCTTTCTTTCCCTCTTTCTTTCTTTCTCTTTCTTTCTGTCTGTTCTTTCTTTCCCCTTTCTTTCTCTCTCTCTCCCTCTGTTTCTTTCTTTCCCCTCTTTTTTTTCTCTCTCTGTTCTTTTTTTTCTGTCCACTCTTTCTTTCTCTCTCTGTTCTTTTTCCTTCTTTCTCTCTGTTCTTTTTCTATCCTTCTTTATTTTTTTTCTCTCTGTTCTTTTTTTCTGTCCCCTCTCTTTCTGTCTCTCTGTTCTTTCTTTTTCTTTCTCTCTCTCTGTTCTTTGTTTCTTTCTTTCTCTCTGTTCTTTCTCTCTCTGGTCTTCCTTTTTTCTCTGTTCTTTCTTTCTTTCTCTCTCTGTTCTCTTTCTTTCCCCTTTCTTTCTCTCTGTTCTTTCCCTTTCTCTGTTCTTTCTTTCTCTCTCTCTGTCCTTTCGTTCCCATCTTTCTCTCTCTGTTCTTTCTTTCCCCTCTTTCTTTCTCTCTGCTCTCTTTCTTTCCCCTCTTTCTTTCTCTCTTTGTTCTCTTTCCCCTCTTTCTTTCTCTCTCCCTCTCTGTACTTTCTTTCTGTCCCCTCTTTCTTTCTTTCTCTAATCTTTCTTTCTTTCTCTCTGTTCTTTCTTTCTCTGTGTTCTTCCTTTTTCTCTCTGTTCTCTCTTTCTCTCTGTTCTTTCATTTTTTCTTTCTCTCTCTGTTCTTCCTTTTTCTCTCTGTTCTTTCTCTCTGTTCTCTTTCATCCCCCTCTTTCTTTTTCTCTGTTCTTTCTTTCTCTCTCTGTTCTTTCTTTCTCTTTCTTTTTTTTCTCTCTGTTCTTTCTTTCTTTACCCCTTTTCTTTTTTTTCTCTCTCTCTGTTCTCTTTCTTTCCCCTCTTTCTTTCTCTCTCCCTCTCTGTTCTTTTTTTCTTTCCCCTCTTTCTTTCTTTCTCTCTCTTCTTTCTTTCTTTCTTTCTTTCTTTCTCTTTCATTGCCCTCTTTCTCTCTAATCTGTCTTTCCTTCTCTCTGTTCTTCCTTTTTCTCTCTGTTCTTTCTTTTTCTCTGTTCTTTCTTTTTTCTTTTTCTCTCTGTTCTTTCTTTCTTTCTGTTTTCTTTCTTTCCCCTCTTTCTATCTTTCTCTCTGTTCTCTTTCTTTACCCTCTTTCTTTCGTTTTTTCTCTCTCTGTTCTTTCTTTCTTTACCCTTTTTTCTTTTTTTCTCTCTCTCTGTTCTTTTGTTCTGTCCTCTCTTTCTTTTTCTTTCTGTTTTTCTTTCTCTCTCTGTTCTTTCTCTCTCTGTTCTTTCTTTCCCATCTTTCTTTCTCTCTCTGTTCTTTCTTTCCCCTCTTTCCTTCTCTCTCTGTTCTTTCTTTCCCATCTTTCTTTCTCTCAGTTCTTTCTTTCTCTCTGTTTCTTTCTCTCTGTCTCTCTGTTCTTTCTTTCTCCTCTTTCTCTTTCTGTTCTTTGTTTCCCCTTTCTTTCTCTCCCTCTCTATTCTTTCTTTCCCCTCGTTCTTTTTTCTCTGTTTTTTTTCTGTCCCCTCTTTCTTTCTCTGTGCTTTCTTTGTTTCTTTCTTTCTCTCTGTTCTCTTTCCCCTTTCTTTCTTTCTCTCGTTCTTTCTTTATCTCTGTTTTCTTTTTTCTCTTCTCTGTTCTTTCTTCCTTTTCCTCATCACCAGCCACTGTGCCCATAATGCCAGCCACTGTGCCCTCAGAACCAGTCAGTGTGATCAGCATGGGGCGTGGACATGGGTGTGACTAGTTGTGAAATGGGTGTGGTCGTGGGCGTGGCCTAAGTTTGCTGCTGAAGAGATATGTAATCAAATTGCGGAATTAACCAAAAGTCTTGCACTCCTATGCAAAGAAGTAAAGGAGTTCAAGCATCCAGCCCCCAGTCAAGAAATTTGTCTTCGATTTATGCAGAATGTGCCACCCTACAGTCCTAGAGACAACTACTACCGGACAGGTAAGAAGCCTACCGACAGATTTGATTTCTTAGGTCGACCGATTTGTCGCAGATGCAACCGTAGTGGTCATATAGAAAGGGAATGTCGGTCTTTAAACTGGAATTTCCTGAGGCGAAGGATCGATCCTCAGGAGAACAATGCCTAGGTCCAGATGACCCTGACTGGGGCCTGAAATATGTCGGCTATCGCCTCATCATTCCGATCACAATAGATGGTATCCCTTTCCCAGCACTACTAGACACTGGATCGCAAGTCACCACAATTTAGCTACCACAATATAAACGTTACTGGAAAACAGACCAGCTAGCAAAAATTACTTCATCTGACCTCAACATTATCGCTAGTAACGGGCAACCTGTTCCTCAAGTGGGCTACTTTTAAAATTGATGTGACAGCTACTTTTAAATTGATGTGATTAAGGACTGTCGCAGTCCTTGGGAGCACCAATTGTTTTTGTCAAAAAGAAGGATGGGAGTATTTGTTTTTGTGTTGATTATTGCAAACTTAACAACATTACCCACAAAGATATACCCCCTGCCCAGAATAGAGGAATCACTGACTGCCATGAAATCAGCAGCCTATTTCCCCACCCTAGATCTGACTAGCGGATATTGGCAAGTACCAATGGCCCCAGAGGACCAAGAGAAGACCGCATTCACTACACCCATGGGTTTGTTTGAATTTAACTGCAAGTCCTTCGGCCCGTGCAATGCTCCGGGAACCTTCCAGAGACTCATGTAATGTTGCGTGACTCACAAGAGTTTTGAAACTGTGCCACTGTATTTAGATGATTAAGCGTCTATTCCAAAACCTAAGAAGAACATCTCCAGCATCTTGTTGAGGTCTTTGAAGTTCTAGCAAAGCATGGCCTGAAAGTCAAACTGTCCAAGTGCCATCTTCTAAAATACAAGGTCCAATATCAAGGGCATGTAGTTAGTGCAAAAGGAGTTATTCCAGATCCTGAGAATGCAGACTGACCTTGACGTATGGGAACCAGAGATCTCTCATGATTTGGTTGTTCCCAACGAAGCACCCCGCTGGGTCTCCAGATCAGAATGGGTAGCAGAGTTTTTGACTTTGAATGAGATATGGTCATACCAGACAGCATGTGGAAGACGATCTTCTCCATGTATAATGCTCTGACTTTGAGCTGTAGTTGTCTCTGCAAGACTAGACTGTTCTTGAGTAGGGCTCGCCCATCAACAGACAACACCCTCACTGGATTCTGGAGCTGTTGAACAGGAATCACACACTGACTCCGTATGGCTTGCAGCTTTAATACATCTGCTGAACCAAAGCTCCCAGAAGGCATGGAAACAGTCATAGACTTTAGTGGAGAAGGAGTACTCTCGCCAAGGGCAGCCTCTTCTACTGGCCCAAGGTTTTGGAGTTTAAGCTTTTCAGGGCAGAAACCGTCAGGATGTTCCACACAACGGCAGTGATACCGCAACCCCTTCTCACGACTGTATTCAGGCTGCTGCTCTGCCAGCCCACTTTTGTCAGCCTTCTTGGGTTTTGCTCGGGTAGCTGCTTTTACAGGTTGAAGAACAGATGGTTTTTGGAAGGTCGTGGACCTACGTGATGGTTTTCCCACAGGCGTCACCTGTCTGTTCCATTTCTGGAAGCTTGGGAGGCAAGTCTTTGCAGAAGAAGCAGAACCAGGCACATCAAAGACTTTATGGAAGGCCACCAGGAAGGCCTGTAGGTCCAAAGTTATAGGATCCTCTGCTTCCCATAGGGGGTTGAGCCATTCCAAAGCATCTCCTTCTAAGTAGGACATTAGGAATCTGACCTTGACCCAATCAGAGAGAAAATGGGGAGCATACCATTCGTAATGCTGCAAGCACTGCTCCAGGAACACACGGCACTGTTTTGATCCCCATCGTACCTTGGTGGATCCGCTGGGACGGGTTTTACTCTGGGAGCGCAAGTCGCAGGTTGAAAATGTACATCTGCAGGGACTGCGACTAGGGCTGGGGCAGCAAAAGGCAGGTATTCAGATCGCTCATGCTGGCAAAAAAAAAAGTTAATCTCGCTCTGAGAGCGAAAAGCCATGGGACTCAGCGGGGACCATGGCCTGAGCAAACTGTAATGCTCGCGCCCAGACAGGATGACGTGAGCGAGGATTGTGGCCCCACTGTGCCACAAAGCAGACTAACCCTGGAGGGGCGTGACTAAGCAGCTACTTTGGTGTTCACTGGAGCCTGTAGTGGTGAGGTCAGGCTTGTGTGGCAGGTAGCTGCCAGGTACCATTCCAGGGTGGCGTCTGGCAGTAGCAGCTCATCCCACAGCGGAACAGGACACTAAAGACAGGTGCAGGCAAATACAGAAGAAAGCTGAGGTTTAGACTGGCAAGTAATGGTGGGCACGGATGATGTACTGGCAGGCAGGCGGGCACAGCTGGAACTTTGGCAGGCACGGCTGGCACTCTTGCAGGCAGGCGGGCACGGATGGCACTCTGGCAGGCAGGCGGGCACAGCTGGCACTCTGGCAGGCAGGCGGGTATGGCTGGCACTCTGGCAGGCAGGCACGGTTTGAACTCTGGCAGGCAGGCACGGCTGGAACTCTGGCAGGCAGGTGGGCATGACTTGAACTCTGGCAGGCGGGCACAGCTGGAACTCTGGCAGGCAGGTGGGCATGACTTGAACTCTGGCAGGTGGGCATGGCTTAAACTCTGGCAGGCAGGTGAGTATGTCTGGCAGGTGGGGGTTCAGACAGGAGGAACAGGAACTGTTTCGGGAAGCACAGGAACACTGGCAGGTACAAGTGGGATAAGGGACAGTTAGGAACCAGTTCAGACTGGAGGGACAGGAACTGTTTTGGGAAGCACAGGAACACTGGCGGGTATGAGTGGGATATGGGAACAGGTAGGAAGCAGTTGAGACTGGAAGGACAAAAAGCCACAGATGCGGAATGGGAGCAGAGCAGTGCGGCAGGAAGTGGGACGGGAGCAGAGCTGCAGGATGTGGGACGGTAGCAGAGCAGAGCCGCAGGATGCGGGACGGGAGCAGAGCAGCAGGATGCGGGAAGGCAGCAGAGCAGAGCCGCAGGATGCGGGTCGGGAGCAGAGCAGAGCCGCAGGACGTGGGATGGGTGCAGAGCAGTGCCGCTGAGGCAAAGAGGGAGCAGAGCCGCTGAGGCAAAGAAGGAGCAGAGCCGCTGAGGCAAAGATGGAGCAGAGCAGAGTCGCTGAGGAAAAGAGGGAGCAGAGCAGAGCCGTTGAGCCAAAGAGGGAGCTGAGCAGAGCAGCTGAGAGAAAGAGGGAGCAGAATGGAGCCGCTGAGGCAAAGAGGGAGCAGAGCAGAGCCGCTGAGGCAAAGAGGGAGCAGACACAAGGATAGACAACAGCAGGGAGCAGAGCAGAGCCGCAGGATTCGGGACAGCAGCAGAGCAGAGCCACAGGATGCGGGACGGGAGCAGAGCCGCAGGATGCAGGACGGATGCAGAGCCGCTGAAGCAAAGAGGGATGAGAGCAGAGCCACTGAGGCAAAGAGGGAAAAAGGGAGCAGAGCAGATCCGATGAGGCAAAGAAGGAACTGAGCAGAGCCGCTGAGGCAAAGAGGGAACTGAGCAGAGTCGCTGTGGCAAAGAGGGAGCAGAGCATAGCCGCTGAGGCAAAGAGGGAACTGAGCAGAGTCGCTGTGGCAAAGAGGGAGCAGAGCAGAGCCGCTGAGGCAAAGAGGGAGCAGAAACAAGGATAGACACAGCAGGGTAGGGAAAGCTTCAGACAAGGATACAAACAGGTAAAGTACAGCAGCAGAGCAGAGCCACAGAATGCGTGACGGCAGCAGAGCAGAGCCGCAGGATGCAGTACGGGAGCAGAGCCGCAGGATGTGGGATGGGTGCAGAGCAGAGCCGCTGAGGCAAAAAGGGAGCAGAGAAGAGCCGCTGAGGCAAAGAGGGAGCTGACCATAGCCATTGAGGCAAAGAGGGAGCAAAGCAGAGCCGCTGAAGCAAAGAAGGAGCAGAGCAGAGCCGCTGAGGCAAAGAGGGAGCAGATTAGAGCCGCTGAGGAAAAGAGGGAGCAGACACAAGGATAGACACAGCAGGGTAGGGAAGGCTTCAGACATGGATGCAAAAAGGTACAGGTAAAGGACTTTGTTCAGACATGGTCAGACATGGGAACAAGTTCAGGATAAAGGATTCAGGCCTGGGTATACAGCCCTCAGGGTAGCAGAAACAGGACAGGACAGGACTGGACCTGGCAACTCAGTAGCAGAAAGAAGACTGAGAGAGTATGTTGCTCAGGCACATTCTAATTAGTGGAGATGCCTTAAGTACCCAAGTACCCGATACCTCTTGCCAATAGGCTGGGGACACATTAGTAATGCGCACACTGTCTCTATAAGACTCAGGAAGTGCAGGTTCCGCCGCCCTAGAGCACACAGCCAGGAAGTATGCACATGTAAGACGGACCGTGCTGAGGGTACCTGTTCTGCGTCAGGTACAGAACTGTCGGGGCTGTCTCCTTTGTTGTCCAGGGGAAATCTTAAGAGCCCGGTACAATCTTTGTTTCTTGAGGCAGGGGTTGTGGCTAAACACTTGATGCCACAGCACGTGCGGAAACAGTCAGATCTGGCGGGAAGGGAAAGTGTGCAGCAGGGAGAAGTGAGTGCTCCGTCCCTCGAGCACTGGTTCAGCGCAGGCCCATGCCCGAGTCTCCTCACCACAGCTAGCAGAGACTGTGAGAAGAGTGCAAAGTGCCATGCAGCAAGGAACCAATCGCTCCGGGCCCATGAGTACTGTGTGCGTGTCACCCAAGACATGCCGGGTGTGGAACTGAAATCTGCCCTCTGACCCTCCCCCAGTGCATATCTGCTGGGCCATGTCTGGCCCAAACCGTGCGGTGCGGCAGCCTATACTCTCCTGGCCACATCGGTATGTGGACTAAGGACTCAGCGGAAGATATCAGACGCCAGCCACTGCCGCCAGAAGATAGATCTTCGTTGCCTGCAGGACCTCATCAGTCAAGCTTCATGCCAGCCGTTGTTGATGCCATTACCCGCTCTGCAACATCCACGGCTCTGAGGATCTGCTCACAGGATAAGTTGACCCCAAAAAGAACTGCCATTATTCTTTCTACTGCTTCGTTAGCCTACATATTATTTGCATTTAAACTGCCTATTCCCGTTTAACTGTTTACCTCCCAGAATGGAGTATCCCACTGTTATTTAAATTTGTTAACCCTTGCTTTGTCTGCTGTCCGTCACTGCATCCCGCAACCTGTTACAACTTGGCGTAGTCAGCAGGATGCAGTCTACAGGCACAGAGAAGACAGACCAAGAGATTGGTAGCGCTCCAGGTGCAGGGGCGACCGATCAAGCGGTCGTGGGTGCCCCAAGAGCTAGTATACCGCTGGGGGCAATGTTGAGCAACCTCCCAAAGTTTACAGGAAGCAATGCTCTGCTATGGGACTGGACTGAGCGGGTCAGGGATATGTTGAGGATGCACCCCATGACTCCCACGATGGAGGTCGAGATTGCAATGATGGCCGTGGATGGAGAGGCGAGGAGCTCCGTCATGTTCCGGCCCCCCATGAGCAAGATACCTTCCATAAAGTACTACAAATATTAGAGGAAATGCATGGGGACCTCACAGATGTCAGAGAATTGCGTATGCACTTGTTTAGCCGTGTCCAAAGGGAGGGGAAGTCCGTGACCCAATACATGAAAGCGCTGCAGGAGACCCACGCTGCGATTGCTAAGCGAGATGGCATCGGTGTAGGGCCCTCTGAGATAGTTCTGCGAGATCAGCTAGTGGCAGGCTTTAGAGATGCGCTGTTTAAACAGACTTTGAGAGAGCGTTTGTGGGTTAATCCGCGTATGTCATTTTTGGAAGTGGGGGACGAAGCGTGCGCGTGAGCAAGAACAGACTAACAGTCCTGGTGGGGAAGGTCCGGAGCAGGGAGGTAGCCGTTTCGCTGGCAACTGAACCAAGTTGGGTGAGAGAGCTTTGGAAGGAAATCCAGCAGATGTGAGAGGAATGGTCTGATTTGAAGAATAAACCTTCAGTACCCCAGGCTTCCCCCGGAGGCAGAACTGAACCTGAGGCTGCATCACACAGAAGGGAAGCAGACCTGCTACAACTGTGGGAACAATGGACATTATGCTCGAGGATGTGCGCGTGGGGGAAGACCCCTTTACTATTGACCATCAAACTAGTGGGCTCCGTAGCTGGGGATGCTGCCTGGAGCCTGAGCAGCCAAGAAGGAGGGAAAGAAGTCCCACAAGCTTAGTTTCCTCAAGTCCTCTCGTTTGGGCAGAAATGGATGGTCGGGCTGTCCGCTGCTTAGTTGATACTGGCTCTCAAGTAAACATTATGCCTGAGGCTTATTTCAGATGCCATTTCCCCCAGATGATGCAACCTGAATGGGGTCCAGTGATCAAGTTGACAGCAGCAAATCAGTTGCCTATCCCGGTCGCAGGGGTGGTTTGGATGCAAATCACTGTGTGCGGCAAAGATGTGGGCCGGAAAGGAGTAGTGTTGACTGCTAGGGACCCTGGCAATGGCCCCACTGTGACCTTAGGAATGAACATATTAAAAGAACTAGGAAACATCCTGGTCAACGAGTCGGCAGATATGTTTCTGAATTTATGGAGCCCTCACACTCCCCAGGGAAAATGTCATGATCCAGTCCAGGTTTTGAGTCCTGTCTGCCCTTTTCCCGGGCTGATCATGTCAAGGGTTAACTTTGCCTGGCCTCATCTTGGATTCAGGTTTGCTATTTCTTCCTGCTGCATCCTGCAGGTCATGTCAGTTATATTTTCTGCCTACGGTGTGAGTATCTGACTTTCGTAGTACCCTGATTTGTCCTCTTGCTGTTTCTGACTTTGCCCGTGTCTGTTTTGTTCCCCACTCCCCATTCCGACTCAGTGTTTCCCTTTCATGTTTAGGACTCTTTGGTATTTGACTCGGCTTGGACCCTGACCTGTTTGTCTCTTGTATTTGGCATATCTGCTACTGACCGGTACTGACCCATTTGGCTTGCATCTGACTCTGTGCTTGTTTATTCCTTTGGTACTGCGCTACAGACTTATATCGATTCGGATTGTTTGACTACTCTGCTGCCACCTGGTGGCAGCCTCGCTGCTGCACTGCAGGTCTGCTGTTGCTGTGTGCAGTACTCCCGCCACTCTATTGCCATCTAGTGGAGCTTGCATCTACTTGCTTAGCAGCAGCGTTATATTATTACTGACCCTACATTTTTTTTCTTTCTTCTCTCTATGGATCCTCTTTGTACTCTTGTCGATCAGATGTCTGAATTGACTCAAATGATGCAGGATTTGTCTGTTGAACATAGAGCCCTGGCCACTTCTCATAATCAGCTTCAAAAGGAGCTCTCTGAGACTGTTAGGTCTGTTCAGGGCTCTATTTCTCATCCTGTCTGTAGCTACTTGGACCCCGTAATGTCTCATTTTATGCTCCTGAACCTACGGTCAGGCTCCCAGATACTTTTTACAGAGAGAAGGAGAAGTTCCGTACAATCAGGGAGAGTTGTAAGTTGCTTTTCTCCTTGAGACATCGATCCTCCGGGGATGAGAGTCAACGGGTGGGGATAATTATTTCATTACTCCGGGAGGGTCCCAGACTTGGGCTTGTTCGTTACCTGCTATTGCCCCTGAACGTGGGTCTGTGGATAGGTTCTTTGAGGCCTTAGGACTGATTTTTGACGAACCAGGGTGGCAGAGGACACTATCATGGGTCTCTTCCAGGGAAAACTCATCGACGAATGGTATTGCTCTGAGTTCAGGCTATTGCTAGACTGTTCTGATGGTCCTCCATGTCTTCTGATATCACCATGTTTGTGTCTGCTTGTGATACGTGTGACCGTGCTAAAAGCTCCCGTAACCAGCCGGCCGGGGAATTGGTGCCATTGCGAATTTCGGATAGACCTTGGACTCATTTGTCCATGGATTTTATCACTGATCTCCCTCCTTCCAATGGTAAGACTGTGATTTGGGTGGTGGTTGACAGATTTCGTAAACAGGCATATTTTGTACCGTTGGCAGGACTACCTAACGCAGAAACTTCATCCAAGTTTTTTATTGAGCATGTTGTGTTGTTAAGTTCTGGAGGGCTTTCTGTAAGAGACTGGGTATTGATTTTAACTTCTCCTCGGCCTACCATCCTGAAACCAACGGGCAGACGGAGAGAACCAACCAGTCACTTGAACAAATTTTGCGGTGTCTTGCCACATCTCAGCAAGATCATTGGCGCTCCTCACTGCCGGTGGCTGAATTCGCATTCAATAATCGGGTTAATAGGTCCACTGGTACTTCTCTGTTTTTCTGTAATCACGCTTTTCACCCCATTTTGGTGAATTTTCCAGGCTGGATTCAGGGTGTCCAGGGGCTGATTCGGTGGTTTAACGGTTGGAAGAGGTGTGGAGGGAGGCTCAGAAGAACATTGGGGTGGCTCAGGGCAAACAGAAACATTTTGCTGATAAGCGACGATCTGTGGGACCTAAGTTGCTGGTGGGAGACAAGGTCTGGTTGTCTACCAAGAACGTACGTCTGAAGGTTCCTTCCGTTAAGCTGGGTACTAAGTTTATTGGTCCTTACGAGATCATTGAGGTTGTCAACCAGCTGCTTTCCATTTACGCTTACCTCCGTCGCATCGGATCCACAATGTATTCCATAAGTCCCTTCTTAAGCCATGTGTACCTTCCTCTGCTGGGTCTCCACTTCCTCCGCCTCCTGTCTCGGTGGACGGTCAGGCTGAGTATGAAGTTGAACGGATTATCGATTCTCAGAGGGTTCATTGGAAGGGTTACAGTCCTGCGGAGCGATCTTGGGTTCCGGCGCGTTCCATCCATGCTGATTGTCTGGTTCGGGTGTTTCATGCACGTTATCCTGTAAAACTTGGGGGTCAAGTGGCACCCCCTTGAGAAGGAGGGTACTGTCATGATCCAGTCCTGGTTTTGAGTCCTGTCTGCCCTTTACCCGGGCTGATCATGTCAAGGGTTAACTTTGCCTGGCCTCATTTTGGATTCAGGTTTGCTATTTCTTCCTGCTGCATCCTGCAGGTCATGTCAGTTATATTTTCTGCCTACGGTGTGAGTATCTGACACTGGTAGTACCCTGATTTGTCCTCTTGCTGTTTCTGACTTTGCCCGTGTCTGTTTTGTTCCCCACTCCCCATTCCGACTCAGTGTTTCCCTTTCATGTTTAGGACTCTTTGGTATTTGACTCGGCTTGGACCCTTACCTGCTGTTTGTCTCTTGTCTTTGGCTTCTCTGCTCCTGACCAGTACTGACCCATTTGGCTTGCATCTGACACTGTGTTTGTTTATTCCTTTGGTACTGCGCTACAGACTTATATCTACTCGGCTTGTTTGACTATTCTGCTGCCACCTGGTTTAAGCCTTGCTTGCATCTACCTGCTTAGCAGCAGCATTACAAAAAAATGTTCCAGCAGTTGATGCGGGTGGCCCAGGCCCAGGAAACGGCGAGTGAAGGGAAAACATTGGGCAAGGTGATCGTCCCGGCCGCCACCAAACTCATCTTACCACCAGGTCAGACTGTGCTTACTCTGCCCATCCGAGCCTGCACCCCTTTTGAAGGAGTTAAAGTGCAAATAGAGCCAGCTTTTATGGAACAATTACCTCCAGGGCTCCTCATTGCGTGGACACTAGCCATTGTTCACGACGGAAATGTACCAGTGCGATGTGTCAACCTCGGGGAGGGCGATCTCACGCTTCTGACCAAGAGTGAAGTAGCAGAGATCATGGGAATGCCGGAAGAGCTGATACTACCGGAGGCCGTTCAGTTGGCATTGAAGCAAGGGGATCCCTGGACAGTGGCTATAACGGTGTCTTCCGAACCAGAATCTAACCATCTAAAGGAAGGACGCTGGATCCTGGGGCAGATGCGGGCCGAGCTGACAGAACTCTCACCACGACAGGTACAACAAGTGGAAGCGGTGTTAGAGCGATATCAGGAGTACCACAGCTATCATCCATGAGATTCCAATGGGAAACGCACACCCATTAGGAAACGATATCGACAAATCCCACCACAAATGTACCAGGAGGTGAAAGAGATGTTGGCGCATATGTTACAGAATGGAGTCATCCAGGAGAGCCAAAGTCTGTGGGCGTGGCCCCCTTGTGCTAGTACAGTAAAAAGACAGGACCCTGCGCTTCTGTGTAGACTACCAGAAACTGAACACTTGCACCGTGCGAGACTCGTACCCACTACCAAGAATTGAGGAATCGCTGTCTGCCCTGGAAAAAGCGAAATATTTCTCGTTGTTGGATCTGGCTAGTGGGTATTGGCAAGTGCCCATGTCCGAGCATGACCGGGCGAAGACAGCATTCATACTGCCCATGGGGTTGTTCGAGTTCAACCGGATGACTTTCAGCCTTACCAATGCACCCGGGACATTTCAATGATTGATGGAGAGGTGTTTGGGAGACTTGAACTTCGAGGCTACCCTCATTTACTTGGATGACATCATTATCTGCGCAACCACTTTTGAGGAGCACCTGCAATGGCTGGAGCAAGTGTTGAGTCGGCTCCAAAGGCACGGCCTGAAAGTGAAACCTTGGAAGTGTCACCTCTTCCGTAAACAGATTGAACACCTGGGACATATTGTCTCCACTGAAGGGGTAAGGCCATCATAAGAGAAGATAGCAGCGGTAAAGGACTGTCTCACCCGGAAGACCGTGAAGGATGTCCGGGCCTTTCTGGGACTCATTGGGTATTATCGACAGTTAGTGAAAGACTTCACCAGCATTGTAAACCCGCTGTTGGAATTGTTGAAAGGAGTGCCATCTGGTGCAAAGAATCGGACAATTCAGTGGGAAGGAAGCCAGGAAGAAGTTTTCTGAGCTTTAAAGATGGCGCTAAATGAGGCACCCGTACTGGCCTATGCGGACTTTTCTCAACCCTTCATTCTTCACACCGATGGAAGCCTACATGGACTAGGAGCTGTACTGTCACAAATGCAGGGTGGAAAAGAGAGAGTGATTGCTTATGCAAGTCGGTCCCTCCATGACTCTGAACGAAATCCAGATAACTACAGCTCCTTCAAGCTGGAACTGCTGGCGTTGGTGTGGGCAATGACCGAGAAGTTCGCTGAGTATCTGTCTGGGACCGAAGTCTTGGTGCGCACAGATAACAATCCTCTGGCCCATTTGGAAAATGCAAAACTGGGAGCCCAGGAGCAGAGATGCGTGGCCCGCATGGCCAAGTACCGATACAAGATCGCTTACCGGAGAGGAGCTGAGAGCACACATGCTGATGCTTTATCCAGGGTGACTCATGAGCAATCTCGAAACAACCGGGACAAAGAGGTGGAGGCTGAAGAGATCACTGAGTTTTGGAATCCTGCCAGGACATTGGCGGAAACGCAGGGACAGATCAGAGATGCATCCAGAGGGCACACACTGGGGCGACCCCGTGATGACTGGGTGCGGCTTCAGCAGGAAGATAAGGAACTCGCCCAGATGAAGCAATGGGTTGCTTTGAAACAACTCCCCAGCCAGAGAGAGACAGAGACCCTGTCACCAGGAACCCTACAGATTCTTCAGCAGTGGGAGAGGCTCCAATTGGAAGACGGTCTGCTGTATCGGAAGGTGCAGTTGGCACGGGAGTTGGGAGTCACCTGGCAAGTGGTACTCCTGGAAAAGTTACTCCATGAGGTGGACACAAAAGTTCATGAGAGAGGGGCCCACTATGGCCCGGAGAAGACGTTCCAGTGGTTGCAGAAGTTGGTCTACTATCCTCGGCTGAAAGCTGCAGCAGATGAAGCTTGTCAACAATGCAGGAACTGCGAGCTGGCGAAGCCTCCAGAACAGAGGGCCTCTACGCAAACCATCGTGACTTCTGCCCCCTTAGAGGTGTTGATGATTGACTATTAGACTGTAGGACCAGCTCACCTGGGGTATGAACACTGCCTGGTGATGACAGATCACTTCACCAAATTCGCTGTGGTGACTCCAACCCGGGACCAGACTGCTGAGTCGGCGGCACAGGCCATTTGCAGAGACTTCATTTGAGGGTATGGTTGTCCGAAGAGAATTCACTCTGACCAATGCGCCTGTTTCCAAGGATGGGTTATGGAAGAACTGCATCGCCTGTATCGGATTGAGAAATCTAGCGTTTTACCCGGACACTGATTCAGATTTTGAGGACGTTGGAAGAAGACAGGAAAGTTCGCTGGCCTGAGTTTGTAGCTGAATTAGTCTGGGTGTACAACAATCGGGTGCACAGCACAACTGGATACACGCCATACACCCTGCTGTTCGGCCGGAAAGGGCAAGAGATCACTGAGCTGGAATTGGATCCAAAAGAGGACTACTCACGGACGAGGGTGTCCACCTGTGTCCATGAACATCGTCACCGGTTGTGGACTCTACATCGGCTTGTGCAGACCAAGTTTCGGGAACTTGAACATCATGAAGTGACTCCCCTACAAGGGACAGCTCTTAATACCAGAGGCCGCGTGTTGGTCCGAGACAAACGCCCTCGAGGCAAGTTGGAATACCGGTGGGAGAAGACACCGTATCAGGTGAAACTTAGAATAGGATCTGAAAGTTCTGTCTATGAGGTGCAACCTGAGGGGGAAGAAAGTGCCCCCACTCGAGTAGTTCATCGGAACTTGCTTGTCACGAGACCCTGACGAAACAGAGAGAGAACAAATTGCTCCGGATACACCTTCTTCCAGAGCTTTCGACTATGACGAGGAAGAATTCTCCGACCCGCTACCTATTGGTCCAGGAGAGGAACAGGAGCCTGAAGCTCCCAAAATGGCTGCTCCATTGAATCTGAGCACGTCCCCGTCCTCACCTACTCAACCCGATTCCACCGTTCAACCTGACTCTGCTACTCAACCTGACTCGACTACTCAACCTGATTTACGCTGCACTGAATGGGCAATGGCTGGAATACCCCCCAACCGATACAAACAAGACCAATTTATTTGGCAGCGAATCATCCAAGTGATGGAAGAATGTCAATGGTTACTGCAAGAACTCTCGCCCGTGGAATGGCGAGCAAAAGGAGAGGGGGAGTGTAAGTTGTCTCCTCTGTTGTCCAGGGCAAAGCTTAAGAGCCCAGACCAATCTTTGTATCCGGAGGCAGGGGGTGTGGCTAAATGCTTGCAGCCACAGCGCATGCGGAAATAGTCAGATCTGGCGGGAAGAGTTAGCGTGCAGCAGGGAGAAGTGAGTGCTTCGTCACTTGAGCACCAGTACAGCGCAGGCCCATGCCTGAGACTCCCCGCCGCCGCTAGCAGAGACTGTGAGAAGAGACGTGCAAAGTGTCTGTTGGTCACCACGCAGCAAGGTGCCAATCGCTTGGGGCCCATGAGTACTGTGCACGTGTCACCCAAGAGACGCCAGGTGTGGAACGGCATCTGCCCTCTGCCCCTCCAGCGCAAATCGGCTAGGCCACGTCGGGCCCAAACCGTGCGGTGGCCTATACCCTCCCGGCCACATCGGTATATGGAGTAAGCACTCAGTGGAAGGTATCAGACGCCAGCCGCTGCCGCCAGAAGACAGATCTTCGTTGACTGCACGACCTCATCAGTCAAGCATCGCGCCAGCCATTGTTGGCGCCATCACCTGCTTAACAACGTCCACGGCTCTGAGGATCTGCTGACAGAAAAAAAGAACTGCCATTATTCTTTCTACTGCTCCGTTACCCTACATATTATTTGCATTTTAACTGCTTATTCCCGTTTAACTGTTTACCTTCCTGCGTGGAGTATCGCACTGTTAATTAAATTTGTTAACCCTTGCTCTGTCTCCTGTCCCTCACTGCATCGCGCAACCTGTTACACACACACACACACCAAGCAGAGGACATGTGATTTACAGCATGGAGCAGGCAGAGGGCAGAAGTTGCAGCATGGCCAGTAGTGGTGAGTAAGTCGGTGTATTAGCCTGATGGGAGATGGGAAATCACGCAGTGATGACTGCAAGGATGTTAAATTCATATACTAGACTGAAGGATGGGACTCTGGGAGGTTTGACTGTCCAGGGCCAAGATGGTGCAAAATACTTTTCTTTGATACTGGCAATTCATGTTACTCTACAGGAGGGTGTTTCTCATTAAAAGACAATAAATGTAGTGGTCGCAGAAAGTACAACAACAACCGGGCCCATTGAGGAAGGTGGCCAGCTGATGCCAGTGCCTTTTTTGGCTGAATGTGCATCCTTGGCTGGGTTGCCAACTGTCAAGAAATTCCAGGACTGTCCTGGAAAAATAGGGCACTTTTTTGCCCTGCCGGTAAAATAAATGTAAGGTGACAAAAACACTTAAATAGATTATTTTGACTACAATTATCATCATTTTAAAGTTCACAGTGAATAGATCATTTCTTGATATAAGAATTATGAGCTCTAGAAATGGATCACTTATAATCATTATGATTTATTATGGTTTTTCAATGTGTTTGTAAAAAATGTTGTCTGTCCATGATTGATTTTTTTTTTTTTGGTAAGTGGTACAGAAAAATAAAAAGTCAAGTTGGCAACCCTGGTCATGGGAAGCACATTTAGTTGACCTGTGCTGTTGAGCAGGGAGCCACCAGCTCAATGCACAATATTACTTATAAGGCCACCGGCCTAGCTGAGGCGTTGCTCATCAAGGGCTGTGCATGACGTCACTGCAGTTCGCCACAATGCCTCCCTGTACCAACCATGGAGGAAGAAGAGGACACTATTCATCATAAGAGCGGGGACAGGTAAAAAAAAAATCTTTTTTAATGAGTATGTAATGAGGGGCAAGATGGGGGATATTATTACACGATGGGATCGGCAGTTATCCCTTTTATGTGGTTTATTATTGGTATATTAGTTTTGGTATAGCGGACATGTTCATTTGTTATTTGTAAAAAATAAGACTACTATTTGGAAGTATTACATAGAAAATGATCTTATTAGTGTATTTTGTATAAGATTTATATATTTTATAAGAATTATTTCTTTTTTTTAAGAGGGAAACCAAAAACATGTCTTTATAGGATATAGTATGCTACAGGTGCCCTGTTTGGCTCACCTAGTCAGATGGATCCACGAAGCAGCTGGTCAGGGTAGACACAGACCTCAGGCATCGGCTCAGCAAGCTGTCAGGCACGTGATACAAAGAGGACTTGGATAATTGTCAATGAAAACAGCAGACAAAGTGGCAATGCTGGACACAATAGAAGCCACAGAAGCAGGAGAACAAAAGTAGGAAGACAGCAGTTATGAATTCTGGTTTAATTCTGTAGGACATAATTCTGGTTCAATGCTGAGACACAAGGTTCTATCCAAACATGACTTATAAGGTTTAGGGAATTGAAGTCATGGAGGCATGCCAAGTCACTTGTAAAACCTGACATAAAGCACAGCAGAGGGCAGCAGGGATAGGGGAAGGAGACGGAGCCTTTCTGAGCCAAGACAAGTGAATAACTGGTCCATACATCTGACAAATATGTTGGTGGGTGTCCAGGTCCAAAGTTTGCTCTGGGGGTGTTAAGACTCTAGTTACACCCCTGCCTCCCTATACTAGTCCAAGATGCTTTCACATTTACAGAATGGCCTTGCTTTTAATTGTCTAAGATGCCAGTCATAGTAAGGAAGAGGTCAACAAAGACTCAAGGCCACATCTCACTTATGTGCAACCTGTACGGTAAAGAAGAGAAAAGTTTATTACTATTACCAAAGTGTTTAAAAAATAAAATAAAGAATAAAAAAAAAAAAGGAATTGTTTATTGTTATCATTTCAGTTAACATTGAAAAAACAGTTTACAAAAGCCTAAAATGGTGGGGGGTGGGCACGGCTGTCAAAAGATTGCTAGGTTATCCAATGTTATGGAGGATCAAATCTAACCAAAAGAAAATACCTCAAAAAGCAACAAAGTTCTTAAAATTGCAGTGGTGGGCGCGGAAAAAAATAAATAAATAATCACGGCAACATGTCTGTATAAATATTGGAGGTAAGCAGACAAAAATAAAAGGTGTAACCAAAAAACGCATCACACAACATCACAAACAATATGTATCTTGCAAGTGTAATCCAAATATCCAGAAGATCCAAATGGCAAAGATGAAGTGCTGTAGCGACTCTGACAGGATCGCAAAACCCACACACGATACTATCCTCGCAACAACGCACAAAGGACACTGTAGCGACTCTGACAGGATCGCAAAACCCCCACACACAATACTATCCTCGCAACGACGCACAAAGGACAGAACGTTGGAGTCATCCACAAAGCGCTCTGGAACAATGGATGGGGGCGCAGTTATTTATTGCTGAGGTGATGTTGTGGCCACCAATCGGAGCTGAAGGGCGTTACTAAAGAAAACCTAGTCCTGCCTGCGCCACTGACATGAGTCGTCAACGAGGTCACACATCGTTCACAAAAGATGTCAAACACAGCGATTCAGGCTCACCAGCGGGACGCCAACGATCAAAATACGGCCCAAACCGTTCGTGCACGATCAGCGACATCGCAGCGGGGGCCACATCGCTGCTACATGTCACACACAGCGACGTCGCTAACGATGTCGCTACTGCGTCATAAAATCGCTGTCGCTTGCGCAATCTCGCTAGCGATCTCGCTTAGTGTGACATACCCTTTAGAGTGTTCTTTCCAGTAAGCTCTAATTAAATGTTATGAAAACATACCAAGGACCATAAATGGTAACAAATGACATTATTTATCGACGAGATGCTCTCCATACAATTCATGAAACCATAAGAAACATTTGGGAGCTCAATTCTCTAATATAACTGTATAGCCAGTGTGGATAAATATACAAATAATCCAAAATTCTAGAAAAAAATATAAACTTTATTCAAGTATCTAACAGTAAATAATAGAAACCACACACATATAATAAAAAAGTTAAAAGAACCAGTGAGAAAATGACATGACCATGATGCGACAGCTGCAGACAATATCTATACAATATAGTACTCCAAAGGGTTAGGATGGGTGACAATATGTATAAAGAACACCAGCAATCTATTTGTCACATAATACATGAATATGGTGGGAAGGCATTCCACTCCAAATGAAAATTGTAGCCCGGGTATCCCAGTAAATAAAGGCAAGTGCCAAATGCCTAAGACCCGGTTTCAAAAGAACCCCCTGGAAAAAGGTTCCTGGAGAGCCCAGAGAGGAATGTCTCCCTCCGTAAATCACTACAAGCTACAGGTGACCCACATTACAGAAAAAAGGGGAGCAGTAGTGTTCAGTAAAGCCCATCCACATAATTATTGCTCACCCATCATGAAGAGTCGGCTTGTCGCACCGAGGCCCCAACGCCGTTTCGCGTTTCCGCTTCCTCGGGGGGCAGTGTGTCAATGTGCCAGGCAGGGATCTTTAAATTGCCCCGTGTGTGATGCAAACACCAATCACGCCGCAGAAGGAGGAGGAGTGAAGAGGTTCCATGTCGGTAATCATCGCATGAAGGCGAAACATCCGGTGCCAGTACCGTCACTTCCGGTGTCCCGGGTGCAATATGTGTAAGGAACAAATGTTCCTAGTGACGTCATTGAAACACATTGCTCCGTTAGATACCATAGGCGCCGGGGGCACAAAGGAGGGACCGGCAGCAGCCGATATCCATGGAACCTCATATTCCAGTAGTGCGTCACATATTATTAAAAATAACAAACTATATATATACAGTCATGGCCAAAAGTTTTGAGAATGGCACAAATATTATTTTTACAAAGTCTACTGCTTCACTTTTTCTAATGGCAATTTGCATGTACTCCAGAATGTTATAAAGAGTGATCAGCTTAACAGCAATTACTTGCAAAGTCAATATTTGGCTAGAAAATGAACTTTATCCCCCAAAACACATTTCAACATCATTGCAGCCCTGCCTTAAAAGGACCAGCTAACCTCTTTTCAGTGATTGCTCCATTAACACAGGTGGGGGTGTTGATGAGGACATGGCTGGAGATCAATCTGTCATGATTAAGTAAGAATGACACCACTGGACACTTTAAAAGGAGGCTGGTGCTTGGCATCATTGTTTCTCTTCTGTTAACCATGGTTATCTCTAAAGAAACACGTGCAGTCATCATTGCAATGCACAAAAATGGCCTAACAGGGAAGAGTATCACAGCTAGAAAGATTGCACCTCAGTCAACAATCTATCACATCATCAAGAACTTCAAGGAGAGAGGTTCCATTGTTGCCAAAAAGGCTTCAGGGCGCCCAAGAAAGACCAGCAAGCGCCAGGACCGTCTCTTAAAAGTGTTTCAGCTGCGGGATCGGGCTACCAGCAGTGCAGGAATGGCAGCAGGCAGGTGTGAGTGCATCTGCACGCACTGTGAGGCGGAGACTCTTGGAGCAAGGCCTGGTCTCAAGGAGGGCAGCAAAGAAGCCACTTCTCTCCAGAAAAACATTATGGACAGACTGATATTCTGCAAAAGGTACAGCCAGTGGACTGCTGAGGACTGGGGTAAAGTTATTTTCTCTGATGAATCCCCTTTTCGATTGTTTGGGACATCAGGAAAACGGCTCATTCGGAGAAGACAAGATGAGCGCTACCACCAGTCTTGTCTCATGCCAACTGTTAAGCATCCTGAAACCATTCATGTGTGGGGTTGCTTCTCAGCCAAGGGAATCGGCTCTCTCACAGTCTTGCCTAAAAACACAGCCATGAATAAAGAAGGGTACCAGAATGTCCTCCAAAAGCAACTTCTCCCAACCCTCCAAGAGCAGTTTGGCGATCAACAATGCCTTTTCCAGCATGATGGAGCACCTTGCCATAAAGCAAAGGTGATAACTAAATGGCTCAGGGAACAAAACATAGAGATTTTGGGTCCATGGCCTGGAAACTCCACAGATCTTAATCCCATTGAGAACTTGTGGTCAATCATCAAGAGACGGGTGGACAAACAAAAACCTAAAAATTCTGACAAAATGAAAGCATTGATTGTGCAAGAATGGACTGCTATCAGTCAGGATTTGGTCCAGAACTTGATTGAGAGCATGCCAGGGAGAATTGCAGAGGTCCTGAAGAAGAAGGCTCAACACTGCAAATATTGACCTGCTGCATTAACTCATTCTAGCTGTCAATATAAGCTTTTGTTACTCATATGTTTGCAATTATTATATTACTGTCTGTGATAAAAACATCTGTCAAACACACATAAAAACCAGAGGGCAGCAGATCATGTGAAAATATAATATTTGTGTCATTCTCAAAACTTTTGGCCATGACTGTATATGCACGCAACTGCATTATGTCTATTAATCCAACGAAATGCAAATCCAATAATATATGCCTACAAAAGACAAAGGTTATACCCAATTAATATAAACTGCATAGTACATGCATAATTTTGTATAAAGTCATGTCAGTATGAAAAATACATATCGGTAATAAAACAGCATATTATTCCAATGTCCAATAGACAATCCAGACCAGCGAATAAAAGGAATATTCAATGCTGTTATCCTCCATCCAATACAGTCCAGATAGGGTCACACAGGCGGACTAGAGCCCAACAAAAGCCCGGAAAAGGGGGTGAAAAGAAGAAAGTCCTCCACTATAAACTGAAAATACACAAAAAACACAATTAAAATCACATAAAAATTCTGAGGAATAGGACCCAAATAAAAGGGAAAAGAACTACTACAAAAATGAGGAAAAACTCAATTGCTCATTTAACCCATGGGGAACCATGGTATCCAATTTTACAATCCACCTACATTCCAATTGGGATAGTTTCCGCTTTAAATCACCACCCTTAACCCCACCATGGACACGATCAATACCTCGTATATTTGTATATTTATCCACACTGGCTATACAGTTATATTAGAGAATTGAGCTCCCAAATGTTTCTTCTAATTAAATGTTAGTCCAGAGTAGGCTCAGCCAGGGTCCATATATTGCTCATGATGCCTGTCTGTGTAACCCTGAACTATTTGGTCAAAACATTTGTTAACAGAGTCTGTGGCTGTTCATCTGTTCTTGGGATAGAAACAGTTCATGTTGGTGGAATCTGCATGTTATATATATTTATTGCATAGCCTATGGATATGCCATAAACATACAGGATGGGATTACAGCTTTAAAGCTACAGATAATCTCTATGGTACATACTTTCAGATAATAAATAACCTGCGACACTATGTATTGGTTGGGGAGCTGCTGGCATTGACCATACCAGTTATCACATAGAAGCATATTGTAATGTATGTAGTACAGTTCATATAGCGTCTTGTGCTTGGGTGCGATGAAAATACATGAGACACAGGTTTGATATAGAAAGTCTTGTATTACTTCATACAAGTTGGCAAAAATAGTCACACAGTTTGCAGACACAGAAGCAGGAGACACAGCAGGCCAGAGTAATCTAAGCTCAGCAATCACTCTCCACAACAGGTTCAGGATCTTCTTCTCTGTTACCGTAAGTCCATGCAAACGTGGGTCTTTCAAAGAGCAGGGTTCAGAGTCCACAAGTGCTTCAGAGTTCCTCAGTAGGAATAGCTGGAGTACAAGGTCCAAGGCTTTAGGAGTCAGGTCACAGGTTCACTGCAGGCTAGATTCTGAAGCACTGATTGCTCAGCTGTGGCTGCTTAAGAAGCAAAAGGAGAGAATCAGGGCGGGAACATGCAAGCTGGAAACTCCATTTTGACTGAGGGCAAGATAGCTGCAGCAAGACAGAAAGTAAAATGGCTGACGAACAAACTGAGTTTCAGGAACATGTACCCAGAACCTTACATTACTCCCCCCTTAGGGACAACCTCCGGATGACCTCAGGCCAGGCTTGTGTGGGTACCTCTGATGAAACTGACGGAGCAAGCGAGGAGCATTAACGTTATTGACTGGTTCCCATGAGTTGTCCTCCACTGGGTAGCCCTGCCATTTAATCAGATATTGTAACTGATTTCTATACAACCTGGAATCTAAAATCCTTTCCACCACAAATTCTTCCTGACCATCGACTAGCACTGGGTCAGGGCAAGGAGAAGAACGTCCAGGAAACGTATTGGGTGTCGCAGCCTTTAGTAGGGATACATGAAAGACAGGGTGAATTCTCATAGTTCTGGGCAGTTGAAGACGACAAGCAACGGCACTTATAATTTTACTGATTTTATAAGGTCCAATGTACTTATGTCCCAACTTAGACGATGGAATCCTTAACTTAAGATTTCTGGTTGACAGCCAGACCAAGTCTCCTACCTTGAAAGCTGGTGCAGGTTTACGAAATTTATCTGCTGCTTTCTTGTACCTTTCCTGAGCCGATTCCAGATTCTCCTTTAGAAGATCCATATTCTTCTGTAAAGACGTGATTCTTTCAGCCACTGCTGGTAAAGGCGTTTCTATGGGAAATCGTGGTAGAATGTTAGGATGATAACCTAGATTAGAGTAAAAAGGAGACTGCTTAGTGGAGGCACTCTGAGAGTTGTTATACGAGAACTCAGCTAATGGAAGTAGATCCACCCAATCATCCTGTAGGTGGCAGATAAAGCAGCGGAGATACTGCTCCAGGGTTTGATTGGTTCGTTCGGTCTGTCCATTAGTCTGGGGATGAAAAGCAGAAGAAAGGTTTACTTTAATGTCCAATGCTGCACAGAAATTTTGCCAAAACCTAGAAGTGAATTGCACCCCTCGATCCGAAATAACCTCATCCGGTACTCCATGTAAGCGAAACACATCTTTAATCATCAAATCTGATGTCTGTTTTGCAGTGGGTAAGCCGACACAAGGGATAAAATGAGCTGCCTTTGTTAGACGGTCAACCACCACTAGAATGGTGTTCTTCCCTTGAGAGGTTGGTAACTCCACAATGAAGTCCATAGAAATGGATCCCCACGGGCGGGACGGGGTGGGAAGAGGCTGTAACAGACCAGTTGGTGAGGAGCGAGGTGTTTTGCATCTTGCACAGACTTCACATGAAGTGACATAGTTTAAAACATCCTTCCTGCAAGTGGGCCACCAAAAGAAACGAGAGAGAAATTCCTGTGTCTTTAGAATTCCTCTATGCCCAGCTATCTTGGAATCGTGAATGAGTTGCAATACTCTCAATCTGACTGTTTCAGGAATATACAGGCGTTGTCCCTGAATCCACACACCATTCTTAAAGACAAGACTTACGTCCCTTGGGGGTTGTGCCAAAAAGGAATCCGCATGGTATGCTTCCTTGATGTCCTTAAGTAGGTCTTGATTATGAATTACTCCTAGGAATCTAGAGTCAGGAAGAATAGTCTTAGGAGGAGTAATTGGACGTGTCTCTGCTGAGTAAATCCTAGAGAGTGCATCAGCCTTTCCATTGCGCGATCCTGGTCTATAAGAAATGATAAAATTAAATTGGTTTAAGAAAAGATTCCAGCGAGCCTGGCGAGGAGTCAGGTACTTAGCCGACCTGATAAACTCAAGGTTACGATGATCTGTCAGGACGACTATTTGCTGTGCAGCTCCCTGAAGAAGGTGTCTCCATTCTTTGAAGGCGGCAATAATGGCCAACAACTCTCTATTGCCCACATCGTAGTTCCTCTCAGCCGAAGACAACTGCTGGGAAAAGAAGGCACAGGGATGCAAGACATTCTTCTCACCTGTTCTCTGAGAGAGTATAGCTCCAACGGCACAGTCTGAAGCATCCACCTCTATTATGAAGGCAAGCTCGGGGTTGGGATGTACTAGGATAGGTGCAGTGGTAAATTTATCTTTTAGACGGGAAAATGCTTCCTGGGCTTGGGGAGTCCAGGAGAACCTAGACTCTTTCCGGGTAAGTTGGGTGATAGGTGACACTACCTCAGAGAAATTTCTAATGAAACGTCTATAGAAGTTGGCAAACCCGATGAAGCGCTGTACCTCCTTCACATTTCTAGGACTTGGCCAATCCTCGATGGCTTGGGTTTTGCTTCCATCCATACTAATTCCTTGTGTAGACAGTACATACCCCAGAAATTGAATTTCGGTCCTATGGAATTCACACTTTTCAAGTTTGATGTAAAGATGATTTTGTCTTAGACGTTCCAAGACCATTCTCACATGTCCATGATGTTCCTCTGTGGAGTTAGAAAAAATTAGAATATCATCCAAATAAATTACCACGAATGTATCTAGGAGATCCCTGAAGATGTCATTCACCAAGTGTTGGAAAGTGGCTGGGGCGGTACTCAGACCAAAAGGCATAACTAGATATTCAAAGTGTCCATAGCGTGACCTGAATGCAGTCTTCCATTCATCCCAGGTCTAATACGGACTAAGTTATAGGCCCCACGAAGATCTAGTTTAGAGAAAATTTTGGCATGTCGCACTCTCTCCAATAACTCAGGGATTAAAGGCAATGGATAACGGTTTCTAATAGTAACCTTATTGAGTTCCCTATAGTCTACGCATGGTCTCAGAGATCCATCTTTCTTCTTTACAAAGAAGATGGGTGCACCTGCAGGAGATGAAGAGGGGCGTATGAAGCCCTTGGCTAGATTTTCGTCTATGTAATCCTTTAAAGCCTTTAGCTCGGGCCCCGCCAGGGGGTAGATCTTACCAAAAGGTATCTCTGCTCCAGGCAATAATTCAATTGGACAATCATATGGACGGTGAGGAGGAAGCTGGTCAGCGTTCTTCTTGTCACATAAATCCACATAGTCCTGGTATACAGCTGGTAGTTCAGGGACTGACATGGTTCCTTTAGGAACAGAGCAAGCTGAAACTTTTGGACTCATCTGTTTCTCTGGAAAGTGTAATTCCTTGGTCTCCCAGTTAATGGTAGGATTCTGAGCCTGCAGCCATGGTAGCCCTAGAATAATGGGAAAGTGGGGAGAAGAGATAAGCATAAAGGACAGTTTCTCTTGATGATCTTTACCCATAAGAACCCTCAAAGGCTCTGTTTCCTGATCCACTGGTCCAGAGGTCAGCAGGGAGCCATCCACAGTTTCCATCTGTACTGGAGTAGCCTTCTTCACTGAACGTATCCCCTGTTTCAGAGCAAAGGAGACATCCATAAAATTTCCACTTGCCCCTGAGTCGATCATAGCAGAGCTAGACACCCAAGCTGAGTCAACCCAGAGTTTGATGGAAAGAAAGCAATGAGAATTGTTTTTCTTACAACTCAGCTGGGACACCGCTGAGGAAACTTGAAAAATGGCAGCGTTTACACAGTCAACGTCCTCAGAGGTAACGGAGTTTAAGTCCGAGAAATCAAGATCTGTTGCTGCAGATCTCTCTGGAGCCTGAGGCTCGGACCTGACAGATCCCCTCTCGCAACACTCACAATGAATGAGTGCTGCAGTAGTCTTACGAGAACGGCTGGGGCAGTTTATAATGAAGTGCCCTGACTTACCACAATAGAAACATAGATTTTCCTTAAAACGATGTTCCTTGCGTGCATCACTAACCCGTCGTTGTAAAGAGTCTACCTGCATGGGTTCAGGTTCAGGTTCCCGTGTAATCCTACTCAAAGGTTCCTTAGCTGGAGAGGAAGGTAGGAAAAAGTTAGTGCGATTGCTTTCGAACCATCTCTCTTGCCTGCGTTCAGTCAGACGAGTATCAATACGGATGCAGTAGTTAATAAAGTCACCTAACGCAGTGGGAGGGTCGGCACGAGCAAGTTCATCCTTAATCAGTGGAGATAACCCTTTCGAAAAATAGATTTTTTGGCGGAACTGTCCCAGGTGGTATCAAGGGCCCATCTCCTGAAATCCAAGGCATATTCAGCTACCGAGTGCTTACCTTGGCGCAAAGCTAACATGGCTGCTTCAGCTGTTGCACCTCGATTGGGGTCATCAAACACCTGCCCCATGGCTGAAATAAAAGCATCAAGGTGATTCAAACAATCATCCTCAGTCTCAATCAGAGGGTTTGCCCACATCAAAGCCTTGTTGGTAAGCAACATAATTATAGTAAGCACCTTAGATCGCTCAGTGGGAAATTGTGAAGCATGTGCAGAAAAAAAAAGATTGCATTGATTAATAAATCCCCTGAATTTCTCACGTTCACCGCCAAAATGAAAAGGGGGCAACTTGGGAATCCCAGAACTCGGGGCTACGGCAGGAGCCTGGAATCGCTCTTCTAGAACCTCAATCCTGGCTCGCAAATCCTGGGCAGTCTGTCCAAACACTTGCAAATTGTGATTAGTGAGGTCCTGTAGGCTTGAAAAACGGGTCTTTATATTCTGCAAATCTGCAAGGATATTATCAGTCACTCCGCAAAGTTCCTTTATGCGGGCCTCCATTTTCCAGATCTTTTAAGACAGGAGTACTGGAAGAAGAGGAGAGGAGAAAAAAAAAAAAAACAATAGTGTTTACCTGTGGTAACACTACAGAGAGAAAAAAAATTAAGGGAACTGCTCACCTGGAATGGTTGTGAGAAGTCACAACCACTATCATCACAGAAAGTTCACCCAGACATCTGATATCCACAGTTACAGCAGACAAAAAAGAGAAAAGAGAGAAAAAAAAAAACAATAGTGTTTACCTGTGGTAACACTGCAGAAAAAAAAACACTTAAGGGAATTGCTCACCTGGAATGGTTGTGAGAAGTCACAACCACTGTCATCACAGAAAGTACAACCGGACATCCGATATCCACAGTTACAGCAGACACAGCCTTTCCAGACCCAGCAGACACTAACGTTTTGGCTTCAGAATCTTGTAATGTATGTAGTACAGTTCATATAGCGTCTTGTGCTTGGGTGCGATGAAAATACATGAGACACAGGTTTGATATAGAAAGTCTTGTATTACTTCATACAAGTTGGCAAAAATAGTCACACAGTTTGCAGACACAGAAGCAGGAGACACAGCAGGCCAGAGTAATCTAAGCTCAGCAATCACTCTCCACAACAGGTTCAGGATCTTCTTCTCTGTTACCGTAAGTCCATGCAAACGTGGGTCTTTCAAAGAGCAGGGTTCAGAGTCCACAAGTGCTTCAGAGTTCCTCAGTAGGAATAGCTGGAGTACAAGGTCCAAGGCTTTAGGAGTCAGGTCACAGGTTCACTGCAGGCTAGATTCTGAAGCACTGATTGCTCAGCTGTGGCTGCTTAAGAAGCAAAAGGAGAGAATCAGGGCGGGAACATGCAAGCTGGAAACTCCATTTTGACTGAGGGCAAGATAGCTGCAGCAAGACAGAAAGTAAAATGGCTGACGAACAAACTGAGTTTCAGGAACATGTACCCAGAACCTTACACATATACACTTATACTTGAAGTGTGGAATAGATATACTGATCGCTGGGTAAGTGGAAAATACCTGTCATCTACAGGTCATCACAAAGTACTTAGCTATTATCTACCTGGCTACAGGTCTACAGGTGTCATCGAATCCCCCCACCCCCGCTAGAAGTGGAAGCCAGGAAACCCGTTGTAACACAGTGTAGATGTTTGAGGAGAACCAGGAATCTTTTTTTTTTAATTTTGCACCTCTCTAGGGCCATTAGTAATCTGTTTTAAAGTAGTGAACCACCCCTTTAAAATGTGTATGCATAGCTACATAAAATAGTGTCCATCCTCTAGATGTCAGTGTTACCCAGTCTTCGGCGAGCGTCCCTGCTAACCCACCTGATGCCCAAAATGTCACACGCATAAGCAATTTTCTATGAAATAGAGCACACACACACAAATTTAAACTAGCCTTAAAAGAGAAGCAAGAACTATACATGAACCACTAGGTTAGAGGTTAGGCTGTACACTATGTGAACAGTAACAAAGCTTATGGTAGGCAACAGTTTCTAAATATAACTTGTCCAAAATGACAGTGCATAGTGTAAGAGTGTGCCTTAGTGGTGTAGGTAGTAGTAATCCTGTGTTCATATGTTATTGAGATATTAACCCCTTTAATGATTGGGCCATTGTCACTTTATGTAGCAATAACTCTGGAACGCTTCAGCTTATCCCATTGATGTGGAGATTGTTTTTTCATGACCCATTATGCTTTATGATAATGATATACTTAGGTTGATATGTTTTGTGTCTATTTATTAAAATATCAGAAATTTAACAAATTTTAAAAAATTAGAAATTTTCAAACTTTGAATGATTATGCCTTTAATCCAGACAGTCCTACTACACAAAAACATTAACAAATAACATTTCCTTCATGTCTGCTTTGCCTCTGCACCATTTGTAAAATGTTGTTTTATTTTGCTAATATTTTAAAAGGTTTAAAAATGTAGCAGTAATTTTTCATTTTTTTCATTTTCACTGTCACAGGCTCTCCATGAATGTGCCGTGACAGTGACACAGCCGCGACACATGCAGCTGTGGCGGCGATCAGCTGTTCAGCCTCCGCGATCCAGGAAGCCGGGTTCCCACTGCAGCTTATTCGGCAAGCGCTATAGCTTGCCGAATAAGCGGGGAACCAAAGATATTCGCTCAACTCTAGTTAAGATACACATGTGCATATTGTATCTTTAATTTCAACATGCAATATTTGAACTAGGGTGCAGTCATGTTAAATATTGGCCTCAGGGGTTTTATTTCATTGATGACCTGCAAAGGATCTAATTGGGTGATGTTGAACCCCTTTAAATATACATATATGGCACAATGGCCCTTGGTGTCATTTCTCCACTTATCCGTGATTGAAGGGATGCAGATGTACACAGGAGACAGTTCAGAAACAGCTCTACTCATGAAGAAGCAAGGAGCTTGATAGTTACATACAGTATCATAGGTTGGCTTTAATTTGACTTCAAAAAATGTAAAATATTTAACAAATAAGCAGTGCTGATTATATTTGAATTCTACCATATTTTGTGGGTGCACAGTTTGTAATTACAAAAATTGCGACATTTTACACAATCTGCTGGCAATCTCCTTAGCAGCCTCTACCTGCCTCTTCACTAGATTATATCGCTTTGTTTAGTTTTGCAGTTTTCTCCTCTGCATCTCTGGCATCAGGATCTCTGCTCCTAGATCATGCTGCTTTCAGTTGAGGAAGCAAAAAACTTGATTATAGTTAAGGGTATGTGCACACGTTCAGGAACTGTTAGTGCTTTGGACGCAATGCATGCC
Source organism: Oophaga sylvatica (assembly GCA_033576555.1). Classification (NCBI taxonomy): domain Eukaryota; kingdom Metazoa; phylum Chordata; class Amphibia; order Anura; family Dendrobatidae; genus Oophaga; species Oophaga sylvatica. The sequence goes on from JARQOD010000001.1 coordinate 315,276,804, forward strand.
CACTGTGTCCAAAGTGCTGCCGTAACTGACCTGTGCAAATTCACCACATCCAATACATTGTATGGGTGAAATTTATCTTCTGGAGGCTCGCATCTCCGCAAGATAAATAGACACGCAGCGGTCTTACTTTTTAGTAAAGCCACACTATGAGGACATTATAGGAGATCATATGGGACAGTGTGCAGATGACATTCGGGCAGAATGAAGAGACATGGGGGCAGAATGGAGAGACATATGGGGCCAGAAATGGGAGAAAATATGGGATAAGGAATGAGATACAAGAGGCCAGGAATGAGACACAAGGGGCCAGGAATGAGACACAATGGGCGAGGAATGAGACACAAGAGGCCAGGAATGAGACATGGGGTCCAAAATAGAGTACATATGGGAGCAGGATGTGGGACATTATTACTGTAGGGGTTAATTAAGAAATATTATTACTGTTGTGATTTATTTTATTTTTTAGGTTACTGTTTTCAGTGGGTGGGGGTCCTGTTACTTTGCAGGGTAACACTGTCGCTTTTTTACTTCATCTGGCATAGTGTAAAAGTTGGGAAAAAATTGGGAAATGTGCTCTAGATATCTGTGTTATTTTATGCGGAGACGAGTCCTTGCTGGAAGAAGTGATGGTAGTCTGCGCTGGATGAAGAGGAAAAGCAAAGATGAAGGACTTCATCTAAAGATGTCACCAGTGAGTCAGTGTGTTACCTGTACACTTACACTATATACTATATACAGAGATCCGATGTATAATGTCACCGTTGATCACTGTATTACCTGAACGCTGACACTATATACAGCAGATCCTGTGTATAATGTCACTAATGATCATTGCATCACCTGTACACTATATTCTATATACCGAGCTCCTGTATATAAACTCACTGGTGATCAATGTATTACCTGTACACAGACACTATATACAGAGCTCCAGAGTATAATGTCACTGGGGATCCCTGTATTACCTGTACACTGACACTATATACAGATCTCCTGTGTACAATGTCACCAGTGATCCTTGTATTACCTGTACATTGACAATATACACTGTATACTATGTACAGAGCGCCTGTGTATAATGTCAATGGTGATCCCTGTATTACCAGTACACTGACACACTACATACAGAGCTCCTGAGTACAATGTCACCAGTGATCTTTGTATTACCTGTACATTGACACTATACACTGTATACTATGTACAGAGTACCTGTGTATAATCACACTTATGGTATTATTAGTATTGTGTTTTTATTTTATTAATAATCAGTATTGTTATATTCGTTCACTATGTGGTGGTAATATGTGGTCTGGTCATGGTGTGGCGGTATTTGTCCCTTGTATTTGGTATTATTCTTTATTTTTATAAATGTATGAGACTTATTCCCTTAAAGAAAAATAAATAAAAATATATCTAAAAAGAGTATTGGGTATTTTAAGAAATGTTTAATAGCTTAAATTAGAGCAGGGCTCTGCCAAAAGAGTCTATGTTGTCGTGGTTGCGGCTTAAAGACACTTTTTAGCTAAAACAACAGCTGATGGCTGTGTTTGTGATGAGGTGTTCGATGGGAACTGTTAATGTGTGATTGGTGAGGACGTGCTGCAGAAATGGAATTTTACAAGTGTGGGTGGTGGAACTGTGGAAGGTTTGAGGGGTGGAGGTGAAGCTGGGGTGGAGCCTGGGCAAAAGTCTACAGGGAGCCCAAAAATATGGCCCTGAAATTTTTGGTGGCAGCCTGGATATAAAGTCCCTTTGCTTGCTGATTTTTAGAATTATGTAGGTAACAAGGTTTCAATCCAATCAGAGATTTATCTGTCATGAATAGTTCATATCCAACCTCCAAATGACCTTTCAGCCAACTGCCACTTTGTTCCTACTTCCTAAATCACCACTCAAAGCTATTCCTACGTGACGCTCCACCCACATGAGTCCTACACTCAGGGCCGGCATTAGGGGGGTGACTGGGTAATTGCCCAGGATCCCCATTTACAAAGGGGGCCCCCTGCTTCCGCAGTTTCTTACAGTGTATACAAGCCGTGAATCCTCTGTATAGGAATAAATGTTAGCACAGCCAAACATGGAGGTGCCACACAGTAGGTTCCCAAACCTTATAGCTAAGTATCAAATACCGGGCCCACTCAGGGATTTTTGGTGCAAAAATCAAAAATTAATACATACAGTATTACAGTATGCAGAGTGACAGATTCAAATTGGAGGTTAGTTGTATATATACGCAGTATACAGTGTGTTTGTATCTATCTATCTAGCTACTATATGTATATAAATACAGTAAATTGTGTGTGTGCTGAGCGTAATGACCCCGGTCGCAGAGCTTGCAACTGGTCCTGTGAGGGGGTGAGTCTGTGCAAATGGGACCCGCCAACACCAGCACAAACTTCAACTGGTCGTGTGTCCCCGTATACACATTCAATTGAAGTGTATTGCGGCACAAAGACCCGAGTCTGTGCACAGCAAATCACGTGCTGGCTTCAGTAGAGGAGTCCTTGTGGCGGGGGAGCGGAGGGAAGGCGAGTATAATTAGAATCATAGAATGTTAGAATGTTACAGTTGGAAGGGACCTCAAGGGTAATCATGTCCAACCCACTGCTCAACACAGGATTCACAAACCATCTCAGACAAATGTCTGTCCAGCCTCTGTTTAAAGACTTCCATCGAAGAAGAATTCACCACCTCTCAGGGCAGCCTGTTCCACTCATTGATCACCCTCACTGACAAAGTTTTTTTTTTCTATTATCTAATCTGTATTTTCTCCCTTTCAGTTTCATTCCATTGCTTCTCATATGTGCAAATGAGAATAAAGGTACTGCCACACTAAACAATCCCGCTAGCGATCACGATAACGACGCATACTAATGCGATCGCTAGCGGGATTGTTTCTATATCGCTAAGTGCGGCCACATTTAGCGATATAGTTAACGACGCTATCGCCGTTAGCGATCTTCTTAACGACTTTAGCGTACAAAAGTACCGCTAAATCGCTAAGAAAAGGTGCCACACTAGCGATATATACTTACCCAGCGGGAGCGCCGACGAGAAAATAGGGTCCGGAACGATTCCAGCGACGAGCGAGATCACAGCAGGAAGCTCGTCGCTGGCAGCTGCCGCACTGAACAACATCGCTAACGGGATCGCTAAATAGTGACGTTTTTTAGCGATCCCGTTAGCGATATTGTTCAGTGTGGCATACCCTTAAGGAAGATCTCTCTACACTGTGACATCCCATCAGATATTTATAGACAGCTATTAGCTCTCCTGGGAGCCTTCTTTTTTGAAAATCCTTTAAGGGTATGTTTCCACGGTCAGTAAACGCTGCGGATTTGACGCTGTGTACAGCCGCAGCGTCGAATCCGCAGCGTCCAGATGTTATAGCAAAGTGGAGGGGATTTATGAAATCCAAGCTCCACTATGCGTTCAAACGCACAGGTGGCACACCCGTGTGTACGCACATGTGGTGTGTCTTTCTAGACTGCTGCATGTCTATTTATCTTGCGGAGACGCTCAGTCTCCACAAGATAAATAGCATCGTTCTATGTATAGGATGCGGTGATTCCGCATGTGTTCAATCACCGCGTGTACAAAAGGGGGCAGCTCTTGGGAAACATACCCTAACTGTTCATCATAGGACATTGTTTGCAGTCTGGCCACCATCCTGGTATCTCTTCTGTGAACTTGCTTCATTTGTTTATTTCTTCCTATGCATTAAAGAACTGCGGCAGAACAGGGGACATATACCTGGATGGGGATATATATATATACCAGGATGGGGCCCAGGATGAGGGACATATATACCAGGATGAGGATATATATACCAGGATGGGGCCCAGGCAGGATAAGGAACATATAAGGAACATATATACCAGGATGGGGGATACATATACCAGGATGGAGCCCAGGATAAGGGATATATACCAGGATGGGCCCAGGAAGGGAAATATATATAACAGGGGGGCCAGGATGAAGATGAAGGGCATATATACCAGGATGGAGGGTATAGGATAGATTATCTATACAGTACAGACCAAAAGTTTGGACACACCTCATTCAAAGATTTTTCTGTATTTTCATGGCTATGAAAATTGTAGAATCACACTGAAGGCATCAAAACTATGAATTAACACATGTGGAATTATACATTACACTTTACAAAAAAGTGTGAAACAATTGAAAATATGTCTTGTATTCTAGGTTCTTCAAAGTAGCCACCTTTTGCTTTGATTACTGCTTTGCACACAGAAAAGGTGAACAGATGGATTCTACAAGTCTGGTTCCCACCGTGAAGCATGGAGGAGGTGGTGTGATGTGTGGGGGTGCTTTGCTGGTGATACTGTTGGGGATTTATTAAAAATTGAAGGCATAGTAAACCAGAATGGCTACTACAGCATCTTGCAGCAGCATGCTATTCCATCCGCTTTGTGTTTAGTTGGACCATCATTTATTTTTCAACAAGACAATGACCCCAAACACACCTCCAGACTGTGTAAGGGCTATTTGACCAAGAAGGAGAGTGATGGGGTGCTACGCCAGATGACCTGGCCTCCACAGTCACCAGACCTGAGCCCAATCGAGATGGTTTGGGGTGAGCTGGACTGCTCACCGCTTCAATTTTGAATAAATCCCCAACAGTGTCACCAGCAAAGCACCCCCACACCATCACACCACCTCCTCCATGCTTCACGATGGGAACTAGGCATGTAGAATCCAGCCGTTCACCTTTTCTGCGTGCAAAGCAGTAATCAAAGCAAAAGGTGGCTACTTTGAAGAACCTAGAATATAAGACATATTTTCAGTTGTTTCACACTTTTTTGTAAAATGTAATGTATAATTCCACATGTGTTAATTCATAGTTTTGATGTCTTCAGTGAGATTCTACAATTTTCATAGTCATGAAAATACAGAAAAATCTTTGAATGAGAAGGTGTGTCCAAACTTTTGATCTGTACTGTATATATATAATATATATAATATATATATATATATTATATATATACCGTATATACATGCAACTCTGCCAAAAATTAAGTGACCACTGCACAGTTTTATAAAAATCAGCTTCTCAACATGTCTGACAGCCATTCCATTCCAGTGTCAGTTGAATTCCAACCAGAGTACACCTCTTTCTACTTAATGTGTTTCTGATTAAGTGATCACCTGAACCAAATCTTATTTAACGATGGAAAGTATAAAAAATACTGCTGTGGTGTTCACAGTTCTCTTGCAATAGGACAAGCTGGGTGGCAAAACAAGTGCTAGCAATATCCCAAAAGTAATAGGAATGAAAACATAACTTTTAACCATGCCAAAGGAGTGGAAAGAAAAGTCTTGAGTGAGAAAAAGAAGGGCTCAATTCTGGCTTTACTAGCAGAGGGATACAGTGAGCGTCATGTTGCCTCCATTCTTAAAATTTCTAAGACAGCAGTCCATTACAACAAGGACATTGGGGACAACAAAGCTACAGACCGGCAGAGGGCAAAAACGACTCTTCATTGACCAGGATGACCGTCATCTTATTCGAATGTCACTCAGCAACCGCAGGATGACATCAACTGACCTACAAAAGGAATGGCAAATGGCAGTTGGGGTGAAGTGCACGGCAAGAATAGTTCGTAACAGGCTCCTAGAGGCAGGCCTCAAGTCATGTAAAGCTAGAAAAAAGCCTTTCATCAATGAGAATCAAAGGAGAGCCAGGTTGAAGTTTGCCAAAGACCATAAGGATTGGACCATAGTGGACTGGAGTAAGGTAATCTTCTCTGATGAGTCTAATTTTCAGTTTTACTCAGCACCTGGTCGTCTAATGGTTAGACGGAGAGCTGGAGTGGCGAACAAGCCACAGTGTCTTACACCCACTGTTAAACTAGGTGGAGGATCGGAGATGATCTGGGGATGCTTCAGCAAGGCTGGAATTGGGCAGGTTATTCTTCGGGAAGGGCCTATGAATCAAGCTGCATACAAGGTTATTCTGGAAAAAACAGTTGATTCCTTCTGCTCAGGCAATGTTATCCAACTCTAAGGACTGTTTTTTTCCAGCAGGACAATGCATCATGCCACACAGCTAGGTCAATCAATGTGTGGATGAAGGACAACCACATCAAATCCCTGTCATGGCCAGCCCAATCTCCAGACCTGAACCCAATTGAAAACCTCTAGAATGTAATCAAGAGGAAGATGGATAGTCACAAGCCATCAAACAAAGAAGAGCTGCTTAAATTTTTGTACCAGGAGTGGCATAAGGTCACCCAAAAACAGTGTGAAAGACTGGTGGAAAGCATGCCAAGACGCATGAAAGCTGTGATTAAAAATCATGGTTATTCCATAAAATATTGATTTCTGAACTCTTCCTGAGTTAAAACATTAGTATTGTTGCTTCTAAATGATTATGAACCTGTTTTCTTAGCATTATTTGAGGTCTGCAAGCACTGTATTTTTTTTATTTTGACCATTTCTCATTTTCTGAAAATAAATACAAAATTTATTGCTTGGAAATTCGGAGACTTGTTGTCAGTAGTTTATAGAATAAAAGAGCAATTTACATTTTACTCAAAAAGTTACCTATAAAGAGAAAAATCAGACAAACTGAAAATTTTGCAGTGGTCTCTTAATTTTTGCCAGAGCAAAGGAACATAAATACAAATCTTGCACCGGGTCCCATCGGACTCTAGTTGTGTATGTGTGTACAGTAGATAAATAGTATTGTAAAAAAGCCAGAAAGAACAGGATTAAATCCTAGCTCCGCAGGGTTTGATTGGCACCTGCCTAGCTATGTCTAGTTCCTGTGTTCATTTTGTGTTAGTCTGCTGGAGTATACTGGACAGAGTGGAGTGTGTTGGAGCTAGGAGATGACCAGAAAATGTGATATTCTTTTCTGGGAGATAGATAAGAGCTCTGATGTTGCCAGCAAGTTACCAGCAATGTACCCTGACAAAAGCGCAGCAAAATAAAAAAACAAAACCTACTTTTTTGCAGCAAGTTTTTTACTGCCAAGAGAGCAGGTTTTGCGGCAAAAAAAAAGTCAGCCAAAATGCAACTTGTGAACATAGCCTAATTGTACTTCAGTAAATATCTGAATAAAAGTTGTGTCAGTCTCAAAACGTTTTGCCATGACTGTAGATCTGAATAATAAAGTAGATTAAAAATGCTCTATGATTTTACAATTCATAAACAATAAAAAGTATTTATACTGCTAGAGGACCCCTTAAAGGATTGTATGTCACAAAAAAATGTGGTTAGAAACTGGCATCAAAGTTGTAGACAGACACTTTAAACTGATTTGAATAGCTTTATGGTGTTTTCAAGTGGTGAAATTACTTTGGACTACTAATTAGTGATGAGCGAATACATTTGGCACTATTCGTTACTCGCACGAATAGTGTGCTGTTCGGGCTATTCATTGCTCGGCGAGTAATTAGCTATTCGCCTGGGTATATTCGAATGACCCACCCAGCATGTTTGCCGCTTTATTTGCAGCCAATGAACATGCTGGGCTTGCTTGCCAATCACAGTAATGCCGGTGTCATCTTTGGTATGGCATTACTGTGATTGGCTGGCCTTACAGCGTCCTAGGGGATATTTAATCCCTGCCGGTGCCATCTTGCACACATTACATACGGAAACAGCGTAGTGAGAGCGTAGGGAGAGTGAAAGCAGCACATAGGGAGAGTTTCTGATTCCAAAAAGCTCTTTTAAGAGCTACTGAGAGTGAAGATTAGTTCTGTTAGGTTGAGATAGCGTAGGGAGAGATTTAATATGAAGGAGAGTGAAAGGCATGCAAGGTGTTATCATTGCAAATACATGCTGCAGATCACTGTTAGTTTGGATTGTGTATAGTGTAGAAACAGACTGTGGGGTTAGGGAGAGAGGCAAGGTTTCATATCCAGTACCATAATATACAAAACAGCTCTTTTTAGAGCCAAATAATATTACTCAGTACCAGCATATACTAAAGAATTTTTTTTTGAGCTACACAATATTCCTGCGTACCAGCACATACTAAACCACTTTTTTTTTACAGCTAAATAATATTTGTCAGTGCCAGCATATACTAAATATTTTTTTAAAAGCTAATTGCTAAAAATTTTCCTCGCCTATTGCTGAAATAGCTAATATTTATCTAGCAGCTGTGTGACTGGTGCAAAGCAAGCAGAGATACGCAAACGTCACTATTTACCAGTGCCAAAAATATTCCTGAGTCTAATGTTGCCATGAGTCCTAAAGGTGATACAACAAAAAAATTACTCTGCTATTGGTTAAATAAATAGCATATATTTATCTAGCAGTTGTGCAACTGGCGCAAAGCCTGCTGAGATACGCAAACGTCACTATTTATTAGTAATTTTCCTGAGTCTGCTGTTGCCGTGTGTAATAAAGCTGCTAGCTTAAAAAAAATTACCCACACATTGATAGATACAGGGAATTTGTACATAACACCTCTGTGAGGCTACTTGTGAAAAATAAAGCAAGGAAAACAAATTTTCAGAACGCATTCAATATGGGAAAGGGTGACGTTAATGAATGGGGACTGCCAAAATTCGGTCTGCATGCTACACCACTGTTGAACCCAGACAAGTGCAAGAATAATAGAAAAAAATGGAGTCCGGCTCAACAGGACTGGATTTTCCTTTTTGTTTTTACTTTTTCAAAAGAAATTATAGTGCATACAAAAGAAAATTGCTTAGAGCAGTTGAAATGAGTCGACTAGGTCATGTCGACATTGAAATTTTTTTTTCTATGCAATAGAATTTCTTTTGAAAAATAAAAATAAAAGGAAAATCCAGTCGTGTTGAGCCGGACTCCAATGTTTCCTATTATTCTTGATGTGAGGCCAGGGCTAGGCCAATGTCTGAGCCCCAGGTGGATGAGCATAGAGCAACTGGGTGAGCTGGAATTATGTCTTTATAAGTGCAAGGATGTTGTGGGTTGGATGGCAGAGAAAGGCTCCAGTGTGTCGACAAGCAGCACCACCAAGTCTTCCAAACGGTCCAGTCTCAGTAGCCAAGAGGTTGTGACTCATAAACCTCAACCTGGTTTTCCTTCCTCTCCCCATCAAGAGTCCCAGGAGACATATGACCCCAACCCTGGCCACTCCGAGGAACTGTTTACGTTCCCTTGTAATTATTGTAGCCTCTCACTGTGCACTATTAAAAATGGTCATGAGGAGGTGGAGTGCAGTGATGCACAAACATTTGAGCACCCACGGCCAGAAGAAAGCCATGTTGGGGAAGGTCAATTCATGTCTGAAGAGGTGGAGAATAATCATGACGTACAGTTGCCATCAAATCAGCCTAAAATCACATCACATCACTCAGAAGGAGGATCAGACTGATGAATTGGAAGACAACGTGGTCGATGATGAGGCCACTGATCCAACCTGGAATGCATAGCGAGCACAGCAGTGCAAAGAAGGATGGATCTGTATCATGAAAACAGTCAAGAAGAGGTAGTGGTTTTACCAGAGGGAGAACGCTGTCAACTGTTCGACAGAGCCCCCTAGATAACAGGCCAAGGGTGCATTGTTCCTCTGCATGGCAGTTTTTTCTACCACGTCCAGTTTGTTGTCCCAGCGCAGCGTTCAGTTTTCCCTGCCCCAGACATTTCACAGGAAGCACAAATATCCACCCACCCACAGGCTCAAACGCTAAACATCCACATGGCCTGATTGCTAGCCCTGGAAATGCGGCGTGTGGGAACTGAGTGTTTCTGTGACTTCTTGGCGGTGGCAGCCCCACAGTACTCGAATGGACAGGAACACTACATTTCCCTGATGGCACAATGGGTGAACCTGGTGGAGTCTGGGACACAGTCAGAGGCTGGGACATCACACAACTAGCTTTCCCATCACTCCCCAGCTGGGAGCTCTGCTTGCTGAAACTCATCTGTTTAGGTGATAAAGGTCTCCACTCAGCAGAGCTGTTGAAAGGGAAAAAGACCATACCGATTAGTGGCTCTCCCCAATGAACCTCCAACCAGGTCTGGTTGTGTGCGATAATGGGCGTAACTTGGTGGCGGCTTTAAAGCTCGGCAAGCTGGTACATGTTCCGTGTATGTCCCACGTGCTGAACTTGGTTGTAAAACATTTTTTAAAAACATACCCTGACTTGCCGGACCTACTTGCCAATGTATGCCGTGTCAGCGCCTGTTTCCGAAAGTCATCTCAGGCTTTCGCCGGTCTGGCTGCACTGCAGCAGCGCTTTAATTTGCCTCATCACTGACTGATGTGTGACCTACCCACATGTTGGAATATTACCTTTCATATGTTGGCAAGGCTAAGTGAGCAGCAGAGGGCAGTGGCTGAATGCCAGCATCTCAAAGCTCAGCCCCCACACATAACAACTGCCGAATGGGTGTGGATCACTGACATATGTGAGGTTCTTCAAAACTTTGAGTACTGCACAATGATGGTGAACGCTGATGACGCTATTATCAGCATAACCATCCCGCTGCTCTGTTTATTAAAATGTTCGCAACAGAATCTCAAAGAGGAAGCTTTGAATGCCGAGCAGGTGGAGCAAGATTTTACAGTGGCTGATACCACACAGCCCAGCCTCACACAATATTCTCAGGACACATTGGGTGATGCTGAGGAACAGGAGGATGAGGAGGAACAGAAGTTTTTGGTCTGTGCTACAGAGACTCCTAATCCCAGCTTCATGCCTGTCCAGCATGGATGGCCTGAAGAGGAGGAGGAGGCTATGCATTGTGAGGAGGAGAGGATGGTTAGTGTTCTTCCTGGTGAGGACACTGAACATTTAACTCTTTGTAGTCTGCCACACATGGCAGAGTTCATGTCCAGATGCCTTTCTCAAAACTCTCGCGTGAAACACATTTTGTCCAACATGAAATATTTGATGTGCACCTTTCTTGACACACGGTACAAGGAGAAATTTGCTTCTGTCATGTCGGAGGCAGAGGTGCCATTTTCAGTGCATGCATGCCAGAGGGCCGTTGTAGAAGACTTGCTAAAGAAGATTACCCCCAGATAACGCTGCTGGGGGAGTTACTGGCTCTTTTCAACCACAAGAATTACAGGGGAGGGACACGCACACCAGGTGCAACTCAGGGGGGGGAATGTCCACCAACTGGGCCATTTTCATGAAACCGTCACATCATCAAGATGTGAAGGAGTACTTAAGTGACCAAACCAGCGTCCTTCCTGATTCTTGAGTGTCCTTTAACTATTGGTTGTCCAAGCTACACACTTGGCCCGACCTCTCCTTGTACGCCTTGGTGGTTCTGCCATGCCCTGCTGCAAGTGTGTTGTCTGAGCGGGTTTTTAGTTCGGCAGTTGTAATCATAACGGCAAGGCGCACATGGCTGTCAACGGAAAATGCAGACAGGCTGACTCGTCTAAAATTGAACAAGGGCTGGATTTGCTCCGACTTTGTAAGCCATGGATGACAGCAGCGTCATGTAAATGCAGCGCAAATGTTTTTTTTTTTTAAATTGTCTTAACGTCCATCCCTTACCATCCAAACATATTTTGTTCAGGAAATCGCCTCCTCCTGCTTCTGCAAATAGTAATTAATGGTCATCTATGTATACCCACGTGGGTAATGTTTAATTTTTACTTTTTGAAAACTGTGCACATTGTGCAATGGTGAAACTTGTACTCCCTACCTCTACCTCTTGCAATGACTGCTAAATGTATTTCAAGGTCCCCATCATGGCCTCTTTCAGCGTGTATGATACAGACCCCTTGGGGCAATTTTTGGAAACTTTCATACATTGTGCAAATTTCTACTCTCAATCTCTATATATTCTATTATAATTTTTTTTATTGTGTTGTCCTTCTCACGGTCTCTTTAAGCGTGTATCTGGTAACTTGATATTGATTTTTGGGTCAGTACTTGGACATTTTGGAACACAAATGCATTAATATGCTCCACACAGTTCTTCAGGTTTCAGCCTTACACAGAATAATATGAGTAATGAAAATGCTCTATATATACTGCTAGTACAAAAATCTTACCCACACATCCCTTTATAAATGGAAATTCAACATAATACCTCTGTTGGCAAACACCATTTACAGCTCATATACCCAGCACACCAGTAGGTACAAAATCTGCGTCTAACGGTGAAACCACTGGCTCTTCCCCTGTATTACGATCCTTCCCAATCTGCTGTACAGGAAGGAGGCGGTGATGCCTCCTGTCCACAACCTGCAGTTGCACAGACACAACAGTCAGCAACCACATCCAGTTCATTGCCCCAGCTCAGCATTCACTTGTGCCTTGTCAGCATATGTCTGTTCACAAATTGTTAGTTAGATAAGACATACATATTCGTTAGCAATTTATATTGTCCAGTGCTGTTCAAAGACCATTGCTGACTATTCCATGCTCTTAAAATGAGACTTCTGTCTCTTTATTAAGCTTTCGTTTCCCTTACATTTTCTTAATTTGAGTCCTTACAAAAAACGGTGATGGGGTATTGGCCAGTTTATGTACTTTTTAAGCAAGTCTAAGAGACTGGGTTAATACGCTCCACAGACCTATCCAGGCTGCAGCCTTGCACATATTGGATACATGGTCATTGCCAGGCCTAAGGCCTTTACCTGAGCTCTGTAGCAATGACTGTCACCTAAGTAATACACTCTGCAGACCTCGACACTCTCTGAGACATATCCTGCAATTGCTCCATTGTTGCTCAAAACCATGCAAAAGATACATTCTGCCTGGTTGGGTAGTTTCCAGAAGAACTGCGTAGGCTTGTGCAGATTGGTCAATGGCACTCCTGTCTCTTTTCCTTGGGGAGGCTGATTCAAACTAAAATGAGGCTTGTACATGTTCATGACATGGGTTTCAGGCCTGACAGACTGACCACTATACAGGCCCTTGCTTGCATACACTGTATTCAGAATTTAATTCTAATGCTTTGGTGTCTGGTAGAATCCAATTTACTGACATTGATCATACAGATCCCCAACTCCTTTAGTATATTCACTTCACTGCGGCTTCACTCGCTATGACAGCTGTTCCATTGGGATCCAGTGGCAAAAATGAATTGTGGAGTTTACAAAACGCAGGTTTCACGGCACCTGCTGGCAAAATTCAAATGGGCATGTTTGAAATGGCATTGTAAAGGGATGGGGAATATGTAATCACTATCTTGCTAGCTATTTCGAATGAGGGAAGGACCTCCCAAATGTAGGAGTGAGAGCTCTCCCAAATGTATAATACAGAGCCACCTGAGGACCCTTACCAAACTCAGGTTTCACGGCACCTGCTGGCACTCTGCAAATTGGAAGCGAGGGCTGCATAATGACATGACGGTGGACATGGTGGCGGGCAAAGCCCAAAATTCAAATGGGCATGGTTGAAATGGCATTGTAAAGGAATGGGGAATATGTATTCCACTTTCTTGCTAACTATTTGGCATGAAGGAGTGACCTCCCAAATGTAGGAGTGAGAGCCCTCACAAATGCTAAAGGAAAAACTAAAGCCAAAACGCTCCGTATGAACATATGCAAAGGGGAGGTATAATTTTTTTTATTTTTATTTTGCGTTATGTACATTCAATTATGAAGGAAAAAATGTTTCTTAGCATTTTTCCTTTTTAAAAAAATTTTGGTTTGGAAGGTCTTTTTAAAAATCGGCAAAACTGACGCAATAGTCTGACAACATTATTCCCAGATACCATATGTGAGTCAGAAAGGCATGCAAGCATCTTCTCCATGCTTTCCCATTTAGTTTTCGCTCTTTCCTATCCATTTCAGCTTTTTTCCAATGCCGCCAGACCTGTTAGTTGGGTCCAATAGAAAAATATTTGGCTTTCCCATTGACTTGTACTGGATTCGTTATTCGGTACGAATACATGGATATTAGAAATTATTTGTGATGGTTTTCACGAATCCGAATATTTTACTATTCGCTCTTCACTAGGTTTAACACATCCAAATGTGGAATTTATTATTATTTCAAGATCTATTGATTAAAATTAACTTTTGTTCTTAGGAAAACCTTTTTAAGTATTCCTTATATTCCCTTACAGTGGGTACGGAAAGTATTCAGACCTCATTCAATTTTTCACTCTTTGTTTCATTGCAGTCATTTGGTAAATGCAAAAAAGTTAATTTTTTCTCATTAATGTACACTCTGCACCCCATCTTGACTGAAAAAAAACAGAAATATAGAAATTTTTGCAAATTTATTAAAAAATAAAAACTGAAATATCACATGGTCATAAGTATTCAGACCCTTTGCTCAGACACTCATATTTAAGTCACATGCTGTCTATTTCCTTGTGATCCTCCTTGAGGTGGTTCTACTCCTTCATTGGAGTCCAGCTGTGTTTAATTAAACTGATAGGACTTGATTTGTAAAGGGCCCGTCTCACATAGCGATATCGCTACCGAGATCGGTGCTGAGTCACTAGTTTTGTGACGCAGCACCGAGCTCACCAGCGATATCGCTGTGTGTGACATTCAGCGACGATCAGCCCCCCTGCTGGGTATCGCTGATCGTCGCTGAAATGTCAGGACATTTTTTTGATCGCTGGTCTCCCGCTGACAGGCACGCATCGCTGCGTGTGACAGGCGGGAGACCAGCGATCCGCTGGTAACCAAGGTACACAGCGGGTTGCCAGGCACAGGGCTGTGCCTAGAAACCCGCTGTGTACCTTGGATACCAGCGCCCTGATGCAGGGAGCTGGTATCCAAGGTACACAACGGGTTTCCAGGCACCGCGCAGCGCTTGGAAACCCGACGTGTACCTTGGTTACCAGCTCCCTGCATCAGGGCGCTGGTATCCAATGTACACTGCGGGTAACTAAGCGATGTTACCCGCAGTGTCGCTGTCCCAGATCGCTGCCTGAGCTGCCTGTTTGGCAGCTCAGCAGCGATCATGTAGCGATACACCAGCGATCCTGACAAGTGCATATCGTTGTCGGGATCGCTGGTGTATCGTTATGTGAGACCCAGCCTTAAAGGCACACACCTGTCTACATAAGACCTCACAGCGTACAGTGCATGTCAGACCAAATGAGAATCATGAGGTCAAAGGAACTGGCCAAGGAGCTCAGAGACAGAATTGTGGCAAGGCACAGATCTGGCCAAGGTTACAAAAGAATTTCTGCAGTACTCAAGGGTCCTAAGAGCACAGTGGCCTCCATAATCCTTTAATGGAAGAAGTTTGGGACCACCAGAAGTCTTCCTAGACCTGGCCATCCAGCCAAACTGAGCAATCGTGGGAGAAGAGCCTTGGTGAGAGAGGAAAAGAAGTACCCCAAGATCACTGTGGCTGAGCTCCAGAGATGCAGTAGGGAGATAGGAGAAAGTTCCACAAAGTCAACTATCACTGCAGCCCTCCACCAGTCGGGCCTTCATGGCAGAGTGGCCCGACGGAAGCCTCCCCTCAGTGCCAGAAATATGAAAACCTGCATAGAGTTTGCTAAAAAACACATGAAGGACTCCCAGACTATGAGAAATAAAGATTCTCTGGTCTGTTGAGACAAAGATAGAACTTTTTGGTGATAATTCTAAGCGTTATGTGTGGAGAAAACCAGGCACTGCTCATCACCTGCCCAATACAATCCCAACAGTGTTTTTCAGCTGCAGGGACAGGAGGATGTGGATGTGGCCAAGTAAAGAGATATCCTGGATGAAAACCTCTTGCAGAGTGCTCTGGACCTCAGACTTGGCAGAAGGTTCACCTCCAACAAGACAATGACCCTAAGCACACAACTAAAATAACTAAGGAGTGGCTTCAGAACAACTCTGTGACCATTCTTGACTGGCACAGCCAGAGCCCTGACCTAAACCCAATTGAGCATCTCTGGAGAGACCTGAAAATGGTTGTCCACCAACGTTCACCATCCAACCTGATTGAACTGGAGAGGATCTGCAAGGAAGAATGGCAGAGGATCCCCAAATCCAGGTGTGAAAACCTTGTTGCATCATTCCCAAGAAGACTCATGGCTGTACTAGTTCAAAAGGGTGCTTCTACTCAATACTGAGCAAAGGGTCTGAATACTTATGACTATGTGATATTTCAGTTTTCTTTTTTAATAAATTTGCAAAAAATTTCTGTTTTTTTCAGTCAAGCTGGGGTGCAGAGTGCGCATTAATGAGAAAAAATGAACTTTTTTGAATTTACCAAATGGCTGCAATGAAACAAAGAGTGAAAAATTTAAAGGGGTCTGAATACTTTCTGTATCCACTGTATATCCCCTTAAACAATTGCACTTTTGTGGGATCCTGTCATGAAAAGCAGGATCCCATAACTGACGACTGCTCTCTTCACTGTGAAAGAGCAAGATCTTGCTCTTTACACTAACCCAATGCACTTTACTAAGCGGTTATTAAATGGTGTTACTCACCTCTCTTCACCCGCTGGCCGGGCTCCTCGCCGCGTCTCTCCTCGCGCCGGGCGGCTCTCCCGCCGCATCGTCCCGGCACTTCCTGGTTCTCTGCCACCCTGGGGATCCTCTGCTGTGCGCATGCGCGGTCGCCCGCTGAGGTCGTGGGCGTGCATCCTCCCGACCAGCTTATGCGGTCGGGTTGGCTTCTGACCGGAAGCACTGCCCAACTAGGGCAGCAGCCACCGGGTATATCAGGCCGCTTCCTGCTAGAGGAGGCGCCTGATTATTCTAGTGCTACTGTTGTCCCTAACCTTAGGTTCCACTAGCACTCCTTCTCAGGTCCCTTTCTACCCTTAATCTGTGGTCTTTTGCCTTGCAGCACCTGGCGGTCTCCTGTGTCATCATCCTGCCCTGTGCTGCGTTCCCAGCTTCCAGTCCTCGGAATACATCCCTGTTCGTTCCTTCCGTCTCCAGTGTGCTCGTTGTTCCTGTTTGCTCCTTGTGTTCCTTTAGTCCCACTGTGTTCCCACTGTCATCCCGTAATTCCCTGGTTGCTATCTTCCTCCTCTGAGCCGCCCCTTGGTATTGGAAGTCATGGTATTCCGTCCCCTCGGGCTTACCCCTCACACTCCCTGTATAGGGGGTGGGTTCACGTGGCCAGCTCGCTCAGGTGGGCTCGGGTACCTCGATCCCAAGGGTCCACTCTTGGAGCATAATAGAATAATCAGGCCATGGACCCCACTAGTACTTCGGACGCTGCTCAAAAGGAATTACTTTTCTTGAGAGAATCAAGCCCGGATCATGTCCTTCCTGAAGTCCATGGACTCCCGGTTGTCTGCCTTACAGACCTCCGATCCAGGGAACGCCTCTCAGCTGGCCAGTCTCCAACAGGAGATTGCTTAGCAGCGAAATACTCAGGCCCACATACTCAGTTGCATGGCGTCGGTGGATGACCGTCTACACTCTCTCCAGTCCGCAGCCTCGGCCCCGACTCAGGTCTCGCACTCCCCATCCAGCCTCGGTAAACCACCTAGGTATAGCGGGGACCCCAAGCTGTGTCGGGGATTTCTGAATCAGTCCGCTCTTGCCTCAGCAGTTTCCCATCGATCCGGCTAAGGTGGCATTTGTGGTGTCTCATTTGAAGGGGGAGGCTTTACTGTGGGTTAACCCACTTTGGGAGCGTGACGATCCCGTGATTTCCCAGTGGTCAACTTTTCTGGAGACTTTTCGCAGAGTTTTTGATGTGCCTGGTCGCCTGGCATCCACTACCGACTCTCTCTTTAATCTCCGCCAGGGCTCTCTGTCTGTGGGTCAATATGCCATTCAGTTTCGCACCCTATCTTCTGAACTGTGTTGGAGCAACGAGGCTCTGGTAGGGGCCCTTTGGCGGGGAATGTCGGGGCGTATTAAAGATGAGCTGGCCGGATGGGATACACCAACCACTCTCGAGAATTTATTTTCCCTGGCTACTCGTTTTGATTTACGTTTTCAGGAACGTTCTCGTGAATCCGCTAGAGAGGTTTTCCTCGCTCATCTTTGTCTCCTCGCAGGCTATCCAGCTCCCGACCTGTGGCATCCCCCACGACTTCTGCGCCTGAGCCGATGCAGGTGGACCGCCTCAAGATGCCGGCGCAACGTCGCAGGGAGAGACTCACACAGGGTCTCTGCTTTTACTGTGGTGACGCCTCCCATTTGCTCCGATCCTGTCCAGAGCGCCCAGGAAACTCCTCCGCCTAGGCCAGGTAAGAGAGGCCTCCCTAGGTGTGTGTGATTCCTCTCTAACCTTTGACTCTGTCCATCCAGCTTTTCGTAGGGTCCAGGCGCTACTCGGAGGTAGCTTATGTTGATTCGGGTGCGGCAGGTAACTTCATTAGGCTTGAGGAGGTTCCGGATTCCGACCAAGACCTTGGAGAATCCTCGGATGTTAGCGTCGGTGGACGGCCAACCCTTGCAAGAGATGGTAACGGAGGTTACTGAAGAGGTGGAGATGTAGGTTGGAGCCCTGCATCGGGAGAAGATTGCGTTTTTTGTTTTGTCTAAGCTATCTTATACCGTCCTCCTGGGTCTTTCGTGGCTTAGGTCTCATGAACCCACCATCAACTGGTGCACTAGGTGCATACTGCGCTGGGGGCAACGTTGTCAAGAACAATGCCTGATGCCGGTTCGTCCGCTCTGTTTCCCTCACTTGCCTACAGTTCCTAACGGATTACCTTCTGCTTATTGGTCCTTGGTGGACGTCTTTGACAAGCAGGAGGCGGAGACCCTTCCACCACATCAGCCGTATGATTGCCCGATTGAGCTCTTTCCTGGTTCTGCTCCCCCCAGGGGCAGGATCTACTCGCTTTTCTCTGCTGAGACGCAGGCCATGTTGGAGTACATCCAGGAGAATCTGGCCAGAGGCTTTATTCGGAGATCTTCCTCTCCCGTGGGAGCTGGCTTCTTCTTCGTGAAGAAGAGGTACGGCTTTCTCCGACCTTGCATAGATTACAGAGGGTTGAATCCGGTTATGGTCAAGAACAAATATCCGCTGCCGCAAATCCCGGAGCTTTTTGATCACCTGAGAGGGGCACAAATCTTAACCAAACTCGATCTTCGGGGAGCCTACAACTTTGTCCATATCCGCGCCAGGGATGAATGGAAGACTGCCTTTAATACCCGAGATATGCACTATGAATATCTGGTCATGCCCTTCGGCCTCTATAACGCTCCCGCGGTATTCCAGGAATTTATTAATGACGTCTTCTGGGATCTCTTGTACTCCTGTGTGGTGGTGTATCTGGACGACATTCTCATCTTTTCCCTGGATCTGCCTTCTCATAGACGAGACGTTCGTCAGGTGTTACTACGTCTGAGAGAGAACCGTTTGTACGCCAAGTCTGAGAAGTGCATCTTCGAGCAAACGTCTTTGCAATATTTGGGGTTCATTATCTCAGATTCCGGTCTCAAGATGGACACTGAGAAGGTTTCCACCGTTCTCAATTGGCCGCAGCCTCTCGGGGTAAGGGCTATCCAGCGTTTTCTCGGGTTCGCAAACTATTGCAGGCAGTTTATTCCCCACTTCTCCTCGCTAACCAAGCCCATCTCATCACTCATACGCAAGGGATCCAATCCGCATGTATGGTCTGCAGAGGCCAGGAATGCTTTTTCTACCTTGAAGCAATCGTTTGCAAGTGCTCCGGTACTACATCGTCCAGATGCCAGCAGGCCATTCATTCTCGAGGTAGATGCTTCCTCCACCGGGGCGGGGGCAGTCCTCTCTCAAAGATCCTCCTCTGGTCGTCTGGTTACTTGTGGTCACTTCTCTAAAGCTTTTTCTACCTCTGAATGCAACTACTCTATCGGAGACCGAGAATTACTTGCGATTAAGCTGACGTTGGAGGAGTGACGGTACCTTTTAGAGGGCGCAGTACATCCCTTCACAATTTTCACTGATCATAAGAATCTGGCCTACATTCAGTCCGCTCAGGTGGTCTCTGTTCTTTGCCCGATTTGACTTCGAGTTGCACTTTCGGCCAGGTGAGAAGAACGTCAAGGCCGACGCTTTGTCAAGGTCCTTCCAGGCTACCGACACGGAGGAGGCTCCATCCCATATTATTGATCCTTCTAGGATTATCACCATGGCACCCCTGAATCTTGCTACCCTTCCGCCGAGTAAAACATTAGTTCTTGAGAGGGACAGAGAGAGGGTACTGCGCTGGGACCATTCCTCCAAAATTGCCGGCCATGCAGGATCCAAGAAGACCTATCTTCTCATCTCCCGTCACTATTGGTGGCCTTCCCCCATCGGGACATTGAGGATTTTACCGTTTCTTGTCCTTCCTGTGCTAGAAATAAGACTCCGAGACAACTACCCTCCGGGGCCCTGCATCCTCTGCCCGTGCCGTCAGTTCCGTGGCAGCATATAGCCATGGATTTTATCACCGACCTTCCTAGATCCAAGGGTTGCACGGTTATTCTGGTAGTTGTGGACCATTTCTCAAAAATGGCTCATTTCGTCCCGCTCCCGGGTCTGCCCTCTGCCCCTGAGTTTGCTAAGGCTATGTGCACTCATTCAGGATTTTTCGTGTTTTTTGTGCACATGCTAAGTTTTTCATCGCGGAAAAAAACGCAGCATGCTCATTCTTTTACCGGAATCGCGTCGATTCCACTGCCATAGGAATGCACTGAACTGCTTACTTTCCGCATGTGGCTATGCCCACCATGCACAAAGTAAGCGGTTCATGTGCGGATGGTACCCAGGGTCTGGAGGAGAGTAGACTCTCCTCCAGGCCCTGGGTGTCATATCCCTGGTAAAAAAATAATTAAAATAAAAAATAGTGATATTCTCACCTTCCGGCGGCCCCCGCAGCTTTCCCGCCTCTCAGCGACGCTCCCGGCCAATCCCGTTCCCAGTGATGCCTTGCGAGAATCACCCCAGATGACGTAGTGGTCTCACGTGATGCTACGTCATCTGGGTTCATTGTCGTCGCCAGGCATCACTGGGAACAGAACTTGACGGCTGCATCGCGAGGACCAGGAAGGCTGCAGGGGCCGCCGGAAGGTGAGAACATCACGATTTTTTTATGTTTTTTATTATTTTTAACACTAGATCTTTTTACTATTGATGCGGCATAGGCGGCATCAATAGTAAAAAGTTGGTCACACTTGTCAAACACTATGCTTGACTCGTGTGACCAACATGTCAATCAGTTTTCCAAGCGATGCTACAGATCGCTTGGAAAATGCTAGCATTTGGCAAGCTAATTACGCTTGCAAAACGATAGTTTTTAGCAGGAATACGCATACCTATAAAATGCATATTTCCCATGGCAGGGAAGTGCGGGATTGCCACGGAAATTTCCGCGGCAATTCTCCTACGTGTGCACATAGCCTAAGACTTTTGTACAACATGTCTTCAGGATCCATGGATTCACTCAACACATCGTGTCGGTCAGGGGAGCCCAATTTACATCCCGGTTCTGGAGTGCGCTCTGCAAGCTCATGAACGTGACTCTTGACTTCTCTTCCGCCTATCATCCACAATCCAACGGTCAGGTGGAATGGACTAACCAAATCCTGACCACTTATCTCAGACATTTCACCAATGCCCACCAGGACGATTGGTTCCATCTCCTTCCTTGGGCGGAGTTTGCTTACAATAATCATACCAGTGAATCGGCTGCCATTTCTCCGTTTTTTATAGTCTCTGGTCAACATCCCAACCTGCCGTTACCGGTTTCTCCAACCTCGGGGGTTCCGGCTGCTGATTTGTTGTCCATGGAATTTTCCAAGATTTGGAGGGAGACCAAGGAGACTCTCGAGAAGTCGTCTCTTCGGATGAAGAGGCATGCCGATAAAAGGCGTTTGGACGTTCCTCCTTTTCAACCCGGTGATAGGGTCTGGCTTTCCTCCAAATATGTTCGACTCAAGATTCCCTCTTTCAAGCTGGGTCATCGTTACATTGGTCCTTTTGTGGTCCTGGAACAAATTAACGACGTGGCCTATAAATTGAGGTTACCTGCCTCGCTCCGTATCTCCAAAACCTTCCATGTCTCTCTCCTCAAACCTGTGGTACTCAACCGTTTTCATCCTTCCTCTGGTTCCTCTCCTCCTCCGGTCTCTTAAGATAAAGTCTTTGAAGTGAGAGATATCCTATCCAAGAAAAGAGTTAAGGGAAGGACTTTCTTCTTGATTGATTGGAAGGGACACGGTCCTGAGGAGAGGTCTTGGGAACCACTGGAGAACATTAGGGCACCCCGGATCCTGAAGAGATTCTTTGCCAGTCTAGAGAAGGAGGGATGTAAGGAAGGGGGTACTGTTACTCACCTCTCTTCACCCGCTGGCCAGGCTCCTCGCCGCGTCTCTCCTCGCACCGGGCAGCTCTCCCGCCGCATCATCCCGGCACTTCCTGGTTCTCTGCCGCCCTGGGGAATCCTCTGCTGTGCGCATGCGCGGTCGCCCGCTGAGGTCGCAGGCGCACGTAATCCCGACCAGCTTATGCAGTCGGGTTATCATCTGCCCGGAAGCACTGCCCAATTAGGGCAGCGGCCACCGGGTATATCAGGCCGCTTCCTGCTAGAGGAAGCGCCAGATTATTCTAGTGCTACTGTTGTCCCTAACCTTAGGTTCCACTAGCGCTCCTTCTCAGGTCCCTTTCTACCCTTAATCTGTGGTCTTTTGCCTTGCAGCACCTGGCGGCAGGGTTGGCTCCAGGTTTTCGTGGGCCCCGGGCGAAAGAGTCTCAGTGGGCCCCGTTTAACACATACCACAATTCATGATGCACAGATACGGCAGAGAAATTAAGGTATAGTACTATGCCAAAGATTTCACTTACTTCATACATTACATGAGTGATATCTATTGTAAATTCTACAATAGCTCAAAAGACAAACAGTATAGTCATCCTGTCACGCGGTCTTATGATATGTGTACGATGTCAGTAAACTATTCTTAAAAGAACAACACTCTATACAACATATAGATTAGCAACATCAGCATGTAAATATAGAATAGATTTACCTGACACGATATCCGTTGAACTCAGGGTTAATCTTGAGGACTTGATACACTGTCACAGGAAAGAGGAGGACCGGGGGTCTAACCTGACCCTAAACTGGGGTCCTAACTAATCCCTCACCTTGGAGGTACTGATAATGGTTCAGAGGTCCAAGTCTCCAGCCTAACCCTGTCTCCTATCAGTCCCTGAACCCTGTAATCAGTCCTAAGAAGGATTCTGATTACCACCAAAGGGATATGGGCTGATCTCTGCTAAATACACAGATTAGACATATAAGACAGACTGGAGAAAACACAGACTTGCATACACACTCAAACACAGAAGGAACATAAATGATCTGGGATATTAAACTCTAAGCAAGGTGAGCTTAAAACAACTAAGGAGCTCTTTAACTTAAGTCTATACAGATACAATCCTATCTGTGGTCTGCATGAAGAATTTCACTGGCAACTCCCAACACAGACAACCAGAGATTTAAAGGAAACCAATCAACAAATAATTAATTGCAGCCGGAAGAAACTGCACCCAGTCCCAGAACTGAGCACAGACAGAATTAACTCCCTAACTGCCAAACACAAAGAAACAGCAACTCAGCTGTGAGAAGTCAGAATGTGCAACCGCGACGATCTTCGTGGCGATGCAGACATGACAGTACCCCCCCTTCTACGAGGGGCCTCCGGACCCTCAGGGCCAGGTTTGCCCGGGTGAGTTCTGTGGAAGGTCCGCACCAAACGATCTGCGTTAATGTCAGACGCAGGAACCCACGTCCTCTCCTCTGGACCATACCCCTTCCAATGCACCAAGTACTGAAGGGACCGGCGATTCAGACGTGAGTCAATGATCTTTGACACTTGAAACTCCAAGTTACCATTGACCACCACTGGAGGAGGAGGTAGAGGTGATGGTATGACTGGTGCCACATACCTCTTAAGTAATGACTTGTGGAACACATTATGAATTTTAAACGTAGGAGGGAGGTCCAGACGAAATGCCACAGGATTAATTATGGAACTGATCCTGTACGGCCCGATGAATCTGGGCCCAGCTTCCAGGAGGGAACTTTAAGTTTTATATTCCTGGTAGACAACCATACCAGATCGTTCACATTAAGATCTGGACCAGAAACTCTCCTCCTATCAGCCATACGTTTATAACGGTTCCCCATAGCACTCAGATTATTCAATACACCTCTCCACACTGAAGCAAGTGACGACGAGAAACGCTCCTCCTCAGGAACCCCAGAAGGGCCCCCCCCATTGAATGTACAAAACTGGGGATGAAAACCATATGCCCCAAAAAACGGGGACTTACCAGTGGACTCGCTCCGCCTGTTGTTAAGAGCGAACTCTGCCAGAGGCAAGAAAGAAGACCAGTCCTCCTGGTTCTCTGAGACAAAACACCGAAGATAAGTCTCTAGGCTTTGATTCAGACGCTCTGTCTGACCATTGGTCTGCGGATGAAAAGCCGAGGAAAATGACAATTGCATCCCCGACGTAAACAAAATGCCCTCCAAAACTTGGACACAAACTGAGACCCCCTATCTGACACCACATCAGAAGGCAACCCATGAAGTCTCACAATCTCCCCAATGAACACCTGCGCCAGAGTTTTAGCATTAGGGAGGGCAGGAAGAGCAATGAAATGTGCCATCTTACTGAACCTGTCAACAACCACCAGTATGACAGTCTTCCCTGACGACTGAGGAAGGTCCGTGATGAAGTCCATAGACAAATGAGTCCATGGACGCTCCGGAAGTTTCAAGGGTAAGAGGGTCCCAGACGGACGGGTATGAGGGGTCTTAGAGCGAGCACAAACCCCACAGGACGCGACAAAAGTTAAAACATCTTTATTTACGTTAGGCCACCAAAACCGGCGAGAAAGGAGATCTAAAGTAGCCTTACTCCCTGGATGTCCTGCTAAAGCAGAATTATGATGTGCCTCAATAACCTTTTGTCTCAACTGATTTGGGACAAACAGTCTCCCTGGAGGTCCTGCAGGGGCGTCCCCCTGAGCCTCTAACACCTCCTCCTCAAGCTCAGAACATACAGCCGACACTACCACCCCCTCCTGAAGGATAGGAATCGGGTCATCCATTTTCCCGGCCCCTGGGAAACTGCGAGACAAGGCATCCGCCTTAACATTCTTAGATCCAGGGCGATAAGTGACAACAAAATTAAACCTGGTAAAAAACAACGACCATCGAGCTTGTCTGGAATTCAGACGCTTAGCAGATTCCAAATACAGCAGGTTCTTGTGATCAGTAATGACGGTGACCGGGTGGACTGCCCCCTCCAAAAAGTGACGCCATTCTTCAAAAGCCAACTTAATGGCCAAAAGTTCCCTATTGCCGATATCATAATTCCTTTCGGCGGACGACAATTTTTTAGAAAAGAAAGCGCACGGATGCCATTTACCAGGGGACGGACCCTGGGACAATATTGCACCCACCCCTACGTCAGACGCGTCCACCTCCACAACGAACGGCTGTGATGCATCTGGTTGGATGAGAACGGGTGCCGAAGCAAAACATTTTTTCAAAGAGGAAAAAGCTTGGCAAGCTTTGTCCGACCATTTAGAAAAATCCGTCCCTTTTCTTGTCATGTCAGTGAGAGGTTTGACAACAGATGAGAAATTACAAATAAATTTCCGGTAGTAGTTAGCAAACCCCAGAAAACGCTGCAGAGCCTTAAGATCCTCTGGCTGATCCCATTCAAGCACTGCTCTCACCTTTTCAGGGTCCATACGGAAACCGGAGGCTGACACCAAGAAACCCAAAAACTGAAGTTCCTGTACGGCGAATACACACTTTTCCAGTTTGGCGTATAGTTTATTGTCTCGCAAGATCTGCAACACCTGTCTCACATGCTCCTGGTGAGACACAAGATCTGGTGAGTAAATTAAAATGTCATCCAAATATACGACCACAAACAGCCCCACCAGATGACGAAAAATGTCATTAACAAAATGTTGGAATACTGCTGGTGCAGTAGTCAGACCAAAAGGCATGACAAGGTTCTCATAATGTCCCTCCGGCGTGTTAAACGCCGTTTTCCACTCATCCCCCTCTTTTATCCTAATCAGATTATACGCCCCCCTGAGATCCAATTTAGAGAACCATTTGGCGCCAACAATTTGATTGAAGAGATCAGGAATCAGAGGGAGTGGATACGGATCTCGAACAGTAATCCGATTAAGTTCGCGGAAATCCAAGCAAGGGCGTAGGCCTCCATCTTTTTTCTTCACAAAGAAGAACCCCGCGGCCACTGGGGAAGATGAAGGTCTAATATGCCCTTTGGCCAGACTTTCCGAAATATAATCTTTCATAGCCTGCCTCTCAGGACCAGAAAGGTTATATAACCTAGCTTTAGGTAACTTAGCATCAGGAAGTAAATTAATAGAGCAGTCATACACGCGATGAGGAGGCAACTCCTGACACCCCTCCTCAGAGAACACATCCCCAAAGTCCTCCAAAAAAGGAGGCAAAGTACTAGGCACGACCGCACTGATGACTGTGTTCATGCAGTTACTTTTGCAAAACTCCCCCCATTGGCTTATATCTCTGGACTGCCAATTAATCACAGGGTTATGTTTAACCAACCAAGGAAGTCCCAACACAATAGGAGTAGGTAGACCCTCCAACACATAACAAGATAATAGTTCCCTATGTATTGCCCCTACCCGAAGGTCAATGTTATGAACCTCATGAACAAAGCTACCTTGGCCGAGAGGCCTGGCGTCAATGGAGAATATAGGGATCGGTTTGACCAATACACTGAGATGCATACCTTGAGCCTGAGCAAACTGAGCGTCAACCAGATTAGCCCCGGACCCACTATCAAGAAGAACAGAAAATCTCTCCACTCTCGTACCAACCACCACCTCCACTGGTACAAGGAACTGAGAAGAACTAGCGGACGAAATACATACTCCCAGGTTGTCGTCCACCACACAACCTGGGATTAACAGTTTTCCGGCGACTTTTTGCTCAACAAGGCACGGGATGGACATCCCCCAACAAAATGTCCCTCTTTCCCGCAGAAGAAACACCTTCTAGTCCTGGGCGTACCGCCAATCCCCTCCTACGAAATGATGTCCCTCCCAACTGCATAGGCTCCTCCGAACAGACAAGGGGAACCTCAACATAAGGGACTTTAGTAGTAGGTGGAGTAACAACAGGGGGCGGAGTTACCTCGCACCTCTCCCGGAGCCGTCTATCAGTACGGATAGCTAGGGCCATAGCAGCCTCCAGTGATGGAGGAGAAACATACTGAGCCAAAACGTCCTTTAATTTGTCAGAAAGCCCATGACAAAACTGGCTCCTAAGAGCTGGGTCATTCCACTGAGTATCTGTGGCCCATCTACGGAACTCAGAAGCAAATTCCTCCGCCGGACGATCTCCCTGCTGTATCTTACGTAATTTTGTCTCAGCAAGAGAGACCCGATCTGGGTCATCATATACCAAACCCAGGGCAGTAAAAAATCGATCTACTGACTGTAGAGCCGGGATCCCGGAGGAAGGGAGAAGGCCCAGGATTGAGGGTCCCCTTGTAGGAGCGAGATAACAATTCCCACTCTCTGCTCTTCACTCCCTGATGATCGAGGCCGAAGCCGAAAATACAATTTACATGCTTCCCTGAAGGTAAAAAATTTGTCTCGCCCACCAGTGAACCTGTCCGGGAGAGCTACTTTAGGTTCAAATCTGGTTTGCTCCGAGGGAGACAAAACTTTGGACTTAATGTCCGTCAGCTCCATGGATAATCCCTGCAACTGCAGAGCCAGCTGGCTACTGGATCCATGGCAACTGGGAATAATTTTATGGGCCAGTGAAAATGTCACGCGGTCTAATGATATGTGTACGATGTCAGTAAACTATTCTTAAAAGAACAACACTCTATACAACATATAGATTAGCAACATCAGCATGTAAATATAGAATAGATTTACCTGACACGATATCCGTTGAACTCAGGGTTAATCTTGAGGACTTGATACACTGTCACAGGAAAGAGGAGGACCGGGGGTCTAACCTGACCCTAAACTGGGGTCCTAACTAATCCCTCACCTTGGAGGTACTGATAATGGTTCAGAGGTCCAAGTCTCCAGCCTAACCCTGTCTCCTATCAGTCCCTGAACCCTGTAATCAGTCCTAAGAAGGATTCTGATTACCACCAAAGGGATATGGGCTGATCTCTGCTAAATACACAGATTAGACATATAAGACAGACTGGAGAAAACACAGACTTGCATACACACTCAAACACAGAAGGAACATAAATGATCTGGGATATTAAACTCTAAGCAAGGTGAGCTTAAAACAACTAAGGAGCTCTTTAACTTAAGTCTATACAGATACAATCCTATCTGTGGTCTGCATGAAGAATTTCACTGGCAACTCCCAACACAGACAACCAGAGATTTAAAGGAAACCAATCAACAAATAATTAATTGCAGCCGGAAGAAACTGCACCCAGTCCCAGAACTGAGCACAGACAGAATTAACTCCCTAACTGCCAAACACAAAGAAACAGCAACTCAGCTGTGAGAAGTCAGAATGTGCAACCGCGACGATCTTCGTGGCGATGCACACATGACACATCCATACAGTATTATGGGCACCACATAGTGCCCCATACAGAATAATGAGCTCCATATATTGCTCCATACAGTATTATGGGCACCCCATAGTGCTCAATGCAGAATAATGAGTCCCATATATTGCTCCATACAGTATAATGAGCTCCATATATTGCTTTATACACAATTATGGGCACCACATAGAGCTGCATACAGAATAATGAGCCCCATATAATGTTCCATATATAATGGGCCCCATATATGATGCTCCAGTGTATGATGGGCCCCATGTAATGCTCCATATATGATGCTCCAGTGTATGATGGGCCCCATACATGATGCTCCAATGTATGATGGGTCCCATATATGATACTCCAGTGTATGATGGGTCCCATATATGATACTCCAGTGTATGATAGGTCCCATATATGATACTCCAGTGTATGATGGGCCCCATATGATGGTCTCCATATATTGCGGCAAACATAAAACAAAAAAATATATGAACTACTCACCTCTCTTCGCTGGCAGCTGCTCTGCTCGAGGTATCGGCCCCCGATACTGGCACAGGCACCGGGCCCCCCATAGCATGCCGGTGTCCCCGACTGTGAGTGGGCTCCAACGCCTGCTCAGGGCCCTGGCACTTGCCCGGGTGCACCGGGTGCTGACGCCGGCCCTGCCTGGCGGTCCCCTGTGTCATCATCCTGCCCTGTGCTGCGTTCCCAGCTTCCAGCCCTCGGAATACATCCCTGTTCGTTCCTTCCGTCTCCGGTGTGCTCGTCGTTCCTGTTTGCTCCTTGTGTTCCTTTAGTCCCACTGTGTTCCCACTGTCATCCCGTAATCCCCTGGTTGCTATCTTCCTCCTCTGAGCCGCCCCTTGGTATTGGCAGTCGTGGTATTCTGTCCCCTCGGGCTTGCCTCTCACATTCCCTGTATAGGGGGTGGGTTCACGTGGCCAGCTCACTCGGGTGGGCTCGGGTACCTCGATCCCGAGGGTCCACTCTTGAAGCGTAATAAATGGTAACATGATTAGAGCTGTTAACGTTCATTAACAGCCTAGGAAAGGACACAGAGTGAGATCTCCCTGTTTCACAGCGAGGAGGGCTGTTTAGGGTTGTGTGATCCTGTTCTGCATGCTGGGATCCTTCAACCCTTTTGCTAGATAGTCGAGTTCTTTAGAGAGACATTTGGGACCACTTTTGTTAATATGTGCTATTTAGAAAAAATCAACAATCTGAGGCTGCTTAGTGTGTTCTTAAATAAAAAGGGCAGGCCTAGACTAGTGTTGAAAACTCTTTAAACAAGACCTATCTGGTTCTTGTCATTAAAAGTTATTTAAATAGGGTAGTAGGCCACAAAGGGGTATTTTCAAAGGATCAGTTGACTTTGGGCCACTGATATTACACTGCTAGTACATAGATATGGATGCCTACATCAGTTTTAGCTTAGTCCAAGCTAGCCTACAGTGGTTTTGGACATAAAGTCTGAGCAAGGAGACTCTTTTTATTTTTTATTTAACCTTTATGAAGACATACCGTAATGTGTGTGTTTAAAGTGTTAAGCATGCCCCACATCAAAATTAAATTCCACTTGATCCCCTGAAAAATGCTTCTGGATGGGCACACACCAAATATTTACTTATTTGAATGTGGGTAGGTCACATTTTCAAAGGGTTAAAAGTCTCTCATCTCAGGCAACACACAGCTGTCCAAATCCAAATCTTTTACAGGTTGGATCACGGTGGCTTTGAGCATGAAAACTTACATCAAAGTGGTTAAAATGGACACATTTTACTGATTTAAATTGGTGTTTCAAAGGGTTGAACTATTGTCCCATTGCTAACACATAGATGGGGAATTGCTAGTTAAGGTGTTGTTTCATCTGTATATTACATAGTTGTTCACGCTACATAATGATAGACACTCACACTGGCGTATAACACAGCCGAGTGCTATCCGATGTTTTTTTAGATAGCACTTGGACCAATGTTATTCCATTGGGCAGAGCAGATCTGCGATTATTTTCTCATGCTGATTCAGCATAATAAAACAATCGCAGCATACTGAGGGGGCAAATGATACTGGATCACGCGCACCCATACAAGTCTATGGGTGCAAGTGAAACATCAGACTGTATTCGGTTGTCATCTAAGTGCAGTCCGATATATACGCGCGCAGAGACAAGGGAGAAGATGGAAAAAATAAGTTCTGTCTTCGCCACAACTTAGCGGTTAGTCTCTCATCCAAGAGACTCGGATCACAGTAAGATGACATTCGAATCAAACTCTGACAGCGATTGAGCAGAGTGTCATTAGCATAATCGGCCCAATTCTATCACATAAGAGAATATACGGCCATGTGAGCAAGACCTTAGGTTGTTATGTTTACATGCAATTGCTGGTTAGTTGTCCTGTGTAAGAGTTACCCGCTGAGTATAATACATCCCTTTATCCATATATTCAATTTGGGAGACTTTGTTGTTATTGTCAAGAATAACAGCAGGGGGAACTTTTTGTTCGGCAGTATGATGATAAAGCATTGTTTTTTTGCCTTGTTTTTTTTTTTTAAACGGTGTTCAGTTTTATATGTCAGGTTGTTATGGACGTGGCGATACTAAATATGTGTACTTGTATTTTTTAGATTTTTTTAATTCAAATATTTTTTTATTGATGGAATGAATATTGATTTTTTTATTATTTTTTTATTATTTTTTTAAATATTTTTACAATTATTTAAAAAAATGTGTTTATTTAATTCTTACTATTACACTTTGTCCCACTATGGGACACTCATTTTGTGCAGGCTGATCGCTTCTATAGCATGCAGATCTACATGAAGGCTGTCAGCGCTGCATTTTCTATTACACTGATCTGAGAGACTTCCTGGTCATCACTGCGCATGTCAGGAAGTCTCTCAGCTCTGGAGACCCGTTTGTCGCCATGACGACATCGGGTCTCCATGGCAGCAATCGGGACCCCGCGTCATGCCGTGGGGTCTCCGATCCAAAGGCAGGGGGGCTGACAGGTTGATATGTCCAATCTCTGGAGATATTTTTATGATAGTTGTGTCTATAATGAATTGAGTTGAGGAATTGCCTCATATATCTGTCACCTGCTGAGTAGTTGTTAAGCTCACTTTATGAAAAATATCTCCATATTACATTTTGAATGGCTAGTTGAGGAGTTTTCATATATTAATTACCTACTGAATAGTTGCTTACTTCACAC
Organism: Oophaga sylvatica; assembly: GCA_033576555.1. NCBI lineage: Eukaryota > Metazoa > Chordata > Amphibia > Anura > Dendrobatidae > Oophaga > Oophaga sylvatica. Next base: position 315,308,411 of record JARQOD010000001.1, read on the forward strand.
GCTGCAGCCATGAAAACAGCTAAAACTGCAGCAGAGCTGAGATCAGGGGTGGGATTCAAATTTTTAACAACAGGTTCTGTGTTTGTGCGTCGGAAAACCACACCCATTTTTTAAGCCACATCCATTTTAACCCCTTAACCCCCAAGGGTGGTTTGCACGTTAATGACCGGGCCAATTCTGACCACTGTCTCTTTATGAGGTTATAACTCTGGAACGCTTCAACGGATCTTCACGATTCTGAGAATGTTTTCTCGTGACATATTGTACACTCATGGCCAAAAGTTTTGAGAATGGCACAAATATAAATTTTTACAAAGTCTACTGCTTCACTTTTTCTAATGGCAATTTGCATATACTCCAGAATGTTATAAAGAGTGATCAGCTTAACAGCAATTACTTGCAAAGTCAATATTTGGCTAGAAAATGAACTTTATCCCCCAAAACACATTTCAACATCATTGCAGCCATGCCTTAAAAGGACCAGCTAACCTCTTTTCAGTGATTGCTCCATTGACACAGGTGTGGCTGTTGATGAGGACATGACTGGAGATCAATCTGTCATGATTAAGTAAGAATGACACCACTGGACACTTTAAAAGGAGGCTGGTGCTTGGCATTATTGTTTCTCTTCTGTTAACCATGGTTATCTCTAAAGAAACACGTGCAGTCATCATTGCAATGCACAAAAATGGCCTAACAGGGAAGAGTATCGCAGCTAGAAAGATTGCACCTCAGTCAACAATCTATCGCATCTTCAAGAACTTCAAGGAGAGAGGTTCTATTGTTGCCAAAAAGGCTCCAGGGTGCCCAAGAAAGACCAGCAAGCACCAGGACCGTCTCTTAAAAGTGTTTCAGCTGCGGATCGGGCTACCAGCAGTGCAGAGCTTGCTCAGGAATGGCAGCAGGCAGGTGTGAGTGCATCTGCACGCACTGTGAGGCGGAGAGTCTTGGAGCAAGGCCTGGTCTCAAGGAGGGCAGCAAAGAAGCCACTTCTCTCCAGAAAAATAATGATGGACAGACTGATATTCTGCAAAAGGTACAGGCAGTGGACTGCTGAGGACTGGGGTAAAGTTATTTTCTCTGATGAATCCCCTTTTCGATTGTTTGGGACATCAGGAAAACGCCTCATTCGGAGAAGACAAGGTGAGCGCTACCACCAGTCTTGTCTCATGCCAACTGTTAAGCATCCTGAAACCATTCATGTGTGGGGTTGCTTCTCAGCCAAGGGAATCAGCTCTCTCACAGTCTTGCCTAAAAACACAGCCATGAATAAAGAATGGTACCAGAATGTCCTCCAAGAGCAACTTCTCCCAACCCTCCAAGAGCAGTTTGGCGATCAACAATGCCTTTTCCAGCATGATGGAGCACCTTGCCATAAAGCAAAGGTGATAACTAAATGGCTCAGGGAACAAAACATAGAGATTTTGGGTCCATGGCCTGGAAACTCCCCAGATCTTAATCCCATTGAGAACTTGTGGTCAATCATCAAGAGATGGGTGGACAAACAAAAACCTAAAAATTCTGACAAAATGAAAGCATTGATTGTGCAAGAATGGACTGCTATCAGTCAGGATTTGGTCCAGAAGTTGATTGAGAGCATGCCAGGGAGAAGTGCAGAGGTCCTGACGAAGAAGGGTCAACACTGCAAATATTGACTTGCTGCATTAACTCATTCTAACTGTCAATATAAGCTTTTGTTACTCATATGTCTGCAATTATTATATTTCTGTCTGTGATAAAAACATCTGTCAAAACACATAAAAACCAGAGGGCAGCAGATCATGTGAAAATATAATATTTGTGTCATTCTCAAAACTTTTGGCCACGACTGTACTTCACGTTAGTGGTAAAATTTATTCAATATAACTTGCGTTTATTTTTGAAAAAACGCAAATATGGCGAAAATTTAGAAAATTGTGCAATTTTCAAACTTTGAATTTTTATTCCCTTAAAACAGAAATATGTCACACAAAATAGTTAATAAATAACATTTCCCATATGTCTACTTAACATCCACGCAATTTTGGAACCAAAATTTGTTTTTGTTAGGAAAATATAAGGGTTAGAAGTTGACCAGTGATTTCTCATTTTTACAACAAAATTTGCAAAGCCATTTTTTTTTAGGGACCACCTCAATTTGAAGTCACTTTGAGGGGTATATATGGCAGAAAATACCCAAAAGTGACACCATTCTAAAAACTGCACCCCTCAAGGTACTCAAAACCACATTCAATAAGTTTATTAACCCTTCAGGTGCTTCACAGGAGCTGAAGCAACATGGAAGGAAAAAATTAATATTTAACTTTTTAGCCACAAAAATGATCTTTTACAAACTTTTTTTATTTTCACAAGAGTAAAAGGAGAAAATGGACAGATAAAGTTATTGTGGAATTCCTCCTGAGTACGCCAATACCCCATATGTGGGGGAAAACCACTGTTTGGGCGCACGGCAGAGCTCGGAATGGAAGGAGCACCATTTGACTTTTTCCAACCAAAATTGGCTGGAATTGAGATTGGACGCCATGTTGCATTTGGAGAGCCCCTGCTGTGCCTAAACAGTGGAAACCCCCAACAAGTGACCCCATTTTGGAAACTAGACCCCCTAAGGAACCTATCTATATCTGTGGTGAGCAATTTGAACCCCAAGTGCTTCACACAAGTTTATAATTAGAGCCGTAAAATTAAAAAAATCATATTTTTTTCCACAAAAATGATCTTTTCACCCCAATTTTTATTTTCCCAAGGGCAACAAGACCCCAAAAGTTATTGTGCAATTTGTCCTGAGTACACTAATACTGTCATGGGTGTATCGCCACGAGGATCGTCGCGATTACACACTCTGACTTCTCACAGCTGAGTTGCTGTTTCTTTGTGTTTGGTAATGAGGGAGTTAATTTTACCTAGCTCTTTGCTAAGACTAGGTCCAGCCTCGCCCGGCTGCTTTTGATTATGTTCTAATTAGATTCCTTCATATACCTGCCAGTCTGCTTGTTAGATGCCGGTGAAAGCATTCATGTAGTCTAGCAGACTGGATCGGTTCTGAGAATACTTAAGCTAAGAGCTCCTTAGTTGTTTTTACTCTTATAGCTTATAGTTTATCTCTGAGACCTTAGGTGTTCCTACTGTGTGTGAGTGTTGTATGTAAGACTTTATTTACTTTATTTCTTGTCTTTCTTGTATGTCTTTCTGTTCATTAACCGTTACCTGTTCATTCCCTTTGGTGGTAATCAGGGTCCTTCTTAGGACTAGATTACAGTTGGCAGGGATTGATAGGAGACAGGGTTTACGCTGGTGGCCTGGACCTCTGTACCTTTAACAGTACCTCCAGGTAGAGGGATTAGTTAGGACCCCAGTTTAGGGTCAGCATAGACCCCGGTCACCCTCTAGCCGGAGACAGCGTATAAACGGATTCCGTATTGACCCACTGGACATTCTGTCAGGTAATTCTATGTTATCATATATCTATGCGCATGTTATATAGTATGTTGCCCTTTTGATATAGATTACTGTCATCACATACATATATATATATATATATATATCTGCTATACAGCGTGACATTTTCACCGGCCCTACTAAAGATTCTCCCCAGCTGTCATGGATCCAGTAGCCCAGCTGGCCCGGCAGTTGCAGGGGTTGTCCATGGAGTTGGCAGACATTAAGTCCAAGGTTTTGTCCCCCCCGGAGCAAACCAGATCTGAACCTAAGGTTGCTCTCCCGGACAGGTTCACTGGTGGGCGGGACAAATTTTTTACTTTCCGGGAGGCATGTAAATTGTACTTTCGGCTGCGGCCTCGGTCATCTGGGAGTGAAGAGCAGAGGGTGGGAATTGTTATCTCGCTCTTACAAGGGGACCCTCAATCTTGGGCGTTCTCTATTCCTCCAGGCTCCCCAGATCTCCAGTCAGTGGATCGATTTTTTACTGCCCTGGGTCTGGTATATGATGATCCGGATCGAGTTTCCCTTGCTGAAACAAAGTTACGTAAAATACGGCAAGGAAATCGTCCAGCGGAGGAATATTCTTCTGAGTTCCGTAGATGGGCAACAGATACTCAGTGGAATGACCCAGCTCTTAGGAGCCAGTTTTGTCAAGGGTTGTCTGACAAATTAAAAGATGTGTTGGCTCAGTATGATTCTCCTCCATCACTGGAGGCTGCTATGGCCCTCGCTATTCGCATTGATAGACGAATTCGGGGAAGACGCGAGGTAACTCCGCCTCCCGTGATGACTCCACCTACTACTAAAGTCCCTTATACTGAGGTTCCCCTGGTCTGTTCTGAGGAACCCATGCAGTTGGGAGGGACATCTTTTTGTAGGAGGGAATCGGCGGTGCACCGCAAGACTAGAAGGTGTTTCTTTTGCGGGAGAGAGGGACATTTTGTTGGGGGTGTCCATCCGGGCCTCTTTGAGCAAAGGAGTTAACCTGGGAGTGTGTATTTCGTCCCCAAATCCCTCTCAGTTTCTCGTGCCTGCGAAGGTGGTGATTGGTACTAGAACTGAGAGGATTTCTGTTTTTCTTGATAGTGGGTCCGGGGCTAATCTGGTGGACGCTCGGTTTGCCCAGGTGCATGGTATGCAACTGAGTGTATTGGCCAAACCGGTCCCTATAGTATCTATTGATTCTAGACCTCTCGGTCAAGGTAGCTTGGTACAAGCTGTTCATAACATAGATCTTCGAGTAGGGGCAATACATAAAGAGCAATTGTCTTGTTATGTGTTGGAGGGTCTACCCACTCCTATTGTGTTGGGACTTCCTTGGTTGGCTAAACATAACCCAGTGATTGATTGGCAATCCGGAAAGATAAGCCAGTGGGGTGAATTTTGCAGGAATAACTGCATGAGCACGGTCATCGGTGCGGTTGTGCCTAGGACTTTGTCTCCTTTTCTGGAGGACTTTGGGAGATGTTCTCAGAGGAGGGGTGTAAAGAGTTACCTCCTCATCGCGCATATGACTGCTCAATAAAGTTGCTTCCTGATGCCTTATCTCGTACTTTCCCAGGGGCCGGGAAGACGGATGATCCGGTTCCTATTCCTCAGGAGGGAGTTGTAGTGTCAGCTGTATGCTCTGAGCTTGAGGGGGAGGTATTGGGGGCTCAGGGGGACGCCCTTGGGGGACTTCCAGGGAGACTGATAGTTCCAGATTGGTTAAGACTGAAGGTTACGGGGAACCGTTACAAACGGATGGCTGATAGGGGGAGAGTTTCTGGTCTAGATCTGAAGGTGAACGATCTGGTTTGGTTGTCTACCAGGAATATAAAACTTAAAGTTTCCTCCTGGAGGTTGGGTCCCAGATTCATCGGGCCGTACAGGATCAGTTCCATAATTAATCCTGTGGCATTTCGTCTGGACCTCCCTCCTACGTTTAAAATTCATAATGTGTTTCACAAGTCATTACTTAAAAAGTATGTGGCACCAGTCATACCGTCACCTCTACCTCCTCCTTCAGTGGTGGTCAATGATAACGTGGAATTTCATGGGTCGAAAATCATTGACTCACGTCTCAGTCGCCGATCCCTTCAGTACTTGGTTCATTGGAGGGGGTATGGTCCTGCGGAGAGGACGTGGGTCCCTGCGTCTGATGTTAACGCAGATCGATTGGTTCGGACCTTTCACACAACTCACCCGGGCATACCTGGCCCTGAGGGTCCGGAGTCCCCTCGTAGAGGGGGGGTACTGTCATGGGTGTATCGCCACGAGGATCGTCGCGATTACACACTCTGACTTCTCACAGCTGAGTTGCTGTTTCTTTGTGTTTGGTAATGAGGGAGTTAATTTTACCTAGCTCTTTGCTAAGACTAGGTCCAGCCTCGCCCGGCTGCTTTTGATTATGTTCTAATTAGATTCCTTCATATACCTGCCAGTCTGCTTGTTAGATGCCGGTGAAAGCATTCATGTAGTCTAGCAGACTGGATCGGTTCTGAGAATACTTAAGCTAAGAGCTCCTTAGTTGTTTTTACTCTTATAGCTTATAGTTTATCTCTGAGACCTTAGGTGTTCCTACTGTGTGTGAGTGTTGTATGTAAGACTTTATTTACTTTATTTCTTGTCTTTCTTGTATGTCTTTCTGTTCATTAACCGTTACCTGTTCATTCCCTTTGGTGGTAATCAGGGTCCTTCTTAGGACTAGATTACAGTTGGCAGGGATTGATAGGAGACAGGGTTTACGCTGGTGGCCTGGACCTCTGTACCTTTAACAGTACCTCCAGGTAGAGGGATTAGTTAGGACCCCAGTTTAGGGTCAGCATAGACCCCGGTCACCCTCTAGCCGGAGACAGCGTATAACGGATTCCGTATTGACCCACTGGACATTCTGTCAGGTAATTCTATGTTATCATATATCTATGCGCATGTTATATAGTATGTTGCCTTTTTGATATAGATTACTGTCATCACATACATATATATAATATATATATATATATCTGCTATACAGCGTGACATTTACCCATATGTGGGGGTAAACCACTGTTTGGGTGCATGGCAGAGCTCGAAAGGTAAGGAGCGCCGTTTGACTTTTTCAACGCAGAATTTGCTGGACGCCATGTCGTGTTTGGAGAGCTCCTGATCTGCCTAAACAGTTGAAACAAAAAATGACACCATTTTAGAAACTAGACCCCTCAAGGAACTTATCTAGATGTGTGGTGAGAACTTTGAACCCCCAGGTGTTTATAACGCACGAGCATGAAAATAAAAAAATCATATTTTTTCCACAAACATGATCTTTTGGTTCCCAACTTTTTATTTTCCCAAGGGTAACAGTAGAAATTGGACCCCAAAAGTTGTCCAATTTGTCCTGAGTACGCTGATACCCCATATATCGGAGAAAACTACTGAATGGGCACACGTCAGGGCTCGGAAGGGAAGTAGTGACGTTTTGGATTGCAGACTTTGATGGAATGGTCTGCGGGAATCATATCGCGTTTGGAGAGCCCCTGATGTGCCTAAACAGTAGAAACATCTCCACAAGTGACCCCATTTTGGAAAATAGAACCCCCAAGGAACTTATCTAGATGTTTGGTGAGCACTTTAACCCCGAAGTGCTTCACAGAAGTTTATAACGTACAGCCTTAAAAATAAAAAATCTCTTTTTTTTTGACAAAAATGATATTTTCGCCCCCAATATTTTATTTTCACAAAGGTAACAGGAGAAATTGGACCCCAAAAGTTGTTGTCCAATTCGTCCTGAGTATGCTGATACCCAATATGTGGAGAAAACTACTGTATGGGCACACATCGGGGCTTGGAAGGGAAGTAGTGACGTTTTGAATTGCAGACTTTGATGGCATGGTCTGCGGGCGTCATGTCGCATTTGGAGAGCCCCTGATGTGCCTAAACAGTGGAAACCCCCACAAGTGACCCCATATTGGAAAATAGACCCCCCAAGGAACTTATCTAGATGTGTGTTGAGCACTTTGAACCCCGAAGTGCTTCACAAAAGATTATAATGTACAGCAGTAAAAATAAAAAAATCTTTTTTTTTTTACAAAAATGATTTTTTCGCCCCAATATTTTATTTTCCCAAGGGTAACAGGAGAAATTGGACCCCAAAAGTTGTTGTCCAATTTGCCCTGAGTACGCTGATACCCAATATGTGGGAGAAAACTACTGTATGGGCACACGTCGGGGCTCTGAAGGGAAGTAGTGACGTTTTGGATTGCAGACTTTGATGGAATGGTCTGCAGGCGTCATGTCGCATTTGGAGAGCCCCTGATGTGCCTAAACTGTAGAAACCCCCCACAAGTGACCCCATTTTGGAAAATAGACCCCACAAGGAACTTATCTAGATGTGTGGTGAGCGCTATGAAGCCCCAAGTGCTTCACAGAAGTTTATAACGTACAGCCGTAAAAACAATAAAAAAACATTTTTTTTACAAAATGATATTTTCGCCCCCAATTTTTTTTTCCCAAGGGTAACAGAAGAAATTGGACCCCAAGAGTTATTGTGCAATTTGTCCTGAGTACGCTGATACCCCATATGGGGGGGTAAACTACTGTTTGGGCGCATGGCAGAGCTCAGAAGGGAAGGAGCACCGTTTGACTTTTTCAACGCAGAATTGGCTAGAATTGAGATCAGATGCCATGTCACATTTGGAGAGCCCCTGATGTGCCTAAACAGTGGAAACCCCCCAATTCTAACTCCAACCCTAACCCCAACACACCCCTAACCCTAGTCCCAACCCTAACCATAACCCTAACCACAAACCTAACCCTAACACACCCTAACCCTAATCCCAACCCTAACCCTAATCTTAACTTTAGCCCCAACTCTAACCCTAACTTTAGCCGCAATCTCTAACCCTAATTGGAAAATGGAAATAAATCCTTTTTTACAATTTTATTATTTTTCCCTAACTAAGGGGGTGATAAAGGGGGGTTTGATTTACTACTTATAGCGGGTGTTTATGATTGGCAGCTGTCACGCTAAAAGACGCTTTTTATTGAAAAAAATAGGTTTTGCATTACCACATTTTGAGAGCTATAATTTTTGCATATTTTGGCCCACAGAGTCATGTGAGGTCTTATTTTTTGCGGTACGAGTTGACGTTTTTGGTACCATTTTTGAGCACGTGACATTTTTTGATCGCTTTTTATTTTGATTTTTGGGAGGTTAGAATGAACAAAAATCAGCAATTAATTAATTTCTTTTGGGGGGGTCGTTTATACCGTTCCGCGTGTGGTAAAATTGATAAAGCAGTTTTATTTTTCGGGTTAGTACGATTACGGCGATATCTCATTTATATCATTTTTTTATGTTTTGGCACTTTTATACAATAAAAACAAATTTATATAAAAAATAATTATTTTTGCATCGCTTTATTCTGCGAGCTATAACTTTTTTATTTTTTCGCTGATGATGCTGTATGGCAGCTCATTTTTTGAGGGACAAGATGATGTTTTCAGCGGTACCATGTTTATTTATATCCGTCTTTTTGATCGAGTGTTATTCCACTTTTTGTTCGGCGGTATGATGATCAAGCATTGATTTTTTGCTTTGTTTTTGTTTTTTTTAAAGGGAATCTGTCACCCCATTTTTGCCCTATGAGATAGGGCCACCGCCATCAGGGGCTTATCTACAGCATTCTGTAATGCTGTAGATAAGCCTCCGATGTCACCTGAAAGTGAAGAAAAACGAGTTATATTATACTCACCCAGGGGCGTTCCGCCGTCCGGTCGGGTCCGATGGGCGTCGTGGTCCGGTCCAGGGCCTCCCATCTTGTAGCGAAGCCGGCCTCTTCTTTCCGTCCCGTCGCGGCTCCTGCGCAGGCGCACTGCTCTGCCCTGGTGAGGGCAGAGTACTGCAGTGCGCAGGCGCTGGGAAAGGTCAGAGGGGTCCGGCGCCTGCGCACTGTAGTACTCTCTATACAGGACACATATAGGACACACATGGTACATTATGGGGCACACTCCTGTCCTGTATAATGGGGCACAGAACATGTTAGGCAGGGTGGGATTCAAATTTTTAACAATTCTGTGTTTGTGCGTCTGAAACCACACCCAGTTTGAAGCCACACCCATTTTAGCCACACCCAGTTTTAAAGCCACACCCATTTACACACACATTTACCTCAAACGTATACAAGTAGGGGAGCAGTCAAACCATACCTCCCAACTTTTGAAGAAGGGAAAGAGTGATAAAGGTTGCGGTGCACGCAGAAAATTTTAGACCACGCCCAGACCACACCCATTTCACAACTAGTCACACCCATGTCCACGCCCCAACCACACCCATTTAGCACTGGTGATCACAGTGACTGGTACTGTGGGCACACTGGTACTGAGTAAAAGAAAGAACAGAGAGAGAAAAAAGAAAACAGAGAGAAAGAAAGAGGGGAAAGCAAGAAAGAACAGAGAGAAAGTAGAGAGAGAAAGAAATAAACAAAGAAAGGGGAAAGATAGAACAGAGAGAGAGAAGAAAACAAAGAGGGGAAAGAAAGAACAGAGAGAAAGAAAGAAAAAGAACAGAGAAAGAAAGAAAAATGAGAGAGAAAGAAAGAACAGAGAGAGAAAGAAATGGAGGGAGAAAGAAAGATTCTATAAAGATACTAAAAAAAAGAACAGAGAGAAAAAAGAAAGAGGGGAAAGAAAAGAGAGGGAGAGAGAAAGAAAGATGGGAAAGAAAAAAGGGGAAAGAAAGAACAGAAAGAGAAAGGAAGAACAGAGAGAGAAAGAACAGAGAGAGAAAGAAAGAACAGAGAGAGAGAAAGAAACAGAGGGAGAAAGAAAGATTCTATAAAGATACTATAGCAGCTCGGCTCCCATTATAGTGCCCTCCTGAGCCTCCCGATGCAGGACATATCATGATCCGCTCACATGGCCGACATCCCCGATTCCAAGGCGAGGACACGGTGATGGATCTGAAGCATTCCCTGAAGTGCCTCCATGGTTCCGTCACAATTTCCTCCCGAAATTACCTAATTTCCGGTCATCTTCCAGCACGTCACTTCTGATGGAACATCACGTGCGAGTTTTAAAGTGCTCCTCGGGGCTCCGGCATGTACTCCTGTGTCCATGGGAAAAGAGAGAGTAGTCACTGAACCGGATGGCGGCTCTGGATCCCCCCCGGTATGGGGAACCGGCTGCTTTTTTAACAAGCGGTTCCATCGAACCGGGGAGAACCGGCTGAATCCCACCCCTCCACATGTACAACCCCCTGAAGCCCCCTCCACCATGTGCAGTACCCAGGCCGCAGCCCCCACCAACATGTGCAGTGCCCAGGCCACAGCCCACTCCACAATACAGCCCCCGCCACATGTACAGCCCCCTCCACCATATGCAGTCCCCACAGCCCCCGCCATCATGCGCAGCCCCTCCACCATACAACCACCATGTACAGCCCTTGCGCAGGCGCAGCCCCTCGACCACCATACAGCCCCCGGCCGCCAACATGTGCAGCCCCTGTGCAGCCCCCGGGCCGCAGCCCCCTCAACCATACAGCCCCACCACCATGTACAGCCCTTGCGCAGCCCCCTCCACAATACAGCCCCCGCCACCATGTACAGCCCCTGCGCAGCCCCCTCCACAATAATGCCCCCGCCACATGTACAGCCCCCAGGCCGCAGACCACTCCACCATACAGCCCCCTGTGTGCAGTGCCCAGGCCGCAGCCCCCTCCACAATACAGCCCCCGCCACATGTACAGTCATGGCCAAAAGTTTTGAGAATGACACAAATATTAATTTTTACAAAGTCTATGTTATAAAGAGTGATCAGCTTAACAGCAATTACTTGCAAAGTCAATATTTGGCTAGAAAATGAACTTCATCCCCCAAAACACATTTCAACATCATTGCAGGCCTGCCTTAAAAGGACAAGCTAACCTCTTTTCAGTGATTGCTCCATTAACACAGGTGTGGGTGTTGATGAGGACATGGCTGGAGATCAATCTGTCATGATTAAGTAAGAATGACACCACTGGACACTTTAAAAGGAGGCTGGTGCTTGGCATCAATGTTTCTCTTCTGTTAACCATGGTTATCTCTAAAGAAACACATGCAGTCAGCATTGCAATGCACAAAAATGGCCAAACAGGGAAGAGTATCGCAGCTAGAAAGATTGCACCTCAGTCAACAATCTATCGCATCATCAAGAACTTCAAGGAGAGAGGTTCCATTGTTGCCAAAAAGGCTCCAGGGCGCCCAAGAAAGACCAGCAAGCGCCATGACAGTCTCTTAAAAGTGTTTCAGCTGCGGGATCGGGCTACCAGCAGTGCAGAGCTTGCTCAGGAATGGCAGCAGGCAGGTGTGAGTGCATCTGCACGCACTGTGAGGCGGAGACTCTTGGAGCAAGGCCTGGTCTCAAGGAGGGCAGCAAAGAAGCCACTTATCTCCAGAAAAAACATCATGGACAGACTGATATTCTGCAAAAGGTACAGGCAGTGGACTGCTGAGGACTGGGGTAAAGTTATTTTCTCTGATGAATCCCCTTTTCGTTTGTTTGGGACATCAGGAAAACGCCTCATTCGGAGAAGACAAGGTGAGCGCTACCACCAGTCTTGTCTCATGCCAACTGTTAAGCATCCTGAAACCATTCATGTGTGGGGTTGCTTCTCAGCCAAGGGAATCGGCTCTCTCACAGTCTTGCCTAAAAACACAGCCATGAATAAAGAATGGTACCAGAATGTCCTCCAAGAGCAACTTCTCCCAACCCTCCAAGAGCAGTTTGGTGATCAACAATGCCTTTTCCAGCATGATGGAGCACCTTGCCATAAAGCAAAGGTGATAACTAAATGGCTCAGGAACAAAACAAAGAGATTTTGGGTCCGTGGCCTGGAAACTCCCCAGATCTTAATCCCATTGAGAACTTGTGGTCAATCATCAAGAGACGGGTGGACAAACAAAAACCTAAAAATTCTGACAAAATGAAAGCATTGATTGTGCAAGAATGGACTGCTATCAGTCAGGATTTGGTCCAGAAGTTGATTGAGAGCATGCCAGGGAGAATTGCAGAGGTCCTGAAGAAGAAGGGTCAACACTGCAAATATTGACTTGCTGCATTAACTCATTCTAACTGTCAATATAAGCTTTTGTTACCCATATGTTTGCAATTATATTTCTGTCTGTGATAAAAAACATCTGTCAAACACACATTTTAAAAACCAGAGAACAGCAGATCATGTGAAAATATAATATTTGTGTCATTCTCAAAACTTTTGGCCATGACTCTACAGCCCCCTCCATCATGTGCAGTCCCCACAGCCCCCGCTACCATGCGCAGCCCCCTCCACCATACAGCCACCATGTACAGCCCTTGCGCATACGCAGCCCTTCCCATCACACCATACAGCCCTGTGCAGCCCCTCCACCATACAGCCCCTGTGCAGCCCCTCCACCATACAGCCCCTGTGCAGCCCCTCCACCATACAATCCCTGTGCAGCCCCCTCCACCATACAGCCCCTATGCAGCCCCTCCACCATACAGCGCCTGTGCAGCCCCTCCACCATACTGTCCCTGTGCAGCCCCTCCACCATACAGCCCCTGTGCAGCACCCTCCACCATACAGCCCCTGTGCAGCCCCTCCACCATACAGCCCCTGTGCAGCCCCCTCCACCATACAGCCCCTGTGCAGCCCCCTCCACCATACAGTCCCTGTGCAGCCCCCTCCACCATACAGCCCCTGTGCAGCCCCTCCACCATACAGCCCCCTTCACCATACAGCCCCCGCTCAATTCATTTTATAAACAACAAAAAAAATTTCCATACTTACCTTAGAGTCACCGCTGCGCTGCTCCCCTGCAGTTCCTCTCTGCTTCCAGCGTCTGCGTCCGGTTAAAGGCAGGCCTGCGCGATGACGTCATCGCACAGGCCCGATGTGACACTAGAAGTAGAGAGGGAGGAAGAAGCAGCTCCGCAGCCGTCAAGGTGACGGCGTGCACAGCTCCCGGCCAGATACTGTGTGACGCGGGCGGCTATGTCTTCTGCCGGCCGCATCACATCACACAAAGCAGGCACGGGCGGCCGCACACAATTTGCTGTGCGGCCGGCCCACCCAGGCAGTGGGGTACCGGTTCGCGCCTCTCAATCTCCCCGGTTCGGGGAACCGCCTACTTTATTAACAAGCGGTTCCATCGAACCGGGGAGAACCGGCTGAATCCCACCCCTGGTGTTAGGGCACATTATGGGGCATACATGATGCAGTCCAGGTACAGGACACATTATTGGGGCACATTCCCATCCTGTATAATGAGGAAGAGCACTTGTCGGGCACACATTGTACATAATGGGGCACACTCCTTTACTGTATAATGGGGCACAGAACATTTCAAGGCATATTTCGGGGCACACATAGTGTTGGGCTCTGACCTGGTGTTGGTGCAGTCCTGGTACAGGACACATGGGGCACATATAGGGTATAGGTGGTACGTTTCAGGACACATTATGGGCACAGGCAGCACACATAGCCTATGTGTGTCCTGATGTGTGCTGCCTGTGCCCCATAATGTGTCCTGAAACGTACCATCTATACCCTATATGTGCCCCATGTGTCCTGTACCAGGAGTGCACAAAACCAGGTCAGAGCCCGACTGACCCCATGTGTGCCCTGAAATGTACCAAGTATACCCTATGTCACATAGGGTATACTTGGTACATTTCAGGGCACACATGGGGTCAGTCGGGCTCTGACCTGGTTTTGTGCACTCCTGGTACAGGACACATTCTGTGGCACAGCACATAGGGTATACTTGTTGTAACTTGGTACATTATGGGGCACAGCACACAGAGTATACTACGTGGTACATTTCAGGGCACAAAACGTTGGAACACACACAGAGGGCATACTAGTTTTGGGGCACGCAGCACAGGCCCAGGGCATACACACACAGATACACACACACTCACATACATATAAACACATACACACACTCATTATATATATATACACACACACACACACTCATACACACACACACACAAACATACACACACATACATACACACATTCACTCACTCACTCACTCACATACATATAATACACATAACACACACTCATAACAACACACATACACACACACTATGCTGTGCCCTCGTGGACTACTAACACCATGGCCCATTCTATTCCCTATACACAGCAAAAGTCAGATCATTACCAGTAATCTTCAGCAGCTCAGCTCCTGCTCCTGAGCGGAGCGCTGCTCACCATTCTTCCCGCCGGCCTCCGCGTCCCCGCCTCTTCTGCCCCGCTCTGCATTGCCAGCAGCAGCAGTGTGACGAGGTCACAGCATGATGACCTCATCACTCTGCTGCATGCTAGGCCGCGGCGTGATGCTCTGCCGGATTATGAAAGTACCGGATAGCGGCTCTGAATCTCCCCGGTTCGGGGAACCGGCAGCTTTTTTAACAAGCGGTTCCATCGAACCGGGGAGAACCGGCTGAATCCCACCCCTGGCTGAGATGCCGTGGTCTTATAACTGCTTCTTAGGCCAGTGGCACACCAGCGTACTATGTTCCGAGTTTGAACACAGTGTGATCATAGTGCGATCCGATTTTTCGGACGAGGAGATGATGGAGAAAATAATTTTTTCATCTTCCCTATTCTATCCCTCCTTGGAAATCAGACTGCGCTAAGATGTCATCTAAATGCAGTTCGATCTTTTCCAAGCACTCATTGACTTGCATGGCTGAACGCAATCCTAATATCAAATCAAACTTGGGCATCCAGCTATTTTTTTTTTCTTTTCCTTGGACTGGATCTGTCTGAGAAAAAATTGGACGTGTTCATGACCCCATTGGTCCGAGTGTGATCTGATGTTTTGTCGGATCGCACTTGGACCGAAAATATGGTCATCTGCACAAGCACTTAAGCTGATATCACAACATTTTTTTATACGATCGCGGTATAATTACATTCGTGCCTCGATATTCAAAAGTCACAAAGTGTGAACGCAGCCTAAAACAATCACTTAATTTTGCTGATGAAACAGCAGTTTCCCTATAAAGTTAAGTCATTATTTCAGTAGCAGTTAAAAGAACACATCGGAGCTGCTGTTTACAACTGCTAAATAACAGCATTTGATATCCTATTTGTGGGTTTAATCAATATAAGAGCATATGCAGACATCTGTGGATCTTGATCAGATGACGGACTGCAATGCAAGGACTCGCTGCAGGTCTCATAGAAATATATGAAGCTGTCAAAGTCTGGTTGGGAGACCCGCGGTTAATCCATTTATTGCAGTCTCTGATTGGAAAGAGATCAATGGATGTCTGAATGATACCCAACATGTACGTGTCCATTAACCCCTTAACGACCGCCGATACACCTTTTCACGGCGGTCATTAAGGGTACTTAAAGCACAGCACCGTTAATTAAAGGCGCTGTGGAAAAAGCCTATAGCGCCCCCCGCAGTCGGATTTTCTCCCCAGAGAACATGAATCGGGTCGGTTTTTACCGACCCTGCTTTTGCGATCGCCGTTATTAACTCTATAACGGCGATCGCAACAAAAAAAAAAAAAATGTGCCATTTAATTTCTCTCTCCTCTGATGTGATTGGACATCAGAGGAGAGAGAAAAAGGGTCCCCGATCCCCCCTTTGTGGCCCCCGATCCCCCCTTTATGGCCCTAGGGCCCTCCTGTGTCCCCCGCTGGGCGCCGCCATCCTCGATGGCGAGAAAATGGCGGGCGCATGCTCAGTGCGCCCGCCGCAATGTGCTGGGGGGGCTTGGGCAATTTTCTCCGGGGTTTCGGCTGCCGGGGGTAACCGAGACCCCAGAGAACATGATCCGGGTCGGTATTCACCGACCCCGGTGTCGCCGTTATACTGAGTATAACGGCAACCGCAAAAAAAAAAAAATGATTTCTCTCCCCTCTGATGTGATCGCACATCAGAGGGATGATAGTGTCCCGGGACCCCCGATCACCCCCTGTACCTGTAGGGGTCCCCTCTGTGTCCTCCGATCCTCCCCCTGTCCTCCGATCCGCCCCCTGTCCTCCGTCAGCTCCCCCTGTGCTGCGATCCTCGGCGTCTTCTTCCTGAAAACAAAAAAATGGCGGGCACATGCGCAGTGCGCCTCCCGAATCTGCATGGCGGCAGATTAAAAAAATGAACTCATTCATTCTCCAAAAGTACATTTTGATGACTGTGATAAACTATCACAGTGATCAAAATAAAAAAAACAGTACATAAGCCCCCCTTTATCACCCCTTAGTTATATAATAAAATATAGAAATTGTATTTATTTTCATTTTTCCATTAGAGTTAGGGTTATAATTAGGGTTAGCATTAGGGTTAGGCTGGGTTCATACTGCGTTATGGCAGTCCGTTAGACGGACTGCGTTACACCGCGGTATAACGCGGTGTAACGCAGTCCGTTAACGCTGCCATTCACCCCCATTTGAGGGCGCATTGCGACGCATGCCGTAAAGCGGCATGCGTTCGCGACGTGCCGTCATTCAGTGACGGAGCCTCAGACGCGGCCTGCAGCGTCTGGGCTCCGTCACCGCTAGCGCAGATAAATCATCTGCTGATTCCTCTGCGCTAGTGGGTATAGCATAACGCGATCGCAAAATGAACCTAGCCTTAGGGTTAGGGTTATAATTAGGGTTAGGGTTACAATTCGGGTTAGGGTTACAATTAGGGTTGGAATTAGGGTTGGGATTAGGGTTAGGGTTGGGATTAGGGTTAGGGGTGTGTTGGGGTTAGGGTTGGAGCTAGAATTGAGGGGTTTCCACTATTTAGGCACATCAGGGGGTTTCCAAACACGACGTGGCGTTCAAAAAGTCAAATGCGCTCCCTCTGTTCTGAGCCCTGCTGTGCGCCCAAACAGTGGTTTACCCCAACATATGGGTATCAGCTTACTCAGGACGAATTGCACACCAATTTCTGGGTCCTAATTTCTCCTGTTACCCTTGGGAAAATAAAAAATTGGGGACTAAACGATCAGGTTTGTGGAAAAAATATGATTTTTTATTTTCACGCCCGGGTGTTATAAACTTCTGTGAAGCACTTGGGGGTGCAAAGTGCTCACCACACATCTAGATAAGTTCCTTAGGGGGTCTAGTTTCCAAAATGGTGTCACTTGTGGGGGGTTTCCACTGTTTAGTCACATCAGGGCCTCTAACAAACGCGACATGGAGTCCAGCCAATTCTGCATTGAAAAAGTCAAACGGCGCTGCTTCCCTTCCAAGCTCTGCCATGCACCCAAACAGTGGTTTACCCCCACATATGGGGTATCAGCATGCTCAGGACAAATTGCACAAAAACTTTTGAGGTCTTGTTACCCTTGGGAAAATAAAAATTGGGGTGAAAAGATCATTTTTGTGGAAAAAATATGATTTTTTATTTTCACGGCTCTACGTTAGAAACTTCTGTGAAGCACTTGGAGGTTCAAAGTGCTCACTACACATCTAGATAAGTTCCGTAAGGGTCTAGTTTCCAAAATGGGGTCACTTGTTGGGGGTTTCCACTGTTTAGGCACATCAGGGGCTCTCTAAACGCGACATGGCGTCCAGCCAATTCTGCGTTGAAAAAGTCAAACGGCGCTCCTTCCCTTGAGACCTCTGCCGTGCGCCCAAAAAGTGGTTTACCCCCACATATGGGGTATCGGCGTATTCAGGAGAAATTGCACAACAAATTTTGTGGCTCATTTTTTCTTTTAACACTTGTGAAAATAAAAAAAATTGGTTCCGAAGTAAAGATTTTGCAAAAAAAGTTAAATGATAATTTTTTCCTTCCACATTGCTTCAGTTCCTGTGAAGCACGTAAAGGGTTAATAAACTTCTTGAATGTGGTTTTGAGCACCTTGAGGGGTGCAGTTTTTAGAATGGTGTCACTTTTGGGTATTTTCTATCATATAGACCCCTCAAAGTGACTTCAAATATGATGAGGTCCCTAAAAAAAAAAAAATGGTGTTGTAAAAATGAGAAATCGCTGGTCAACTTTTAACCCTTATAACTTCGTAACAAAAAAAAATTTTGTTCCCAAAATTGTGCTAATGTAAAGTAGACATGTGGGAAATGTTATTTATTAAGAAATTTGTGTAACATATCTCTCTGATTTCAGGGCATAAAAATTGAAAATTTTAAAATTGCTAAATTTTCAAAATTTTCGTCATATTTCCGTTTTTTTCATAAATAAAAGCAAGTCATATAAAAATATTTTTTTACCACTAACGTGAAGTACAATATAAATAGAGAACAAAGACCAGCACATCCAAGCTATTGTGAACAGGCGCCAACCAAAAAAAGTATAAATTAAAAAATATTAAGGTCTGCACCATAACTAACCAAGAATAATTACTCTAAAGCATAGGAACTGCATTACTGCACAGAAAAAAATGAAATATGTATATATGAATATATGAGATATGTATCTGCAAAAAATTGCTATGAAAAATGAAGGCTCTTAGCGCATAGATTGGCCAATGTATGTATGCCCAATTACCACGTCACGGTGTCCTTCGTCAATTGGGTCACTAACCTGATATGTCACCTCTCTTGTGGCAAAAAGCGCTTTTTTCATTTTTTTTCTGTGCAGTAATGCAGTTCCTATGCTTTAGAGTAATTATTCTTGGTTAGTTATGGTGTAGGCCTTAATATTTTTTGATTTATACTTTTTTGGTTGGCGCCTGTTCACAATAGCTTGGATGTGGTGGTCTTTGTTCTCTATTTGTATTAAACCTTTTGGACATGTGCACTCATTCCCAAAAGCCACAGGTGATTTTAATCAGATTAGCTGGTCTATTCCTGCCCTATAAATTGTAGGCTTTTTTGCCACAAGAGAGGTGACATATCAGGTTAGTGACCCAATTGACGAAGGACACCGTGACGTGGTAATTGGGCATACATACATTGGCCAATCTATGCGCTAAGAGCCTTCATTTTTCATAGCAATTTTTTGCAGATACATATCTCATATATTCATATATACATCATATAGAGCTTTTTTCATTTTTTTCTGTGCAGTAATGCAGTTCCTATGCTTTAGAGTAATTATTGTTGGTTAGTTATGGTGCAGACCTTAATATTTTTTGTGAAGTACAATATGTCACGAAAAAACATTCTCAGAATCAGCGGGATTCGTTAAAGCGTTCCAGAGTTATAACCTCATAAAGTGACAGTGGTCAGAATTGTAAAAATTGGCCCGGTCATTAAGCTGCAAAATGGCTCTGTCACTAAGGGGTTAATGATCAATGTCTATGGGACTGAACATGTCCCGCATAGCGAGTGCCTGCAAAGATTTGAAAAAAAACGACTAGTCTGTTTTAAATCCAAGGTAAGGATAAAACTTCCCTATTTGACAGAATGGTTCTGAGAAAAAAATATGTATGTCATCCAAGTGCTGTTCGTTTTTTACTGCTTAATGGCAACAAGGATCTTGGGAACTTTATTTTCTTGCATAAGAAAAAAAACTGATGCAAAAACTTGATGAGCAAAAGAATGAATGAAAACTGAGTCTAGTGCACTGATGAAAAACCGTCCGTTCTTTCTTCAATGAAAAGAAAAAATGTACGGACATCAGAATGAGGCATTATAGTTAGGGCTCTTTCACACGCCTGTATTTTTGGTCCGAGTGTTGTCAGTAAAAAAAAAATGGATCGCACTCGGACCAATGTTATTCAATAGGGCAGCGCAGATGAGCGATTATTTCATTGACCGAATCTGCGCGTGAAAAAAAAAATCACAGCGTGCAGTAGTTTGTTCTGTAAATCGTATGAGACTCATGCACCCAAGTCTATAGGTCAGTGAGAAAAACAGATGCCATACAGAGGCACAGGGTAGCCTCCAATTTCTATGGATAGGGCTCATTCCCACTTGCGATGCAATCGGACGAGTGCAATACGATAAAAAAAATCGGATTGCACTCACCCCAATGTCTCTCTATGGTGCAGTTCACATCTGCGATTATTTTCTCATGCTGAAAACAATCTCAGCATGCTGCGAATGCACCTGAGTCTCGGATCGCACACATAGAAGTCTATGGCTGTGTGTGAGACATCGCACTGCACTCGGATATCACCAAAGTGCAGTGCGATTCTCATCGGCAGCAGCTCTCGCATGAGAAAATCATCGGACGCCATACGCTAATGGGACCCTGGCCATACATTGCAATTCTGTAACATAGGAAACGGTAAATGACTAATAGCTGCCGCTGTAAAGAAAACGAATTGTATACAGATGAGAAAAAGTGAGAAAAAAAATCGTCCCACTCTCCTGGATGAAATGATTTTTCATACGCTCATGTGAACAAGCTTTTAAAAAACCACAGTAAGTCTAGGGTCACACGAACGCGTAAAACATCCGTCCCATTCTCATCCAAAAAGTGGGACCATTTTTTCTCACTTCTCGTCCGTGCCGTGTGCTTGTCCGCATGCAATCCGTATTTATTCTCAGCAGCCTTTCATTTACAGGACAATTTACACATTCTATGTTACAGGATTGTAATGTTTCCCTAAAAATGCTACACTGTGCATTTCTCACACCCATGGGCTTGAAAGGGTGAGACGGTGAGTCTAATCTGCCATTATTATCACACATAGATACTGTCAGTGAAATAAATCCATCAGCAGCACTGCCCCAACGAATACCATTGGTCCAAGTGCCCTCAACCTAAAAATCAGATAGCACTCGTCCGATTTATACCCACGTGTGCATGAGGCCACGCTCACACGTTCAGTGTTTGGTCAGTATTTTACCTCAGTATTTGGTCAGTATTTTACCTCAGTATTTGGTCAGTATTTTACCTCAGTATTTGGTCAGTATTTTACCTCAGTATTTGGTCAGTATTTACCTCAGTATTTGGTCAGTATTTCACCTCAGTATTTGGTCAGTATTTTACCTCAGTATTTGGTCAGTAGTTTACCTCAGTATTTGGTCAGTATTTCACCTCAGATTTGGTCAGTATTTACCTCAGTATTTGGTCAGTAGTTTACCTCAGTATTTGGTCAGTATTTTACCTCAGTATTTGGTTAGTATTTTACCTCAGTATTTGGTAGTATTTTCCTCAGTATTTGGTCAGTATTTTACCTCAGTATTTGGTCAGTATTTACCTCAGTATTTGGTCAGTATTTACCTCAGTATTGTCAGTAGTTTACCTCAGTATTTAGTCAGTATTTACCTCAGTATTTAGTCAGTATGTTTTACCTCAGTATTTGGTCAGTATTTTACCTCAGTATTTGGTCAGTAGTTTACCTCAGTATTTGATCAGTATTTACCTCAGTATTTGGTCAGTATTTACTTCAGTATTTGATCAGTATTTACCTCAGTATTTGTCAGTATTCTTACCTCAGTATTTGGTTAGTATTTACCTCAGTATTTGGTCAGTATTCCTCAGTATTTGGTCAGTATTTTACCTCAGTATTTGATCAGTATTTTACCTCAGTATTTGTCAGTACTTTACTCAGTATTTGGTCAGTATTTTACCTCAGTATTTGGTCAGTATTTTACTCAGTATTTGGTCAGTATTTACCTCAGTATTTGGTTAGTATTTTACCTCAGTGATTTGGTCAGTATTTTACCTCAGTATTTGGTCAGTATTGTACCTCAGTATTTGGTCAGTATTTTACCTCAGTATTTGGTTAGTATTTTACCTCAGTATTTGGTCAGTATTTTACCTCAGTATTTGGTCAGTATTTTACCTCAGTATTTGGTCAGTATTTACCTCAGTATTTGGTCAGTATTTTACCTCAGTATTTGGTCAGTATTTACCTCAGTATTTGGTCAGTATTTACCTCAGTATTTGGTCAGTATTTTACCTCAGTATTTGGTCAGTATTTTACCTCAGTATTTGGTCAGTATTTTACCTCAGTATTTGGTCAGTATTTTACCTCAGTATTTGGTCAGTATTTTACCTCAGTATTTGGTCAGTATTTTACCTCAGTATTTGGTCAGTATTTACCTCAGTATTTGGTCAGTATTTTACCTCAGTATTTGGTCAGTATTTTACCTCAGTATTTGGTCAGTATTTTACCTCAGTATTTGGTCAGTATTTTACCTCAGTATTTGGTTAGTATTTTACCTCAGTATTTGGTTCAGTATTTACCTCAGTATTTGGTCAGTATTTTACCTCAGTATTTGGTCAGTATTTTACCTCAGATTGAATTTCTGTCATGTATATTTACCTCAGTATTTGGTCAGTATTTACCTCAGTATTGCAGATTCCTCATATTTGGTCATTTCTATATTGTAGTATTTCTGTTGGTAGTATTTTACTCTATTGTAGTTTCCTAGTATTCATTATATATTGTCTTTCCTCATTTTGGTGTATTTTACTCATATTTGGCATTTTCCTCAGTATTGTCTATTACCTTGGCGTTACCTCGATTGAATTACCCGTATTGTAGTTTTACCATTGGATTTCTCGTATTTGTCATTTTCTCATATGTCAGTTTACCGTATTTGGTCAGTTTAGTTTGGTCATATTTTACCTCAGTATTTGGTCTATTTTACCTCAGTATTTGGTCAGTATTTACCTCAGTATTTGGTCAGTATTTCCTCAGTATTTGGTCAGTATTTACCTCAGTATTTGGTCAGTATTTACCTCAGTATTTGGTAGTATTTTACCTCAGTATTTGGTCAGATTTTCCTCAGTATTTGTCAATTTTACCTCAGTATTTGGTCAGTATTTTACCTCAGTATTTGGTCAGTATTTTACCTCAGTATTTGGTCAGATTTTACCTCAGTATTTGGTCAGATTTTCCTCAGTATTTGTCAGTATTTTACCTCAGTATTTGGTCAGTATTTACCTCGTATTTGGTCAGTATTTACCTCAGTATTTGGTCAGATTTACCTCATATTTGGTAGTATTTTACCTCAGTATTTGGTCAGTATTTTACCTCAGTATTTGGTCAGTATTTACCTCAGTATTTGGTCAGTATTTTACCTCAGTATTTGTCAGTATTTTACCTCAGTATTTGGTCAGTATTTACCTCAGTATTTGTCATTTTACCTCAGTATTTGGTCAGTATTTACCTCAGTATTTGTCAGTATTTACCTCAGTATTTGGTCAGTATTTACCTCAGTATTTGTCAGTATTTTACCTCAGTATTTGGTCAGTATTTACTCAGTATTTGGTCAGTATTTTACTCAGTATTTGGTCATATTTACCTCAGTATTTGGTAGTATTTTACCTCAGGTATTTGGTCAGTATTTTACCTCAGTATTTGTCAGTATTTTACCTCAGTATTTGATCAGTATTTACCTCAGTATTTGGTCAGTATTTTACCTCAGTATTTGGTAGTATTTTACTCAGTATTTGGTCAGTATTTACCTCAGTATTGTCAGTATTTACCTCAGTATTTTGGTCAGTATTTTACCTCAGTATTTGTCAGTATTTACCTCAGTATTTGGTCAGTATTTTACCTCAGTATTTGGTCGATTTCCTAGTATTTGGTCATATTCCTCAGTATTTGATCAGTATTTACCTCAGTATTTGTCAGTATTTACCTCAGTATTTGGTTAGTATTTTACCTCAGTATTTGGTCAGTATTCTCAGTATTTGGTCAGTATTTTACCTCAGTATTTGTCAGTATTTTACCTCAGTATTTGGTCAGTATTTACTCAGTATTTGGTCAGTATTTACCTCAGTATTTGGTCAGATTTTACTCAGTATTTGGTCAGTATTTACCTCAGTATTTGGTAGTATTTTACCTCAGTTTTGGTCAGTATTTTACCTCAGTATTTGTCAGTATTGTACCTCAGTATTTGGTCAGATTTACCTCAGTATTTGGTCAGTATTTTACCTCAGTATTTGGCAGTATTTTACCTAGTATTGGTTATATTTTACCTCAGTATTTGGTCAGTATTTTCCTCAGTATTTGTCAGTATTTTACCTCAGTATTTGGTCAGTATTTTACTCAGTATTTGTCAGTATTTACCTCAGTATTTGGTCAGTATTTACCTCAGTATTTGTCAGATTTTATCCTCAGTATTTGGTCAGTATTTACCTCAGTATTTGATAATTATTGTACCTCAGTATTTGGTCAGTATTCTACCTCAGTATTTGATCAGTATTTTACCTCAGTATTTGATCAGTACTTTACCTCAGTATTTGGTCAGTATTTGACCTCAGTATTTGGTCAATATTTTATCTCAGTATTTGATCAGTATTTTACCTCAGTATTTGATCAGTATTTTACCTCAGTACCTCGTCAGTATTTTACCTCAGTATTTGGTCAGTATTTTACCTCAGTATTTGGTCAGTATTTTACCTCAGTATTTGATCAGTATTTTACATCAGTATTTGGTCAGTATTTTACCTCAGTATTTGGTCAGTATTTTACCTCAGTATTTGGTCAGTATTTTACCTCAGTATTTGGTCAGTATTTTACCTCAGTATTTGATCAGTATTTTACCTCAGTATTTGGTCACTATTTTACCTCAGTATTTGGTCACTATTTTACCTCAGTATTTGGTCAGTATTTTACCTCAGTATTTGATCAGTATTTTACCTCCGTACCTCGTCAGTATTTTACCTCAGTATTTGGTCAGTATTTTACCTCAGTATTTGGTCACTATTTTACCTCAGTATTTGGTCAGTATTTTACCTCAGTATTTGATCAGTATTTTACCTCAGTACCTCGTCAGTATTTTACCTCAGTATTTAGTCAGTATTTTACCTCAGTATTTGATCAGTATTTTACCTCAGTATTTGGTCAGTATTTTACCTCAGTATTTGATCAGTATTTTACCTCAGTATCTGTAAACCAAAACCAGGAGTTGGTGATAAATCCAGAAGTGATGACGTGTTTCTATTATACTTTTCCACTGATTGTCCCACTCCTGGATTTTGTTCACCTCCTGGCTTACAGATCCTGAGGTAAGATACTGATCAAATACTTATTAACCCCTTACTGCCATCGGACGTACTATCCCGTCCATGGTACCTGGGCCCGTATGACCGGGGACGGGATAGTACGTCCAGCCCTTTAATGCGACATTGCGACTTAAGTCGCAATGATCGCATTAAAATTCCGACGCCATCTTACCTCAGGAGAGATGGCGCCGGCATCCCGGGGTCTGTCACCGCCCACCCTCACTCCCGATCGCTGTGATTGGCTGTTCAATTCTGAACAGTCAATCGCAGCCTTTCTCACTGTTTCAGCCAATCCGATGGGCTGAAACAGTGAGATCCCAGGCTAGAATCGAGTACCTATGTACTCGATCCTAGGCCTGGGCATAGAAAGGAGCAGACCCCCCTGGATTGGCGCAATCGCCGATCACATCGATCGCGCCAATCGCAGGGCACAGCCTCTGTGTATCCGCGCTGTGCCCTGCCTGTACCTGCCTGGATCGGTGCAGTAATAGCACCGATCCTAGGCCGGAGCCTAGGACAGGCCCAGTAGGGCCTGCAGCTGCTGATTGGCGCGATCGATGTCATCGACGATCGCGCCAATCACAGGGCACAGCAGCGGTGTGACCGCTCTGTGCCCTGCTTCCTGACCTGCCTGTGACCTGCCTAGGAATCGGAGCAGTGAGCTCCGATTACTAGGCCGGTGCCTAGCAACCGGCAAAACAAGGGTCTCCTCTGGTGGGATCGATGTGATCATCGATTCCACCAATGACAGGTCACAGCAGCGATGTGACCGCTCTGTGACCTGTCTGCAAACTGTCTGTGATCTGTGTGACCGCACTGCAGGGGTCCTCACACTTGCTGAGGATTCCTGCAGTGCGGTCACACGCCAGATCTCCTCCTGTGCTGGGCCTTGTGGTGCCACAGTAGCCTGTGACACCACAACTCCTGCTGAAGAAAGAAGAGAGAAGAAAGAAGAAAAGAAAGAGAGAGAAGAAGAGGAGAAGAAAGAAGAGAGAAGAAAGAAGAGAGACTACAAACGTGAGTTTTTGAGCCCCGATCCCTGCCCGATCCACCCCAACCCCCCCATTCACCCCTCCCCCCTTCCCTTTCCCCTCTTTTTACCCCCCCTTTGCACACATTTAGCAGCCGCCGAGCGTTGATTGGTGACGCAGTTCACCGATCAACACTCGTGCTCGTTTTTCTTTTGCACCCCCTCCGTGCGCACTTCCAGCAGCCGCGGAACTTTGATAAGTGACACCAGTCACTTATCAGAGCTCGTTCCTGCCGTTTTTGTTTTTTTTTTTCACTCCCCTTTCCGCCACTCCTGTGCGCACTTCCAGCAGCCGCGGAACTTTGATAAGTGACACCAGTCACTTATCAGAGCTCGTTCCTGCAGTTTTTTTTTTTTTTCACTCCCCTTTCCGCCACTCCTGTGCGCACATCCAGCAGCCGCGGAACTTTGATAAGTGACACCAGTCACTTATCAGAGCTCGTTCCTGCAGTTTTTTTTTTTTTCACCCCACTTTCCGCCACTCCCGTGCGCACATCTAGCAGCCGCGGAACTTTGATAAGTGACACCGGTCACTTATCAGAGCTCGTTCCTGCCGTTTTTTTTGTTTTTTTTCACTCCCCTTTCCGCCACTCCTGTGCGCACATCTAGCAGCCGCGGAACTTTGATAAGTGACACCGGTCACTTATCAGAGCTCGCTCCTGCCGTCTTTTTTTTTTTTCACTCCCCTTTCCGCCACTCCTGTGCGCACATCCAGCAGCCGCGGAACTTTGATAAGTGACACCAGTCACTTATCAGAGCTCGTTCCTGCATTTTTTTTTTTTTTTCACTCCCCTTTCCGCCACTCCTGTGCGCACATCCAGCAGCCGCGGAACTTTGATAAGTGACACCGGTCACTTATCAGAGCTCGTTCCTGCCGTTTTTTTTTTTTTTTTTCACTTCCCTTTCCGCCACTCCTGTGCGCACATCCGGCAGCCGCGGAACTTTGATAAGTGACACCGGTCACTTATCAGAGCTCGTGCCTGCTGGTTTAGACTTTTTTTCACAGGCATTTTTTTCCCTATTCTCTTTCTTTTCTTTTAGCTTTTTCCTTTCAGCATAGTTTGCACCAACCACTATCCCCCCCCCCCCCACACACACACAGTTATAAATAAAGTTCACACAAAGCACCACATTCACAAAAAAAATGTCCCGCTCGTCACGTTCTTCCCAACAGCGCTATTCAGTGGAGGAGGCATACGCTTTCCTTGCCTCCGACACTGATAGCGAGGGAGAGGATCCCACATTTCTTTACTTTTCAGATTCTTCATCCTCTTCTTCTTCTTCCTCCTCTTCCTCATCTTCCTCCTCGGGTCCTGCGGAACCGCCACGCAGACGCCCCAGGACAGAAGATGAGGCAGCGCCCACCCCTGAAAATGAACCAGCGCACCCCTCTAAGGACCCCATATGGACCCCGCCCCCCGAAAATTACGAGCCACTGATTCCTGATTTTGTGGCAGAATCAGGAATCAAGTTTGACACCACGGGCCTCAGAGAAATAGACTTTTTCAAAGTCTTTTTCTCTGAGGATTTTATTAACCTCGTGGTGGAGCAAACTAATTTGTACGCTCGGCAATTTTTGGCGCAAAACCCCGTGTCATCATTTTCCAACTGGTCTCCTGTAGACGCAGGTGAAATGATGCAGTTTTGGGATATATTGGAGTGTTGATATTTTATACAACACTCCACTGTTCCGAATGGTCATGGCCCGGACGCGTTTTGAGGCCATCCACAAATTCCTGCATTATAATGATAATGCACAGTGTCCCCCACAAAATGACCCCAACTTTGACCGTCTGTTCAAAGTTCGGCCGGTCATCGAACACTTCAGCAAAAAGTTTGCTGAAGTGTACGTGCCCCAAAGGGACATCTGCGTGGATGAGTCCTTGGTTCATTTTAAGGGACGGCTCAGATTTCGCCAGTACCTGCCCAGCAAGAGGGCAAGGTACGGAATTAAACTCTACAAACTGTGTGAGAGTACCTCAGGGTACACGCACAGCTTTAGAGTTTACGAAGGAAAGGACACCAGGATTGAACCCCCTGAGTGTCCCCCCGTCCTGGGAGTGAGTGGGAAAATTGTGTGGGATTTGGTGCACCCACTGCTGGATAAAGGTTATTAACTTTACACCGATAACTTTTATTCCAGCGTCCCACTCTACAAATCCCTCTCTGCGCGAGGTACCGCAGCTTGCGGTACCGTCCGCAAAAATCAGAGAGGCCTCCCGAAGACGCTACTTGGGCAGATGCTCAGAAAGGGTGAGAGCAGAGCCCAATGTAGCGACCACCTGTTGGTGGTCAAGTACAAGGACAATAGGGATGTCCTTCTCTTGACCACCATACATGGTGATGGCAGCGCCCTCAGCACTGTACGGGGTACCTCTACACAGGTCCGCAAACCGGACTTTGTACTGGGGTACAATAAATACATGGGGGGGTGTTGATCTCTCTGATCAACTCCTCCAACCGTACAGTGCTTTGAGAAAGGCCAAGGTGTGGTACAAGAAGCTGTCCGTGCACATCGTCCAAATGGCAATGCTCAACGCTTTCCTGCTGTCACGATGTGCACGCAACAGCGATACGACGTACCTTCAGTTTCAGGAGGTAGTGGTTAAGGCCCTGATGTTTGGCGATCAGGAAAGAGCGGGCCCCAGTACTTCTGGAACTGAAGGTGCTCGTATCATACCAGGTCAGCATTTCCCGGGGGTGGTCCCGCCAACTGGAAGCAAAGGTAAGCCGCAAAAAAGGTGCCGAGTGTGTTACAAAAGGGGAATACGCAAGGACACCACTTACCAATGCGACACCTGCCCCGAAAAACCTGGCCTGTGTATGAAGGATTGTTTCAAATTGTACCACACCTCAATGCACTACTAATTTACTTTACAGGAAAGATTAGTTCCAGAAGGGGGGCACATTTAGAAAAGTTCCTTGGGAGTCTACTTTCCAAAATTATGTCACTTGTGCGTTTTTTTTACTGTTTAGGCACATCAGGAGCTCTGCAAACGGAACATGACGCCCGCAGACCATTCCATCAGTCTGCATTCCAAAACGTCACGACTTCCCTTCTGAGCCCCGACTTGTGCCCAAACAGTTTTTTCCCACATATGGGGCACCAGTGTACTCAGGACAAATTGGACAACAATTTTTGGTGTCCAATTTCTCCTCTTACCCTTGGGAAAATAAAAAATTGGGGACTAAAACATCATTTTTGTGAGGATAAAAGTAGGATTTTTTATTTTTACACCTGGGCATTATAAACTTTAGTGAAACACTTGGGGGTTCAAAATGCTCACCACACACCTAGGTAAGTTCCTTAGGGGGTCTAGTTTCCAAAATGGGGTCACTTGTGGGGGTTTCCACTGTTTAGGCACATGAGGGGCTCTGCTAACGGAACATGACGCCCGCAGACCATTCCATCAAAGTCTGCATTCCAAAACGTCACTGCTTCCCTTCTGCGCCCTGCCATGCGCCCAAACAGTGGTTCCCCCCAACATATGGGGTATCAGCGTACTCAGGACAAATTGGACAACAACTTTTGTGGTCCAAGTTCTCCTGTTACCCTTGGGAAAATAAAAAATTGGGGACTAAAACATCATATTTGTGGAAATTTTTTATTTTTTTTATTCACGCCAGGGCATTATAAACTTTAGTGAAACACTTGGGGGTTCAAAATGCTCACCACACACCTAGATAAGTTCCTTAGGGGGTATAGTTTCCAAAATGGGGTCACTTGTGGGGTTTCCACTGTTTAGGCACATGAGGGGCTCTGCTAACGGAACATGACGCCCGCAGACCATTCCATCAAAGTCTGCATTCCAAAACGTCACTACTTCCCTTCTGCGCCCTGCCATGCACCCAAACAGTGGTTCCCCCCAACATATGGGGTATCAGCGTACTCAGGACAAATTGGACAACAACTTTTGTGGTCCAATTTCTCCTGTTACCCTTGGGAAAATAAAAAATTGGGGACTAAAACATCATATTTGTGGAAATTTTTTTTTTTTTTTTTTATTCACGCCAGGGCATTATAAACTTTAGTGAAACACTTGGGGGTTCAAAATGCTCACCACACACCTAGATAAGTTCCTTAGGGGGTCTAGTTTCCAAAATGGGGTCACATGTGGGGGGTTTCCACTGTTTAGGCACATCAGTGGCTCTCCAAACGCAACATGGCGTCCTTTCTCAATTCCAGCCAATTTTGGTTTGGAAAAGTCAAATGGCGCTCCTTCCATTTCGAGCCCTGCCGTGCGCCCAAACAGTGGTTCCCCCCCACATATGGGGTATCGGCGTACTCAGGACAAGTTGCACAACAACTTTTGTGGTCCAATTTCTCATCTTACCCTTGGGAAAATAACAAATTGGGGACTAAAACATCATGCTTGTGGAAAAAATAT
Organism: Oophaga sylvatica; assembly: GCA_033576555.1. Taxonomy (NCBI): domain Eukaryota; kingdom Metazoa; phylum Chordata; class Amphibia; order Anura; family Dendrobatidae; genus Oophaga; species Oophaga sylvatica. Next base: position 315,339,076 of record JARQOD010000001.1, read on the forward strand.
GATTTTTTTTCTTCACGGCTCTACATTATAAACTTGCGTGAAGCACTTGGGGGTTCAAAGTGCTCACCACACATCTAGATAAGTTCCTTAGGGGGTCTAGTTTCCAAAATGGGGTCACATGTGGGGGGTTTCCACTGTTTAGGCACATCAGTGGCTCTCCAAACGCAACATGGCGTCCTTTCTCAATTCCAGCCAATTTTGGTTTGGAAAAGTCAAATGGCGCTCCTTCCATTTCGAGCCCTGCCGTGCGCCCAAACAGTGGTTCCCCCCCACATATGGGGTATCGGCGTACTCAGGACAAGTTGGACAACAACTTTTGTGGTCCAATTTCTCCTCTTACCCTTAGGAAAATAACAAATTGGGGACTAAAACATCATGGTTGTGGAAAAAATATGATTTTTTTTCTTCACGGCTCTACATTATAAACTTGCGTGAAGCATTTGGGGGTTCAAAGTGCTCACCACACATCTAGATAAGTTCCTTAGGGGGTCTAGTTTCCAAAATGGGGTCACATGTGGGGGTTTCCACTGTTTAGGCACATCAGGGAATCTCCAAACGCGACATGGCGTCCAATCTCAATTCCCACCAATTTTAGTTTGGGAAAGTCAAACGGCGCTCCTTCCATTCTTATCCCTTCCGTGCGCCCAAACAGTGGTTCCCCACATATGGGGTATTGGCGTACTCAGGAGAAATGGCACAACAACTTTATCTGTTCATTTTCTCCTTTTTCCCTTGTGAAAATAAAAAAAAATGTTTGTAATAGATCATTTTTGTGACTAAAAAGTTAAATATTCATTTTTTCCTTTCACATTGCTTCAGCTCCTGTGAAGCACCTGAAGGGTTAATAATCTTCTTGATTGTGGTTTTGAGTACTTGAGGGGTGCAGTTTTTAGAATGGTGTCACTTTTGGGCATTTTCTACCATATAATCCCTCAAAGTGACTTCAAATGTGAGGTGGTCCCTAAAAAAAATGGCTTTGTAAATTTTGTTGTAAAAATGAGAAATCGCTGGTCAAATTTTAACCCTTATAACTTCCTAACAAATAAAAATTTTGTTTCCAAAATTGTGCTGATGTAAAGCAGACATGTTAGAAATGTTATTTCTTAACTATTTTGTGTGATATATTTCTCTGTTTTAAGGGAATAAAAATTCAAAGTTTGAAAATTGCAAAATTTTCAAAATTTTCGCCATATTTGCGTTTTTTTCAAAAATAAACGCAAGTTATATGGAAGAAATTTTACCACTATCATGAAGTACAATATGTCACGAGAAAACAATCTCAGAATCGCGAAGATCCGTTGAAGCGTTCCAGAGTTATAACCTCATAAAGAGACAGTGGTCAGAATTGTAAAAATTGGCCCGTCATTAACGTGCAAACCACCCTTGGGGTGTGAAGGGGTTAATGTGTGCATGAGCCCTAAGAGTTGGCCATCTACCCACTTTTCAGCCAGTTTTTACACCAGAATCATGCCGGGCTAGATTAGACCTAACTAAATATTACGTGAACCACCCTTTTATTCCTGCTAAGTGAGATAAGTGGTCCAAAAGTCCCTTAACACCACCCTGGTGTCCACCCCAGTTCCTGGTGTCACGGCAATGGGCGCTTTCATCTTGTGCTGAGGACACCTGACAGCAGTGTGGGGTATGAGTCCAGCAAGTTACTGGGCAGAGCTCCATTCCTCGTCAGTGCAGACTATAGCTGCGCTCCTGTCTCCTCAGCATTGTCATGTACAGTACGTGTGCCCCTCTCCCCTCCCTGCAGCTGTCAGTTTCCTGGGCGGCCATGGGAGGAGCTGCCACTAGCAGCAGCAGCAGGAGGAGGAGGAGGAGGAGGTTTTTGGCCTCTGAATGGATGAACTTAGGATTCTCCTCTTCCGTTTCCAGCACTTCAACAGCCAGAGAAACCAACAACTACTAGTAGTGAGCAACCCAGGGCACAGGACTGCGGGCAGAGGGAGGGCACAGGACTGCGGGCAGAGGGAGGGCACAGGACTGCGGGCAGAAGGAGGGCACAGCTATCCCCAGTGTGTGTGACAGATGGGCATGCTGGCTGCAGCAGGGGAGGTGATGGGGCACTGCCTTGTTTGCAGGCTGCAGTTCCCTAGCTCTGGGTCACAGATGTGAGTGGCTGGCACTGGTGCTTGGCATGCTGCTGGTGCAGTGTGGCACCCCCCACTGCCTCCTTGCATTATCTTCTATTGTGGATGTAGGCAGTGCCCTCTTTGGCTGCTACTGTAAGACACTGTGATTCCCTTTTTATATTAGTGTGACTGCTGCTGTGTGTTCCGCAGCCTTTGTGTGTATGTGACAGCCTTGGGCATATTTGCTGAGTGTGCCAGGGAGGATTTTTTTATTTACTCTGCCAGCTTTGGTGCCAGTATTGCTGGTGTGTTGTCTGTTGGTGCTGCATAAGGATAAGGCACCATGAAGAAGTTTTCCCGGATGCCAAAATCGGAGAGTGGTGGTGGAGGCGGTGGACCGAGCCTGGCTACTGGATCTTCTGGAGGGGTGACTGTGGGCAGAGGCTTCACTGTTGGCCGTCACCAAGTCACCGTGGAAGAGCTGGTCGCAGAAGGTAACTTTATGGTTATTTTTTATTTTATCTATCTGTTATATATATATAATATATATAATATATATATATATATATATATATCTATCATATATATATATCATATTACTGCTATTTAGAATGGAAAAAAAATATATATATTGTTCCTTTCAAGTTTAAGTGCAGTAAGTAACCCTGTCCCACTTTGTGATTGTGCAATGGCAGGGAGTGTTCTTCCATTGTACTGTAATATTGCTACAGACGTACTGACACATAAAGGAGAAACTGCTATAAAAACGGATTCCTCTCCCCCTCCATCCCTCAGTAAGGCACTCAATATTACCATTTAAAACCACCATAAGTATCTTTAAAAATGACCACCTAAAGAATGTTATGTTATTGTTTTCACTTTACCTTAAATTGTATAATACGAATCGTTTATTTGCAATATTACTGTACTAAAGGGTTGCATCCCTTCATATATTCTGGCTAATATGTTGCTAGACATTCATCTTGTGTATGTTATGTTTGTTACCTCTGTCCCTTCCCCTTTACTTACTTGCTTATCCTCCCCCCCCACTCTTCCCTACTTTCTCCTTCCCTGTTAAAATCCAATAAAAATATTGAAAAACAAAAATGACCACCTAGATAAAGAGGTTCTATATGTTTCTCCTGCGTGACATTGTAGTAACTGTGTCTGTAACATGCGGGGCCTGAGTTTTGAATCGGGGGTCTTGGCTGTAGATCAGGAGGTGGGTTCTTCTATACATTGAATTTGGACCTCTTATTGATGACTTATCATTGTAGACCTCATGCCTAGATCCCCATCGATTTTTATGTATTTATTTTTTATGTCTAATGAGAAAATAGTGTTGCACTAGATCACAAGTTGGACCCCAAAATATAATATATATATAGAAAAAAAATTAGAACCCGCCATCTAAGGCTGCCCGAACTATAGGTAGCATGAATTCGAATCACTGGCTATTGATCCCTTTGACTGACAGGTCTCTCCCTATACGCACAAATAGGGAGAGACCTATCCATCATGGGGAGCAGGGCAGGGAGAAGCTGCATTTTGTTCTGTACCAATTTTTCAAATATTTTTTCTCTGAAAAGTCACATTGTTTTAGAGTATAACATATAGAGACGCAAGAACGCATACGGGATAGTTTCCAAACTTGAGCATAGACTTTAAAAGGGAACTGGTCAGCTGATTCGTTCTGGTTCAGACTGCATAAATCAGCTGACTGGTTCCCTTTAAAGGGCTATTCTCGTGTTTGGAAATTATTTCCTATTCCATGAATATGGGATAGCGTCCTGATTGCTGGGCGTTCGACCATCGGGACCTCCACTGATCCTGAGAATCAGGAAGCCCTGTGTAAATGGCAAGGCGTTCTAACATTCAGGCCGGCGTCACACTGGCGACAGAATCGGACGACTGCAATACGATGAAAAATCGTATTGCAGTCTGCCCTATGTTAATCTATGGAGCAGCTCCTAGTATCAGATTTTTTGTGGTCCGTTTCAAACGTCCGTGTGCAATCGCAGCATGCTGCGATTGTCACCGATTGTGGGTCGACTATCGCCAATGCAAGTCTATGGGAGCGATGAAAAATCTGATTACAAACGGACGCATGTGTGACTTGCGATTAAATCGCATCGGTGTCCTTTAGAAAAGCCGGCAATTCATCCCCGGCTATACTGTAAAATCACACTGACAGCTTTAATAAAGAATAGAAAGAATAGATATATACACATAGAACACATATATATATATATTATATATATATATATATATATATATATAAATTACATGTCATTGTAACACATACATATATATATATAATATTTATAGTTCATACACTTCTACATACTGTAATAGCCGCTAATTCAATTGCCGGCTTTTGTGAAATCACAGAAGCCGACATGAAATGATACATTGTTTCCACACAGTTAACCATGTAATTTCCTGTATTTTGATATTTGTTTAGAACTTACAATTACATGAGTGTATTTGTGCAAAATTTCAGACATGTAGGGGTTAATTAAAGGTGTAAATTCGTTGAAAAAAAATGCGTGTGCTCCCGCTGTATTTTCTCCACCAGACAGACAAAGCAAGCGAGTGGGGGCAGATAATAACAGCCTAGGGAGGGTACATTTTTTTGTGCCCCCCCTGGCTACTAACATCTGCCCCCAGACACCCCAGAAAGGGCAAATCTATAATTAGATTCGCCCTTTCTGGCACTTTGCCCGTCTATTCCCATTGCCCTGTAGCGGTGGCGAATGGGTTAATAATCTCACCTTAATGTCACCTTAGTATTGAAAGGTGACCTTAAGGCAGGTTAATAATTGAGAGCTGTCAATTAGACAACTATCAATTATTAATCCTATTGAAGTAAATAAAAAAACACACACACTTTAAGAATAAATAATTTTAATGAAATAAAAACACATATTTTTGACCATCTTTTATTTCACTCTTAATCCGTTCGAAGCCCTTGTTCTTCTAAAATAAATATAAAATAATAAAACAACATTATTCTTACCTATCTGGCAATCTGTCCCGTCCCACGATGTAATCCTTCACAAAGGGTTAACTAGCAATCAGATAAGCAGCGCTGCGTGCTCATCTGATAGCTCCTGAATGAATGAGCTTATCTCCTGCCGACAGGAGAGGATGTGATTCATGAATGAAGCTTAATTGATTGTATCCACTTTCAGGTTAGGTCAGGTCACTGAAGTGAAAGTGGCAATAAATCAATTAAGCTCCATTCATGAATCTATTCCTCTCCTTTCGCTGGGAGAGTAACTGATTCATTCAGGGGAATACAGGTCTGAGACAGCATTATTAGCTCTCTGCGACCTGTAACCTGTTAACCCTTTCTGATGGATTACACCGTGGGACCTGACTGTACATCGGATTGGTAAGAATCATTTTGCTTTTTTATTTTATTTTTATTACAGGAAATGGTTTTAGCAGGAAAATAAAATATGGTCAAAAACTGTGTGATTATTTCATTAAACTTCTTTTTTATTAAACTGTGTGTGTTTGATTTTTAATCATACAATAGGATTAATAATTGATAGTTGTCTAATTGACAGCTCTCAATTATTAACCTGCCTTAAGGTCACCTTTCAATACTAAGGTGACATTAAGGTGACATTATTAACCCATTCGCCACCGCTACAGGGCAATGGGAATAGACGGGCAAAGTGCCAGAAAGGGCGAATCTAATTATAGATTTGCCCTTTCTGGGGTGTCTGGGGGCAGATGTTAGTAGCCAGGGGGGGGCACAAAAAAAATGTACCCTCCCTAGGCTGTTATTATCTGCCCCCACTCGCTTGCTTTGTCTGTCTGGTGGAGAAAATACAGCGGGAGCCCACGCATTTTTTTTCAACGAATTTACACCTTTAATTAACCCCTACATGTCTGAAATTTTGCACAAATACACTCATGTAATTGTAAGTTCTAAACAAATATCAAAATACAGGAAATGACATGGTTAACTGTGTGGAAACAATGCATCATTTCATGTCGGCTTCTGTGATTTCACAAAAGCCGGCAATTGAATTAGCGGCTATTACAGTATGTAGAAGTTTACTATATATATATATAATATATATATTATCACAGTCATGGATATACATACATATAGTATATTATATATATATGTCACAATGACGTGGTGTGTATGTTTTTATTATTAATAATATAATGTGTGTGTGTAATAATAATATATATAAATTATATATATATTATATATGTGTGTATAATATATATATATATATATATATATATATATATATATATATATGTGTGTTCTATGTGTATATATCTATTCTTTCTTTTGTGATTGAAATACTATTCTTTTGGATCCATTATATGTCAGTTTTGCAATCCTGCGAGAAATTCTCGCAAGTCGGATGAAAATCGGATGTTACAAGGTACACACACATGCGACTAAATCGCATCTTTGAAGGAAAATCGGATGACAGAAGGATGTGTGATGTTTGCATTTTGATCCGACAATCGACCGACTAAAACGGACTGATTTTTTGTAGTTGTGTGTGACGCCGGCCTCACACTGCCGCTCCATACAGTCCAATGGGAGAGCCAAAGACCAGCTGAGCGTAACAAGTCCACATGATTGACCACCACTCCATTCACATGGGCTCCTCAGAGTCTCCAGATAGGTGGGAGTCCCACTAGATAGATCTTCAGCAATCGAGAAGTTATCCTCTGCCGTATAGGTAATTTGAAACCTTGAGAATATCCCTTTTAGGAAATTGATAAAATATAAAAGCTATCAGAACATCTAGAATCTACATGACAAGAAACAACTGTTTATTGAATATTTCAATTTATTATACATCTGCACACCAACCAAGGCAAGTCAGTAGTATAAACATGAACATTCCATTTTTTTTTTCATGCAGACTGATGTGAAAAAAAAATGTTGTATGTACTTTTTAAGAACCAGGTTATGGCATGTCAATAGCAGATTGCTTCCGCATCCATCTGCTATAATAATAATATAATAATAATCTTTATATAGCGCCAACATATTCCGCAGCGCTTTACAGTTTAACAGTTTCAAAACACAAGTCATAGGTAACAACGTTAACAATACAATAATTAAAGCAAAATAAGCCGACCCTGCTCGTGAGAGCTTACAATCTACAATGAGGTGGGGGAGATACAAAGTACAGGTGTGTATATACAATGGTGCATTTACAATGATGGTCCAGCCATCTTGAGGGAGTGAGGCATGGATGGAGATAGTGAATGGGCTACACATACACACTTAAACATAGAACGACTTTGGTTAGTGAATGTGATAGGCCACTCTGAACAAATGTGTTTTGAGGGAGCGCCTGAAACCATGCAAATTGTGGATAGTCCTAATTTCTTGGGGTAGAGCATTCCAGAGGATTGGCGCAGTGCGGGAGAAGTCTTGGAGTCGGGAGTGGGAGGTACGGATTAGTGCAGAGGTTAGTCGAAAGTCGTTTGCAGAGCGCAGCAGTCGGTTAGGCCATAGATAGAAATGAGGGAGGAGATGTAGGGGGGTGCTGCACTGTGGAGAGCTTTGTGGGTGAGAACCAGTACTTTGAATTGGATCCTATAATGAATGGGCAGCCAGTGTAAGGACTGGCGAAGAGCGGACGCGTCCGAGTACCGATTAGCCAGATGGATGACCCTGGCTGCTGCATTAAGGATGGACTGGAGAGGGTATAGTCGAGTAATGGGGAGGCCAAGTAATAGAGCTTGCAGTAGTCCAGGCGGGAGTGGATCAATGCTACAGTGAGGGTTTTTGTTGTTTTCCCATGGTGAGAAAAGGGCGGATTCTAGAGATGTTCTTTAGGTGTAGACGGCAAGAGCGGGCAAGAGATTGTATATGGGAGATGAAGGAGAGATTGGTGTCAAACATAACGCCCAGACAGCGAGCCTGCTGCTGGGGTGTTATTATGGTGCCGCCCACAGAGAGGGAAATGTCAGATTTAGGGAGGTTAGTAGACGGCGGGAGCAGAAGGAGTTCAGTCTTGGAGAGGTTAAGTTTCAGATAGAGAGCGGACATGATGTTGGAGACTGCGGACAGACAGTCGGTGGTGTTCTGTAGAACAGCGGGGGTAAGGTCGGGGGATGACGTGTATAGTTGTGTGTCATCGGCATAAAGATGGTACTGAAAGCCAAATCTGCTGATGGTCTGTCCAATTGGGGCCGTGTAGAGAGAGAAGAGAAGGGGGCCAAGGACTGAGCCCTGGGGTACACCGACAGTGAGAGGAAGAGGAGATGACGTGGAGCCAGAGAACGAAACACTGAAGGAGCGGTCAGAAAGATAGGAGGAGAACCAGGAGAGAACAGTGTCCTTAATACCTAGTGACTGGAGCCTAGACAGTAGGAGACAGTGGTCAACAGTGTCGAAAGCTGCAGAAAGGTCGAGTAGAATGAGCAGAGAGTGGTCGCCTTTACGTTTTGCTGTAAGAAGGTCATTGGTCACTTTGATGAGTGCAGTTTCAGTCGAATGTAGGGGGCGGAAGCCGGACTGTGAAGGGTCTAGGAGGGAGTAAGTGGAGAGGTAATGGGTGAGGCGGGAGTAGACTAGGCGCTCCAAAAGTTTAGAGATGAAGGGGAGATTGGAGACCGGTCTGTAGTTGTTTGTGCAGGAAGGGTCAAGAGCGGGTTTCTTTAGTAATGGAGTAATGATGGAGTGTTTGAAGGAGGATGGGAAAATGCCAGAGGAGAGTGAGAGATTAAAGATTGTAGTTAGGTGAGTTGTGACAACTGGAGAGAGAGACTGGAGGAGATGTGAGGGGATGGGGTCGGTAGTGCATGTAGTCGGACGAGAGGAAGAGAGGAGTCTGGAGACTTCTTTCTTCTGTGATGGGATCAAATGTGGAAAGTGAGCCAGGGGAAATGCAGGGTGGGATGGGAGTCACAGCACTTGGTGGTTGAGAGCAGATTTCCTGACGGATAGTATCTATTTTTTCTATAAAGTGGGAGGCCAGGTCGTCAGCACAAATGTCTGTGATAGGGGCTTGTGCTTTTGACCTGAGGAGGGAGTGAAAAGTGTCAAAAAGTTTCTTGGGGTTGTTGGCTAGTGAGGAGATCAGTGTGGTGAAGTAGGTCTGTTTGGCGAGGTGAAGGGCAGCATTATAAGTTCTTAACATGAATTTAAAGTGGATGAAGTCTTCTGGTGTGCGGGTTTTTCTCCAGAGGCGTTCAGCACTCCTAGAGCATCGCTGAAGAAGTCGAGTTTGCAATGTGAGCCAGGGCTGTTTTACTGTGTGTTTGGAGGTTCTGAGGGTGAGCGGTGCTACTTGGTCAAGGGTGCTTTTAAGAATGTCATTGTAGTGATGAACAGCCAGATCAGGACAGGAAAAAGAGGAGATTGGGGACAGCGATGAGTGTAGGGAGTCTGAAAGTGTCTGAGGGTTAATGGCTTGTAGATTTCTGAATGTGTGGTAGGTAGGAGTGCGCTGGGGTGGTGGAGGATTTGTGAGCGTGAAGGAGAGAATGTTGTGGTCAGAGAGTGGAAGCGGTGAGTTATTTAGGTGGGAGATTGAACAGAGGCGGACAAAGACCAGGTCAAGGGTGTTGCCATCCTTGTGTGTCTCAGAGGTTGAAAGCTGTGAGAGGCCTAGAGAAGTGGTTAGTGATAGAAGCTGAGATGCAGATGTGGAAGTAGGGCTGTTAATGGGGATGTTGAAGTCTCCAAGGATAAGGGTTGGTAGTTCTGAGGACATGAAGTGCGGCAGCCAGGCTGAGAAGTGGTCAAGGAACTGGGTGGGTGAGCCTGGGGGCCGATATATGACCGCTACTCTGAGGGAGAGGGGATGGAAGAGCCTGATGGTGTGGACCTCAAAAGAAGGGAATGAGAGTGATGGAATTGGGGGGATGACCTGGAAAGTGCATTGTGGGGACAGGAGTATGCCAACTCCACCACCATGTCTGTTTGTGGGTCTCGGGGAATGGGAGAACTGTAAACCACCATAGGAAATGGCAGCAGGAGAGACAGTGTCAGAATCCTGAATCCAGGTTTCAGTGAGGGCCAACAGATTAAGAGAGTGGTTCAGAAAGTAGTTGTGCAGGAAGGATAGCTTGTTGCATGCAGACCGTGGATTCCAGAGGGCACAATTGAAAGAAGGAGATGAGGGAGTGCAAGTAATATTAATAAGATTATTATGGTTTGGTATGAGGTAGGGTAGGGATTGAGGTTGGGGGATGGTGGACCAGGGTTGGGGGAGATGTCCCCTGAAATCAGTAGGAGTAGGAAGATAAAGAGCAGGTAGTTGTTGGAATTGTAAGTAGGTTTTTTATGTGATGTGTTTGGGCAAGATGGGCTGAGGTTTTTCAGGAAGGTGAGGAGTGCATGGGAGCTGTACATGGGAGAGGGAAGGATAGAGGGGCTGATGTGTATGAGTCGTGATGGAGGGGGGATGGGGCGGTGAATGTGGATGGCAAGGGAACACAGGAGGAAATAGATAAAGTACATAATGAAAAATAAGACAAAGTGTGGGGTACTGATTCCAGCCCTGATTAACTGCCATGAATAACTGCCGTTTTCAAGATGCTTTTCTTCTGTGATGCTTAACTTCTGGGATGCATGCGCCCCCACAATGCATGCGCCCCTTAGACTACTCCTATATATATAGTCCACACTACAGGGTCAGGAAAGTGGGATTGTGGGAGCTGCTTTGGGATAATTTGCCAGCTGGGGCCAGCACACCAGGGGTGGTTAGATCATCAAAGGCACTAGACCTGGCAACATCTATATGTTATAGCACTTTCCACCTGATAGCATCTACAGAGTCCCCAGTCACACGAATACACAGCAGTAAGTATTAAGCACAGTGCAAAAAATGAATTATACTAAAGTTTTACCAAAGTGCTATAGTAATGAACACACGGAGCCAGTCATGTCCACAATTTACAGACAAAACAGACTCGTAGATCAGCTTTAAATGTGGAATCCAAGCCGAAACCTGATAGAATCCGATATATGTAAACGTGGCCTTACTGCAAACATGACCTTTTTATGAAAATTGTGGTCCCTGAGGTGCCATTTCTGCAACCACAGCTGTATAATGCGGAATAGGCCCCGTGGATTTATACTGTCTGGGAAATTGGTGAACCTGGAAGTTTTCTAAACTTAATTTAAGCCTATACCATGAACTCTTGTTCTTTTACTAATTTCCTATTTGTTTGCAAAAATGTGCATTGTGAATACAGATGTGTATTGTTAGGATATTCATACAGAAAGTTCATTGCGCATGGCCGTTCCAACCCGTCTATGGTAGTACCGCACCTTACAGACATCTGTGTGTAAAATCCATGCAAAACTGCATGAAAGAAAAATGAGCCCCTTGTGAGTTTGGGGAAATTCTGGGTTTTCTTTTATAATTTTTCCATTTTTTTTGTGGCCAAATGTTACATGAATGTTTGTAGTGTTAAACACATACTAAGCAATGTTTTTTTCTTTTCCCACTGCACCATTTTGATACCTTTTTAGGGTCACTGTTTTTTTTTTTTTTAAATTAAAGGAAGCCCCTTGTCTGGAAACACAGATGAAGATTCTGATGTAGTTTTTAGAGCCAAAGTCAGAAGTGGATTCAGGAGAAAGGACAAGTTCGAGGATATGCACAAATGAGATATTTTTCAGGTGGGTCTGCTTCAAACCCCACCTGAAAAAGTGTCCAGAAAATGCTTAAAAGAATGAACATCTCAATGTAAAAACGACTGGCTGTTCATATGTTCATATGCTAAAGGTTTCTAAAGATGTGAAGAGGTTAAAAGGAGCGAGCTGACCCTTCTTCAGGCATTTTCTGATTTGAAGACACTCTATACTTTGCAGTACAGGTCAATGGGAAAACACAAAAGACGCCCGGGCTGCTTTTTGAATGTCTTACCAGCATTTTTGCTTCAAAAACCACTTGCAAATTTTTAGTTGTTGAGCGGAGTTAAAATTTCTGGAAAATGCCTGTAAGAAAAAGGGACCAGAAAACCACTGAAAAAATGCTAAAAAAAAACCCTAGCAGAAGTCAAAAACATTGAAAAAGCGCTCAGGAAACAGCTAAAAATGACTTTGGGAAAAAAAATGCTGGCATTTCCTAAAGCATCTTCTGGGAAAAATTGATGGTTTGTCCACTTCAGCAAGACGTGTGCCCATACCCTAAGGGTATTGGTACACAACTATCTATTCTGACTCCCTCATATACTAGAATGTTCTGCTGGGAATAAAGCCGCTGCCAGACAACTGTCAGTTGCTTTTTCCCCTGACAAGAGAAGGAAACAAGTAAGATGTCCATGGTGGGTTTGAAAAATGTAACGTGTATGAAGGCTTTAAATCCTTTCAAAGTGTTATCCCCAGAGTTGCATTGTTTCATGAAGCACAGCAAATACATTATGATTAATAAACAGACCAACCCCAACATAAAATTCCTTTTTTGAAATCTTGTATTTTCTCATCTCTATCTGCTAATTGGTGCATCCAGTTTCCAATGGGCCTATTCTTATCTGCTAAAACTACATTTCCAAGCATCACTTGCTTCTCTTCAGTGCTTCAGATCCCTCCCCCCTCTCCAGTGTGGTGGTGACAAGCACCAACTCTTGAATTATCATTGTGCTAATCGAAGTGTATACCGTATTTTTCGGACCATAAGACGCACTTTTTTCCCAAAAAATGTTGGGGGAAAATGGGGGTGCGTCTTATGGTCGCAATATACTTACAAATCCAGTGGCGGCGGCGGTCCCGATGCAGCCTCCCTGTGCTCTGCGGTGCGGTGGTGTTGGGGCTCTGTGATGTGGCGACAGCGGGGCTCTGTGCTGCGTGGGGGCTCAGACGGCATTTTGTTATAGCCCGAAAGCCCCCCGCAGCTCCAACGTGGTGGCCTCTTGAAAGATGGCCGCCAGGGGCCTCAGGAAAGATGGCCGCATACTCAAATTCAAATCTCGGCAACGAGATCTCTTCCTGAGATCTCGTCTCCCGAGACCACGTGACAAGATCTCGTTGTGGACTTCTGAATCTGAGCATGCGCTGCCTCCAGCGGCCATCTTTCCGGAGGCCCCTGGCGGCCATGTTTCAGGAGGCCTCCGTGTCGCAGCAACAGAGCTGCGGGGGATTTCGGGCTATGACGAAATGCTGGCGGAGCCCCCCACGCAGCACAGAGCCCCACTGCCGCCACATCAGAGCCCAGACACCACCGCACCACAGAGCACAAGAGGCTGCATTGGGACCACCGCCACGGGACCGCCGCCACAGGATTTGTAAGTATATTGCGACCTCACAGAGCACAGCCACCCCACAGAGCACAGCCACCCCACAGAGCACCCCTGCAACACTGAGCACCACCACCGCACCAGCATGGAGCACTCTCTGCTCCTGTACAGTATCCACCTGGCTGCTATTATCTTCTGCAATCTGCAGCAGTATAGCTGCAGTGTGGTTTGACATTATTAGTGTGTTTTAGCAGAGCTCATCTGTCCTGCTATCCTCCACAACGACAATGCAGAGCTGTCTGTTGCCAGCTACTGACAGATAAGTAACACGAAACTGCAAATGCCTCTAAATTGATGCATACATCCAGGACTGTGGAGTTGAAATAAAATGGACCAACTCAGACAATATATAATAAATTAGGTACAGTAGTTCAATGCAGTATGCGCTGTAAATTTTGTCATAAGAATTTGAGAACGTTATGAAATGTCCTGTAAATGTCTGTTCTATTCCTGAGCTATGGATCTAGGCTTTTAGTGGAGATGAATCTGTTCTGCACTTTATATACATGCTTAGTAGCGAGGCTGTGGAGCTGAGTTGGGAGTCAGAGAATTTGAGGAGTCGGAGTCAGGGTTTTTGGCTTACCCATTCCACAGCGCTGCATACAGCAGACGATAATCATCGTCATCTGCATCAATAGAGCAAATGTTGTAGCTTCACAGCACTGATCTCTCAGGTGCAGGCAGCAAGCTGCTCAATTAATCTCAGCCCCTGTAAACAACCCTTCCTCCAGTATATCCTTTCAGCCTCTATATAGAACATCCCATCCTGCAACATTGCTCCTCTTAGCCCCCTAACAGGCAATCTTTCTTCTCAGTCACCTGTATACAGCCCATCCTACTCTATAATCACTCCTCCACCGCTGCTTCCACATATTAATGAAGGGGACTTTACCCCTTTCTGTGGCATCATCCCTCACAGTAGTAGCTCCATTCTACAGTTGACACATCCAGTGCTAAAGTATGCTGGCTACAAGCTAACCAAGAGACTTGATCTGTATGAACTGGTTTCAATCGTAACTGAAGGGTAAATGGAGCCTTGAGGGTCATCCTTAGCACAAATGAATAAATATGTGCTAAAATGTTTAGATTATTGTAAGACCAAATTGTGATTTTTGCGAATACCCCTTCAAGCATCTTGCATTCTTTTTGAATACATGTTCTCTGCGAATAGAACCTCACTAAACTTTGACTTTCACGCTTTGCAAAGTCTTTAGTTTTTAGTACCTGGGAATCTACATGTTAAAGGCATCATTTACTCCAAGTTTTCAGATTCATGTAATTTAGCTAGTCGGGTTACATTTTGTTGATATTTGTTCTCTTTGTATAAATCCAATTGTCCAAATATAAAAGTAATAGCATTACATCATGGTGGAATTAGGAGTCTTGATTAAATGTGGGAAACCTGCCAATTTGTCTCTAATTTCATCCATTTCAAGGAAATAACACTGAAGTTTCCAAACAATGTAATTGTTTTATTATGCTATAAATTAGAGATTTCACAAGTTGAAAAGGAAACTCCGGTGATTTTTCAACTATGTGTATTTCTAAGGCTGGCTTCACACATCCGGCGGGCGCCTTGCGGCGCCCCCGGCATTTTCCCGCAGCGCCGCATCTGAAAATCTGATGCGCCGCATGCGGCTTTTTTCGCATTGACATGCATTAGCGCCGCATGTCAATGCGTTGCATGCGGTTTTGTCCGGATGCGGCGCCATGTATTGCCCTGAAAAACGCTTGATTTCTCCCGCGCTGTATTCTAATTGGGTCAGTCCGGTCCGATGGGTGTGGCTTCTGGCCACTCCACCTCCTCCCCCCCCACTGCAGCTTGCCGTCCTGGACGTGGATGACGCCTCATGTAGTGGAACTTCTTCCATGTACCGGAAATACGTTTACCGGAACGTGTGTGCTTCTGTTTTTCAGCTTTGCCCGCAGTTGGGCTAAGCATACTACTCAAGCACGAGACACGATTTGTCTGCGCAGGTGCGAAATTTCTCATGGCGATGACAATGATGCAGGAGGCGTCATCCGCATCTAGGACGGTAAGCAGCAGCCAGGGGAGTGGCAGAGTGGTCCAAAGCCACGCCCATTGGACCGGATGGACCCGATTTGAATACAGCACGGGAGAAATCAGAAAAGTTTTTCAGGGCGATATAGGGGGTTACATGAATATTTAGGGAATGCATAGCAGATGTTGAGTAAGATAATATTTTTAGATGGTATGACACAAAAATGGTGACAGGTTCCCTTTAAAATTGAACACATTATTCTGGTTTGTTTCACATGTGTTCCAAAAATGGTTTTGCTGCCATCAGTCTGCATCTGCAATATGCTCATTCCAATTAGAACAAGAAAAACCATTGCATGAGTAGACGTGTCTAAACTGACCAGTACTAACCTTGGCTTGTTCCTACTTATGCCATGAAACACAGATTTGTGAAACAGGCCCTAGTCTTGGTCTCCAAGTAGTTATGAGGCTGAGGTGACCATTATTGGCAGTTGATTTAATATGTTCTAGCATCTGCCACCATCCTTACTCTATTGTTTTCCTGTCTGATAACCATAGTTGCATTGATGGGATGAGATTTTTGTAAAATAATGCTACAACTTTTTTTCTATCTATTTAATTGTTGCTGCTTTTTAAATAGAAGGAAACACAGCAGAGAAACTGATAATAAATGTAGGCACATGAAAGGAATGTATGGAATCACTTTTCCGTGCCCATCTGTTACCTTTACTTTCTTACACGTGGCAATATGACTGATCAGTGCTTTTAATATTCATGTATTGTCCAGATGTGGTGCGCTAATTATTACTATTAAAGGAATATTCTCTAATTTCCAGTGTGTAAAACAATATTAATAAAAAATAAATACCGGTAGGTAGCTTTCCTTTCTTATTTACCAAGCTGGGGCCTGAGCAGTGGGTATATGGACAGTGATTGTATTTTTATGGGACACCCTATTAAGCTTTGTCATATACTGTCTGGTACTTTGTCATAGCTGGTATTGGATATAGCGGTAAATTTAGTGGGTGGTTAGTAGTAATTTTTCATTTTTGTGTAGACTTGAAATATGTTCATAGGGAACTCAGAATTATATGTTAATGATGGGCTGTTTTCTGTTCTTCCAGAAGCCGACATAGGCAAAGAAGAGTCTGCATTATTTATAGTATGTGAGATTAGTTTTTTCTTTTTACTCATGAAAATTCCACAACTATTTTACAACCTGTTGAATGTCGTGCAGTGAGCATACTTGATGAGGACACAGGTGGAGCTGCCATCAAAGGCACCCTACTCAGCTAGTATGTTTACATCTTAACTTGATGACTTCCTGCTGACTAATAACATGCTGCATATCTGCTGCACGATGCATCCGTCCTCGCTAGATCCTTTAACTTGCCTTGAAGGAGTTTGTGAACTAGTCTTGAAGTAGTATTACATTTTGAATGTTTAATAATCTAGCCATACATTTAATAGTTTTATAAGTTATATTTATTAAAAGTTAAACTCTTTATTCCCCTTAAGGGTTTATATTGTAGATTATATGCAAATTGCCTCTTCAAAAAAAGAGGACTTGTACTGTATAGCCCCACCTATTGGAAGTAGCGATCCTACAAGTCACAATCAACCCTTTAACGAGTCTTGTAATATGACTTCGGATAAAAGCCAAATCAGAATCTCCATTTGCAGACACGGTGTTTCGGACTGTTGGTCCTCGTCAGTGCAAAGTAGGAGAGATCTGATTTGGCTGGATGAGAGGCTCTGGACTGGGGTCTAAGGGTAAGGTTTCTCCTTGTGGAGAGTGACATACCAGCTCTGGCGTGTCGAGGTAAGGAGGCTTATTTGCCGTGCAATGCTCCTCTGGGAAATTTTATATGCAAATTGCCTCTTCTAAAAAAGAGGACTTGTATAGCGCCACCTATTGGAAGTAGCGATCCTACAAGTCACAATCAACCCTTTAACGAGTCTTGTAATATGACTTAGGATAAAAGCCAAATCAGTATCTCCATTTGCAGACACGATGTTTCGGACTATTGTATTGTAAATTAGTAATTTAAGCCCTTCACACTGAAGCCTGTTTTCACCTTCCTGACCAGGTCAAATTTTACAATTCTGACCGGTGTCACTTTATGTGGTAATAACTCTGGAAAGTTACAACAGATCCCACCTATTCTGAGATTGTTTTCTTGTGACATAGTGTACTTCATGATAGTGGTAAAATTTGCATATAAATACATGCAGCCGCATACTTCGGTCCGAGTGCCGGCGGCAGTGCTGGATATTGATGCGAGAGACTCGCATCACACTCGCAAGTGTGGCCCCAGCCTTATACTCACAGATCGCTTATTTAATACTCTGCAATAATCATGCATTGCAAAGCATTAGATCAGCGTCTGACAAGCAGAGAGGAAGCGTGTCAGCTTGTGCTCTGAGCATGAGCTGACAGGCCACCGTCCCTTGGTGACCCCGCGGCCATCTTTCAGCCTGAAGTCACCAAAGAGACCCTTGGCTTAACTCGATCGCATCGCGATGTGCTGATGAGAGCGGATGACACTCTCACTATTGACAGCGGCATCACAGGGGTTAAACTCCCGCGACCTGTGCTAGCACTGATCATGGGCATTGCTGCATATAGAACTGACACCCACATTTGATCACGTGAGCCCACGTGATCATGGCACCTGTGTATGTATGTGTGTGTGTATATATATAATATATATATATATATATATTATATAATATATATATTATATATATATATAACACACACAGTACAGACCCAAAGTTTGGACACACCTTCTCATTCAACGATTTTTCTGTATTTTCTTGACTATGAAAATTGTAGAATCACACTGAAGGCATCAAAACTATGAATTAACACATGTGGAATTATACATTACACTTTACAAAAAAGTGTGATACAACTGAAAATATGTCTTGTATTCTAGGTTCTTCAAAGTAGCCACCTTTTGCTTTGATTACTGCTTTGCACGCAGAAAAGGTGAACGGATGGACTCTACATGCCTGGTTCCCACCGTGAAGCATGGAGGAGGTGGTGTGATGTGTGGGGGTGCTTTGCTGGTGACACTGTTGGGGATTTATTCAAAATTGAAGGCATACTGAACCAGAATGGCTACCACAGCATCTTGCAGCAGCATGCTATTCCATCCGTTTTGCGTTTAGTTGGACCATCATTTATTTTTCAACAGGACAATGACCCCAAACACACCTTCACACTGTGTAAGGGCTATTTGACCAAGAAGGAGAGTGTTGGGGTGCTATGCCAGATGACCTGGCCTCCACAGTCACCAGACCTGAACCCTATGAAAAAGGAGAACAGCATCAAATCCGGGTGAAGAAATAAAGGTTCTTTATTTGCCAGATGCAACGTTTCAACCAATACAGGTCTTTTTCAAGCATACAATATAGTCATAATGGCAGCCTTAAATAGGAAGTGGATATCAGATCCACCAATCACAATCGATAGGCAGTCCCACATAAAGAACTTTATAGGTACATAAAAACACATATTTGTAATATACAATTTAGTGCAAACAATTACAGTCACTTTATATCATTAGACACGTGTCAATATCTTAATTAAATAATAAATATATAAATGTTCACCAATCATGAGAAAGCATCATGGTAGTCAAGGGAACAACAAAACCAATCGTGCAGCATATATATGTAAACACATGTAGCAACCAATAGATGTGCTCAGCAGTCTTGGCGCCCAAAAGGATCTGATATCCACTTCCTATTTAACCCCTTAATGTCCACTGACGTGCAGAGTCCGTCATGGCAAGGTGTCAGTTCCGGCACCAGGACGGACTCTGCACGTCATGGCTTTGATCTACCACTGCGTGTAAACACGCAGTGGTAGATCAGTGCCGACAGCTGTCACAGACAGCTGACAGGCACGGCAAGCGGTGCGGGGAACTTTGCCGTCGGTCCCCGCACCTACAGCGCTGTGCTTGGTCAGTCAATCTGACTGACCAAACACAGCAGCGATCGTGCAGGAGAAGCTGAAATTTCAGCTTCTCCAGCGCGATCAGTGCAGGAGCCGGCGCTGCAGTGGCCAGGCTTCCTGCACTGACAGCCAGGAGCGGAGCCCCCACCGCCCCTGGCTGTTAACCCCCTGACTGCTGCGATCGAGCGCGATCGCAGAGCTCAGGGGGGGAGGCAGAGGGTCGGGAGCTCCCTCTGCCTCAGATCGGCACCCTGCAATGTATTTGCAGGGCCCGATCTCTGCCTTGATGACCCGGGGGTTGTCATGACAACCTCCGGGTCATCTACCTACAGGAAGCTGCTGTGATCATTGTCACAGCAGCTTCCACTATAGTTGCAATGCATTGCAATGCCAGAGCATTGCAATGCATTGTAACTGCAATAAAAAGTAAAAAAAGTGAAAGTCCCATAAAGGGACAAGTTAAAAAAAATCATTTTTTTAAAAAAATTGTAAAAAAAATATTAAAAAATAATTTTAAAAAAATCCCCTAAAAAATACACATTTTTATGTAATAAAAAAAATAAAAAAACAAAAAACATACATGTTAGGTATCGCCTTGTCCGTAAAAATCCCATCTATAAAAGCGTAACCCTAGTTAACCCCTTCAGTGAAAGCCGTAAAAAAAAAAACACAAAAAAGTAGTAAATTATACTTTTTCCAAGCGGTATCATTATACCGCTTGGAAAAAGTGCAATAACACGCGATCAAAAAGTCAGATATAAATAATCATGGTACCGCTGAAAACGTCATCTTGTCCCGCCAAAAAAAAGCCGCTATACAGCATCATCAGCGAAAAAATAAAAAAGTTATAGCTCGCGGAATAAACTGATGCAAAAATAATTATTTTTTCTATAAAATTTTTTATTGTGTAAAAAAACGCCAAAACATAAAAAAAAATATATAAATGAGGAATCGCCGTAACCGTAGTGACCCGAAGAATAAAGCTGCTTTATCAATTTTACCACACACGGAACGGAGGAAAAAAAAAAAAAAAAAAACAATTCCTGAATTGCTGGTTTTTATTCATTCTGATTCCACAAAAATCGGAATAGGAAACGATCAAAAAACGTTATGTGCCTGAATATGGTACCAATAAAAACGTCAGCTCGTCCCGCAAAAAATAAGCCCACAGATAACTCTGTCGGCCGAAATATGGAAAAATTATAGCTCTCAAAATACGGCGATGCAAAAATTTCTTACAAAAAATTATTCCAAGAAAAAGCATCTTTTAGTGTGTGACAGAAGCTAAACATGAAAAAAGGTGTAAATCTGGTATCGCTGTAATCGCACCGATCCGAGGAATAAAGTCGCCTAATCACTAATACCGCACGAGGAACGGCGTAAAAAAGAAAACCAATTCTTCACCTTTTGTGGATTTGTTCATTGTGCCTCCCAAAGATCGCAGTAAGGCGATCACAGTGGTTCCCCCCCACATATGGGGTATCAGCGTACTCAGGACAAAATGCACAATAGCTTTTGGGGTCCTATTTCTCCTGTTACCCTTAGAAAAATAAAAATTTGGGGCAAAAAGGTAATTTTTGTGGAAAAAAATATGATTTTTTTATTTTCACGGCTCTACATTATAAACTTCTGTGAAGCCCTTGGGGTTCAAAGTGCTGACCACACATCTAGATAAGTTCCTTGGGGGTCTAGTTTGCAAAATGGGGTCATTTGTGGGGGGTTCCTACTGTTTAGGCACATCAGGGGCTCTCCAAGCGCGACATGACACCCGCAGACCATTCCATCAAAGTCTGCATTTAAAAACGGTGCTCCTTCCCTTCCGAGCTCTGCCATGCGTCAAAATAGTGGTTCCCCCCCACATATGGGATATCAGCGTACTCAGGACAAATTGCACAATAGCTTTTGGGGTCCTATTTCTCCTGTTACCCTTATAAAAATAAAAATTTGGGGGCAAAAAGATTATTTTTGTGGAAAAAAATATGATATTTTTATTTTCACGGCTCTACGTTATAAACTTCTGTGAAGCACTTGGGGGTTCAAAGTGCTCACCACACATCTAGATAAGTTCCTTGGGGGGTCTAGTTTCCAAAATGGAGTCACTTGTGGGGGGTTTCTACTGTTTAGGCACATCAGGGGCTCTCCAAACGTGACATGACACCCGCAGACCATTCCATCAAAATCTGCATTTGAAAAAGGCGCTCCTTCCCTTTCCAGCTCTGCCATGCGTCAAAATAGTGGTTTACCCCCACATATGGGGTATCAGCATACTCAGGACAAATTGCACAATAACTTTTGGGGTCCTGTTACCCTTTGGAAAATAACAATTGGGGGTGGAAAGATCATTTTTGTGGAAAAGATATGATTTTTTAATTTTACAGCTCTACGTTATAACCTTCTGTGAAGCCCTTGGGGGTTCAAAGCTTTCACCACACATCTAGATAAGTTCCTTGGGGGGTCTAGTTTCCAAAATGGGGTCACTTGTGGGGGGTTTCCACTGTTTAGGCACACAGGGACTCTCCAAATGCGACATGGCGTCCAATCTCAATTCCAGCCAAAAAAGTCAAATGGCGCTGCTTCCCTTCCAAGCTCTGCCATGCGCCCAAATAGTGGTTTACCCCCACATATGGGGTATCAGCGTACTCAGGACAAATTGCACAATAACTTTTGGGGTCCTTTTACCCTTTGGGAAATAAAAATTGTGGGTGGAAAGATCATTTTAGTGGAAAAGATATGATTTTTTAATTTTACAGCTCTACGTTATAACCTTCTGTGAAGCCCTTGGGGGTTCAAAGCTCTCACCACACATCTAGATAAGTTCCTTGGGGGGTCTAGTTTCCAAAATGGGGTTACTTGTGGGGGTATCCACTGTTTAGGCACACAGGGGCTCTCCAAATACGACATGGCGTCCAATCTCAATTCCAGCCAAAAAAGTCAAATGGCGCTGCTTCCCTTCCGAGCTCTGCCATGCACCCAAATAGTGGTTTACCCTCACATATGGGGTATCAGCGTACTCAGGACTAATTGCACAATAACTTTTGGGGTCCTTTTATCCTTTGGAAAATAAAAATTGGGATGAAAAGATCATTTTTGTGGAAAAAACATGATTTTTTAATTTTACGGCTCTACGTTATAACCTTCTGTGAAGCCCTTGGGGGTTCAAAGCTCTCACTACACATTTAGATAAGTTACTTGGGGGGTCTAGTTTCTAAAATGGGGTCACTTGTGGGGGGTTTCCACTGTTTAGGCACACAGGGACTCTCCAATGCGACATGGCGTCCAATCTCAATTCCAGCCAAAAAAGTCAAATGGCGCTGCTTCCCTTCCGAGCTCTGCCATGCACCCAAATAGTGGTTTACCCCCACATATGGGGTATCAGCGTACTCAGGACTAATTGCACAATAACTTTTGGGGTCCTTTTATCCTTTGCAAAATAAAAATTGGGATGTAAAGATCATTTTTGTGGAAAAAACATGATTTTTTAATTTTACGGCTCTACGTTATAACCTTCTGTGAAGCCTTTGGGGGTTAAAAGCTCTCACAACACATTTAGATAAGTTACTTGGGGGGTCTAGTTTCCAAAATGGGGTCACTTGTGGGGGGTTTCCACTGTTTAGGCACACAGGGACTCTCCAAATGCGACATGGCGTCCAATCTCAATTCCAGCCAAAAAAGTCAAATGGCGCTGCTTCCCTTCCGAGCTCTGCCATGCGCCCAAATAGTGGTTTACCCCCACACATGGGGTATCGATGTACTCAGGAGAAATTGTACAACAAATATTGTGGTTCATTTTCTACTGATACCCTTGACAAAATTTTAAAAAATTGTGTCGAAAGAAAAATTTTGGGAAAAAAAGTTAAATGTTAATTTTTTCCTTCCACATTGCTTCAATTCTTGTGAAGTACCTAAAGGGTTAATAAACTTCTTGAATGTGGCTTTGAACACGTTGAGGGGTGCAGTTTTTAGAATGGTGGCACTTTTGGGTATTTTCTGTCATATTGACCCCTCAAATTCACTTCAAATGTGAGGTGGCCCCTAAAAAAAAAATGATTTTGTAAATTTTGTTGGAAAAATGACAAATTGCTGGTCAACTTTTAACACTTATAACTTCCTAACAAAAAAAAAATTTGGTTCCAAAATTGTGCTGATGTAAAGTAGACATGTGGGAAATGTTATTTATTAACTAATTTTTGTGACATATCTCTCTGATTTAATGGCATAAAAATTAAAAGTTTGAAAATTGCAAAATTTTCAAAATTTTTGCCATATTTCCGTTTTTTTCATAAATAATCGCAAGTTATATTGAAGAAATTTTACCACTATCATGAAGTACAATATGTCTCGAGAAAACAATCTCAGAATCGCCAAGATCCGTTGAAGCGTTCCAGAGTTATAACCTCATAAAGAGACAGTGGTCAGAAATGTAAAAAATGGCCTGGTCTTTAACCTACAAAATGGCTTGGTCGTTAAGGGGTTAAGGCTGCCATTATGACTATATTGTATGCTTGAAAAAGACCTGTATTGGTTGAAACGTTGCATCTGGCAAATAAAGAACCTTTATTTCTTCACCCGGATTTGATGCTGTTCTCCTTTTTCATATGGTATGTACTTGTCCATCCTACTGGGTCAGATGGCATCTGAACGTGCATCATGATGTCTGAGTGCTGTCAGCTTTTCTCTTTTTGTGTGGACCAGACCTGAACCCAACAGAGATGGTTTGGGGTGAGCTGGACCGCTCACTGCTTCAATTTTGAATAAATCCCCAACAGTGTCACCAGCAAAGCATCCCCACACCATCACACCACCTCCTCCATGCTTCACGGTGGGAACTAAGCATGTAGAGTCCATCCGTTCACCTTTTCTGCGTGCAAAGCTGTAATCAAAGCAAAAGGTGGCTACTTTGAAGAACCTAGAATATAAGACATATTTTCTGTTTCACACTTTTTTGTAAAGTGTAATGTATAATTCCACATGTGTTAATTCATAGTTTTGATGCCTTCAGTGTAATTCTACAATTTTCATAGTCATGAAAATACAGAAAAATCTTTGAATGAGAAGGTGTGTCCAAACTTTTGGTCTGTACTGTGTGTATATATATATATATATATATTTATATATATATATATATTAATATATATAATATATATATACTGTATATACACATACAGCGAAGGAAATAATTATTTGATCCCTTGCTGATTTTGTAAGTTTGCCCACTGACAGACATGCACAGTCTATAATTTAAAGGGTGGGTTAATTTTAACATTGAGAGATACAATATCAATAGTAAAATTCCGAAAATAACATTGTATAAATTATATAAATTTATTTGCCTTTTGCAGTAAGAAATAAGTATTTGATCCCTCTGGCAAACAAGACTTAATACTAGGAGGCAAAACCCTTGTTGGCAAGCACAGCAGTCAGATTGTTTTTTGTAGTTAATGATGAGGTTTGCGCACATGTCAGGAGGAATTTTGGTCCACTCCTCTTTGCTGATCATCTCTAAATCATTAAGACTTTGAGGCTGTCGCCTGGCAACTCAGCTTCAACTCCCTCCATAAGTTTTCTATGAGATTAAGGTCTGGAGACTGGCTAGGCCACTCCATGACATTAACCCCCAAGGGTGGTTTGCACGGTAATGACCGGGCCAATTTTTACAATTCTGACCACTGTCTCTTTATGAGGTTATAACTCTGGAACGCTTCAACGGATCTTAGCGATTCTGAGATTGTTGTCTTGTGACATATTGTACTTCATGATAGTGGTAAAAGTTCTTCTATATAACTTGCGGTTATTTATGAAAAAAATGGAAATATGGCGAACATTTTGAAAATTTTGCTATTTTCAAACTTTGAATTTTTATTCCCTTAAAACAGAGAAATATGTCACACAAAATAGTTACCAGATAACATTTCCCACATGTCTACTTTACATCAGCACAATTTGGAAACCAAATTTTTTTTTTGTTACGAAGTTATAAGGGTTTAAAGTTGACCAGCGATTTCTCATTTTTACAACAAATTGTACAAAACCATTTTTTTTTTAGGGACCACCTCACATTTGAAGTCACTTTGAGGGGTCTATATGGCAGAAAATACTCAAAAGTGACACCATTCTAAAAACTGCACCCCTCAAGGTACTTAAAACCACATTCAAGAAGTTTATTAACCCTTGAGGTGCTTCACAGGAGCTGAAGCAACTTGGAAGGAAAAAATGAACATTTAACTTTTTAGTTGCAAAAATGATTTTTTACAAACAGTTTTTTATTTTAACAAGGGTAAAAGGAGAAAATGGACAGATAAAGTTGTTGTGCAATTTCTCCTGAGTACGCCGATACCCTATATGTGGGGGAAAGCCACTGTCTAGGCGCAAGGCAGGGCTCGGAAGGGAAGGAGGGCTGTTTGACTTTTTCAAACCAAAATTGGCTGGAATTGAGATTCTACACCATGTCACGTTTGGAGAGCCCCTGATGTGCCTAAACAGTGGAAAACCCCCACAAGTGACACCATTTTGGAAACTAGACCCCCTAAGGAACTTATCTAAATCTGTTGTGAGCACTTTGAACTCCCAAGTGTTTCACTAAAGTTTATAATGCCTGGGTGTAAAAAAAAAAAAAAAAAAAAAAATTTCCACAAAGACTTTTTAGTCCCCAATGTTTGATTTTTCCCAAGGAAATTGGACCCCAAAAGTTGTCCAATTTATCCTGACTACGCTGATACCCCATATGTGGGGGGAAATACTGTTTGGGCGCACTTCAGGGCTCGTAAAGGAAGTAATAACGTTTTGGAATGCAGACTTTGATGGGTGTCATGTTCAGTTTGCAGAGTCCCTGATGTGCCTAAACAGTGGAAACCCCCCACAGGTGACCCTATTTTGGAAACTAGACCCCCTAAGGAACTTATCTAGATCTGTGGTGAGCACTTTGAACCCCAAGTGCTTCACACAAGTTTATAATGCCCGGGCATGAAAATAAAAAATCCTATTTTTTTTCCCCACAAAAATTATATTTAAGTCACCAATTTTTTATTTTCCCAAGGGTAACATGAGAAATTGGACCTTTAAAAGTTGTCTAATTTGTCCTGAGTACGCTGATACCCCATATGTGGGGGGAACCACCACGGCAGAGCTTGGAAGGGAAGGAGCGCCATTTGACTTTTTCAAGCCAAAATTGGCTGTAATCGAGATTGGACGTCATGTCGCATTTGGATAGCCCCTGTGTCACGCGGTCTTATGATATGTGTACGATGTCAGTAAACTATTCTTAAAAGAACAACACTCTATACAACATATAGATTTGCAACATCAGCATGTAAATATAGAATAGATTTACCTGACACGATATCCGTTGAACTCAGGGTTAATCTTGAGGACTTGATACACTGTCACAGGAAAGAGGAGGACCGGGGGTCTAACCTGACCCTAAACTGGGGTCCTAACTAATCCCTCACCTTGGAGGTACTGATAATGGTTCAGAGGTCCAAGTCTCCAGCCTAACCCTGTCTCCTATCAGTCCCTGAACCCTGTAATCAGTCCTAAGAAGGATTCTGATTACCACCAAAGGGATATGGGCTGATCTCTGCTAAATACACAGATTAGACATATAAGACAGACTGGAGAAAACACAGACTTGCATACACACTCAAACACCGAAGGAACATAAATGATCTGGGATATTAAACTCTAAGCAAGGTGAGCTTAAAACAACTAAGGAGCTCTTTAACTTAAGTCTATACAGATACAATCCTATCTGTGGTCTGCATGAAGAATTTCACTGGCAACTCCCAAAACAGACCACCAGAGATTTAAAGGAAACCAATCAACAAATAATTAATTGCAGCCGGGAGAAACTGCACCCAGTCCCAGAACTGAGCACAGACAGAATTAACTCCCTAACTGCCAAACACAAAGAAACAGCAACTCAGCTGTGAGAAGTCAGAATGTGCAACCGCGACGATCTTCGTGGCGATGCACACATGACACCCTGATGTGCCTAAACAGTGGGAATCCCCCACAAGTGACCCCATTTTAGAAACTAGACCCCCTAAGGAACTTATCTAGATCTGTGGTGAGCACTTTGAACCCCAAAGGGCTTCACACAAGTTTATAACGTAGAGCCGTAAAATTAAAAAATCATATTTTTTCCACAAAAATGATCTTTTCACCCCAATTTTTATTTTCCCAAGGGTAACAACGCCTCAAAAGTTATTGTGCAATTTGTCGTGAGTACGCTGATACCCAATATGTTGGGGTAAACCACTGTTTGGGTGCATGGCAGAGCTCGGAAGGGAAGGAGCGCAGTTTGACTTTTTCAACGCAGAATTTGCTGTATGCCTTGTCGCATTTGGAGAGCCCCTGATGTGCCTAAACAGTGAAAACCCCCCACAAGTGGCACCATTTTAGAAACTAGACCCCTTAAGAAACTTATCTAGATCTGTTGTGAGCATGTTCAACCCCCAAGTGTTTCACTAAAGTTTATAATGCCTGGTTGTGAAAAAAAATTTTTTCCACAAAAATGATTTTTTAGTCCCCAAATTTCCAATTTTTTATTTTTCCCAAGGAAATTGGACCCCAAAAGATGTTGTCCAATTTGTCCTGAGTGCGCTGATACCCCATATGTGGGGGGAAATACTGTTTGGGCTCACGTCAGGGCTCGGAAAGGAAGTAATGACATTTTGGAATGCAGACTTTGATGGGTGTCATGTTCAGTTTGCAGAGCCCCTGATGTGCCTAAGCAGTGTAAAGCCCCCACAAGTGACCCCATTTTGGAAACTAAACCCTCTAAGGAACTTACCTAGATCTGTGGTGAGCACTTTGAACCCCCAAGTGCTTCACACAAGTTTATAATTCCCGGGCATGAAAATAAAAAATGCTATTTTTTTTCCCACAAAAATGATCTTTTAGTCACCAATTTTTTTATTTTCCCAAGGGTAAGGGGAGAAATTGGACCCCAAAAGTTGTTGTCCAATTTTTCCTGAGTATGCTGATACCCTATATGTGGGAGAAAACTACTGTGTGGGCACACGTCAGGGCTCGGAATAGAAGTAGTGACGTTTAGTAATGCAGACTTTGACGGAATGGTCTGCAGGTGTCATGTCGCGTTTGGAGAGCCCCTGATGTGCCTAAACAGTGGAAACCCCCCACAAGTGACCCTATTTTGGAAACTAGTCCCCCAAAAGAACTTATCTAGATGTGTGGTGAGCACTTTGAACCCCCAAGTGCTTCACAGAAGTTTATTACGCCCGGGCGTGAAAATCAAAAATCATATTTTTTCCACAAACATGATCTTTTAGTCCCCAGTTTTTTATGTTCCCAAGGGTAACAGGAGAAATTGGACCCAAAAAGTTGTTGTCCAATTTGTCCTGAGTACGCTGATACCCTATATGTGGGAGAAAACTACTGTATGGGCACACGTCGGGGCTCGGAAGTGAAGTAGTGACTTTTTGCATTGCAGACTTTGATGGAATGGTCTGCGGGTGTCATGTCCGTTTGGAGTGCCACTGATGTGCCTAAACAGTGGAAACCCCCCACAAATAACCCCATTTTGGAAACAAGACCCCCAAGGGAACTTATCTAGATGTGTGGTAAGAACTTTGAACCCCCAAGTGCTTTACAGAAGTTTATAACGTAGAACCATAAAAATAAAAAATCACATTTTTTCCACAAAAATGATATTTTCGCCCCCAATTTTTTATTTTCCCAAGGGTAATAGAAGAAATTGGACCCCAAAAGTTATTGTGCAATTTGTCTCGAGTATGCTGATACCCCATATGTGGGGGTAAACTGCTGTTTGGGAGCATGGCAGAGCTCAGAAGTAAAGGAGCACCGTTTGACTTTTTCAACGCTGAATTGGCTGGAATTGAGATCAGACGCCATGTCACGTTTGGAGAGCCCCTGATGTGCCTAAACAGTGGAAACCCCCCAATTCTAACTCCAACCCTAACCCCAACACACCCCTAATCCCAACCCTAATCATAACCCTTACCACAAACCTAACCCTAACACACCCGTAACTCTAGTCCCAACCCTAACCCTAACTTTAGCCCCAACTATAACCCTAACTTTAGCCCCAACCCTAACCCTAATGGGAAAATGGAAATAAATACATTTTTTTTTAATTTTATTATTTTTCCCTAACTAAGGGGGTGATAAAGGGTGGTTTGATTTTACTATTTATATCGGGTTTTTATGATCGGCAGCTGTCACATGCTAAAAGACGCTTTGTATTGCAAAAAATAGTTTTTGCATCATCACATTTTGAGAGCTATAATTTTTTCTTATTTTGGCCCACAGAATCATATGAGGTCTTATTTTTTGCGGGACTAGGTGACGTTTTTATTGGTACCATTTTTGGGCACATGATATTTTTTGATCGCTTTTTATTACGATTTTTGGGAGGCAGAATGAACAAAAACCAGCAATTCATGAATTTTGTTTGGGGGGGAGGGCGTTTATACCGTTCCGCGTGTGGTAAAATTGATAATGCAGTTTTATTCTTCGGGTCAGAACGATTACAGCGATACCGCATTTGTATCATTTTTAATGTTTTGGCGCTTTTATACAATAAAAACGATTACCGTATATACTCATGTATAAGCCGACCCGTGTATAAGCCGACCCCCCCCCCCTAATTTTGCCACAAAAAACTGGGAAAACTTATTGACTCACGTATAAGCCTAGGGTACCCAAGATTAATTGCCCCCATATACTCCACAGATTATGCCCCCGTATGATCCACAGATTATGCCCCCATACGCTCCAGATTATGCCCCATATATTCCACAGCTTATGCCCCCATATGCTCCATATTATGCCCCATATGTTCCACAGTTTATGCCCCCATATGCTCCATATTATGCCCCATATGTTCCACAGTTTATGCCCCCATATGCTCCAGATTATGCCCCATATGTTCCACAGCTTATGCCCCCATATGCTCCATAGTATGCCCCCATATGCTCCAGATTATGCCCCATATGTTCCACAG
Source organism: Oophaga sylvatica (assembly GCA_033576555.1). NCBI lineage: Eukaryota > Metazoa > Chordata > Amphibia > Anura > Dendrobatidae > Oophaga > Oophaga sylvatica. Next base: position 315,369,357 of record JARQOD010000001.1, read on the forward strand.
CTTATGCCCCTATATGCTCCAGATTATGCCCACATATGCTGCACAATTATGCCCCATAGTATAGGCCTCATATTGCTGCTGCTGCTGCAAAAAAAAAAAAATGACATACTCACCTCTCGTCGCTGGGGGTCAGGTGCCGGTGTCCTGAGCAGGCGGTGACACCGGCGCGCTATGGAGGACAGGTGCCGGTGTCACCGCTCGCTCAGGACCCCGGCACTTGTGATATTTACCTGTCCCTCGGTCCACCGCAGCGCACTGCTCCCTCGGTCTGACTCCTCTGGCTGTGAATGATCAGGCAGTGGGCAGGGCGCGCACTAACGACGTCATCGCGCCCTCTGCCTGAACATTCACAGCCAGAGGAGAGTCAGACCGAGGGAGCAGTGCGCTGCGGTGGACCGAGGGACCGGTAAATATCACTATACTCACCCCTCCACCGCGCGTCCCTGCAGCCTCTCCTCTTCTCCGGCGCTCTCCACAGTGCTTCAGCGGTCACGTGGTACCGCTCATTAAAGTCATGAATATGTGTATATTCATGACTTTAATGAGCGGTGCCATGTGACCGCTGCAGGAAGGAGCCGGAGATCGTGGGAGAAGCAGGGGGGCTGCAGAGACCGCGCCGGTGGAGGGGTGAGTATGATCCGACACCCCCGCTCCCCTTCTCCCGCCGACCCCTGTATATGACCCGCATATAAGCCGAGAGGGGGACTTTCAGCCCTAAAAAATGGGCTGAAAATCTCGGCTTATACATGGGTATATACGGTATATATATAAAAAAATAATTATTTTTGCATCGCTTTATTCTGCGAGCTATAACTTTTTTATTGTTTCGCTGATAATGCTGTATGGTGGCTCGTTTTTTAGCGGGACAAGATGACGTTTTCAATGGTACCATGTTTATTTATATCGGTCTTTTTGATCGCGTGTTATTCCACTTTTTGTTCGGTGGTATGATGATAAATCATTGTTTTTTAGCCTTGTTTTTTTTTTTTAAGGGGTTCACTAAAGGGGTTAACTAATGGGACAGTTTTATAGGGGCGGGTCTGGGCGATGCTTCCCTGTGCCCCCGATACACTGCGATCATCTTTGATTGCAGTGTGCCAGGGGTTAATGTGCCGGGATGGCACATAGTGCCGGGTGTCAGCTCTGATAATCAGCTGACACCCGGCCGCGATCAGCTGCGCTCTCCCTGGGAGCGCAGCTGATCGCATATGACGTACTATTCCGTCCTTGGGAATGAGGTCCAGGATCACATGGACGGAATAGTACGTCAGATGGGATAAAGGGGTTAATGTGCTTCTTTTTGAGTCACTCCTTTGTTGCCTTGGCTGTATGTTTTGGGTCATTGTCTTGCTGGAAGACCCAGTCATGACCCATTTTTAATGTCCTGGTGGAGGGAAGGAGGTTGTCACTCAGGATTTTACCATACATGGCTTCATCCATTCTCCCATTGATGCACTGAAGTAGTCCTGTGCCCTTAGCAGAGAAACACCCCTAAAACATAATGTTTCCACCTCCATGCTTGACAGTTGAGACGGTGTTCTTAGGCAGCATTTGTCTTCCTCCAAACACGTCAAGTTCAGTTAATGCCAAAGAGCTCAGTGTTTGTCTCATCTGACCACAGCACCTTTTCCCTAACACTCACAGAATCATCCAGGTGTTCATTGGCAAACTTCAGAAGGGCCTGCTCATGTGCCTTCTTGAGCAGGGGGACCTCACGAACACTGCAGGATTTTAAATCTTTACGGAATAATGTGTTGCCAATGGTTTTCTTGGTGACTGTGGTCCCCTCTGCCTTGAGATCATTAACAAGTTCCCGCGTGTAGTGTTAGGCTGATCTCTCACCTTCCTCATGATCAAGGATACCCCACGAGGTGAGACTTTGCATGGTGCCCCAGATTGATGTCGATTGACAGTCATTTTGTATTTCTTCCATTTTCTAACTATTGCACCAACAGTTGTCTTCTTCTCACCCAGTACCTTACGTACGGTTTTGTAGCCCATTCCAGCTTTGTGCAGGTCTATGATCTTGTCCCTGACATCCTTATAAAGCTCTTTGGTCTTACCCATGTTGTAGAGGTTAGAGTCTGACTGATTAATTGAGTCTGTGGACAGGAGTCTTTTATAAAAGTGACTATCTAAGGCTACTTTCACACATCAGGCTTTTTGTGTCAGGCATAATCCGTCCTATGCCTGACAGGACGGATCCGGTGCTGATTTTGAAAAAACTGATGCAACTGATCAGTTTTATTGCCGGATCCGTCCTGACCTTTTCAACTCGGAAAGAGAAAATTTCTATGTTGAAAATGCAGGTACGGATGTCCGGACCGAGGAGAGAGAGAGAGAGCGACCGACCTTGGATTCCGGATCAGTTTTTTGACGGATTTGACAAAACTCTGGTCCGGTTCCATAGGCTTGCATTGTTTCCGGCTGCCTGAAGCGCCGATTCAGGCACTATCAGGCGGCTCCGGAAAAAAAAAAAACGTTGCACTCAGCGTCTTGTCCGGCCGCCGGAATGTACATTTCCGACGGATCCGGCCAAAAACGGATGCAACGCAATGACATCAGGCGCGATCCGGCGCTAATGAAAGTCAATGGTAAAAAAACGCATCCGGTACCGGATGCGTTTTTTTAAAAACACGCCGGATCGCGCCTGACATCAAAAGACTGATGTGTGAAAGCAGCCGCGATGGGACAGAAAGAAGAGGCCGGCTTCGCTACAAGATGGGAGGCCCCGGACCGGACCACGACGCCCATCGGACCCGACCGGACGGCGGAACGCTCCTGGGTGAGTATAATATAACTCGTTTTTCTTCACTTTCAGGTGACATCGGGGGCTTATCTACAGCATTACAGAATGCTGTAGATAAGCCCCTGATGGCGGTGGCCCTAGCTCATAGGGCAAAAATGGGGTGACAGATTCCCTTTAACTGGCTACCTACGTTATCAATATTTTCATAATTTGACATGAAGGTTATCATTTCAGTCCTCTTGAGAATGCTTGATCATGGTGAAAATCATTGACCTTGATTTATCACTTGTTTTTTAAAGTCACGTACCTTTTTTGTCTTATGCTATTAGTTGCTATTTTTTGACCCCAAATTCATCAAAATCATGCATTTGGTGCAGAGTCTAAAATGGTCTTTCAACCTATTTTCAACTCTTTTATACTTTTAAAAACCTAGTGTAATCAAAAATACACCGAGGCATAGAGTGGAGTGAAGTTGTGCCAAATTTTGCAACATTTTTTTAAAAAGTCGCAATTGATAAATGAAGCTAAAACATCTGGAATTATTACACTCTGCCCACAAAGGGAGAAAAACACAAAAACAAAATTAGGTGAGCACATGTAAAATAATATTATCAAAATAATGAATTGAGTGCTAAAAACAAAAAACAAGCGAACACAAAACTAAACAAAACAGGAGCAAATGCAATGATGAATTTGGGCAGTTGTGTGTAAAGCCAGGGTTGTCTGTTTCTTTATCGTTCTGTACCTGCCCTGAGTCTTATGGCTAAACATTTTGAGATTTGCTATATAGACTGTTGTCTGCTAGAGTGATTGATAATATGCTCCTAAAATTTCTGCAATGTGAAATTTTACATTGGATTTGCCATCCAGGCTTCCCATTATTAAGGCTCATTTGTCTTGGTATATGTTCAGCTATTACAAGATACCCTGTATTTTATAATTATTCTACACTTGCTGTAGTGGAAACCTCCCTCCATGTGCTGAATTCCTGGTAAGTCTGTATTAGACTTGTATTTGTAAACTGCAGGGAGAAAGGAGAAAGCTGTTCCTCAGATTTTAACAGGCTGCAGCGGTAAGTCTCAGAGGTGTTAAGAGGTTGCAGCGGTATTTGCTGAGGTAGTCATGACGAGACAATCTAGCCCAGTGATCGGCTGCAGTGGTCATTTACTCTGTAGATAATTTACCGCTCCCGTACAAGATTCAGGTACTGATAATGGCTCTTGGGCATGAGTCAGAGCTTGGCTGCACAATTACAGATTGGTATGTTTTTCGGTGAAACAGTCTGTAGTTTCAGAGAAAACATACTCTGAAGAGCCGTTCAGGAGCCATACTCGGAAATGAGACTAGCCCAGTGCCACGCCGTTCTAGTTCATTTTTTCATATGTTCTCATTCGATAGGAACCTGTCAATCAACTACAGCGGTGTGGGGAGAAGCCGGCTGGGAGCTGCACAGGACTAGTCAGGTTTCTCCTATAACTCCTGGCTGACCTTCTCTGAAATGCCTGCGCTCTTCAGAGTAAGACGTACCTGTATGCAGTCATGCAGCCAGGCCCTGATTCAACCTGCCCGTAGTTTAAGCAACATGAATCGACTTTGAGGTTCTCTTTAAAGAACTCCTGCCAAATTGGTCTGCTTTTTCCAATATTGCTTGAAATTATTTGGGACTGTCTGGTTGCTATGGATACAAAGCCTAACTTACAAAGCTTTAATATAAGGAGATGTCAGGCAAGCCATCCATAGAATGCTGTCTCTCCATTTGTTTACCATGAGGCCAGATTTGTTTTAATCTTTCGTCGGAGGATACAGGGTGGGTTGGCAATACTTACACAATTTTATAATAAACATTATTAATATAATACTTGATAGTTTGGGATTTACTTTAATTTACCTATAACGTGGTTTGTCGATAGGCCTATGAGGCGCATATCGTATCAATGGCTGCAGTTTAAGAAATGTGAGAAATGCTGAGTGACCCTTGTGGGAATTTAGAACATGCACAGTCTTATACAGAGAATAATGGGTGATGTATAGGTGAACATATCCATTCATCTCCATGACTGTTTCCATTCCATATATCCAGAGAGCTATGTATCACAATACATATTAAACTATGATTACATTATAGGAATAATATTCCCTATAGACATTAGAGCCGAGTCTGTTAAACCCCCTTGAGTTTTGCTAGATTCACTAGCTGTGTGGTGTATGTAGGTGCATCCAACATCTCCTTTGACAGCCATTGTCAGAGTAAAAAGAATTGAATGTGTTGCCATTTTAACACCCAATCTTTTTGTTCTCAGGAGAGAAATCGACACAAGAGGCGACTGACAGCTGCTTATTTCAAGCTATGTGTTTGCTCATCTCAAGACACCCCCCAATCTCCTGACAGCTTTTAAAGGTGTATTCACATATTAAACTCTAGGGACACTTTACCGACACTTCTATCATCTATATAGTCATAGCAGGTCATAGAAATGTGAATAAAATTATACCTTGATATTTGCGATACGATGCCTTATTTCAGAGAAATCCATGTATTTGTAAATGAGCTGTTAAGATCTAAGGGCAGGACAGGGAGGGAGGGAGAGTCTGCCTTGGGGGTGTCTCTCCCCTGTATGATATTGTTCAATTATAAGCAGGCAGCTGTAGCGCTATTACTGGCGTCCCTGCATGGTTTCCACTTTCTCCTCCATGCAGGGATGCCAGTTTACTCACTACCCCTGTCCTCAGAGCGGTCCCCATCGTGCTCCTGCATCCTCTGTGCGCGCCGCACTGTGTTCCCTGTGGCATGCCTAGGGCGTGTGTACTCCCCTGTCCTTAAAGGGGCAGCGCGCATTTGGTAAATGCTCCCAGCAATTATTTAGTTAAATGTCTCTTCACCTCCAAGATGTCTCCCAGCCAATTGCTGGGACCCTTCGCTGTTGGAAGGTACCTGAGCAACCCATATAGTTCTGTGGTTGGTGTATATGCAACTAACTGTATGTTGCCAGCTCTCCTGTCCCTCAGTATCCTGGGTCCCCATTGGTCCACCATAGTTAGTCCTTGTGTCCTGTGACCACTTTGGAGGTGTCTGAATCCGCGTCTGGGGTACCTGTACCCCGTGGCCGCTTCAACGGTACCTATCTGCCACTCGGAGGGCTGAATATCCAGGTCAGAACTGTGAACCTATCCCTATGGCTGTCCTCTCTGCACAGGGAGAACTTGTCCCAAGTGGCTGTCCTTCGTGAACTTGTCCCAAGAGGCCGTCTTGTCTAGCCTGAGAATCTAAAGTAACGTCTATGTCCTTTGAGGTCAGCAGCTACCTGCCGCACAAGTCTGACCACCACTAGAGGCTCCAGCGAACACCAAAGTAGCTGTTTAGTCACATCCCTCCAGGGCAAGTCTGGTCTGTGGCACAGTGGGTCCACGAACCACATGTGCCTCCTAGGAGCATAACAGCAGCAACATGCTGGTTTATCAGTATGAGACATGTAAAGACAGACAATCTTCTCTCCTCTCTGATCTCACTACAGAGCTGTGTGTAATTACATAGTGCCTGGAGTACAGCAGCTGTAAGTGTGATTAATTACACTTATTTAGTTTTTATCACAGCAGTCAGTGTGTGTGTGGGGGGGGGGGGTGCAGAAGCAACAGTAGAGCTTTCTATCACTATAAACACTTCTATCAGGTTTTCTCTCATAGTGCTATCTCCCCCCACACTGACTGCCAAAATTAAAGTTGAAGATGTGTTGGTAATCACACTTATCGCTGCTTTCTTCCAGGCACTATGTAAACACACACAACTATGCAAGATTAGTGAAAGCAGACTGTCATTCCATGTCTCACATTGAGAGACCTGCTCACTATTGGGCAACATCATACAAGAAATAAAGCACATGCCGCAGAAGTAAGCTCTCTGAGAGATCTATGTCCGGCCCTAACAGCTCATTTTCATAAAAAGAAAAATGTGGATTTCTCTGGAGTAAGGCATTGGGTTGCAGATATCAAGGTATCATTTAATTCACCTTTCTATTTCCTGCCCATATAGACAGCTTAGGAGGGTTGACCCTACTGACAGATTCCTTTTAAGGAAATTAAAAAACAGTTTGAAAGGGCAAATCCATAAGTGAACATAGTCATACCCTAGTTATGCAACAGTAGTTAGCAGCCTGCACTGCCTATGAGAAAATGGCAAGCAACCTTTACTAGATGAGTCTTTTGGTAATGAGCATGGTACCTAGGTCACGCACTCTTACCTAGTGCAGGTGTTTCATTAGCTGCCTACACCCTGTGGAGTGCGAATTTGCAGTAATCACTTGGATTCCAAACATCCCCAAGAGTTTTCTATGTAAGGCACTAAACACTGATGCTTTAGCAACCTTCTCCAGTCAATTATATTTTGCAAACCTAGGGGTTTATGATCACTTATGTCACGTTCTTAGAAATTGATCTATTATGTAATAAGGTCTGCATGTTATTATTTTGGATTTTGGGGCTTAAATATCCTGTTCTCTTTTTCATAGTCATATGCATCATCACATTCTAGGAAGAAGAAGTTTATCTTTAATGTTTGCCTTGAGGATAAGCTGCGTTGATACATTGTATAATTATGCAGTATGGATTTGTATGTATGTTCCAGCTGAACATATTTGTTAGATTCATTGTGTTTTTTTAAATCTCTGTTGATAAGAAGAACACAGTGAAATAAACATTGAAATGTGAGGTCGCTCCAAACAAGGGCATTCCTGTATGGAGACAGGCGCATTCCCTCCAGTCCCAAATATGCAGTTATGGATGTTTTCCACTGCAGGCTTTCATTTGTGATCTTTGTTGCACTTTTTTCTGTCTCTGTCTTATAATCGCATTACTAATTCATAACTGGGACATCTAAACTAATGGGAAATAATTTGTGCTGTCATCATACTGTAAAGACCTCTTTACTGTGCACAATTACAAACCAGAATAATTATATATAAATGATGAAGCCATTTGTTACCGTACTTAGTAAGTGCAACATAAGTTCTGAAAAGTCCTGAAATAGTTTTTCACTGTATTTCCTTTACAAGCGTTTGTCCTGAATTTTGAGAACTACCTTAAGCTTAAGCTATGTTCACTACTTTCGCTTTTTATGCAAATTTTAAGCTGCGTTTTACAGTACCAGCAAAGTCTGTGATATTTCAGAAATCTCATGCAGGCACATTGGTTTCATTTTCCTGGCTGATTTGGAAAACTTATGCTTTTTGCAAACTGCAGCAGGTCACTTTTTTCAGTGTTTCTTTCAGCGTATTTGCGGCGTTTTTTCATCCATAGGAAATGATAGGTAAGTGCAGTTATTAGTTTTTGCCGCAAAAAAATTTAGGAAGTTAAATTGTTTTTTTTTCGGCCACTAAACTTTATCAACATGCACATGAGACAACTTAAATTCAGCAATAAAAACTCAGCAAATCCTGCTTTTTGCAAGCAGCTTCTTTACTGCCAAGAGAGCAGGTTTTGCCTGCAGAAAAAAGCAGCAAAAATGCAACATGTGAACACAGTCTGCTGTTTCATAGACTCATGAAGAACATGAGAGGGTATTGAGACATACAAATTATACCAGTTAGGTTATGTTTCCACGTGGCATATTCCTTCAGTACTTGCTGTGGATTGGACGCTGCCTACAGCCGCAGTGTCCAATCCGAAGCGGCCAGATGTTACAGCACATTGGATGGGATTTTATGAAATCCCATCTCCACTATGTATGCACGGCCGCATCCGGCGACCCTGCGTTACCGGACATGCGGCACGTCTTTATAGACCGCAGCATGTCTATTTATCTTGCGGAGACGCTTCGTCTCTGCATTATAAATAACCCAGTCTATGTATAGGATGCGGTGATTCTGGATGTGTTCAATGAACACATGCGGAATCACCGCACATACAAAAGCCAGCAGCGCTTTGGGCAGAGCCGGGTATCTGCTGCATCCAAAGTGCTGGGAATCTGCCACATGGAAACATAGCCTTATCCATATTGCCTATTATGGACATTTACTTTTAGTTCATAGTAGCTAAGTTTTCCTTTAAAGCAAACCTGTCAGTGGGTTCAACCCTCCCTTTGCTGTCTATATGGGCATGTAGTTCACAGAAAGTTGAATAAAATTATACCTTGACATCTGCGATCCAATGTCTTAGGGTCCCGTTACACATAGCACTCACCAGCGATCCCGACAACGATATGCACTTGCCAGGATCGCTGGTGTGTCGCTACATGATCGCTGCTGAGCTGCCAAACAGGCAGCTCTCAGCAGCGATCAGGACAGCGACTATGCCGGTAACAAGCGACGCACGTCGCTTAGTTACCCGCAGTGTACCTTAGATACCAGCGCACTTGTGCAGGGAGCTGGTAACCAAGGTACACATCGGGTTTCCAGGCGCCGCTCGGCGCTTAGTAACCCGCTGTGTACCTTGGTTACCAGCTCCCCTGCACAAGCGCGCTGGTATCTAACGTACACATCGGGTTTCCAGGCGCCACCCGGTGCCTGGAAACCCGATGTTTACCTTGGTTACCAGCTGCAGCTTGCTTATCGCTGGTCTCCCGCCTGTCACACGCAGCGATGCGTGCTGGCCAGCGGGAGACCAGCGATCAAAAAATGGTCCAGGACATTCAGCGACGATCAGCGACACCCAGCAGGGGGGCTGATCGTCGCTGAGTGTCACACTAAGCGAGATCACTGGCTAGGTCAATGCTACGTCACAATCGGTGACGTTTCCGCGATCTCGCTAGCGATCTCGCTATGTGTAACTGGGCCTTTATTCCTGAGTAATCCACATTTTTCTTAATATGCTATGGGCTGGACACTGATCTCCCAGAGATTCTGCTCTGAGTTTATTTTAATTGAAAGGAGACGTTACCAGTTTGAGACATGTAGATCAAGAGACCAGACTGTCAGTTATTACATGTCTCACACTGGTAGCGCCCTTTCCTTAAAATAAATTCTGGAGGCAGATTCTTGGGGAGATCAGTGTTCGTCCCATAGATCTTAGCAGCTAATTTACATAGTAAGAAAAACGTGGATTTCTCTGGAATAAGACATTGGATTGCAGATATCAAAGTATCAATTTATTCAATGACAATGATCTGTGTGCCCTTATGGACGGCTTAGGATGACTGATCCTACTGACAGCTTCCCTTTAACCTCTTCACGACATGACATATATTTACATCATATGTCTTGTTGCTGACTTTCAGGCAGGCTTTGACGCTGAGCACGCATCTTTCAACGCACATGACAGTGATCAAAACATATTATTTACCCCAAAATGGTGTAAATAAAAACGTCAGCTTAGTGCGCAAAAAAAATAGGCCGTCCCAGCCCCAGATCCCAAAAAATGGAAATTCTATGGGTATCAGAAAATTGGAACAAACGCAAAAACTTTTTCATACTAATTTTAGAATTTTTTTTTCACCACTTAAAAAATAAACTATACGTTTGGTATCTACAGTGGGTACGGAAAGTATTCAGACCCTTTTACATTTTTCACTCTCTGTTTTATTGCAGCCATTTGGTAAATGCAAAAAAGTTCATTTTTTTCTCATTAATGTACACTCTGCACTGCATCTTGACTGAAAAAAAATAAATTTGAAATTTTTGTAAATTTATTAAAAAAGAAAAACTGAACTATCACATAGTCATAAGTATTCAGACCCTTTGCTCAGCATTGAGTAAAAGCACCTTTTGAGCTAGTACAGCCATTAGTCGTCTTGAGAATGATGCAACAAGTTTTTCACACCTGGATTTGGGGATCCTTTGCCATTCTTCCTTGCAGATCCTCTCCAGTTCCATCAGGTTGGATGGTGGACGTTGGTCTACAGCCATTTTCAGGTCTCTCCAGAGATGCTCAATTGGGTTTAGGTCAGGGCTCTGGCTGGGCCAGTCAAGAATGGTCACAGATTTTTTCTGAAGCCACTACTTTGTTATTTTATCTGTGTGCCTAGGGTCATTTTCTTGTTGGAATGTGAACCTTAGGCCAAGTCTGAGGTGTAGAGCACTCTGGAAGAGGTTTTCATCCAGGATATCTCTGCACTTGGCCGCATTCATGTTTCTTTCATTTGCAACCAGTAATCCTGTCCCTGCAGCAGAAAAACACCCTCATAGCATGATGTGGCCACCACCATGTTTCACTGTTGGGATTGTATTGGGCAGGTGATGATCAGTGCCTGGTTTTCTCCACACATACCGCTTAGAATTATCACCAAAAAGTTCTATCTTCGTCTCATCAGCCAGAGAATCTTATTTCTCATAGTCTGGGAGTTTATCATGTGTTTTTAAGCAAACTCTATGCGGGCTTTCATATGTCTTGCACTGAGGAGAGGCTTCCGTCGGGCCACTCTGCCATAAAGGCCCAACTGGTGGAGGGCTGCAAGGATAGTTGACTTTGTGGAACTTTCTCCCATCTCCCTACTGCATCTGTGAATCTTAGCCACAGTGATCTTGGGGTTCTTCTTTACCTCTCTCACCAAGGCTCTTCTCCCATGATTGCTCAGTTTGGCTGGATGGCCAGGTCTAGGAAGACTTCTGGTGGTCCCAAACTTATTGCATGTAAAGATTATAGATGCTACTGTGCTCTTAGGAACCTTGAGTACTGCAGAAAATCTTTTGTAACCTTGGCCAGATCTGTGCCTTGCCACAATTCTGTCTCTAAGCTCCTTGGCCAGTTCCTTTGACCTCATGATTCTCATTTGGTCTGACATGCTCTGTGAGCTGTGAGGTCTTATATAGACAGGTGTGTGCCTTTACAAATCAAGTCCTATCAGTTTAATTAAACACAGCTGGGCTCCATTGAAGGCGTAGAACCATCTCATGGAAGATCACAAGGAAATGGACAGCATGTGACTTAAATATGGGTGTCTGATCAAAGCGTCTGAATACTTATGACCATGTGAACTTTCAGTTTTTCTTTTTTTATAAATTTGCAAAAATTTTTACATTTCTGTTTTTTTTCAGTCAAGATGGGGTGCAGAGTGTACATTAATGAGAAAAAATATGAAGTTTTTTGAATTTACCAAATGGCTGCAATGAAACAAAGAGTGAAAAATTTAAAGGGGTCTGAATACTTTCCATACCCACTGCATGTATTCGTAATGACCTGGAGAATCATTTTGGCAGTTGAGTTTTACTATATATTCAACATGGTAATTAAAAAGCCCAAAACCAATTGTGAAATTGCACTTTTTTTTGCAATTTCACTGCACTTAGAATTTTTGTACTGTTTTCTGCTACACTATATGGTAATCTCAGTGGCATCATTCAGAAGTAAAAGTCGTCCATAAAAAACAAGTCCTCATGCCGAAATATTGACAGGAATATGAAAAAGTTATGGCTCTTGGATGAAGTGGGGGGAAAATTAAAACAATGGAAGATGGCCATGGCGTGAAGAGGTTAAAGCGGTTTTCCATGTTCTAGGCAAATTTCTGCAGTTATTCTATAAATTGCAGAATGCTGAATCATGACCATGTGCAATGTGCAGGCTTCAACAATTCTGTATTGGCAGACTAAGAACATTGATTATCCAAAATAATTGATTATCCAAAATAATAACCCAACAATGTCCTAGGGGCACAAAAATAACCTATGAAGAAGAGAAGCTCAAGCCCAATAAATTGAATACAGTATATAAATTCTTCATTCCTGCAAAAAAACACAATGATAACAAATGTTAATCGGGGAGAGCATATACAAAGATTGCTACACATCCCAGGATAGTAACAGACAGCTCTTCCAACAGGTACTGCCCAAATAAGAAAACACCTGAGGATACACACTATATTAAATTATTCAGAAGTGAGGACAAGGTCCTAAAGTTGGGTACATCCACGCATGCACTAACTTCATTAGACAAACAGTGCGAATGTTATATTATATGCAAATTTTAATCAGTTTTTCTGGTAGAATACATAAAAAATTCTAGAAGTAAAGGAAAACCAAGTTTAATAAAGTTTGCTAGAGTCTGCCAAATGTGGTAAATAAAGTGCCATAATAGCATGATCACGAGTGCCTGTGTGAACCAGAAAAGCTAATGGTGATTAATGGTGAGATCATGTGATTTAAGTGAATACTTGAGGTCACATGAATGTGGGAATAGTCATGGACAAAAGTTTTGAGAATGACACAAATATTAATTTCAGCTGCAGATGAAGGAAGAGAGCCACAGTATTCATTACTGATGGGTAGGCGGAGCCCCAGATCAGGATGTTACCTCAGATCAAAGAGTGATGACTGGCTGGCCCCTCCAGCTCGGGCTCCTCCTACTCAGCTCCAGTCTAAGATTTGAGGTCCAGAGGATGGTCGCTGCTAATGCAGCTCCTCAGAAAATTTTATTATTTTAATATTCGGACAGGAGACTTGGATCACTAGTTGGTCTAGAGGTCTCAGGGGTATCAGCGCTGCTGTACCCCAACCTCTCCCTTGGCGGATCTGTATTTACTCAAAGTCCCTGCAGAATCCTTGCCGGCCCTGGGGGATGAGGAGAGCTTCCCTGGCGGGAACGCAAACCACACGTGCGGTCACTGCGTTCTTCGCCCTGGGGGGAAGCATGGGCACTGCGCCAGAAACCCCTGAGGGTCCCTGTGGCGCCTTGGCTGGTGAGTACTCCACACAAATTTTAATAATAATTATGTGTGAGTGCTTTAGCGTCTGAATGAGCAGCGCTATTACTAATGTCAGCGTTACTATGTCAGTATGCGTCAGCGCTGCTGTGACAGCGCTACTACATGTAATGTCAGTATGCTTCAGCGCTGCTGTGACAGCGCTACTACATGTAAATGTCAGTAAGCTTCAGCGCTGCTGTGACAGCGCTACTACATGTAATGTCAGTATGCTTCAGCGCTGCTGTGACAGCGCTACTACATGAAGATGTGGTGATTTTTTGTCCGCAGGCAGATAGCTGCAGGACAGGGAGGGAGCAGGAGCAGGGAGAGTTCGCGCTCATTATTTGAGCTAGCAGGGGGCGTGGCCTATCTATCCCGGTCTTTTGAGCAGGAAGACGCGCGCTCTGGCTTTTCTCCTGCGACCCCCTCACTGTGGCGGCCATTACTCAGGCTCCTGGGCTCCTCGGACCGCTCCCCTCCTCATATAGACACCACGGCCAGCTGGGTGAGTGTGGATTCCTCACCCCGCAGCGCAGCGATCGCTATCCTGCAGCTGCAGTCTCATCAGAGACATAAAATTGGCTGGGGCTCACAAATATATATATATTTTGGTGAGTTTGCAATATTAACCCCTTTGAGGGTTATTTCTACCTGCTAAATTTGCTGACTGAATACCGCTGGGGTAACTCTGCTTGGTGGAGCGTTAACCCTTCAGCGTTTGAAAAAAAAAAAAAAAAAAAAACCGCATAGTTTTTTGCTGGTATTACCGCTTTGACCTGCTCATACAGATGAGACATGTCTGAACAGAGTTCAGATGCCGCGGATCACGTCCCAGTGCCATTGCGGCAATCAGATACGCAGACCTCCACAGCGTCTAGCGCTGCGGTCGACAGCGGTGGAAAATTGGATGATATCGCTCGATCGATTAATAACTTATCTGACCTTTTAGGTCAATATGTGTCTGCTAATTCCTCTCAGAGGAAGCGACGCAGGCCGTTACGGCCTCTACACGGAGCGAGTCAGATGTATCTGATATTGGGCAGAGTTCCCTTTATATTCGGATGGAGAAATATCCGATTCAGATGCGGACGAGCCGCAGGGGCGTTCCTCTATGACGAAGCGTACGGAGGCATTAATTGAAGCCATGAGAGATATTCTACAGTTACCGGAGGAGGTAACTAGTCGTCCTGGTAAATCAGCACGCATGTTCCAGGAGTCCCGTGCTTCGCGCACAACATTGCCAGCTCTGGATGAGCTTAATGGTGTAATAGAGGAGGAACGTCTATGTCCAGATAAGCGTTTTCATGGAACGCATTTCTTTGATACACTTTATCCTTGCTCTACGGAGTTAAAGGCTAATTGGACTTCTGCTCCTGAAGTGGATGTGTCTTTATCGCAGCTTAGTAAATCCTCACTACTCCCTATTAAGGGAAAAGCGAGCTTACAGGAGCCTTTGGATAGAAAGGCAGAATTGGCGGCAAAAGCAAGCTATGAGGCTGCGGGTCATGGATTTCGAGCAGTGCTAGGATCCATGTGTGCTGCTAGAGCTTCTCTAAGCTGGTTGGCACGTCTGAAGACGGAGTTGCAAAATGAATCTCCGTTATCTGAGATACGGGAAACTTGTGAATGGTTAGAAACGGCAGCCTGTTATATCTTTGATGCCGGTCTGGATACGGCATCTCTGCTGGCCAAAGCGCAAGCTTCAGCGGTCACAGTCAGAAGAGCTTTATGGCTCAGACAGTGGGCCGGGGACGCAGTTTCCAAACAAGGGTTGTTGGCCTTACCTTACAAGGGTGGCCATCTTTTTGGATCCGACCTCACAGAGCTGATTTCCAAGGCTAAGGCGAAGGAATCAGCATTACCACAGCGAAGGGCCATGGCCTCGGTGTCCAGTAAGCCTGGTGTTTATAGTGGTCGGCGGTCCTTTCGGGGCCGAGGACGATCTAGTCACTCCTCGTGGGGATCGGGTCGTCCTTCTTTCTCAGGAAAGAAATCCTCTCAGAAAACTCGTACTCCCTGGAAGCAGAGTTTCCGCCAGAACAAGCGGGAACTTGACAAGAAAACCGCAAAGTCGGATTGACGCCAGGGGTCCACTCGAGGATTCTCGAGTGGGGGGTCGCCTGCTTCTTTTCAAGGAGACTTGGATGGCTCGCGTTCCAGATTCCTGGGTAACGCGGATAGTGTCGGCAGGCTATTTCATAGAGTTTGCTTCTCAACCCCCAAATGTTTTTTGTCAATCTCGCGTTCCGTCGGAACCCGAGCTTGTTGTCGCTCTACAGCGAGAGGTCGAATCGCTACTACAAAAGGGTGTAGTGATACCGGTTCCGTCAGAGGACCGAGGGAAAGGTTTTTATTCCAACCTTTTTATAGTTCCCAAAAAGGAGAACAAATTTCGCCCGATTCTGGATCTCAAGCGATTGAACCGGCATGTCCATGCCCGGAAATTTCGCATGGAGTCGCTTCGTTCCGTTGTGGCAGCTCTGTCACAGAACGATTTTCTGGTGTCAATCGACATTCGCGACGCCTATTTGCATATTCCCATCGGAAAGGCTCATCAGCGCTTTCTTCGATTTGCCATAGGTCAGAATCATTACCAGTTCGTGGCTCTGCCGTTCGGCTTAGCCTCAGCGCCAAGGGTCTTTACAAAAATTCTGGCGCCCCTCATGGCACTCCTTCGAAGACAGGGGATTACGATTCTCCCTTATCTGGACGATCTTTTGATCGTGGCTTCCTCGGAGGAGGAGGCATTGACGGCTCGGGATTTGTCTCTTCAGTTTCTGAAAGACTTCGGTTGGCTGGTCAATTGGGAGAAGTCGTCCCTGGAACCATCGAGGACAATTCTCTTTTTGGGAATGCATCTCGACACGTTTCGGTCGGTAGTTTCCCTACCACCAGACAAACAGTCATGTCTTCTTCGACATGTACAGATTATGACATCCTCAACGGCAATGTCCCTACGGAAGTGTATGCGTCTTCTGGGACTGATGGTGGCGTCCATGGAGGCAATTCCTTTTGCCCAGTTCCACTCCAGGACTCTTCAAAGGTTCATCTTGAGTCGATGGAATCAGTCGCAATCGCTGGATTGCAGTGTCACCATTTCTCGCGCGGTGCGGGATTCTCTAGAATGGTGGTTACGTCCAGGGGCATTCTCCTGGGGAAGTCTTTCCTCCCTCTGAAGTGGTCAGTCATAACCACCGATGCCAGCCTGACGGGCTGGGGGGGTGTTTGGAACAATCTCTGGATTCAGGGGGTATGGTCACCGGAAGAGTCTGTGCTTCCGATCAACATCCTGGAATTGAGGGCGATTTTTCTTTGCCTCCAACATTGGACGGTCCCTTTGAGCGGTCTGCCAGTCCGTGTGCAGACAGACAATGCGACGGCTGTCGCGTATATCAATCACCAAGGTGGGACAAGGAGTTCCAGACTCATGGTAGAGGTGTCCCGAATTCTGATTTGGGCAGAGGCCAATGTACCAGCCATTTCGGCGATTCACATTCCAGGGGTTCAGAATATTACAGCGGACTTTCTCAGTCGCAGAAGGATGGATCCCGGGGAATGGAGCCTCCACCCGGAAGTCTTTGCACTACTGTGCTCTCGCTGGGGAACCCCCCAAGTGGATTTGATGGCTTCCAGGTCCAATGCCAAGTTACCGACATTCATGTCCAGGTACAAGGACCCGAAGGCGGTGGCGGTGGATGCTCTAGTGGCTCAGTGGGATCAGTTCAAGCTGATCTATGTATTCCCGCCGATATCCTTACTTCCTCTAGTGCTGCGTCGGATCAGACTAGAGAGAATTCCAGCTATTCTGATAGCTCCAGACTGGCCAAGAAGGGTGTGGTTCTCGACAATAATGTCGCTGTTGGCGGCACCTCCGTTTCCACTCCCTCTTCAACCGGACTTGTTGACTCAGGGGCCCATTTGTCATCCGGACTTGATGTCCCTGCGTTTGACGGCGTGGCTCTTGAGACCGAGATCTTGACCCGTAGAGGTTTTTCAGCCAAGGTCATTGCTACCCTTCGTGCTGCAAGATGTCCGGCTACTTCTAGGATTTACCACAAAATTTGGGAAACCTTCTTTTCGTGGTGTTTGGGGTCTTCTCGGAACCCGAGAAAATTTTCCATTCCCAACCTGTTGGCTTTTCTGCAGCATGGGCTAGACAAGGGTTTGGCAGTTAGCACTCTGAAAGGTCAGATTTCTGCTCTGTCCTTATTGTTCCGGAGAACCATTGCTTCGAATAGAGACGTGATCTCTTTTTTCCGAGGTATCTCTCGTAAGTTTCCGCCGCGGAAGGCACCCGTGTCTCCTTGGCGGCTCAACCTTGTTTTGGAGGCTCTTCAGCATAAACCTTTTGAACCTATGGTTTCTGCTAGCCTTTCTTTACTTTCTTGGAAGGTGGCTTTCCTTGTTGCAGTCACTTCCTTGAGGAGAGTTTCTGAATTGGCAGCTCTTTCTTGCTCGCCTCCTTTTCTGGAGTTTTTTCCGGATCGTGTAGTGCTTCGCACTCGGGGTGATTTTTTGCCTAAAGTGGTGTCACAATTTCATGTTAACCAGGATATTGTGTTGCCTTCACTCTGTCCGGATCCGAAGAATACGAAAGAGCGAGATTTACACACATTGGATTTAGTGCGGGCCTTGAAGTTTTATCTATCTATTACTCAAGGTTTTCGTAAGACGGACTCCCTGTTTGTGGTTCCGGCAGGTCGTCGGCGTGGTCAACGAGCTTCCAAGGGTTCTATAGCTCGTTGGATCCGGTCAGCTATTTTGGAAGCTTACCGTCTTCGGGGTGAATCTTGCCCGATTAAGATTCGAGCCCATTCCACGAGAGCTGTGGCTTCATCGTGGGCTTTTCATCAAGGTGCTTCGGCAGTGCAGCTTTGCCGAGCGGCGACTTGGCGCTCTGTCCACACGTTTACAAGATTTTATAAAGTGGACGTCAGTGCTTCCGCTGATGCAGCCCTCGGACGTAGGGTCCTGCAGGCAGCTGTAGTTTAAAGTTCTGGATGAACTTGTGTTTAGCGCTGGTTGCGCTTTGTTGTTAAGGTTGTTGGGTTTCTGCCTTTTGTTGGTTTTTTCCCACCCTTATTTTTGAACTGCTTTGGGACGTCCCATCAGTAATGAATACTGTGGCTCTCTTCCTTCATCTGCAGCTGAAACACGGATTTTGGTAAAGACTTACCTGTAAAATCCTTTTCAGCGAAGGAAGGAAGAGAGACACAGCACCCTCCCACGGCAGAAGTGTGTTGATGTTTTCAGATGCAGCGCGACCCTTATCTGATAGCGATTATCTGGGCTGAGGTCAGCGCGCTAAGGCTCTGTTCCAGCATCGCCAGCTCATCGCAGTAGTCAGGTTCCGTGAGTAGTACCTGGAACTCTGTGGTTTTTGGCTTTCTTTGCATGCATAACCTGTATCCTTGTGTTTTTTTCTCTGAAGTTCCTTCAGAAGGGGTTATGTTGCTCCGCTGGTGATCTTGGCTCTTTTCCTAAAAGCTTTGATACGACTGGAGCTGAGTAGGAGGAGCCCGAGCTGGAGGGGCCAGCCAGTCATCACTCTTTTGATCTGAGGTAACATCCTGATCTGGGGCTCCGCCTACCCATCAGTAATGAATACTGTGTCTCTCTTCCTTCCTTCGCTGAAAAGGATTTTACAGGTAAGTCTTTACCAAAATCCGTGTTTTTACAAAGTCTGCTGCTTCACTTTTTCTAATGGCAATTTGCATATACTCCAGAATGTTATAAAGAGTGATCAGCTTAACAGCAATTACTTGCAAAGTCAATATTTGGCTAGAAAATGAACTTTATCCCCCAAAACACATTTCAACATCATTGCAGCCCTGCCTTAAAAGGACCAGCTAACCTCTTTTCAGTGATTGCTCCATTAACACAGGTGTGGGTGTTGATGAGGACATGGCTGGAGATCAATCTGTCATGATTAAGTAAGAATGACACCACTGGACACTTTAAAAGGAGGCTGGTGCTTGGCATCATGTGTTTCTTTCTGTTAACCATGGTTATCTCTTTAGAAACATGTGCAGTCATCATTGCAATGCACAAAAATGGCCTAACAGGGAAGAGTATCGCAGCTAGAAAGATTGCACCTCAGTCAACAATCTATCGCATCATCAAGAACTTCAAGGAGAGAGGTTCCATTGTTGCCAAAAAGGCTCCAGGGCGCCCAAGAAAGACCAGCAAGCGCCAGGACCGTCTCTTAAAAGTGTTTCAGCTGCGGGATCGGGCTACCAGCAGTGCAGAGCTTGCTCAAGAATGGCAGCAGGCAGGTGTGAGTGCATCTGCACGCACTGTGAGGCGGAGACTCTTGGAGCAAGGCCTGGTCTCAAGGAGGGCAGCAAAGAAGCCACTTCTCTCCAGAAAAAACATCATGGACAGACTGATATTCTGCAAAAGGTACAGGCAGTGGACTGCTGAGGACTGGGGTAAAGTTATTTTCTCTGATGAATCCCCTTTTCGATTGTTTGGGACATCAGGAAAACGCCTCATTCGGAGAAGACAAGGTGAATGCTACCACCAGTCTTGTCTCATGCCAACTGTTAAGCATCCTGAAACCATTCATGTGTGGGGTTGCTTCTCAGCCAAGGGAATCGGCTCTCTCACAGTCTTGCCTAAAAACACAGCCATGAATAAAGAATGGTACCAGAATGTCCTCTAAGAGCAACTTCTCCCAACCCTCCAAGAGCAGTTTGGCGATTAACAATGCCTTTTCCAGCATGATGGAGCACCTTGCCATAAAGCAAAGGTGATAACTAAATGGCTCAGGGAACAAAACATAGAGATTTTGGGTCCATGGCCTGGAAACTCCCCAGATCTTAATCCCATTGAGAACTTGTGGTCAATCATCAAGAGACGGGTGGACAAACAAAAACCTAAAAATTCTGACAAAATGAAAGCATTGATTGTGCAAGAATGGACTGCTATCAGTCAGGATTTGGTCCAGAAGTTGATTGAGAGCATGCCAGGGAGAATTGCAGAGGTCCTGAAGAAGAAGGGTCAACACTGCAAATATTGACTTGCTGCATTAACTCATTCTAACTGTCAATATAAGCTTTTGTTACTCATATGTTTGCAGTTATATTTCTGTCTGTGATAAAAACATCTGTCAAACACACATAAAAACCAGAGGGCAGCAGATCATGTGAAAGTATAATATTTGTGTCATTCTCAAAACTTTTGGCCATGACTGTACAGGGCAATTGTGACTGTGTGCATTGGACACTGCCATGATTCAGTAATCAGCAGCTACATAGTGACTGGAGAAATTTGTTTTGATCCCGGGAAATCCCTCTAAAGTGATCTCCTTATTTGCATATATTATATGCCTAAACAACTATAAAGCAAAGATCGGTTAAAAAGAAAAATGTGTTTATATGAGTGTGAAATCATCGTTAAGCTCACTAGTATGCTTAAAATTGTATTCACATTGCAAAGATCATATCCCAATATGTAGTAGGTATAATAATATTGGCCAATACCTCCAATTAAAAATGTAGTATAGTTCTTCTGATTCGTTATGTCTCTTTCCTCATGTGCAGGCCAGGGCTGTGGAGTCGGTAAGCAACAGTTCCGACTCCTGGATTTTATCAGGTTCCGACTCCGACTGCGACGCCTTCATAAATGGCCAATTCGTAACAATAAATTTACTGTTGTAAAATATTAACATCTGCTTATTCAGTTTCTCACCATCATATTATAAGTAATCAGACCACTTAGAGCAAAAACTATATTTAATAGAATACAATTAGAATATAGCAAATAACTTTTATAAACTTTTCTAAACTCTTGTAAGTAAATATGCAATAAACACTGTTATGCAGTTAATAAGAAGAAATCTATAAATTTGTCCTCAGAAAAAGTATTGCCTCTGTCAGATCCTCCTTCATGGATGCCCTCAAATCTGATCTAATTATTTTGAGAGCAGAGAACAACCTCTCTACACTAACTTGGGTTGGTGGCAAAGCAGTAACCACTCGGGCAACATCTCTGACAATGTCAGGATACAGAGGAATCGCTTGTTGCACTGTTATTTTTGATGAATGGTCAAATTTCTCAATTTCTTTTAGTGCACATGAAAAATTCTGCTGAAATGTACTGGCTGTGTTCTTTGATGGGGATGACTCTTTTTCTATTCGGGAACGTTTTGCATGGTCCTTGTGATCCAAATACTTTTCGAAATTAAATTCTTCATCAGTTGATGAGGGTGAAGATGTGGCAGGACGGCCAAATTCTTCTTGTTCCTCCTGACTGTTCTGCAACCCTTTCATCCTTACTGCTATTTCAAACAGAGCTTCTTTTCCTTTAGTTAGCTGCTGATCATCTAGAAGAATCCGATGCATTGGGTCTACATAAACAGCTACCAAAAGAATGTTATTTTGTAATAGTAGCTCCTCTCTCCGTTTCATTGATGTAGCAATGCCACTTGCAATACCCTCCTCTTTGGGACAGGCGAAACATCAGGTTCTTCCACTCCTTTAAGAAAATACCTGGAGTTAAGTCCTCTGCTTGTAATTTTTTAGTCACTGTAAATGGGTGATCTAGCAATTTTTCCAGCTCAGTCACCTGATCCCACTGACTTTCATTTAGCGTCAATTGAGGGTTAGCCATGTCTACAAGAAAGGTTTTCAGTTCAACCAAGCGCTGAATCATTAAGTAAGTACTGCCCCATCGTGTGGCTTGATCAATAATTACCCTTTTCCAGCAGTCTCTTCAAAATTGAGTCAACTTTAGGGGTTCTGGCAACAGTAGCCAATTTTCTCACCTTGCCAATCAGTGCAGCAGCATGTCTTTCTTGTAGACTGTCTCTTATAGCCAGCTGTAGCGTATGCACAAACACAGCGCATGTGATGAATGAAAGAACGTATTGACACAGTTTCAACAAGATCATCTAAACTATCATGTTGCTGTTCATCTGAAGCAACTTCAGTTTGCTCCTCAGTTACAATACCGTGTTCCTCTATTTCAAACATTTCTGTGTCTGTGGACCCAGAATGTTCTTCTAGCTGCTGGTCACCATCATTACTCTCATTCATTAGCTTAATAGTACTTATCATATTTGAAGCATTGTCAGTTATGACAGAAAGAACTTGCTCTTTTTTAAGTTCATAGTCTTGCAGAACCTTTTCCACCAAGACCTGGAGAAACTCACTGGTGTGATGAGCTTTGTTGTCTTTTACTGCCAATGTCTTGGTACTATTTCATTTTTGTCACAAACAAATCGGACATTGATGGCAAAATAGTTCACTCTGTGACGTGTGCAGGCATCCATTTTAAGAAACAGAAAGCGTCCCTTGAGAGTTTTTTTAAGTTCTTCCTTTTGTTTAAAAGCTTCTTCGATTACTAATTTTCTAATACTCTCTCTCTCCAGAGAAACACCAAGCTTGCGGGCTATTTCCCCATTCAGCCACATAAAAGCTGGTCGTGAAAATAATGAAATAGGCACACTATCCTTTACAACAAGCTCTATGATCTGTTTTTTAAATGTATCTACTGTCATTGTCACAGTAACTTTGTCACTGACAAAATATCTTGCAACTGATGGCTGCAAAGTTCTCTGCTCCTTTGTTTGGCTGGAAGAGCTGGGCACTGGTTCATTGGTTTGGATGCAGTCTTTCTCATCCACTGCTTTCAGTACTTCTGGAAGAAAGCACTGTAAATGTCTCTTTAGATTAGAAGCTCTGGTAGGAGCATTTTTATTCTGCTAAATATGCACTGATCTTGGCTTCACAGCATTTGTTTTCGTCTGGATCATTTGTCATACACTGACAGACATAATGTTTTCTATCTTGAGTGATGGTGAAATGTTCAAATACAGCTGATTTAATGTGACGCTTCTTTGACATTCTCAGGTTTTTAATTCTGCATTCACAATCCAAATGACAGTTCTTTTTCCTAAAAACAATTGTACAAAATTATTGCCAGGTCGTACAACTGATATAGTGGTCAGTAATACTGTTATTCCTCATGTACTCACAGTTAACTGATGCAAAGTTTGTTGAAAGGATAATACTTCTTACAGTCTTCCTCTTCTGAGTAGCAGCTGTGAGATGCTTGGAAGACGCACACCTAGTAAACATCTAGTCTAGAGGAGGAGCTTTACTACTAAGAATTTGCAACACATTTTCAGTTTCATACATTGTAAGTAGGGGGGTTGGGGCAGCATGAGGTTAACCAAGTTTAAGATAAGATAATGGCAGTGGAGAACAGTGACACAAAAGAAGTAAAGCCCCCGTCTCACATAGCGATCTCGCTACGAGATCGTGCTGAGTCACTAGTTTTGTGACGCAGCAGCGAGCTCCCCAGCGATATCGCTGTGTGTGACATTCAGCGACGATTAGCCCCCCTGCCGGGTATCGCTGATCGTCGCTGAAATGTCAGGACATTTTTTTGATCGCTGGTCTCCCGCTGACAGGCACGCATCGCTGCGTGTGACAGGCGGGAGACCAGCGATCCGCTGGTAACCAAGGTACACAGCGGGTTTCCAGGCACGGGGCTGTGCCTAGAAACCCACTGTGTACCTTGGATACCAGCTCCCTGATGCAGAGGAGCTGGTAACCAAGGTACACAGCGGGTTTCCAGGCACCGCGCAGCGCCTGGAAACCCGATGTGTACCTTGGTTACCAGCTCCCTGCATCAGGGCGCTGGTATCCAAGGTACACTGTGGGTAACTAAGCGATGTTACCCGCAGTGTCGCTTGTACTGATCACTGCCTGAGCTGCCTGTTTGGCAGCTCAGCAGCGATAATGTAGCGATACACCAGCGATCCTGATCGTTGTCGGGATCGCTGGTGTATCGCTATGTGAGACCCAGCCTTAAGAAATGTCTCTATCTCCAGCAGAACTGCTTATCACTGTTGTTCATAGTTTGATAGAACATATATATTTGAGTAACATTTATAAAATTCATATGAAAGTTCAATTATGAAATATTAATACATTTTTTTTTAAAGCTGGAGTTGGTACATTTCTACTGACTCCGACTCCAATCAAAACTAACTCCGACTCCACGACTCCGACTCCACAGCCCTGGTGCAGGCATTGCAGAACCTTAGGTATCCATGGTTATGACCACTAGCAACTAGCTGTCACTATATCGGTGGTTGTAACCATGGATACCCAAGGTCCTGCAATGCCTGTACATGAGGAAATAGGGCAAATCAAAAAAATTATACTACATTTCTAATTGGTGGTAGTTGCTGCTGATATTATTATTACACCTACTACATATTGGGATAGGATCTTGGACATGGGAATACCCCTTTAGTTGTTCAGATCTGCAGTGAGGTGCTGGTAATGGCAACCTCTCTTCTGGCCTCGGCAGCTCTTCTTCTGCATTTATCCTGACACTGAAGGCAATGATGCTCCCTTGCTATGTCGGCTTCTGACCAATGATAATGGGCACTAAATGAGTGACTCAGTTCAATAGCTAAGCCAGTCCACTTCTCCATCATAGGAAATGTTTGGCCAGAGAAGGGGGCTGGCTTAGCAATTGAAAAGAGCCAGCCAACTTCATAGGCAGCATTGGTGTGCCATTACAGGAAATAATTTCACCTCAATTAGTTCCTAGTAAGTTTAGAAGCTTACTGTATTATCTGTCTATTATATTTCCTAATTACTGTAAAAAAAAAAGAAATGTTTTTTAAGGGTGAACATTCACTTTTGAGGGGTTATCTCAACAAGGCTATTCCTTAGCTCAGAATAAAATCTTGTGGTCTGAGTTGATGACCATGTTATCCCTCTTATCCTGATCATGCAGTCAGGTTTATGGATGAGTGCTGTTTTCTCCGCACTCTTCTAGATGGAGATATGCTGAAATATGTCACCTACAACTTGTCAGGAGTTGCTGCACTCGGCATGATGTATCTAAGCTGCTTAGTAGCTTTCTTTCCTTTATAAAGCTCTAGGTAGAAGATATGATTCATAAATAAGGAAGCGAGAGGTGTAAACACTGGTTCATATTTCAGGCATGAAAATCCGAAGGTGTTCATGTGCATGATATCATTTAATTCCCACTTACATTTTCCACCCACCCAGAGAGAGTTGTGCTAGAAATAATTAGCATCTGGGAGGATTACAGAGCATTTGTGAAATGTGAGGTTATCACTCATCCGTGCAGCGCCAGTCTGACTTGAAAGCAGGGCTGTGTGCGCAGAATACCCCTGCAGTGCTCTACCTACTTTTCTGGCTTTCAGTATGGTTCTTTTTAAATTATACAAAACTTGTTCCTAATCTTCTTAAATCATCCAAGTCATTGGCTGTAAGCTCTTAATTGTCTTTTGCTTTGTGCAGATCTAACTAAACATTTTCAAAAAAATTTTCACAATTTTTTTTTTTTTGGGCAGCCCAAGCATTGGATTCTTCCAGCCTGTTATACATGATATATGAACTTCTCTTTTCAGATTCAGGATATATTTGTTTTTCTGAAAGCTACACATTTTTTTTTCTTCGTGCGCATCCGGATATTGGTTTGTGTAGATATTTGCTATTGTCATGCCTTTAGGCTGAAACAGTTACAAGGATGTTTGGCTTTTAATATAATTTGTGAAGGCAGCTCTTCTTTCTATTTCTTGTACATCAGCAGTTTAAGTCCATTTCATAATCAGGAAGTTGAGAAAAACTTTCCAACAGGAAAACAAAAGCTTCCGTGCAAGCTACAGTACATGATACGAGTGACTGATAAGTGTTTGGCCATTTATTTTTCTTGGGTGATACATTGGCACAGTGCAACAAAAATAAAAACTCTTAAATTATTTTCATCTACTCACTAATTCTATCCATTTCTAAGAAGCCAATATGTCTACTATAACAGCTACCACATGACTTATCGCCCAACTTTGAAGACAATCTGTCAGCAGGTTTTTGCCACCTTATCTGAAAGCAGCATGATTTGGAGGCAGAGACCCTGATTCCAGCAATGAGCTACTTACTGGGCTGGGTTGCTTACTGCAGTTTTGATAAAATGACTTTTATCCCTAAAGAAATGGTAAACTTGCATCCATGTCGTCCTCAATATTAAAAACCTCTGTATAACCCCGCCCCCACCACTGATTGGCAGATTTCTGTGTACACTTTGTATAGGCAGAAAGCTGCCACTCAGTGTTGTGGGCGGTATTATACACAGCACTATATGCAGAGAACTGGTAGATCTGCATCATCAGATAGTGATTGTATCATAACTTTAGCAATCTGCGCAGCAAGTGATACATGATTGGAATCAGGGTATCTGCCCCTACAACATGCGGCACTTAGATGGGGTAGAAAAAACCTAATTACAGGAGCTGCGATGTATTGCTGTATAACAAGGTGTATTTGTATTAAAGGGAATCTGTCACATTTGAAAAATCTAAACTAAACTATTAATATGGGAATACAGGTTATAGACTGCTGATGAGAGTGATTCCTGTATGTCTCATATCATGCCTTGGTGTGATACATCTTTTATCACTTTATATAATTGACCTCTTCCAGGCTATGGGGAAGATGCTACCTGGAAGATAATTCTGCCCCAGAAATTATTTTACATGAAGGGGGAGAGTTACCAGTGTGAGACAAGTAACTAAAGGTACTGCCACACTTAGCGATCTCGTTAGCGATCTCGATAACGACGCAAGCTAACGAGATCGTTGGTGTGATTGCTTTTAGGTCGCTAGTAGCTGCCAAACAGGAGATCTCATAAACGACTCATCAGTGGTCAGCGATCTCTTTAACGACTTTGGCGGTCGTTAGGATCTGTCATTAGCATGTACTGAGCACTTCTGATTCATAGGAATTTCCAGCATCGCTCCTGCTCTCTGCGTCCTGCTAGCCTGCTTTGCAACTTCTGCAATCCTCTCTGTGACGCAAAAGAGAACTTACAGATATTGCGATCCACTCCGTGACGCTAAACCACATGAGTCACAAACAAGGTCGCTCGTCGTTCGCAAAAGGTGCCAAACACAGCGATATAGGCTCACCAGCGGGACGCCAACGATCAAAAAACGTTCCAGAACGCCAGTGAACGATCAGCGACATCACAGCAAGGGCCACATCATTGCTACATGCCACACACAACGAGGTCGCTAACGAGATC
Source organism: Oophaga sylvatica (assembly GCA_033576555.1). Classification (NCBI taxonomy): domain Eukaryota; kingdom Metazoa; phylum Chordata; class Amphibia; order Anura; family Dendrobatidae; genus Oophaga; species Oophaga sylvatica. The sequence goes on from JARQOD010000001.1 coordinate 315,396,782, forward strand.
GCTAAATAGTGACTTTTTAGTGATCTCGTTAGCGATCTCGCTTAGTGTGGCATACCCTTTACACAAAACAGGAGAAGTGAAATTTGTCTTCTTACAAACACACTTCTTCCTTCTCTCTGAGCTCTGCTGTATTGCAACATATTGCAACCCTCTCTGCCTGTGAGATGGAAGCTGGAGCTGAGAGGAACCTGCAGATGTCAGTTATAATCACACACAGCTCTGCAGTGGGATCAGGAAAGCAGAGAGCGGCCGTTACACACCACACTGGTAACTCCCCCTTTGTGTAAAATTAGCTCTGGTGGCAGGATTATTTTTCGTGCAGTGTCCTTCCCATATCCTGCAAGAGGTAATTTATATAAAGTAATAAGAGATGATTTTTCAACAAGACATCTGATATGAGACATACAGACATCACTCTGCTCAGCATTCTATAAACTGTATGCCCATATTGATAGTTTAGATAGGTCAAATGTGGTGACAGATTCCCTTTAACCACTTCCCGACATTTGCAGTACATATACCTCATAGTCGGGAAGGACTTCCTGACCAATGCAGTATATGTACGTCAGGGCGATCACCTGCGCACAGGGGTCTGTATATGTGTGATCACCACCGGGTGTCAGCTGATTTTGACAGCTGACACCCGACTCTCAGTGCTGTACTGATTACCTTGCAGAATTTAGTGTCATCTGCAAATATTGAAATGCTACTCTGTATGCCACAAGGTCATTAATAAATGTTAAAGAGAAGCAGCCCCAATAATGACCCCTGTGGTACCCCACTGCTAACCGTGACCCAGTCCGAGTGTGCTCCATTAATAACCACCCATTGTTTCCTATCCCTGAGCCAGCTCTTAACCCACTTACACATATTTTCCCCTATCCCCATTGTTCTCATTTTATGTATCAACCTTTTGTGTGGCACCGTATCAAAAGCTTTTGAGAAGTCCATGAACACCACGTCCACTGCGTTCCCTTGGTCCAGTCCGTAACTTACCCCTTCATAAAAGCTTGTCAGATTAGTCTGACAAGAATGGTCCCTCGTAAACCCATGTTGATATTGGGTCATGAGGTTCTTCTTCAGATACTCCAGTATAGCATCTCTTAGAAAACCCTCCAGGATTTTACCCACAGTAGAGGTTAAGCTTACTGGCCTATAATTTCCAAGTTCAGTTTTTGTCCCCTTATAAAACAGTCTCTGAATCAGTGAGATCTATTAAAGCCTTCCAGAGTTATTACCACATAAAGTGACACTTGTTAGGATTGTAAAATTTGGCCCGGTCATGAAGGTGAAAACAGGCTTGGGGGTGAAGGGGTTAAGCGGAAAAACGTTTTTCTTGGAACAGATATTGTTAAGAGTCTGATGCTGTTATCCATGGTATCCATCTTAAAAACAGAGTAAAACCACCAAACAGGTTCCTTTTTAAGGTTTGTGGGCACCTTAAGGTTTTAGAAGAAAGCACATAATTGTCTGTTCATATTTGCAGGGATTTGATTGGCTGGGTGACCTCAAGTCATAACTGCAAAATGCAGCTTTTCATTCCCAATCACAACAAAATTGATGTACCGTTTCCTGAACAGGTAGAAGACTATGAAGGTTGAAGGTGCCCATGCACAGTGGAGTAAAATCGGCCAAACCTGCCTAGATCTGCAGAATCGGCTGAAAGTCTCATGTGTATGGAGGCCCCGAATGTCTTCTGACGGAATACTAATAGGGAATATAAATACCCGGCAGTCTGCATTTGACTACCCAACCTTTTTTTTTTCTTCAGAAGAAAGGCTGCTACCTGAGACTACCATAGCTGCTTTCACCAATCTTCTCCCTTAAAAAGATGTAAATGCTTGACCCCAACCAAACGTTCATGTGTATGGGGGAGTTTGGAGAGAAGGCAAATGGTTGAATGAGCGCACGTCTGTCTATTTTATATATACAAACACTTTTTTAACCCCTTCACCCCCAAGGGTGGTTTGCACGTTAATGACCGGGCCAATTTTTACAATTCTGACCACTGTCTCTTTATGAGGTTATAACTCTGGAACGCTTCAACGGATCTTCGCGATTCTGAGATTGTTTTCTCGTGACATATTGTACTTCACGTTATTGGTAAAATTTCTTCGTTATAACTTGCCTTTATTTTTGAAAAAAAGGAAATATGGCGAAAATTTTGAAAATTTTGCAATTTTCAAACTTTGAATTTTTTTTCTCTTAAAACAGAGAAATATGTCACACAAAATAGTTAATAAATAACATTTCCCACATGTCTACTTTACATCAGCACAATTTTGGAACCAAAATTTTTTTTTGTTAGGAAATTATAAGGGTTAAAAGTTGACCAGTGATTTCTCATTTTTACAACAAAATTTACAAAGCCATTTTTTTAGGGACCACCTCACATTTGAAGTCCCTTTGACGGGTCTATATAGCAGAAAATACCCAAAAGTGACACCATTCTAAAAACTGCACCCTCAAGGTACTCAAAACCACATTCAAGAAGTTTAATAACCCTTCAGGTGCTTCACAGGAGCTGAAGCAACATGGAAGGAAAAAATTAATATTTAACTTTTTAGCCACAAAAATGATCTTTTACAAACTTTTTTTTATTTTCACAAGGGTAAAAGGAGAAAATGGGCAGATAAAGTTGTTGTGCAATTTCTCCTGAGTATGCCAATACCCTATATGTGGGGGAAAACCACTGTTTGGGCACACGGCAGAGCTCGTAAGGGAAGGAGCGCCGTTTGACTTTTTCAAACTAAAATTGGCTGGAGTTGAGATTGGACGCCATGTCGTGTTTGGAGAGCCCCTGATGCGCCTAAACAGTGGAAACCCCCACAAGTGACACCATTTTGGAAACTAGACCCCCTAAGGAACTTATCTAGATCTGTTGTGAGCACTTTGAACCCCAAAGTGTTTCACAAAAGTTTATAATGCCTGGGTGTGAAAAAAAAAAACAACTATTTTCCACAAAAATTATTTTTTAGTCCCAAATTTTTGATTTTTCCCAAGGAAATTGGACCCCAAAAGTTGTTGTCCAATTTGTCCTGAGTACGCTGATACCCCATATGTGGGGGGGGGGAAACTATTTGGGCGCACGGCAGGGCTTGGAAAGGAAGCAGTAACATTTTGGAATGCAAACATTGATGGGGGTCATGTTCCGTTTGTAGTGCCCCAGATGAGCCTAAACAGTGGAAACCCCCCCACAAGTGACCCCATTTTGGAAGCTAGACCCCTAAGGAACTTATCTAGATCTTTGGTGAGCACTTTGAACCCCCAAGTGCTTCACACAAGTTTATAATGCCCTGGCATGAAAATAAAAAATCCTATTTTTTTCCCACAAAAATTATCTTAGTCACTAATTTTTTATTTTCCCATAGGTAACAGGAGAAATTGGACCTCAAAAGTTGTTGTCAAATTTGTCCTGAGTACGCTGATACCCCATATGTGGGGGGGAACCACTGTTTGGGCGCATGGCAGAGCTCGGAATGGAAGGAGCACCATTTGACTTTTTCCAACCAAAATTGGCTGGAATTGAGATTGGATGCCATGTTGCATTTGGAGAGTCCCTGATGTGCCTAAACAGTGGAAACCCCCCATAAGTGACCCCATTTGGGAAACTAGACCCCCTAAGGAACTTATCTAGATCTTTGGTGAGCAATTTGAACCCCAAGTGCTTCACACAAGTTTATAACGTTGAGCCGTAAAATTAAAAAATCATATTTTTTCCACAAAATTGATCTTTTCACCCCAATTTTTATTTTCCCAAGGGTAACAAGACTCCAAAAGTTATTGTGCAATTTGTCCTGAGTACGCTGATACCCCATATGTGGGGGTAAACCACTGTTTGGGTGCATGGCAGAGTTTGGAAGGGAAGGAGCGCCGTTTGACTTTTTCAACGCAGAATTGGCTGGATGCCATGTCGTGTTTGGAGAGCTCCTGATCTGCCTAAACAGTGGAAACCCCCCACAAATGACACCATTTTGGAAACTAGACCCCTCAAGGATCTTATCTAGATGTGTGGTGAGCACTTTGAACCCCAAAGTGCTTCACAGAAGTTTATAACGTACAGCCGTAAAATAAAAAATCCTTTTTTTTTTTTTACAAAAATGATTTTTTCGCCCCCAATATTTTATTTTCACAAGGGTAACAGGAGAAATTGGACCCCAAAATTTGTTGTCCAATTTGTCCTGAGTACGCTGATACCCAATATGTGGGAGAAAACTACTGTATGGGTGCACGTCTGGGCTCGTAAGGGAAGTAATGACGTTTTGGATTGCAGACTTTGATGGAATGGTCTAGGGGCGTCATGTCGCATTTGGAGAGCCCCTGATGCGCCTAAACAGTGGAAACCCCCACAAGTGACCCCATTTTGGAAAATAGACCCCACAAGGAACTTATCTAGAAGTGTGGTGAGCGCTATGAAGCCCCAAGTGCTTCACAGAAAATTTATAACATACAGCCGTAAAAACAAAAAAATCATTTTTTTTTTTTTTTACAAAAATGATTTTGTCGCCCCCAGTTTTTTATTTTCCCAAGGGTAACAGAAGAAATAGGACAAATTGCACAATAACTCTTGTGGTCCAGAGTACGCTGATACCCCATATGCGGGGGTAAACTACTGTTTGGGCGCATGGCAGAGCTCAGAAGTGAAGGAGAACCGTTTGACTTTTTCAGCGCAGAATTGGCTGGAATTGAGATCAGACGCCATGTCACATTTGGAGAGCCCCTGATGTGCCTAAACAGCAGAAACCCCCAATTCTAACTCCAACCCTAACCCCAACACACCCCTAACCCTAGTCCCAACCCTAACCACAAACCTAACCCTAACACACCCCTAACCCTAATCCCAACCCTAACCCTAATCCTAACGTTAGCGCCAACCCTAACTTTAGCCGCAACCCTAACCCTAATGGGAAAATGGAAATAAATACATTTTTTTAATTTTATTATTTTTCCCTAACTAAGGGGGTGATAAAGGGGGGTTTGATTTACTATTTATAGCGGGTTTTTATGATTGGCAGCTGTCACGCTAAAAGACGCTTTTTATTGGAAAAAATTGTTTTTGCATCACCACATTTTGAGAACTATAATTTTTGCATATTTTGGCCCACAGAGTCATGTGAGGTCTTATTTTTTGCGGTACGAGTTGACTTTTTTATTGGTACTATTTTTGAGCATGTGACATTTTTTGATAGCTTTTTATTTCGATTTTTGGGAGGTTAGAATGAACAAAAATCAGCAATTCATGAATTTCTTTTGGGGGAGGCGTTTATACCGTTCCGCGTGTGGTAAAATTGATAAAGCAGTTTTATTCTTCAGGTTAGTACGATTACGGCGATACCTCATTTATATCATTTTTTTATGTTTTGGCGCTTTTATAGAATAAAAACAATTTTATATAAAAAATAATTATTTTTGCATCGCTTTATTCTGCGAGCTATAATTTTTTTATTTTTTCGCTCATGATGCTGTGTGACGGCTCGTTTTTTGCGGGACAAGATGACGTTTTCAGCGGTGCCATGTTTATTTATATCGGTCTTTTTGATCGCGTGTTATTCCACTTTTTGTTCGGCGTTATGATGATAAAGCATTGATTTTTTTTGCTTAGTTTTTTTTTTTTTAAGGGGTTCACTAAAGGGGTTAACTAGTGGGACAGTTTTATAGGGGGGGTCGTTACGGACGCGGCGATACCAAATATGTGTACTTTTATTGTTTTGTTTTTTTTTATTTACAGGAAGAAATGAATTTATTGGGGAATATATATATATTTTTTTTTATGATTCTTTTTTTACCACTTTTTATTTTTATTTTTTTTACTTTTTTACTTTGTCCCAGGGTGGGACATCACAGTATTTTAGCAGATCGCTGGTGTGACAGTGTGCACAGCATTCTGTCACACCAGCGATCGCTCTGGCATCGCTGCAGGCTTCCTCAGCGCCTGCTCTCAGCAGGCACTGAGGAAGCCGCCTCCCTGCAGGACCCCGGCGCCATCTTGGATCCGGGGACCTGGAGGGAGGACGGACCCCCAGAACAGCGCGACACATCGCGCTGCTCTGAGGGTCTCAGGGGAGCGCGCAGGGAGCCCCCTCCCTGCGCGATCCTCCCCTGTGCCCCCGGTACACCGCGATCATGTTTGATCGCGGTGTGCCAGGGGTTAATGTGCCGGGAGCGGTCCGTGACCGCTCCTGACACATAGTGCTGGGTGTCAGCTGTGATATACAGCTGACACCCGGCCGCGATCAGCTACGCTCCCCCCGGGAGCGCAGCTGATCGCCTATGACGTACTATTCCGTCCATGGGAATGAGGTCCAGGGTCACATGGACGGAATAGTACGTCTGATGGAATAAAGGGGTTAAACAAAAATAATTTGTCACAGTACTTGTGTTCACTCGGGTAGAGGTGACAAGTGCCATGGTACCTTTTAGCTAATAGGAAGAACAAGCAGTCCTTGAAGTGAGTCTGTATAAGATTATGAAGAGACAGAAGGATTTGTGCAAGACTGCATCCATTGAAGATCTGTGGCTAGGTCTCCAAGATATTTGGAACAACCTCCCTGCTGAGTTCCTTCAAAAACTGTGCGCATGTGTACCTAGAGGAATTTATGCTGTTTTGAAGGCAAAATGGCCATTTCCAAATATTGATTTGATTTATCTTTCTATCTGTTTTGTTGATTTAATTTCTATTTTGTAAAAAAGAAAATAAACTACCCCTTTCATTTTTAAAAGTCAGTGAAAATAGCGGTCACTAGGGAGTGCCGGGAAAGCCGTGAATGAAGTAAATTAAATTAATGAGCAGTCCAATGCAGCTCCAGCCATAAACCTCCAATGGAGGATGGTAACTGGGACAATGTAGAAAACGGTCAAAGGAGCGCAAAGAACACAAGGCCAAGGTAGTAATTTCTTAAGCCCACAACAACGCGTTTTGACGGTAAACCATCTTCATCAGGTGGCAATTTGAATTGTCCCCCTTTCATTTTTAAAGCATTCTTATTCTGCGACATTTCTTTCACACACCAAAAACTTTTATACAGTACTGTGTATTTGTACTGTGTGTATGTAAAGTGGGGAAAATAAGTTTTGATACACTGATGATTTTGCAAGTTTTGTCACCTACAAAAAATGGAGAGGTCTGTAATTTTTATCATAGGTACAGTAAAAACTGTGAGAGAAATAAACTTAAAAAAAATCCAGAAAATCACTTGGTAGGATTTTTACAAAATTAATTTTGATTTTATTTCATGAAATAAGTATTTGATACAATAGAAGAACAGAACTTAATACTTGGTAAAGAAAACTTTTGTTTGCAATTAAATGTCAGACATTTTTCTGTAGTTCTTGACCAAGTTTGCACTCACTGCAGGACAAATTTTTTCTCACTCCTCCATACAGATCTTTCAGGTTTTGGGGCTGTCGCTAGGTAACATTAAGTTTTTGCTTCCTCCAAAGATTTTCTATTGGGTTCTGGCCTGGAGACTAGCTAGGCCACTCTCGGACCTTGAAATGCTTCTTATGGAGCCACTCCTTTGTTGCCCTGGCTATGTGTTCTGGGTCATTGTCATGCTGGAAGACCTATCTTCAGTGTTCTTAATGAGGGAAGGGGGTTGTTGGCCAAAATCTTGGGATACATGACCTCATCCATCCTCTATTCAATACTGTGCAATCATCCTGTACCCTTTGCAGAAAAGCACCTCCAAAGTATGATGTTTCCCCACCATGCTTCAGGGTGGGGGCAGTGTTCTTGGGGTTGTACTCATCCTTCTTCTTCCTCCAAACATGGCGAGTGGAGTTGATACCAGAAAGTTCTATTTTGGTCTCATCTGACCAAATGACCTTCTCCCATGCCTCCTCTTGATCATCCAGATGGTCATTTGAGAACCCCAAATGGACCTGTACATGTGCTGGCGTGAGCAGGGGGATCTTGTGTGCTTTGCAGGATTTTAATCCATGACGGCAAAGTGTGTTACTAATGGTAACTTCTGAGACTGTGGTTCCAGGTCTCTTCAGGTCATTGACCTGGTCCTCCCATGTAGTTCTGGTCTGATTCCTGACCTTTTCTCAGAATCATCCTTACCCCAAGAGGCGAGATCTTGCACAAAGCCCCAGACTGAGGTAGAATAAGTCATCTTGGGTTTCTTCCATTTTTTAATAATTGTGCCATCAGTTGTTACTTTCTCACCAAGCTGCTTGTCTATAGTCCTGTAGCCCATCCCAGCTTTGTGCAGGTCTACAGTTTTGCCCCTCGTGAACTTAGACATCTCTTTAAACTTTGCTATGGTGGAGTTGGTAGAGTGGTTGGAGTGCGATTGATTGTGTGTGTGGACATGTTTTTTATGCAGGTAACGACTTCAAACCGGTGCAATTAATACAAGATATGAGTGCAGAGTAGGAGGGCTTCTTAAAGAAAAACTAACAGGTCTGTGAGATAGAATTCTTGCTGGTTGGTAGATGATCAAATACTGATTTTATGCAATAAAATGCAATTTAATTATTTAAAAATCATACAATGTGATTTTCATTTTTTTTATTTTTAGATTCTGCCTCTCACAGTTGAAGTGTACCTACGATAAAAATTACAGATCTCTCCATTCTTTGTAGGTGGGAAGACTTGCAAAATCGGCAGTGCATCAAATACTTATTTTCCCCCTGTGTGTGTGTATGTACAGTACAGACCACAAGTTTGGACACACCTTCTCATTCAAAGATTTTTCTGTATTTTCATGACTATGAAAATTGTAGAATCACACTGAAGGCATCCAAACTATGAATTAACACATGTAGAATTATACATTACACTTTACAAAAAAGTGTGAAACAACTGAAAATATGTCTTATATTCTAGGTTCTTCAAAGTAGCCACCTTTTGCTTTGATTACTGCTTTGCACGCAGAAAAGGTGAATGGATGGACTCTACATGCCTGGTTCCCACCGTGAAGCATGGAGGAGGTGGTGTGATGGTGTGGGGGTGCTTTGCTGGTGACACTGTTGGGGATTATTCAAAATTGAAGAGGTGAGCGGTCCAGCTCACCTCAAACCATCTCGATTGGGCTCAGGTCTGGTGACTGTGGAGGCCAGGTCATCTGGCATAGCACCCCAAAACTCTCCTTCTTGGTCAAATAGCCCTTACACAGCCTGGAGGTGTGTTTGGGGTCATTGTCCTGTTGAAAAATAAATGATGGTCCAACTAAACGCAAGATGGATGGAATAGCATGCTGCTGCAAGATGCTGTGGTAGCCATGCTGGTTCACTATGCCTTCAATTTTGAATAAATCCCCAACAGTGTCACCAGCAAAGCACCCACACACCATCACACCACCTCCTCCATGCTTCACTGTGGGAACCAGGCATGTAGAGTCCATCCGTTCACCTTTTCTGTGTGCAAAGCCGTAATCAAAGTAAAAGGTGGCTACTTTGAAGAACCTAGAATATAAGACATATTTTCAGTTGTATCACACTTTTTTGTAAAGTGTAATGTATAATTCCACATGTGTTAATTCATAGTTTTGATGCCTTCAGTGTGATTCTACAATTTTCACAGTCATGAAAATACAGAAAAATCGTTTGAATGAGAAGGTGTGTCCAAACTTTTGGTCTGTACTGTGTGTATATATGTATATATATATATATATATATATATATATATATATATATATATATATAAAATAAATATTTATACAGATATCCTAAACTACATTATGTAATCAGCGTTACAACAATGAAAGCATGCTGGCTTGCCTTCCTCCCTCGCTGACACAACCATTTTTTCCTATTCCCAGGAGAGGTTTATTGCTGAGTGAATTTCTTGTCCTTTCACAAAAATTCTAAGATTTTAATACGCTACAGACCAGAATATATTTATTAAATATGAACCTGCTTCCAATTGCTGCTTATGAGGAATGCCATATACAGTATATATATTATATATATATATATATATATATATATATATATATATATCACATTCCTCATAAGCAGCGATTGGAAGCAGGTTCATATTTAATAAATATATTCTGGTCTGTAGCGTATTAAAATCGTTGAATTTCTTGTCCTTTCTCAGCCATAAACCTCTCATGAGAATAGAAAAATGGTTGTGTCAGCGTGGGAGGAAGGGAGGCCAGCATGCTTTCATTGTTGTAACACTGATTACATAATGTAGTGTAGGATATCCAGTTTGATACCATATGGAATATTAGTCAGCATGACATGTTTGGACTCGGCTTGGTAAATGTTTTCAAGTTTAATTCACTACCAGACTGCAAAACCTTATCTCAGACGAGTCCTACGTCTGCGCTGTTTTCTATGAAGTGTCCTGTTTCTTATGGATCACGTCAATCGGTGTGAACGCAGAGAGCTCAGTATTTTTACCATTATTGGAATTACAAAGGGACGTATGTGTAGGACCTGTAAGATAACAGCTGTTGCTAATGTACATACGAGTAGGCTTAATGCTGCTTCATACTCTGTGTTTTCCTTCAATGATGAAAATGGTGGACTTCCTTTAGTAATTTTTCATAGTCCGCAGCCTGTATGTCAAGTATTTTTCATAATGAAGCCTTCTATGTAAGTTTTTATATATCCCATCGGTGATACGCAGCTGGGAAGGCAATGTTCACATAAAATATCACTCAGGCCGTTCACTGATTATTGCAATCTCTTTCAGCATCATAATTGACTTTTGTTCCTCCTAAAATGTCATACTGAATTTTGGAGGAAAGTGAAACATGAATGAAGCAAAAATTATTTTTTTTTGAACATCGACCACAGTGAGTAAGGCTTCGCTAGTGATGCCCCAGTCAAAAACATTTTGGTCTATATACAGCTGAATTCCTATAATACTGCTACTGAAAGTAAAAGCGATTCACCAGAAATGACATCAAATCCAAGAAACATCACATAAAATAAAACATCCATACTTCCCAATACCTGGTCACAGTACAGTCATGGCCAAAAGTTTTGAGAATGACACAAATATTATATTTTCACATGATCTGCTGCCCTCTAGTTTTTTATGTGTGTTTGACAGATGTTTTTATCACAGACAGAAATATAATTGCAAACATATGAGTAACAAAAGCTTATATTGACAGTTAGAATGAGTTAATGCAGCAAGTCAATATTTGCAGTGTTGACCCTTCTTTGTTGTGAATGTGCTAGAAATGAATTCTGAGCAGAAGCTCCCTCTGGTGGTTACAAACAGTACCGAACTATCCAATGAAGATTGTGAAGATTGGCGATCAGGTGTTACTGACTGGTCTTATATAAGGGAGGTTCCCTCCCATCAGGGTTGCCGGTGATCAATTGTTCTGGTCTCATCTTTGATTCCTGTTCACTTTGTAGCTTGCTGTTTCGTGCCTGCATCTTCTGCTAACAGATAAGACTTTTTCTTCTTTTAGTTTTTTGTGCTTGCTTTTTGCATTTTGTCCTGCACTTCTGTGGGGGTCTGCCGGGTCCCCTCCGGGGGCTTGTGCTCCTCTCAGTTTAGTTCAGCCACTGTTGTTTGTTCATTTGCCTTTACCAGTTTTTTCAGTGGCTGCTGTTTAGTTTTGTTAACACCAGAGAACTAATTTAGGTGGTAGAGGTCGTGTGATCTCAGGTGTTTTTGTAATTAGTAGAGTTGGTACTTTTCAGGGTTTTTTGGGATTGCAGTAAGTGTCCTTCCTATCCTTTTCTATTTAGGAAGTTTGGGCCCCAACGTTTGCTCATACTTTTTTCTGTCTGTGTCTGTATTTTCCTCTTGTCTAACCGCCATTACATGTTTGGGGGCTTTCTATGTTCTTTGGGGATCTGCTCCGGGGCAGATAGTTTTCCTCTTTCTGTCTTTAGGTGTAGTTAGCTTCTCAGGATGTGACGAGGCGTCTAGGACCAACGTAGGTACGCTCCACGGCTGCCTTTAGTTGTGGTGGTTAGTCAGGGTACTGCAATCCCATAGATTCCAACCTCTCTGGTGTATTTCCTTTTTTGCCTGCTCTCCTCAGCTACCAAATCATAACACTTCTTCTTCAGGACCTCTGCAATTCTCCCTGGCATGCTCTCAATCAACTTCTGGACCAAATCCTGACAGCAGTCCATTCTAGCACAATCAATGCTTTCATTTTGTCAGAATTTTTAGGTTTTTGTTTGTCCACCCATCTCTTGATGATTGACCACAAGTTCTCAATGGGATTAAGATCTGGGGAGTTTCCAGGCCATGAACCCAAAATCTCTATGTTTTGTTCCCTGAGCCATTTAGTTATCACCTTTGCTTTATGGCAAGGTGCTCCATCATGCTGGAAAAGGCATTGTTGATCACCAAACTGCTCTTGGAGGGTTGGGAGAAGTTGCTCTTGGAGGACATTCTGGTACCATTCTTTATTTATGGCTGTGTTTTTAGGCAAGACTGTGAGAGAGCCAATTCCCTTGGCTGAGAAGCAACCCCACACATGAATGGTTTCAGGATGCTTAACAGTTGGCATGAGACAAGACTGGTGGTAGCGCTCACCTTGTCTTCTCCGAATGAGGCGTTTTCCTGATGTCCCAAACAATCGAAAAGGGGATTCATCAGAGAAAATAACTTTACCCCAGTCCTCAGCAGTCCACTGTCTGTACCTTTTGCAGAATATCAGTCTGTCCATGATGTTTTTTCTGGAGAGAAGTGGCTTCTTTGCTGCCCTCCTTGAGACCAGGCCTTGCTCCAAGAGTCTCCGCCTCACAGTGTGTGCAGATGCACTCACACCTGCCTTCTACCATTCCTGAGCAAGCTCTGCACTGCTGGTAGCCCGATCCCGCAGCTGAAACACTTTTAAGAGACGGTCCTGGCGCTTGCTGGTCTTTCTTGGGTGCCCTAGAGCCTTTTTGGCAACAATGGAACCTCTCTCCTTGAAGTTCTTGATGATGCGATAGATTGTTGACTGAGGTGCAATCTTTCTAGCTGCGATACTCTTACCTGTTAGGCCATTTTTGTGCATTGCAATGATGACTGCATGTGTTTCTAAAGAGATAACCATGGTTAACAGAAGAGAAACAATGATTCCAAGCACCAGCCTCCTTTTAAAGTGTCCAGTGGTGTCATTCTTACTTAATCATGACAGATTGATCTCCAGCCATGTCCTCATCAACACCCACACCTGTGTTAATGGAGCAATCACTGAAAAGAGGTTAGCTGGTCCTTTTAAGGCAGGGCTGCAATGACGTTGAAATGTGTTTTGGGGGATGAAGTTCATTTTCTAGCCAAATATTGACTTTGCAAGTAATTACTGTTAAGCTGATCACTCGTTATAACATTCTGGAGTATATGCTAATTGCCATTAGAAAAAGTGAAGCAGTAGACTTTGTAAAAATTAATATTTGTGTCATTCTCAAAACTTTTGTCCATGACTGTAAGATCTCCACTGTTCTGGATTGATAATTGGCAACCATGTTTTTATAAGTAGTTGTCTTTGTCATTTATGCTGTGAACAAGAGCTGTGTTCAACTCAAAACGCATTGGAATTTTTAATTTTTTAATTTTTTTTGTCTCCTGTACAATTGATAACATTGATCTGAAATTAAACAGGTTGTCCATATAAATAAAAATTAACCTTACAGAAGGCGATGATTAAAAAATTATAAAATGATATATACTAACTCAATTCAGCATTGGTGGTCCCTGGAGGGACAGGCAGTGATGGAGTTCCATTGCTTGGTCTCTTTACCACTGAGGTTTGATTGGCTGCAGTAGTCACCGTTTTTTTTTCTTGGCCCTTCAGAAGAGTATAAGGAAAAAATTGTGATATTCTTGTCTCAGGTTTGGGAGGAACAACCACCCTGTGCCTTTGCAGGTAGTTTACTGAGGGTACTGATCTGCATGTGTGATCTACAGCTGGCAGTGCTATACATTGGTTCTAAGTTTGTGTCACTACAGGGCACAATGAAGGGACGGACATATCATTGATGCAAACTGTGCGGCATACAGGGGCCAAGAGGTAAGGGAGCCCATTTGTATCTCCAAAGCAGGTGGAATTATGCATTATGGGGAGCTATTGGGCTGCAAAAGGCCTATATATTGTTCTTGCACAGGGTCCCTATTATGTCTGTGTCTGCGAGTGGGCCAATAATGCCACATTGCTATCATTACAGGGAGAATACTTTCCCTTTTAACGGTCATTCTAGCAATTTAAGAAAATGCATAGGGCATGCTCCGAATCTTTAGGACTACTTATGGATGTAATAACTGCTCCCTTAAAGGGAACCAGTCAAGTGAAACAGCGCTATTAACCTGCAAATCTGGGGTTAATCTGCAGGTTTATAGATTTCTGAACTTGCCCGACTCCTGCTCTTAGAGTCCCGCTTACTGATGGGGTGGCGTTGGCGCGGATTCAGTCACCACTATGTGTATAGAGAACGGCAGGTCTAACCGTGCTTCCGACACCGACTGACAGCCGGCCCTAATGCTGAACCGCCGTCAGTGCAGGGGGCACAGTTACAGCCGCCGCTCTCTATGCACAGAGTGGTGACTGAGACCACGCTGCCCCACCCCCACAAATGAACGGCAAATGCTGCCGAAGGGAATAACGTTCACTTCCTCCCGGCAGCAGGGCTCTATTTGTGGGCAGAACACTAACCTGTAGATTAACCCCATATCTGCATGTTAATAGTGTTTTTTTTTTTTCATTTGATGGGTTCGCTTTAAAGAGATGATGCAGCTTTTTTTTTTACATGGCAAGAAAGCTTTGAGTCTGGATTTTCTAAATGGAGGAAAAAAACCCAAACACTCTAAATGATATAAACAATAATCAATATTGTGCGGCTGCAGTATTTCTCCCATGTGAAAATATATTTCAAACAAAAGTTATTTTACAGTAATAATTCAGTCTAGACATAGCAAAAAAAAAAATCATAATGTAAATCTAAGTTCTGTACGAAGTGAACAGATCCAACCACAGCCGCACTCGCAAAACTGGCTTCTGCTGATCAAACAAGGAAAACTTTCCCTCAGGGGTTCCTCCTGTCAAACCATTCTCGGGCTGTTTGCTGTCAGATTTCTGTTTCACAGGGAGTATTGAGGTATTGTTAGATCTTCATATTCTCAGGTGAATAGCAAATCTGAATATGTCGGAAACTTTTGATGTTAACCCCTGTTGTATCTGGCTACACCCATGTTTGTGGATGGCTTTTTGGAAATAGGTCTTCTTTCTCCTCTAGTCGTGTTTGTTATTCACCTGCTTTATAACCTGGCCTATTTTGTATAATGTCTATGTGAAAGGGAAGGACTCTCTGGTTAAAGCAACTATATTATCTGGGCAACTTGGGGGGGAGGGGGGGGGAGAGGGGACCTGCTTTTGTAATTTGGCACGTTGCGTATTTCATTGTTATTCTGAGTTCAGAACATTCTGTTATATACACATCAGTATGTTAGCGGCTTCACCATTGATAAAAATCCCTGGCGATTCAGATGTTTGGGATTTTCTTTCAGTGCAGATTGAGTGCCTTTTCCTTTCCATTCACTAATAGAGTAGTTCTTGCATCTTGTACACAGCAGGCCTCGACACGCATGATCTGGATTCTGGCAGTCAAGAATTTATTCAGAATCCGTTGTTTTCGAGAATACCCCTCTTTTTTAGGGAGATATTAAAAAATACCCAATGCAATGAGCCTTTTCTGATGATATCAGCTTTTTTTTTTTTCTTTTTTGTTTTTGTACTTTTGTTTATCTCCATGTGCAGTACTGATACAAAAAAAGAATATCACCACTTTTTACAGTATTGTGCCTCTTGTCTTTTCGTATTTTTTAGCTATTCTATTCAAGCTGTGAGAAGCATTATTATGAGCAGGAGTTTCCATTACTAGTTTCCAAGATCTTTGTTTTACAAAGTCCAGCTTGTTTGAGGAGTGGTCTGACTTTATCCTTAAAAATTGCATTTGTCTACTTCTGCTTTACAATACCTTTTATAGATGTATACCAACTATGGTAACTTCCTTATGGCCACCATAAAGATTAGGTAAAAATTGGCTGCTCTCATAATATTCTACAGGCTCAAGACAAATTCTCTAACCAGACACTTTTATGTGCTCAAATGGGAGGAATATCTGGGTAAAGCACTGACCGTGGTACAATGGAGAACTGTTTGGACCAGAACGGCCAAGACTGCATCTTGTATTTCATACAAAGAAAATCAGTACAAAATCCTTCATCTCTGGTACCATACACCTGAATTTTTACATAAAAAGGACCCTTCTATTCCTACATAAAATAGACCCATCTATTCCTTCCCTTTGCTGGTGTTGCGTCCTGTCTAAGAGGTTCTGTATTTCATATTTTTTGGTACTGTCCACTGATTAAACCATTCTGGATGTTAGTCCAACTCCTCATTAAGCAAGTTTTTGGAGTGGATCTCCCATTAAGTCCTCAGATCTTTCTATTAAATATTTTCCCTGAATCCATATGCAAGAGATCCATTAGACTGCTTTTACGTATGTTAACAGCACCACGCTGTTTGATTGCCTACCACTGGAAATACCGGTCGGCCCTTAATGAAAATACTGTAGAGAGATTTAACCTTGTTTGGTCTCCTTGGGATTCCTTTTGGTCCATGTTAAATATATGACCTCTATGAGATGGCTATAACTAGATCCTAACATTCCACATCATTTCTCCCCCTTTCCTTTTGTCTGAGTCTGTGTGTTTCTTTGTAAAATCTTACTCTTTATCTACTTGAAAATATTTAACTATTACTATAGTATAAGATTGGTTGTTAACATATAAATGATAGTGAAAAATCGAAAATGCCTAATTACGGTATATTTTCTTTTCCATTTAAATTTGAAAAATTCTCAATAAAAATTACAATTTTTGATCTCTCGTGGGATTGGTAGTTCATCAAAAGTACATTGTTATCATCTGTCAAAGAGATGGATGGATCTATTGAATTTAAACTACTGATCCTTTTGATTTGCACCTAGGTAAGCCACTGTAAGACTTGTCTATCATCAGCCATTCAGCCAAGCGTTCATGTGTATTAACGGAATTAGGAAAGAAACTGTCTATCTGAAAAGTGTTAAACCATCAGTTATCTAAGGTTTGCCAAGAGAACCTAACAGCTTATTACATACTGTCCGGACCACAGGCCGCATGTATCGGACACTCGCTTCATGATTTCAGCCATATTTGTTTAACTCTGAAACCTTGTGCCATTTCAGAGAAAAACAGTTTAAGGCTATGTGCACACGTTCAGGAATCTTTGCAGAAATTTCCTGAGAAAAAACTGACTTTTTCCCAGGAAATCCGGATGCGTTTTTATTGCGGTTTTTGCGCTTTTTTATCGTGTTTTTTTGCGCGTTTTTACCGCGATTTTTCCTGAACATTCTAGGTCAATAATATAGCAGGAAATACGCAAAATTACCGCAAAATTAATGAACATGCTGCGTTTTGTACCGCAATGCGTTTTTTTCACGGAAAAAAATCGCACCATGTGCACAAAAATTGCAGAATGCATTCTAATTATAGGAAGCTTAATGCATGCGTTTTTTAAGCATTTTTGCGGCGGACAACCGCTGCAAAAACGCGAAAAAAATGCAAAAAATCCTGACGTGTGCACACAGCCTTAAAGCTAACAGAGACCGAGACGCACCGGTGACTAGATGGACAGGCCCCTAGACATCCCCAGTGGCATTGCCTCGACTGCTGTCCTGAAGTGAAAGGTCTCTCCTGGCGTTCATGGCAGGTAAGTCTTCTTAGGCCAGGGTCACACTTGCGAGAAACTCGCACGAGTCTTGCAACTCAGTACCCGGCACTGCCGCCGGCGCTCGGACCGGAGCGTTCAGCTGCATAGAAAAACATGAACCGCACACTCTGTCCCGAGTGCTGGCTGCAGTGCCGGTTACTGAGGCGCGAGAATCGTGCAAGTTTTTCGAGTTTCTCGCAAGTGTGACCCCTTACTCTGACATGCCAGGCCTGGCTTGTCACTCTCCACAAGGAGAAACGTTAACCCTTTGACCCCAGTCTTAAGCCTCTCACCTAGCCGAATCAGATCTCATACTTTGCACTGACAAGGGGCAATACCTTTAAACATCATATCTGCAAATTGAAATTCTGGTTTGGCTTTTATCCTAAGTCGTATGGCAAGGCTTGTTAAAGGGGCTATATTGACTTTCGACTTCCAATAGGTGGCACAAGAGTCCAAGTCCTCTTCCTCTTTGAAGAGGCAATTTGCATGTATAGGGAGAGACATTCCTCTCTAGAACTCATTTCTATGACACATTTATTGCATATCCTGTGGATATGCCATACATGTCTGACAATGAAAATACCCCTTTAATTCTTGTGACCATGTGAAGATGGCTGTGGGAGCGGAACAATGGGCAGAATCTCCACCACCACCTCTATATTAATCAGTAATTTAGTCTGTCTCTTTGTTATGCACCTTACTGGCTGGTAATTGACTGGGTGACTACTTGTCTAAAACAAAATATGACATTGTCTCATTATTATCAATGGTTAAAATTGCAAAGTGCTTGTAAAAACCCCCACCATTCTCAAAAATGAAGTGATTTAGATTTCTGTTGTTTACTGCCTTTTGCTTAGACAGCAGCAGTGCACCGTGCATGACTGGTCTCCTAGGCAACAAGGGGTGTTTACAAGCTCTTGTCAATAGAGCTAGTAAGTGCTGATTACAAACCAGCTTCAGTATAACTTCATCGTTGGAGAACGCGCAGTTCATCTCCGCCATGGTCACTGGTCGAAAAAAGAAAAAGCGCACCTTCCTCCCCCACCCACAGAAAGCATTAAGCCAGGACACATAGTGATGCATTGTGAAAAGACAAAATTAGTCACCCCCTTTAAATAGCTTAAAGTGATGCACCTACTTGAAATCTGCTTATGTGTCTCAGTGCTGTTAGTACAGTGTCTTGGTAATGTTTTTATGCATGTGATTTTTATTACAAGATTACACAGACAGCATGAACTTTGGTTATACTAAGATTGTATAGAAAGTGTGTTCTTAGCTCTCACACATATGCTGTTGCTTTGTAGGAGTTGGGTTGACAAAGTAAATACAAAAAAGACTATCTGTAGTAGAATTAAACAGTAACTGTCATCTTATTTTTTCTATAAGCTCAACACACATGAAAATAGGAAACTTTGTAATATATCTTATTATAGAAACCTACCGTATTTTTCGGACTATAAGACGCACCGGACCACAAGACGCACCCCAAATTTTCAGAAGGAAAATCGGGAAATAAAAATATTGTGTCAAATGGGGGTCCGCCTTACAGTCCGAATTCAGCTTACCAGCGAAGGGATCAGCACAGGTAGAGGAGTGGTCACTGGGGTCGTTCGGTGGTCCAGGCTGGTGCGGTGGTGGTGCTCTGTGGGGTGGCTGTGCTCTGTGGGGTGGCTGTGTTCTGTGGGGTGGCTGTGCTCTGTTTTGGGGTGGTTGGGCACTGTGGGGTGGCTGTGCTCTGTGGGGTGGCCATATACTCACAAATCCGGTGGCGGTCCCAATGCAGCTTCCCTGTGGTGCGGTGGTGGTGTCGGGGCAGCAGCGGGGCTCTGGGCTGCGTGGGGGGCTCCGCCCGCATTTCATCCTAGCCCGAAAGCCCCCCACAGCTCCGCTGCTACGACGCGGTGCCGTCCTGAAAGATGGCCGCCAGGGGCCTCCGGAAAGATGGCCGCCGCATACTCATTCAAATCTCGGCAATGAGATCTCTTCCCGTTGCCGTCTTATGGTCCGAAAAATACGGTACTTCTTTCTCCTGAATTGATCAGTCATTCTCAATATTCTCATTTCCCATGTAAAATGTGTCTTCAGTGAATACAGAGTTTCCTATTACCAGTTGGTTCTTATCGGGTTCTATGGAGAACTGTAACTGTCCTATCAGGAGAACTTACAGCAGAATGTGAGAGTCTGCCTCTAGCCTCTGCTTCTTTCTCATAATTCACAGGCAAAATCTGTACTCGGTGAATACAGATTTTCCCCTTATTGAGAGAGATGACCATTGGTGCTCATAAAGGTCTATGGAGCAGCGTAACTGTGTTTCAGGAGAACTTATAGCAGAATAACTCCTCCCTTTTCCATAGAATTTTAAAAGCACCAACTGTCATCCCCTACCTTCACTGAATACAGATTTTATCCTTGAATTGAGAATGAAAGATCATTGCTAAATGAAAACAAGTCCAGATACTTTGTAATATATCTTATCAAAGTTTCTTATTTCATGTGCACTATTGATTTATGTAATAAAAATTAAAATGCTGGTTACTCGTTAACAAAGAAAAATCAGTATAATGCATAATAAAACTAGTACAAACTGTAGAATATGAAATATTTCAGCACATTTAGACAGATATTCTGACAAATGTAAGTAATCTGACTTCATCATACAAATGCCACAAGTGTTGATTTACTTTGATTTTTGGCATTTGAAGGTTTTTGCTATCAAAGTTTTGGAAACAGATACAGTAGTGGAACCTCACCGACAGTCCACCTCTCTGAGGACACCAGGTATCCTATGGCAAGTTTTTCAGGTTTACTACATATTCTGCAGTGTCTTTATGTTTTTTGAGAGGTGCAACCTCCCGGAAGAAAAGTTTTCAATTCAGTTTTGAGTGTTTCTCAAAGTGGTTTTAGTGTACTTATGACTAGTAATAAATACTGCCTGTACGTGCGTGTTTTGTCCTCACTGATTGTTCACACACTGCGTCTTTCCAGAGTAAAAAAAAAACAGCAGTTAACAGTACCAGCGAAGTGAATGGGCTCTCTGAAATCTCATGGCCACGCTACTTATTTTTTCCTTGCAGATTTGAACCATCAGTTTTTCAAATCTGCAACTTTTCAATTCACCCATTCTAATGAACGGGAAAAACACATGTAAAGACACATCAAAAACGCACATATTTTCCTGGTAACCCTGAAAAATCTGCTGAAAATTCTCAATGTGCACACTGAATAGTCCAAGCCCTTATTAGCTTAGGAGGCGTGGACATTATAAAGGCTTTTTTAAAGCATTTATTTAACTGAATTACATTATACAGGGCTGGAGTTTACTCATACATAGGTGAATGCTGCTGGGTTGGAGGGCATGGGGACCTAACAGGTTCCCTTTAAACACATCCAGTTGTGGAAGTTATTATTATTCAAAGATCTATTGATTAACATGTTGATTAGACTGAACTTTGTTCTTAGGAAAACCCCTTTACATAATGCAAACTATTGCCTTTTAGTCCTATTTTTTTCTACCTTCTTTTTTCTTAGTACTGGATTGCATAGTATGTCAGCATATTTTTTACAAGTGGCAGTTATTGAGCAAACTGACTCCTCACGTGCCATAACAGTCTGGCAGCACTAGACAACACAGCTAAACTCCATCTGTCACTTTTTGGCTATTTTCAATTGGGGCTAGACAACATTGAATTAATCTATGTATTTTATGTGTTTGCAAAGGAAAAGTCGTAATGCATGTGGAAAGGGTGGGTTGGATGCATACCGCCTTTTTTTCCCGCGACCCTGTGCATTGTGTAAAAGCATTGATCGAATCATTATATGTATCTTATAAAAGCATCTGGAAGAGAGTTATCGCAGCACGTCTTAGAGAACACACTATAAGTAATGGTCGCTACTCGAGAGCAGAGGATATAGCTGGTTATAGATAGAAACAGACTGACCAGGGAAGGCTCCATAGATCGCTCCGTATGACTTTTCACTGATAACATGACATACAGGGTTAGGCCAAGTTCACATTTCAGTATTTGGTCAGCATTTTACCTCAGTATTTGGTCAGCATTTACCTCAGTATTTGGTCAGTATTTTACCTCAGTATTTGGTCAGCATTTTACCTCAGTATTTGGTCAGATTTTACCTCAGTATTTGGTCAGCATTTTACCTCAGTATTTGGTCAGCATTTTACCTCAGTATTTGTTCCATAGTATATTTTACCTCAGTATTTGGTCAGCATTTTACCTCAGTATTTGGTCAGTATTTTACCTCAGTATTTGGTCAGCATTTTACCTCAGTATTTGGTCAGTATTTTACCTCAGTATTTGGTCAGTATTTTACCTCAGTATTTGGTCAGTTTTCTTTACCTCAGTATCTGTAAGCCAAAACCAGGAGTGAGTGATAAATACAGAAGTGGTGAAGTGTTTCTATTATACTTTTCCTCTGATTGTTCCTCTCCTGGTTTTGGCTTACAAATACTGAGGTAAACTTTCCCAAGCGGATATCATTTGTCTGCAGGAAACAAAACTCATCAAAGGTAAACATCCCTCTTTCTCTCACAGAAACTACCCACATATCTTTTCATCTCTTGGCCCGAAAAAGAAAGCCGGTGTTATGACTATAATTAAAAATACAACCCCGTTCCAGTTGATTGAGGAGATAGACGACCCTAACGGAAGATTTCACATCTTGGTTTGCCAACTAAATTCCATAACTTGTACCATAGTAAACATCTATGCACCTAATAAAAAACAGTTGAATTTTCTTAACAAATTAATAAAAACAATCCAGATTCACAGAAAGGGAGAACTGTATCTACTGGGTGACTTCAACATTGTCCCCGACGGGAACATTGATTCCACCTCAACTACACGTCATTTAGCACCCTCACTCAATAAATGGCTTATTAATAACGAACTATATGACACATTTAGATGTTTAAATTCTTCCTCAAGGGAGTATTCTCATTACTCCAATGTTCATAAAACATCATCAAGAATTGACCTTTTATTAACAGACATCTTTTCTCTCTCCCAAAGTTAGAAAAGTATCTATCCTAAATAAATCAATTTCGGATCATTCTCCGGTCCTAATAGAATTAACTCTAGGCCCTTTTTCCAAAAATACCTTCCTCTGGAGGTGTAACTCCATACTATTAAAATTCCCTGAATATAAAAAAGAGGTTGAGGAAACTCTAAAACTTTATTTCGATGAGAACAAATCAGATAAGATAGACCCCTTTATCATTTGGTGTGCACACAAAGCGGTCATCAGAGGTAAACTGATACAGATCTCTTCCAGACACATCCGTAAACAAAGAGATAAAATAAAGAATATCCAATCTCAAATTAAACTAAAGGAAAACCTCCAAAATAGTCGAGCACATTCATCCCCAGAAATCCACTTAGAATTACTAAAACTAAGACAAAATTTGAAAGAAGCCATTCTAGATGATTATGATGTAGTAATTAAAGCATCAAATTTAAAGTTTACTCAGAACTAAACAAGCCCACAAAATTCATGATGCAAAAACTAAAACGAGATAGGATTCGAAATAGAATCAACAAAATTAAAAATAATTTAGGTATCACCAAACATAGCAGACACGTTTGCAGACTACTATTATAACTTATACAATCTCAATCTTGATCCATCGTCTCCCCTACCAGATACCAAAAATATTCAAAACTTTTTCAAAAACCTACAACTTCCAAAAAAAAGTCCATTAGATCTGAGTTCTTTAACATCACACATTACCTCTTCTGAAATATCTGAAACTATACATAGTCTTAAGTCACAAAAATCTCCAGGTCCCGATGGATTTGTGAACGAGTATTATAAAACTTATGTAGAAATTTTAGCCCCACACTTAGAACAGATTTTCAATCAGGCTTCCCTTAGCGGACACTTTCCCAAAGAAATGTTGGAGGCTATTATTATAATGATTCCCAAACCCCAAAGTGATCCCGAAGAAGTTCAAAATTATAGGCCCATATCACTTATTAATTCTGATCTAAAAATCTACTCCAAGATCCTAGCAAACAGACTGAAAAAAATTCTTCCTAAACTAATAAATAGAGATCAGTTGGGATTCATAGAGGGAGGCAAACATCAGATGGCACCAGGAGACTGCTAAATATTATTAACAGGATTAACACCACCAAATGCCCAGCAATTATCTTATCTTTAGACGCTGAAAAAGCCTTCGACAGAATCAACTGGGAATATCTCAAATCAGTTTTATTCCATTTCGGCTTTAACAAAGATTGGCTGTCATCGGTGTTTGCACTCTACTCCTCCCCTAGCGCTAGGATCTACATCAATAATAATCTTTCTAAATCCTTCCCCATTAGCAACGGGACCAGACAGGGATGCCCCTTATCACCACTTCTCTTTGCCCTCGCCATCGAGCCTCTGGCAGAAATGATACGAGAAGATACATCAATCTCAGGTATCGATACACCCACAAGACAATACAAGATAAGTTTGTTTGCCGATGATATGATACTAACCCTATCAGACCCCATTAATTCCACCGCTTCTCTTCTAAAAATAATAGATTTGTTCTCTTCAATTTCTTTTTTTAAAATAAACAGAAAGAAATCAAACTGCTACAACTCAACGTAAGCGACCGTATTAACAAAATTTTGAAAAGATTAACAGACTTCACCTGGGAGGATGAAGGGATTTCTTACCTTGGAATTCTTTTCACTAAAAAATCACACTCTACTATAAAAGCAAATTGCGATGCCATCTTAGACACTATTTCAAAAGATTTCCAATCCTGGAGCAAAATTGGTCTCACATGGACAGGCAAAATACTAGCAGTCAAATCAATTGTACTCCCTAAATCCTTTACGTCTTTAGAGCACTACCTTTAAACTTTCCGACCTCTTATTTAAACAAATTTCAATCCTCTGTGTTCTCTTTCATCTGGAACGGGAAAAAAGCAAGGGTGGCCAGGGATGTTCTCTTTAAGAGCAAATCCAATGGGGGACTTGGATTACCAAACATTCAGGCATACTTTTGGTCAAATCTAATAAAACAAAGCATATATTGGGTAAAGGAGAACACGCTTCCAGCTTGGATTGAACTAGAAAAATGTCATGTCAATTACCGCTCATTGAAAGAATGCTTACTTAATCATATTTTCCAACTAAATCGTTATAAATTGCTTCATCCTATCTTCTTAGCCGCAACCCAAGCATGGGACAAAATTGCTAGACCACCTAAGAAACATAATAAACTAGCTAACTTAAGTAACTTCCCACTCTCCCTGATTGCAACCATCTATAAATTTCAAATCCCAGAGAGATGGATTCAAATAGGCATAAAAAAAATCGGTGATATTTATGTGAATAACAACTTTGTTAGTTTTAGTGACATTAAACTAAAATTTAATATTCATCCATCGGACTTTATGCACTATTATATTCTGAAAGAACATGTTCAAAACTTCATCCATAAAGTGCCTACAAAGGCAGAAGCTGTACACTTATTACTCAGTAATATAGGGCATAGGGTCTTCTGGAGCACCAAATACTTATACACTCTTTTCAACAAGGACAATAAGTTCCAAAAAAATATCTATATGTCCAGGTGGGAAACGGATCTAAAGATCTCAACAAGTCCAGAGCAGTGGGAAGATGCTATAAAATACACATACTCCTCTAATATATCCCTACCCCTTCATGAATCCTTTTATAAGATGCTAACTAGATGGTACTTCACCCCAGTAAGATTAGCACGCATCAACAGCGACCACTCACACCTATGTTGGAGGGGATGTGGTTCCAGAGGAGACTTGCTCCACATTTTCTGGACTTGCCCAAAGATTGCACTATTATGGAATCAGGTTTCCCTACTTATCAATAATTTCCTTAAAAAAGACTACCCTCTTACTCCACAAACAGCCTTGCTATCTTTGGGACTAGAAGACATTCATCCTTTCAAGAGATACGTTTTGGTACATATCCTACTAATAGTCAAAAACCTGATAGCCTTCCACTGGAAACAACCAGATACCCCACAAATTGCTGACGTTGTCGACAGACTTGACATCCATAACTCTTTGGACCTCAAATTCGCAAGGATCAACGGCTGCATTAATAGATATGAGAAGAAATGGAACCACTGGAATTCAATATTTCCCAAACCCTAAACATAACTCTAATCCTTTTTACTGGTTTCAGGTGCCTCAGGATACTTTATTCAATTTTTTTTTCTTCACTTGTTTAATATGTGTTGCCTAGAATATGTAAAGTTATTTATTCTGAGTTCTCTACCCTCAACCCATTCCCTTTACCCTTCTATTACCCCTTTTCCCAAAGACCCTTCCCATTTCCCCTCTTCACAAATCATCTTGGAGAACAGATGTAAGGCGAAAATATCAATATGCTTTGATAAAGTTAATTTGTTGACTGTTAAAATATACAAAATGTTAATAAAAACTTTGGAAAACAAATACTGAGGTAAAATGCTGACCAAATACTCAATGGTACATGTGGCCTTATGCAGAGCTCAGCATTCAGACATGGTTGATTTGCAGCAGTCTATGTTTTCATTGATAACACTTTGCTGTAGATATGATGTTTTGATCGCCTGTTATTACCATTTTTTATGTTCTTGCAGCAGCCAAAAAAAAAAACGTTTGGGCCTTTTGATTTTTTTTTCTCATTACGCCATTTACCCATCGGATTAATTTATTTTATATTTTGATAGATTGAACTTTATGAAGCAGTGGTTCCAAATATGTGTATTTTTATATTTAAATATTTATTAATTTTTAATGGGGGTGGGAAGGGGAGTGCTTTGAACGTTTACATTTTTTTCATATTTTTTAAAACTTTTTTTTGGACTTTTCGCTGTACATGTTACTCCCTGCTTGAAGCTGCGATCATCCGATATCTTGTGTTATACATAGCAGTACATCAGCACTGCTATGTATAGCGAAAAACACAATCTCCTACGAATGCAACTCAGAGGCTGGTTTTCACAGGAGTACCGTGATGACAGGCACAGGGATCTTCAGCAGACCCCTGGCTGTCATGGCAATCCATCGGGTGTGCAGCCTCCCTGTCGGTGTGAGTTAAATGCTGCTGTCAGTGATTAGTATCGGCATTTAACAGGATAACATCAGTGAATGGAGTTTCGCTCCTTCCCCGGCTGTTAAAAGCAGATGATGGCTGAATAACAGGAGCCATCATCTGACGTGAAAGATTCATGCTTGGTGTATCAAAGTCAGGGAGATGGCATATGACGTACCAGTACCTTATATGTCGGTAAGGGGTTAAGGAACAGATCATTAACCCCTTAACGACCGCCGATACGCCTTTTAACGGCGGTCATTAAGGGTACTTAAACCACAGCGCCGTTAATTAACGGCGCTGTGGAAAAAGTGAATAGCGCCCCCCAGAGGCACATTTTCTCCGGAGTCTCGGCTACCGGGGTAGCCGAGACCCCAGAGAACATGAATCAGGTCGGTTTTTACCAACACCGATGTTGCGATTTCCGTTATTAACCCTATAACGGCGATCGCAACAACAAAAAAATGTGCCATTTAATTTCTCTGTCCTCTGATGTCAGTTGTGAAAATAAAAAAAATTGGTTCAGAAGTAAAGTTTTTGCAAAAAAAGTTAAATGTTAATTTTTTCCTTCCACATTGCTTCAGTTCCTGTGAAGCACGTAAAGGGTTAATAAACTTCTTGAATGTGGTTTTGAGCACCTTGAGGGGTGCAGTTTTTAGAATGGTGTCACTTTTGGGTATTTTCTATCGTATAGACCCCTCAAAGTGGCTTCAAATGTGATGTGGTCCCTAAAAAAAATGGTGTTGTAAAAATGAGAAATCGCTGGTTAACTTTTAACCCTTATAACTTCATAACAAAAAAAAAATTTTGTTCCCAAAATTGTGCTGATGTAAAGTAGACATGTGGGAAATGTTATTTATTAAGAAATTTGTGTGACATATCTCTGATTTTAGGGCATAAAAATTTAAAGTTTGAAAATTGTTAAATTTTCAAAATTTTCGCCATATTTCCGTTTTTTTCATAAATAAACACAAGTCATATCAAAGAAATTTTACCACTAACGTGAAGTACAATATGTCACGAAAAAACAGTCTCAGAATCAGCTGGATTCGTTAAAGCGTTCCAGAGTTATAACCTCATAAATTGACAGTGGTCAGAATTGTAAAAATTGGCCCGGTCATTAAGCTGCAAAATGGCTCTGTCACTAAGGGGTTAAAATCATCGTATAAAGTTAGAAATCTTTTAAGACTATCTATGCATTCTGTAAGTATGTGTTACCTGAATCATAACATTAATCTTAATGTCTACCATGTACCGTATTTTTCGGACCATAAGACCCACTTTTTCCCCCAAAATTTTTTTGGGAAAATGGGGGTACGTCTTATGGTCGCAAAATATACTTACAAATCCGGTGGCGGCGGCGGTCCCGATGCAGCCTCCCTGTGCTCTGTGGTGTCGGGGCTCTGTGATGTGGAGGCAGCAGGGCTCTGTGCTGCGTGGGGGGCTCCGCCGGCGTTTCGTCATAGCCCGAAAGCCCCCCGCAGCTCCGCTGCTGCGACGCGGAGGCCTCCTGAAAGATGGCCGCCAGGGGACTCAGGAAAGATGGCCGCACCACTCAGGAAAGTCACCACCGCACCACAGAGCACAGGGAGGCTGCATTGGGACCACCGCCATGGGGCTACCGCCACAGGATTTGTAATTATATTGCGACCCCACAGAGCACAGCCACCCCACAGTGCACAACCACCCCACAGTGCACAACCACCCACAGAGCACAGCCACCCCACAGAGCACAGCCACCCCACAGCACAGCCACCCCACAGAGCACCCCTGCAACACAGAGCACCACCACCGCACCAGCCTGGATCACCGAACGACCCCATGACCACTCCTCTACCTGTGCTGATCCCTTCACTGGTAAGCTGAATTCGGACTGTAAGACGGACCCCCATTTGACACATTATTTTTTTTTCCCTATTTTCCTTCTGAAAATTTGGGGTGCGTCTTATGGTCCGGTGCGTCTTATAGTCCGAAAAATATGGTAATGCTACATCTTCCTTTGCTGGTGGAATGTCTGCTTCCCATGGCATAACAAGCTGGTGTGGCCCCAAACTATTTTATATGAAATAAGACAGTTGTTGAGTGATCTGACTTTCCAACCGTTCAGTTATGGCCTAGTCTGTGCTCATATGGCTACGGGTGGTCGTAGCCCAAAGTGAGTGGCTTCATTTTGTTTAATATAGTAAGTAGAAATGAGCGAACTTGTTTGGAAAACATTCGGAAATCTCAAATTTGGCACGAACGTAGCACATTCAGATTCATGTTCCGTTTCCGGTGCATCTACATGCTGGAGCACACTTTGAGTAGTCTGCGGGAGGAGGTGGTGGTCCCAGAGGAAAAGGTGGAAGCAGAGGAGGATGCAGAAGGGATAATAGTATCTCTAATTTCCGGATTGTCATTGCACAGGCAGGTGCCATGGTAGGGTGGACTGCAGAGATCGAGGGGGGGCTCATGGTACCAGACAAACTGTAAGTGTAGGTGCGGGAGCCGAGGAACAAATGGAAGAGGACGAGGAAGAAGAGGTGATGGGCGTGCAACAGTCTGGAAATGAAGAGGATAATAATCCCCTCTCTATTGTCTGTGGTTTGCGAGATGGGATGGAGGTAGCAAGCTTGAGTGTTATCCTGCCACCAACAATCATGGACTTGGACCTCATGGAAGCGCCTGACACGAGTGCCTTTTTGCTGCAGTATCTGCACCATGATGCCTGTATTCTTAGGATTAGAAATAGTGCTGACTTCTGGGTTGCCACTCTGTTAGATCCACGGTACAAGAGTAAATTTTGCCAGATGCTTTTCTCCCGGAAAAGGATGCGTGCATGCTGAATAATCGAAACACACTTGTAGACAATCTTAAAGTGGTTTTCCCAAGACAGCAGAGAGGCACACAGTGTGCATAGTAGTTATAGACTTCCAACCCTGAAAACGTCAAGGCATCAAGGCAAAAACATTAGCGGCAGCACTGTGAGGCTGTGGTTCCACGGTCCGGAACCACAGCGCTTTGGACGGAGCGGAGATTCCGCACCTGTCACGCTGTCTAATGATATGACTACAATGTCAGTAAACTATTTATACAGGAACCACACTCTATACAACATATAGTTTAGCAACATCAGAATGTAAGTATAAAATAGATTTACCTGACACAATATCAGCAGAACTTAGGGTTAATCTTGAAGACTAGATGTGCAGAAACGATATCAGTTGAACTCAGGGTTAATCTTGAGGACTTGATGAGCTGTAACAGGAAAGAGGAGGACCGGGGTCTAACCTGACCCTACACTGGGGTCCTAACTAATCCCTTACCTTGGAGGTACTGATAATGGTTCAGAGGTCCAAGTCTCCAGCCTAACCCTGTCTCCTATCAGACCCTGAACCCTGTAATCAGTCCTAAGAAGGATCCTGATTACCACCAAAGGGATAGGGGCTGATCTCAGCTAAATACACAGATTAGACATATAAGACAGACAGGATAGCACTCTCTTGCATACA
Source organism: Oophaga sylvatica (assembly GCA_033576555.1). Lineage (NCBI taxonomy): Eukaryota > Metazoa > Chordata > Amphibia > Anura > Dendrobatidae > Oophaga > Oophaga sylvatica. The sequence goes on from JARQOD010000001.1 coordinate 315,427,019, forward strand.
CACTCAAACACCGAAGGAACATAAATGGTCTGGGAAATAAACTCTAAGCAAGTTAAGCTTAAAACAACTAAGGAGCTCTCAACTAGAGTCTATACAGATTCATTCCTATCTGTGGTCTGCATGAAGGGTTTCACTGGCAACTCCCAAAGCAGACAACCAGAAACTTAAAGGAAACCAATCAACAAATAATCAATTGCAGCCGGGAGAAACTGCACCCAGTCCCAGCACCGAGCACAGACAGAATTAACTCCCTAGCTGCCAAACACAAAGAAACAGCAACTCAGCTGTGAGAAGTCAAAATGTGCAACCGCGACGATCTTCGTGGCAATGCACACATGACAGCACCGCCCAAAGCCCCGCCCCCTTTCTGACGCGCGCTCATTCCGGATGTGTTCCGGACACCTCCGGAACACATCCGGAAAGAACGCAGGACTGCATAGCCCTGTGTTATTTACCTTGCGGCGACGCAGCGTCACCTCAAGACGCTAGGACATGCTGCGGTCTGAAAAGACGCGCCGCATGTCCGGAAACGCAGGTCTTCCGCCTGCGTATTTTTACGCATAGTGGAGACGGGATTTCTTGAAATCCCCTCCACTATGCTGTAACATCTGGACGCTGCGTGTTTGGCGCTGCGCCAACGCACAGCGCCAAACACGCAGCAATTCCGGAGTGTTTCCTGATCGTGGAAACATACCCTAAGTGGCATAAGCAATTTCTGTGACTCATTTCACACATTTTTAGACTACCCCGTGCACCAGCAGAACAGAGTACAAGTCTGACATGTTGTGAACAACTGGAGAGGATGGTGCAGGAGTATCTCAAACTTAATATCAATGCCATCTGGGGGAATTTGTACCTTTTGCATTTTGGTCTTCAAAAATGGAAGAGTGACCTGAGCTCGCCTGTCACGCCTTTGAGGTTTTGCCATGCCCGGCAGCCAGCATTCTATCAGAATGTGTCTTCAGTTGTGCTGGTGGTGTCCTGACGGATAAGCACAACCGTCTGTCCACTGAAAGTGTAGACCGCCTAACTTTCATCAAAATGAACAAGTCATGGATCTCCAATGACTTTTGCAACCCAGTTGCGATGGTGTAATTTTTTTATTGTCATGCATTGATCTTGTGTTATTGCAGTCTGTGCTGCATTTGTCGTGGCTTCTGTGCCTGCTGTTGCTACTGCTGTTGGTGTTACAAACTATTTTTTTGAAATGTGGAGACTCCAACTTGGGTTTCCATCTGTTAGGTTGTTTGTAGTGTAAGGTGTGTCAGAGGCCAATTATACTGTTTTTACTCTGGGAAATTGATGCCACTTTAGCGGTGTGTGACAATGATTTTTTAAATGTTTGCAATCCAAGTTGGGTCTCCTTTATGTGTGTTGATTGTAGCAGTAAGGCTCCCAGACTGGCAGGCCTGCACAACTACCTGTGTTACTATCCTTCCATTTTTCTACCAATAGTAGTCTATGAAACTGATCTTTGTGCCACTTAATTGTGGCTGAGCAAAAAAACAGTTTGAGCTTGTGCATGAGGTATCAGCGCTCCCAACAAAGAAGACTTACACTGTTCCCTCACCCACCTCGTCTAATTGAAACTTCAATTCAAAGCGCTAAATGCTGGCCCAGTCCCTGATACCACAAGCATGGCCCATGGCTGACTGCTTCTTTGCTATTATAAAATGTTCTACTGTGGGTCAATTGATGCCACTTTTCCTGGAGTCTGCCCCTAAATTTTGTAAATGTTTGGATGTTGAGTCTCCTTCATGTGTGTTGCCTGAATTTGGCAGACCACTCAGAGCAGCAAGCCTTCATCTGTCACTAATCCACCTGTTTCTGATCAATGTTTCAGCTAGAAATGCTGGTCCAAGCCCTGTCCCATTCATCCATGCTGCGCAATTATACTATTTGTACTCTGGGTCAATTGATGTCACTTTTCCTGGTGTCTGCCCCTAATTTGAGCTGTTTGGGAAGCTATTTGTTCCCCCTTAAGGTGTTGTCTATGCGTTTTGATTTTGCCTCCCATTGAATTTATTGGGTTTCGGGTACTTTAAACAAACTGCTCGGCAAACATCGGGACGTTCGCCGAACCGGACCTTCAAAGGTTCGCTTATCTCTAATAGTAAACAGTGATGAGGTTTTTGTGAAAGCAAGTTCCCTCCTAGCCCATCACAGAACTTCTTACCCATTGCTTTCCCAAATTCATTAGAAAAGGGTTACATTATACCCCAGCTAGAGTTGCCAAGGCAGTTCCCGGCTACTTTCCCAAATGTTTTAGAGGTTGTGATTCTGATGGGATATGTACCATGTTTGGTGGATGTGCCCAGCGGTGCGTAGATTTTGGGCTCTGGTATATCACTTTATTATTATTTCAGTCACAAACACTAACCTTAAAAAAAAAAAACTCTTGTGAAGCCTTTCTTAACAAAAGTATCCCTATTATTCCTAAACACACCTAAATTCTCATCGCATTTACAGGTCCTTCTCAAAAATTAGCATATAATGCTAAATTTCATTATTTTCCATAATGTAATGATTAAAATTAAACTTTCATATATTTTAGATTCATTACACACCAACTGAAATTTTTCAGGTCTTTTATTGTTTTAATACTGATGATTTTGGCATACAGCTCATGAAAACCCAAAAATCCTGTCTCAAAAAATTAGCATATTTCATCCGTCCAATAAAATAAAAGTGTTTAAAACAAAATAAAAAAAAAAACATCAAATAATAAAGTTCAGTTATGCACTCAATACTTGGTCGGGAATCCTTTTGCAGAAATGACTGCTTCAATGCGGCGTGGCATGGAGGCAATCAGCCTGTGGCACTGCTGAGGTGTTATGGAGTCCCAGGATGCTTCGATAGCGGCATTAAGCTCATCCAGAGTGTTGGGTCTTGCGTCTCTCAACTTTCTCTTCACAATATCCTACAGATTCTCTATGGGGTTCAGGTCAGGAGAGTTGGCAGGCCAATTGAGCACAGTAATACCATGGTCAGTAAACCATTTACCAGTGGTTTTGGCACTGTGAGCAGGTGCCAGGTCGTGCTGAAAAATGAAATCTTCATCTCCATAAAGCATTTCAGCCGATGGAAGCATGAAGTGCTCCAAAATCTCCTGATAGCTAGCTGCATTGACCCTGCCCTTGATGAAACACAGTGGACCAACACCAGCAGCTGACATGGCACCCCACACCATCACTGACTGTGGGTACTTGACACTGGACTTCAGGCATTTTGGCATTTCCTTCTCCCCAGTCTTCCTCCAGACTCTGGCACCTTGATTTCCGAATGACATGCACAATTTGCTTTCATCAGAAAAAAGTACTTGGGACCACTTAGCAACAGTCCAGTGCTGCTTCTCTGTAGCCCAGTGCTGCTTCTCTGTTTCTGGTTCAAAAGTGGCTTTACCTGGGGAATGCGGCACCTGTAGCCCATTTCCTGCACACGCCTGTGCACGGTGGCTCTGGATGTTTCTACTCCAGACTCAGTCCACTGCTTCCGCAGGTCCCCCAAGGTCTGGAATCGGTCCTTCTCCACAATCTTCCTCAGGGTCCGGTCACCTCTTCTCGTTGTACAGCGTTTTCTGCCACATTGTTTCCTTCCAACAGACTTCCCATTGAGGTGCCTTGATACAGCACTCTGGGAACAGCCTAATTGTTCAGAAATTTCTTTCTGGGTCTTACCCTCTTGCTTGAGGGTGTCAATGATGGCCTTCTGGACATCAGTCAGGTCGGCAGTCTTACCCATGATGGCGGTTTTGAGTAATGAACCAGGCAGGGAGTTTTTAAAAGCCTCAGGAATCTTTTGCATGTGTTTAGAGTTAATTAGTTGATTCAGAAGATTAGGGTAATAGCTCGTTTAGAGAACCTTTTCTTGATATGCTAATTTTTTGAGACAGGATTTTTGAGTTTTCATGAGCTGTATGCCAAAATCATCAGTATTAAAACAATAAAAGACCTGAAAAATTTCAGTTGGTGTGTAATGAATCTAAAATATATGAAAGTTTAATTTTAATCATTACATTATGGAAAATAATGAAATTTAGCACTATATGCTAATTTTTTGAGAAGGACCTGTATGTTCCTAGCGGCCAAGTAAGCTGTAGCATTGGCCTGGAAAAAATCAGGTTTAGATTTATGAGAAGTCAAGAGACGCCATTCTTGGTATATGATCAATGAAAAATTATGTGCCATTCTGGGATAAAGTCTGTAAATTTGAGAAAATTTGGCTTCTATGGGTGGAATACGCCAACCACATTCCCTTCGCCACACTTTCACTTCGTCTACATGCTCCCAACTCCTCAGATTCATCCTAATTCTTTACATTGAATTTAGACTCAATTAGCCCTCCCTGTCTTGTGCTCCTTTTCCCCCTTTTTTACCCTCTATTCCTTCCCGTCAGTTATGTTAGCTCCTCCCCTTGTACTCCACCCAACTAAATGTTTTTTTTTTTTTATAAATATCACTACAATGTACATGTCTATTTGAATAATTCTTTCATAAAAATCTATTGTTTAACCCCTTAGTGACAGAACCAATTTGGTACTTAATGACCAAGCCAATTTTTACAATTCTGACCACTGTCACTTTATGAGGTTATAGGTCTGGAACTCTTCAACGGATCCCACTGATTCTGAGATTTTTTTTGTGACATATTGTACTTCATGTTAGTGGTAAAATTTCTTCCCTATGACTTGCATTTATTTATGAAAAAAACGGAAATTTGGCAGAAATTTTGAAAATTTTGCATTGTTCAAAGTTTTAATTTTTGTGCCCGTATACAGTGGGTTCGGAAAGTATTCAGACCCCTTTAAAATTTTCACTCTTTGTTTCATTGCAGCCATTTGGTAAATGCAAAAAAGTTCATTTTTTCAGACCCTCAATTCTAACTCCAAACATAACACAGCCCTAACCCCAACCCTAATGGCAACACACCCCTATCCCTAATCGCAACCCTAACCATAAGGCCGGCTTCACACTGGCGAGTGTGATGCGAGTAAGTCTCACGACTTTCTCGCATCAACACCCGGCACGGCCGCCCGCTCTCGGACCCGATTGTGCGGCTAGCATGTATTTCTATGCAGCCGCACACTCGGGTCCGAGAGCGGGCGGCCATGCCGGGTGTTGATGCAAGAAAGTCGTGCGACTTACTCGAATCACACTCACCAGTGTGACGCCGGCCTTACCCTAACTGTAGCACCACAACCCTAGCCCTAACCCTATCCCTAGCTCTAACCCTAGCCCCAACCCTAATCCTAGCCCAACCCCAACTCTAGTCATAACCCCAACCCCTAGCCCAACGCTAACCCTAGCTATAACCCCAACTATAACCATAACCCTAATGGAAAAATGGAAAAAAAATACATTTTTTTATTTTATTATTTTTACCTAAAGAAGGGAGTGATAAAGGGGGGTTTGCGTTACTATTTTTTCTTATTTTGATCACTGTTATAGACCCAATCACAGTGATCAAAATGAACCAATAGGAGAAATCTCCTATTGTTGCCGGGTGCAGGCCGGCAGATCTCGGCAGGCACATTGCGCATGCGCCCGTCATTTCTTTCCGGAAGAAGATACCGACGGCTGGGGGATTCAGTAGGGTCCAGGGACACTGGGGGGGGGGGGGCTCGGGGGACCTCATTTCTCTCTGCTCTGATGTGCTCGATCATATCAGAGGTGAGGGAAATTAAATGGGAAATCAACTTTTTTTTTTTGCGGTCACCGTTATTCCGTGAATAATGGTGATCGCAACACTGGGGTCGGTAAAAACAGTCCCGAATCTTGTTCTCCGGGGTCTCGGATACCCCCAGTAGCCGAAACCGCAAATAATTTCTAATGCTGGGGGGCTCTATAAGCTTATTTCTCAGCGCCATTAAAAAGTACCGCTGAGGAATAAGTACCCTTAACTGCAGCTGTTAAAAGGCATATCGGCGGTCGTTACGGTGTTAAAAGAAAAGGGATTAACTATAATGTATTTTTCAGCTGCAGATGAAGGAAGGGAGACACACCATAACTAGTGGTTGGCGGAGCCCCAGATAGGATCAATACCTCAGATTAGAAAGCGTGTTGACCGGCCCCTCCAGCTCGGGCTCCTCCTACTCAGCTCTTCAGTCTAAAATTTGAGGTCTCAGAGGACGGTCGCTGCTGGAAGCAGCTCCTCAGAAGATTTTATTATTTTTTATCGGACAAGAGACTTGGATCACCAGAGTGGTCTAGAGGTCTCAGGGGTCTCAGCGCTGCTGGACCCCAACCTCTCCCTTGGCGGATCTGTATTACCCTAATGGTGGTCCCTGCAGACCCTGCCGGCCCAGGGGGATGAGGATGGCTTCCCTGGCGGGGGCGCAAACCGCGCACAGGGGTCACTGCGTCCCCCGCCCTGGTGGGAAGCATGGGCATAGCGCCAGAAACCCCTGGGGGTCCCTGTGGCGCTCGGCTGGTGAGTACCTCACATTTTTTACCTCACATTTTTATTAAAGTGTGTGAGTGCTTTCAGCGGCTGTTGCGGCAGCCGCTGTTACTTGTGAAATACATGTTTGGTGACTGTATTCTGTCCGCAGGCAGACGCCTGCAGGACAGGGGGGAGCAGAGAGCGAAGGAGTTCGCGCTCTTTTTTTGAGCCGACGGGGGCGTGGCTTCACGCTCCCGGCTTTTCTGTCACAGAAGCGCGCGATTAGGCGCTTCTCTTCAGATTCCTCTCACGCGGCGGCCATTACAAAAAGGCTCACGGCCCTTCTGCCGTCCCCGTAATCACATTTACTCACCGCGACCACTGGGTGAGCGATAACGCCTCACCCCACGCGCAGAACCTATCTGTAGAGAATACAGATAGCGTTATCTTGCAGCTGCGGTCTTAATAGAGACCTTATTTGCATGGGACTCGCACACCCTTCTATTATAAGGAGTATTGGGAGCGGCGAATATTAACACCTAACCTTTCAACAGCCGCACAGGTTCTATCCCAGTTTGGGTCAGAACTTGTAAGAGTTAATTATATGCTGAATATTCAGCTGTACAGCTGGGGTGCTCTCTCACATAAGGGCTTTAACCCACCCTTTCAAAGCAGCTGACAGGTTATGCTATCGTTGGGCTGTCGACAGACTGTGGCTAGGATTGTTAAATCTCGATATCACAGCTGATCAAGCGCAGGGACAGTTATGCTCTCTCTATAGACCGGTCTATAACCCTCAGAGGCCTTTATTTCCGTAGCTCACTCTGAGGTGAGCCCCGGTTACATAGGATCGCAGGGACATTATGTCTCTTTAGACCGAACAGAGGCTTTTATTGAAGCCATGAGGGAGGCGTTACAGTTGCCGGAGGAGGTAACTACACGTCCTGGTAAGTCACCTCGAATGTACCAAGAGTACCGTAAGTCACGAGCGACATTGCCAGCTCTAGATGAGCTTAATGAAGTCGTGGAGAAGGAACGCCTGTGTCCAGATAAACGTTTTCAAGGAACACGTTTTTTTGACGCACTATATCCGTGTTCTACGGAGTTGACGGATAATTGGATTTCTTCTCCTGAAGTGGATGTCCTTTATCCCAGCTTAGTAAATCCTCATTGCTCCCTGTTAAAGGGAAGGCAAGTCTGCAGGAACCGTTAGACAGAAAACGGAGATGGCAGCGAAATCCAACTACGAGGCCTCGGGTCATGGATTCTAAGCGGTGCTAGGATCCATGTGTGCTTGTAGGGCTTCCCTGTGCTGGTTGGACCGTATACGAACGGCGTTGCAAAATGGATCTCCGTTATCCGAGATAGATGGACTTCTCGGTTTATTGGAGACTGCAGTTTCTTATAGCTATGATGCAGGTCTGGATACTGCATCTCTGTTGTCCAGGGCGCAAGCTTCGGCGGTCACAGTCAGAAGAGCACTGTGGCTTAGACAGTGGACTGGGGACGCAGTGTCAAAACAAGGTTTGCTGTCTCTAGCCTACAAGAGTAGTCAGCTTTTTGGATCTGATCTTTCAGAGCTGATTGCCAAGGCAAAGACGAAAGAAGCAGCCTTACCACAGCGAAGGGCTACGGCTTTTGCGCCTGGCAGGACTGGTGCCGGTGGTGGCCGGCGATCCTTTCGTTCCAAGGGATGATTCGGTCAGTCCTCTTGGGGATCGGGTCGTCCCTCTTTTTCGGGAAAAAAGTTCACTCAGAAATCCCGTACTCCCTGGAAATCAAGTTTCCGTCAAGACAAGCGGGAGACTGACAAGAAGTCCGCCAAGGCGGACTGACGCCAGGTTTCCATTCGAGGGCTCTCGAGTGGGGGGTCGCCTGCTCCAATTCAAAGTGACTTGGGTTTCCCGCGTTCCGGACACCTGGGTAACGCGGGTAGTGTCGGCAGGCTATTTCATAGAGTTTTCGTCTCGACCTCCGGACAGGTTTTGCCAGTCTCGCACACCGTCAGAGCCCGAGTGAATTACCGCTCTGCTGCGAGAGGTCGACTCCCTTCTGCAGAAGGGTGTGGTAATACCGGTACCGCCGGAGGACCGAGGAAGAGGATTTTATTCCAATCTTTTTGTGGTTCCCAAAAAGGAGGACAAATTTCGTCCTACTCTGGATCTCAAAAGATTGAATTGGCATGTCCACACCCAAAAATTCCGCATGGAGTCACTTCGCTCCGTGGTGGCGGCCCTGTCGCAGAACGATTTTTTGGTGTCAATCGACATTCGCGACGCTTATTTGCATGTTCCCGTCGGAAGGACTCATCAGCGCTTCCTTCGTTTTGCCATAGGTCAGAACATTACCAGTTTGTGGCTCTGCCATTCGGCTTGGCCTCGGCGCCCAGAGTTTTTACAAAAATTCTGGCGCCTCTCATGGCAATTCTTCGAAGACAGGGGTTGCGATTTTTCCCTACCTGGACGATCTTTTGATTGTGGCATCCTCAAAGGAGGAGGCGGTGACGGCTCGCAACCTATCCCTTCAGCTCCTGGAGGATTTCGGGTGGCTGGTCAATTGGGAGAAGTCGTCTCTGGAGCCGTCTCAGTCAATCCTGTTTTTAGGGTTGCATTTCAACACTGTACGGGCAGTGGTGTCCCTACCCCCCAGACAAGTGGACATGTCTACTTCGACATGTACAGACTATGAAGTCTTCGACAGCAATGTCCCTTCGGAAGTATATGCGCCTCCTGGGTTTGATGGTGGTGTCCATGGAGGCACTTCCGTTTGCCCAGTTTCATTCCAGGGCCCTCCAGAGGTTCATTCTGAGTCGTTGGGATCGATCGCAGGCTTCGCTGGATTGCAGCGTCATCATCTCTCACAGGGTGCGGGAATCCCTAGAATGGTGGTTACGTCCAGAAGCGTTATCCCTGGGGAAATCTTTCCTCCCTGCGAAGTGGTCGGTCATAACCACCGATGCCAGCCTGACGGGCTGGGGGGGTGTCTGGAACGACCTTTGGATCCAGGGAGTATGGTCATCGGAAGAGTCTATTCTACCGATCAATATCTGTCACGCTGTATAGCAGATATATATATGTGATGACAGTAATCTATATCAAAAGGGCAACATACTATATAACATGCGCATAGATATATGATAACATAGAATTACCTGACAGAATGTCCAGTGGGTCAATACGGAATTCGTTATACGCTGTCTCCGGCTAGAGGGTGACCGGGGTCTATGCTGACCCTAAACTGGGGTCCTAACTAATCCCTCTACCTGGAGGTACTGTTAAAGGTACAGAGGTCCAGGCCACCAGCGTAAACCCTGTCTCCTATCAATCCCTGCCAACTGTAATCTAGTCCTAAGAAGGACCCTGATTACCACCAAAGGGAATGAACAGGTAACGGTTAATAAACAGAAAGACATACAAGAAAGACAAGAAATAACGTAAATAAAGTCTTACATACAACACTCACACACAGTAGGAACACCTAAGGTCTCAGAGATAAACTATAAGCTATAAGAGTAAAAACAACTAAGGAACTCTTAGCTTAAGTATTCTCAGAACCGATCCAGTCTGCTAGACTACATGAATGCTTTCACCGGCATCTAACCAGCAGACTGGCAGGTATATGAAGGAATCTAATTAGAACATAATCAAAAAGCAGCCGGGCGAGGCTGGACCTAGTCTTAGCAAAGAGCTAGGTAAAATTAACTCCCTCATTACCAAACACAAAGAAACAGCAACTCAGCTGTGAGAAGTCAGAGTGTGTAATCGCGACGATCCTTGTGGCGATACACCCATGACAGTACCCCCCCCTCTACGAGGGGACTCCGGACCCTCAGGGCCAGGTCTGCCCGGGTGAGTTGTGTGAAAGGTCCGAACCAATCGATCTGCGTTAACATCAGATGCAGGGACCCACGTCCTCTCCACAAGACCATACCCCCTCCAATGAACCAAGTACTGAAGGGATCGGCGACTGAGACGTGAGTCAATGATTTTCGACCCATGAAATTCCACGTTATCATTGACCACCACTGAAGGCGGAGGTAGAGGTGACGGTATGACTGGTGCCACATACTTTTTAAGTAATGACTTGTGGAACACATTATGAATTTTAAACGTAGGAGGGAGGTCCAGACAAAATGCCACAGGATTAATTATGGAACTGATCCTGTACGGCCCGATGAATCTGGGACCCAACCTCCAGGAGGAAACTTTAAGTTTTAAATTCCTGGTAGACAACCAAACCAGATCGTTCACCTTCAGATCTAGACCAGAAACTCTCCCCCTATCAGCCATCCATTTGTAACGGTTCCCCGTAACCTTCAGTCTTAACCGATCTGGAACTATCAGTCTCCCTGGAAGTCCCACCGGGGCGTCCCCTGAGCCCCCAATACCTCCCCCTCAAGCTCAGAGCATACAGCTGACACTACAACTCCCTCCTGAGGAATAGGAACCAGATCATCCGTCTTCCCGGCCCCTGGGAAAGTACGAGATAAGGCATCAAGAAGCAACTTTATTGAGCAGTCATATGCGCGATGAGGAGGTAACTCTTTACACCCCTCCTCTGAGAACATCTCCCCAAAGTCCTCCAGAAAAGGAGACAAAGTCCTAGGCACAACCGCACCGATGACCGTGCTCATGCAGTTATTCCTGCAAAATTCACCCCACTGGCTTATCTTTCCGGATTGCCAATCAATCACTGGGTTATGTTTAGCCAACCAAGGAAGTCCCAACACAATAGGAGTAGGTAGACCCTCCAACACATAACAAGACAATTGCTCTTTATGTCTTGCCCCTACTCGAAGATCTATGTTATGAACAGCTTGTACCAAGCTACCTTGACCGAGAGGTCTAGAATCAATAGAGACTATAGGGACCGGTTTGGCCAATACACTCAGTTGCATACCATGCACCTGGGCAAACCGAGCGTCCACCAGATTAGCCCCGGACCCACTATCAAGAAAACAGAAATCCTCTCAGTTCTAGTACCAATCACCACCTCCGCAGGCACGAGAAACTGAGAGGGATTTGGGGACGAAATACACACTCCCAGGGAAACTCCTTTGCTCAAAGAGGCCCGGATGGACACCCCCCAACAAAATGTCCCTCTCTCCCGCAAAAGAAACACCTTCTAGTCTTGCGGTGCACCGCCAATTCCCTCCTACAAAAAGATGTCCCTCCCAACTGCATGGGTTCCTCAGAACAGACCAGGGGAACCTCAGTATAAGGACTTTAGTAGTAGGTGGAGTCATCACGGGAGGCGGAGTTACCTCGCGTCTTCCCCGAATTCGTCTATCCATGCGAATAGCGAGGGCCATAGCAGCCTCCAGTGATGGAGGAGAATCATACTGAGCCAACACATCTTTTAATTTGTCAGACAACCCTTGACAAAACTGGCTCCTAAGAGCTGGGTCATTCCACTGAGTATCTGTTGCCCATCTACGGAACTCAGAAGAATATTCCTCCGCTGGACGATTTCCTTGCCGTATTTTACGTAACTTTGTTTCAGCAAGGGAAACTCGATCCGGATCATCATATACCAGACCCAGGGCAGTAAAAAATCGATCCACTGACTGGAGATCTGGGGAGCCTGGAGGAATAGAGAACGCCCAAGATTGAGGGTCCCCTTGTAAGAGCGAGATAACAAATTCCCACCCTCTGCTCTTCACTCCCAGATGACCGAGGCCGCAGCCGAAAGTACAATTTACATGCCTCCCGGAAAGTAAAAAATTTGTCCCGCCCACCAGTGAACCTGTCCGGGAGAGCAACCTTAGGTTCAGATCTGGTTTGCTCCGGGGGGAACAAAACCTTGGACTTAATGTCTGCAAACTCCATGGACAACCCCTGCAACTGCCGGGCCAGCTGGGCTACTGGATCCATGACAGCTGGAGAGAATCTTTAGTATGGCCGGTGAAAATGTCACGCTGTATAGCAGATATATATATGTGATGACAGTAATCTATATCAAAAGGGCAACATACTATATAACATGCGCATAGATATATGATAACATAGAATTACCTGACAGAATGTCCAGTGGGTCAATACGGAATTCGTTATACGCTGTCTCCAGCTAGAGGGTGACCGGGTCTATGCTGACCCTAAACTGGGGTCCTAACTAATCCCTCTACCTGGAGGTACTGTTAAAGGTACAGAGGTCCAGGCCACCAGCGTAAACCCTGTCTCCTATCAATCCCTGCCAACTGTAATCTAGTCCTAAAAGGACCCTGATTACCACCAAAGGGAATGAACAGGTAACGGTTAATAAACAGAAAGACATACAAGAAAGACAAGAAATAACGTAAATAAAGTCTTACATACAACACTCACACACAGTAGGAACACCTAAGGTCTCAGAGATAAACTATAAGCTATAAGAGTAAAAACAACTAAGGAACTCTTAGCTTAAGTATTCTCAGAACCGATCCAGTCTGCTAGACTACATGAATGCTTTCACCGGCATCTAACCAGCAGACTGGCAGGTATATGAAGGAATCTAATTAGAACATAATCAAAAGCAGCCGGGCGAGGCTGGACCTAGTCTTAGCAAAGAGCTAGGTAAAATTAACTCCCTCATTACCAAACACAAAGAAACAGCAACTCAGCTGTGAGAAGTCAGAGTGTGTAATCGCGACGATCCTTGTGGCGATACACCCATGACAATATCTTGGAATTAAGGGCAATTTTTCTTTGCCTCCAACACTGGACAGTCCCTTTGAGCGGTCTGCCAGTCCGAGTGCAGACAGACAACGCGACGGCGGTCGCGTATATCAATCACCAAGGCGGGACGAGGAGTTCCAGGCTCATGATGGAGGTGTCTCGGATCCTGCTATGGGCCGAGACCAGGGTTTCAGCCATCTCTGCGATCCACATTCCAGGAGTCCAGAATACCATGGCGGACTTCCTCAGTCGCGAAAAGATGGATCCTGGAGAATGGAGTCTCCATCCGGAAATGTTTGCACTGCTGTGCTCCCGTTGGGGAACCCCCCAAGTGGATTTGATGGCATCCAGGTTCAATGCCAAACTACCAACTTTCATATCCAGGTACAAGGACCCGAAGGCTGTGGCGGTGGATGCTCTGGTAGCTCCGTGGGACCATTTCGAACTGGTCTATGTGTTTCCGCCAATTTCCTTACTTCCTCTGGTGCTGTGTCGGATCAGACTGGAGAGAATTCCGGCTATGCTGATAGCCCCGGATTGGCCAAGGAGGACGTGGTTCTCGACACTGGTGTCGCTCTTGGCGGCTCTGCCATTTCCACTTCCTCTTCGCCCGGACCTGTTATCCCAGGGGCCCGTTCGTCATCCGGACTTGAAGTCTCTACGTTTGATGGCGTGGCTCTTGAGACCGAAATATTGACCCGTAGAGGTTTCTCAGCTGCAGTCATTGCCACTCTGCGAGCTGCTAGAGGTCCGGCCACTACTAAGATTTATCACAGAACTTGGGAAGCCTTCTTTTCGTGGTGTTCGGGTTCCTCAAGGAATCCGAGGATTTTTTCCATTCCCAATCTGTTGGCTTTTCTACAGTATGGGTTGGACAAAGATTTAGCAGTTAGCACTCTGAAGGGTCAGGTTTCTGCTTTGTCTGTGCTTTTTCGGAAGGCTATCGCCTCGCGTAGGGACGTGCGTTCTTTTTTTCAAGGAGTAACCCGTCAGTTTCCACCGCGGAAGGCACCTGTGTCTCCTTGGAGACTCAACCTTGTCTTGGAGGCTCTTCAGCATGTGCCCTTTGAGCCTATGGGTTCTACTAGCCTTTCTTACTTTCTTGGAAGGTTGCATTCTTAGTGGCGGTAACCTCTTTAAGAAGGGTTTCTGAGTTGGCAGCTCTTTCTTGCTCGCCGCCTTTCCTGGAGTTTTACCCGGATCGAGTAGTGCTTCGTACACGGGGCGACTTTCTACCTAAGGTGGTGTCGCAGTTTCATGTTAACCAGGAAATTGTGTTGCCCTCACTTTGTCCGGGCCCGAGGAATGCAAAGGAACGAGATTTGCACAAATTGGATTTAGTGCGGGCCTTGAAGTTCTATCTGTCTGTTACTCAAGGTTTTAGGAAGTCAGATTCTCTGTTTGTGATTCCAGCAGGTCGTAGACGTGGTCAACGAGCTTCCAAGGACTCTATAGCTCGTTGGATTCGGTCAGCCATTTTGGAGGCTTACCGTCTTAAAGGCGAACCTTGCCCGATTAAGGTTCGAGCTCACTCCACGAGGGCTGTGGCTTCATCGGGGCCTTTCATCAAGGGGCTTCGGCAGCTCAGCTCTGCCGAGCGGCGACCTGGCGTTCCGTCCACACATTTACAAAGTTTTATAAGGTGGACGTCAGTGCTTCCGCTGATGCGGCCTTAGGACGTAGGGTCTTTCAGGCAGCGGTAATCTAAGTTTTAAGTTATCTTGTATTTGGCGCCTGTTGCGCATTTATCTAGGTTGTTGGGTTTCTGCCTCTTTTGGTTTTTTTTTTCCCACCCTAATTTTTGGACTGCTTTGGGACGTCCCACTAGTTATGGTGTGTCTCCCTTCCTTCATCTGCAGCTGAAAGACGGATTTTGGTAAGAACTTACCTGTAAAATCCTTTTCAGCGAAGAAGGAAGGGAGACACACATCCCTCCCATGGCAGAAGTGTGTTATATTTACAGAAGCAGCGTGGCCCTTCTCTGATAGCGATTTTCTGAGCTGAGGTTGACGCGCTACGGCTCTGTTCCAGCATTGCCAGCTTATCGCAGTAGTCAGGTTCAGTGAGTAGTACCTGGGACTGTGTGGTTTTTCTTTGCCAAATGCATGCATAACCTGTACTTTTGTATTTTTCTCTGAAGTCCTTCAGAAGGGGTTATGTTGCTTCGCTGGTGATATTGTTCTTCCTTAAGCTTTGGTACGACTGAAGAGCTGAGTAGGAGGAGCCCGAGCTGGAGGGGCCGGTCAACACGCTTTCTAATCTGAGGTATTGATCCTATCTGGGGCTCCGCCAACCACTAGTTATGGTGTGTCTCCCTTCCTTCTTCGCTGAAAAGGATTTTACAGGTAAGTTCTTACCAAAATCCATCTATTATATCTATATTTTATCTTTTTATTGCTTATCTCAAAAAGAATAGGAACTAGTAAGAAGAGGGTGTCCTTGTAAGCCTTGGGTGTATGTTTTTTGCATGTGTTGATAATAGTTTTCTGCCCTGTAAAATACCAACGGTCCTTCTAAAGTGCATTTAAGTTGCTTCTTTTCTCCTTGAATGCAGACATATTAGTCATATTTTTCTCGGGATACAGATAAAAGCTTGCTAGAGTCTTCTGATTTTGCAGCAATAGCAGACATTGTATGGAGGAGTTGTAGAGGAAACAGCTGGGAGCTCTAAATCATTATACAGCTCACTAAAAAACAAAGAAAATCTTCTGGTGTAAATGACTAACATTTCATTATCTGTCCAGTTGCACATCACAGATAAAAGGACAGTAAAAGAGAAATTGTTGTTTTTCTGGGAAATGAAAAATGTTGGGTGTTTCCTTTTTATTAAGTAAACATCATCCATTTGTGACAGTACAGTCACGGCAAAAAGTTTTGAGAATGACACAAATATTATATTTTCACATGATCTGCTGCCCTCTGGTTTTTATGTGTGTTTGACAGATGTTTTTATCACAGACAGAAATATAATAATTGCAAACATATGAGTAACAAAAGCTTATATTGACAGTTAGAATGAGTTAATGCAGCAAGTCAATATTTGCAGTGTTGACCCTTCTTCTTCAGGACCTCTGCAATTCTCCCTGGCATGCTCTCAATCAACTTCTGGACCAAATCCTGACTGATATCAGTCCATTCTTGCACAATCAATGCTTTCATTTTGTCAGAATTTTTAGGTTTTTGTTTGTCCACCTGTCTCTTGATGATTGACCACAAGTTCTCAATGGGATTAAGATCTGGGGAGTTTCCAGGCCATGGACCCAAAATCTCTATGTTTTGTTCCCTGAGCCATTTAGTTATCACCTTTGCTTTATGGCAAGGTGCTCCATCATGCTGGAAAAGGCATTGTTGATCGCCAAACTGCTCTTGGAGGGTTGGGAAAAGTTGCTCTTGGAGGACAATCTGGTACCATTCTTTATTCATGGCTGTGTTTTTAGGCAAGACTGTGAGAGAGCCGATTCCCTTGGCTGACAAGCAACCCCACACATGAATGGTTTCAGGATGCTTAACAGTTGGCATGAGACAAGACTGGTGGTAGCGCTCACCTTGTCTTCTCCGAATGAGGTGTTTTCCTGATGTCCCAAACAATCGAAAAGGGGATTCATCAGAGAAAATAACTTTACCCCAGCCCTCAGCAGTCCACTGCCTGTACGTTTTGCAGAATATCAGTCTGTCCATGATGTTTTTTCTGGAGATAAGTGGCTTCTTTGCTGCCCTCCTTGAGACCAGGCCTTGCTCCAAGAGTCTCCGCCTCACAGTGCGTGCAGATGCACTCACATCTGCCTGCTGCCATTCCTGAGCAAGCTCTGCACTGCTGGTAGCCCGATCCCGCAGCTGAAACACTTTTAAGAGACGGTCCTGGCGCTTGCTGGTCTTTCTTGGGTGCCCTAGAGCCTTTTTGGCAACAATGGAACCTCTCTCCTTGAAGTTCTTGATGATGCGATAGATTGTTGACTGAGGTGCAATCTTTCTAGCTGCGATACTCTTCCCTGTTAGGCCATTTTTGTGCATTGCAATGATGACTGCACGTGTTTCTTTAGAGATAACCATGGTTAACAGAAGAGAAACTATGATGCCAAGCACCAGCCTCCTTTTAAAGTGTCCAGTGGTGTTATTCTTACTTAATCATGACAGATTGATCTCCAGCCATGTCCTCATCAACACCGACACCTGTGTTAATGGAGCAATCACTGAAAAGAGGTTAGCTGGTCCTTTTAAGGCAGGGCTGCAATGATGTTGAAATGTGTTTTGGGTGATAAAGTTCATTTTCTAGCCAAATATTGACTTTGCAAGTAATTGCTGTTAAGCTGATCACTCTTTATAACATTCTGGAGTATATGCAAATTGCCGTTAGAAAAAGTGAAGCAGTAGACTTTGTAAAAATTAATATTTGTGTCATTCTCAAAACTTTTGGCCATGACTGTACGTTCATAACATCAGAACGGCCTATTGATTGGAGAATATAAAGAACTCTGAGGCCTCATTCAGACGTTAGTGATTTTTCTCATGCAAGAAAGAACTGTCTGATTTTCATGAGTGTTTTGGATAAGATTTTCAGTGTTTGGTCAGTGGGTAGTTTTTACCATCGATGTTTTATCTGTGGTTATCTTGTATGAAAAAAAAAAATGAAAAAGTTTCCCCTTACCAGTGTGACTTGGATCAAAATTGGACATGTCTTGTGTTCACATGACTGCCTCTCGCATCTGGAATTCGGGGGATTGTGACGGCTTGTGCACTGTTGACAGCGTCACAATTAGGTATTCTTCAGTCGCATAGAGTTACTGCAGACTTTTGTTCCAAGCCCGGATAATGTAGTTTGAAGTGGATTTCAATAATCTGCAGTCGGTGGGACCTACTTTCAAGTTAGTAGACTGTGGGGCTGCTCCGGTCTTGACCTGTTGGCTCGCTCGAGTATTTTCTTGGCAATCTGGAAGTCACAACTCAATGTGTAAGGCTGTGGTTCCACGATCCGGAACCACAGCGCTTTGGACGGAGCGGAAAGTCCACTCCGCCCAAAGCCCCGCCCCCTAGTGAACGCGCGGAATGACCGCAGGGCTACACAGGCCTGTGTTATTTCCCTTGCGTCGCCGCAAGGGAATAGGACATGCTGCAATCTAAAAAGACGCGCAGCATGTCCGTTAACGCAGGTCTGCCGCCTGCGTGTTTTTCTTGAAATCCCCTCCACTATGCTGTAACATCTGGACGCTGCGTGTTTGACGCTGCGCCAGCGCACAGCAGCAATTACTGAAGAATTCCAGATCGTGGAAACACACCCTAAGTGGCTTGCATTTGAGAGCTTGTGACTGTTCCCTCTGACCTTTGGTCAGTCAGATGTAGCGGTCACAAAATGGCCGCGCAGGACTGTAGTGATGCAGAGAATAGTTGAAGACTGCCGATGGCGAGTATAATGCTAGGATCAGGGACATTATGTTAATTTCACCATTCCAGCTCTGAAAAAAAGAAACGCTGAAGTGGTGGTTTCAAATGGTGCATATCCGTTGATAATCTAGCAATGTATATTAGGGATTTACGATTATTGTGGTTCCCTACAATTTTACTAAAGAAGTCCGAGACAGAATTATTAGGAGGCTGACTGCCACCATTTCAGTGTTTATTTTTTTTCCATATTTCAATAAATGAAGTTACGGTAATTGAAGACCACGGATATAGTACACATATTTTGTCCAGTTTGCCATGAAAAAAAAAACATTTGTATGTCATTTTGGCAGGAAACTGTCGTAAATGCATTACTAAATTTGCCATTAGTATTACAGCAGGATTCATGGCCGTTATCGCAGATTAATGCCTCTTAATGTCAGCTCGCAGTGTGGCCCTCACTTCCTGCAGCTGGATGAAGTTTCCTTTTCTTGCGCAGCACATGCGTTTCCTCTTAAGTTTACCAGTCGATTGTCATTTCAGCTGCAGGCAGTAACTGTGTGACCTGACTGTGATAATTGTATCAGTGTTATACTGTTTGTAGGAATGCTTAGTTCACGTTTGTTTAAAAAAAAATTGTCAGATTTTCATCAGTATTGTCATCATATGGCATCAGTATAACAATTATTAAAATGTACAAAAACTAATACAGTTTTCAATGTTAAAGAATGATACTGTATCGATAAAAACTGGGTCGGGAACGTCACTTATATTACGAATCTCCCATCAAATTTTTATTTATTTGATGCCATGCAATCTCATTGTAATCCGATGTTTTATTTCATGGCCGCAAGTTACAGTTTTCAGTGTTAATTGTAATATACCGTAATCATTTCTCGGATAAAGAATTTTAAAAGAAAAAAAAACTGGATGGGATCCGTTTTTTTTTTTTTTCTTTCTTTTTTAAATTTTTCTTTTGCACACCCTTAGTAGACTTGAATAGGTGAGTCTCATCTAAATTATGGCAGAGAATAGTGCATGCTGCAATTTGTATATTTATTTATTTTTTAAGATGTTTAGTCTGTGAAAAAGTCATCTGAATGGCCCTATTGAATAACATTTGTCCAAGTCTGTATTTTCTCACGGGCAGCACTCAGATAAAAATAAGGTCGTGTTAGCGTAGGCTAAAAATAATGGTAATCAAAGAGATGGACAACTGCATCACAGACCCATGAAGTGCAAAGCAGGAAATCTAAAATCAATACAGATACATACAAGAACATATATTTGTATATTATTATTTTTTCAGAAAAGGGTGCTGCTGTTGTATGAAAGTCAGCCTAAAATATATACGGTATGTAGTCAGTAACTTGCAGAATACAACACCTCAACTTAAAAGCTAAGGTATCTACAAAATGGGGCACATTTACCAGCCTCAGTGTTGCCAATAACTAAACATGCTGATTTTGTCTTAGTCTTTAACCAGGTAAGGGCTCATACTCACTGGCGCCGAAAATGGATGATAATCAGACGAAAAAAAATCGGATTCAAATCTGACCAATGTTATTCAATAGGTGAGTTCTCATTTGCGATTTTTTTTCTCATCAGAAATTGGTGTGAGAAAAAAATCGCAGCATGCTGCGATTTGATGCGATTTTGGGATGATAATCGCCAATGCAAGTCAATGGGTGCGATTAAAAAACGCACAGCACTCGCACCATGCACGTGCTGTCCGATTTATATGCACCAGTCTCCTTTGAAAAGCCGGCAATTCATCCCCGGCTACTGTAAAATCACACTGACAGCTCACAAAACACTAGATACATACACATAGAATATATATATATATATATATATTATATATATATATTATATATATATATATACATTTCATTGTAACACATATATATATATTTATAGTTCATACACTTCTACATAGTATAATAGCCGCTAATTCAATTGCCGGCTTTTGTGAAATCACAGAAGCCGACATGAAATGATACATTGTTTCCACACAGTTAACCATGTCATTTCATGTATTTTGATATATGGTTTTAACTTACAATTACATAAGTGTATGTGTGCAAAATTTCAGACATGTAGGGGTTAATTAAAGGTGTAAATTCGTTGAAAAAAAATGCGTGGGCTCCCGCTGTATTTTCTCCACCAGACAGACAAAGCAAGCGAGTGGGGGCAGATAATAATAGCCTAGGGAGGGTACATTTTTTTTGTGCCCCCCCTGGCTACTAACATCTGCCCCCAGACACCCCAGAAAGGGCAAATCTCTAATTAGATTCGCCCTTTCTGGCACTTTGCCCGTCTATTCCCGTCAAAAAAATTTGTTTTTATTTCATTAAAATTATTTATTCTTAAAGTGTGTGTGTTTTTTTATTTCCTTCAATAGGATTAATAATTGATAGTTGTCAAATTGACAGCTCTCAATTATTAAACTGGCTTAAAGTGACCTTTCAATTGCAAGGTGGTTTTAACCCCTTATTAACCCATTCGCCACCGCTACAGGGCAATGGGAATAGACGGGCAAAGTGCCAGAAAGGGCGAATCTAATTAGAGATTTGCCCTTTCTGGGGTGTCTGGGGGCAGATGTTAGTAGCCAGGGGGGCACAAAAAAAATGTACCCTCCCTAGGGTATTATTATCTGCCCCCACTCGCTTGCTTTGTCTGTCTGGTGGAGAAAATACAGCAGGAGCCCACGCATTTTTTTTTCAACAAATTTACACCTTTAATTAACCCTACATGTCTGAAATTTTGCACACATACACTTATGTAATTGTAAGTTAAAACCATATATCAAAATACATGAAATGACATGGTTAACTGTGTCTAAACAATGTATCATTTCATGTCGGCTTTTGTGATTTCACAAAAGCCGGCAATTGAATTAGCAGCTATTACAGTATGTAGAAGTGTATGAACTATAAATATATGTAATATATATATATATATATATATATATGTCATAATTACATATATATATATATATATATATATATATATATTATGTAATTATGACATATATATATATATATATATATATATATATATATATATGTGTATTCTATGTGTGTATATGTATTGTTTCTATTCTTTATTAAAGCTGTCAGTGTGATTTTACAGTATAGCCAGGGATGAATTAGCGGCTATTATACTATGTAGAAGTGTATGACCTATATATATATTATATATATATATATATATATATATATATATATATATATATATATATATATATATATATATATATTATTGCTTTTTGTGTACATTTTTTTTTTACAATGTGATTTTTACATGACTTTTTACATAGAGATAACTGCTCTATGTAAAACTTAATGTTAAAATCGCATTGCATACAGATGGAAAACTGATGGAAAACGCATGGTGCGATTTAAAATTGCATCAAAATCGCATGCCTTTTTACAACAAATGTACCGTTTTTTTTCCTGCAGAAAACGGACCGATTTTTTTTCCAGCCAGTGAGTATGAGCCCTTACAAATGATTTACCCCGTTCCTGACCAGGCATGTTTTTGTTATCTTTTCGTACATGTGATTTATAGAGCTGTATTTTTTATTTTTATTTTTTCTTCATATATTCAAATAACGTTCACATCTTTTTCGTGAAACATGACGCCTAATTTTTATTTTGTTAATATTTTCATACTGGTTTTTTTTTGTGTCAATATTGGGTTATATTTGTGGTGAAATATGTCTCGTTTTTATTTAGTATAACCACAAAGGACCACTGAAATATATTTTACATTTTGTTCTCCTTTCATAACAATTATTATTTATTTATTTTTTAGGGTAGGCTAGTAACAGCAATTTGGATTGGCAGCGTCTTATTTTTGTTTGTTTTTGTTTCATTGCTTTTTATTTATTAATGTATTTTACAATTATTTAATTTATTTCACATATTTGTCCCCACAATAGTTCATCAGTCCTATTAATTGCTAATACGATCACTCTTTCTCCATACCCCATCATGTTATCAGCAGCACATCTGTTTACACGATGCTTTGTGCTGCCGATAATGATTTTTTTGCCAGCATAAATGATCTGGCCATCTATCAAACTAGCGATTTTGCTTATTCTTCTGTTAGCCAACATGATTACACATTGATAATGGGGAATAAGTCTTGCTAACAATTCTTATTTGCTGATTATCCATACAACTAGGTGCACCATAAGTTAACTGACCGTATTGGTCATTCTTCTGTTCACCCGAATTTCCCAAATTCTGTACCTTCAGTTTATTTTTTATCCCCAACACTGAATGTATTTTTTATCTTTATCACTTTCCTGTATAGTATTTTGTGGATTAACCCTGGCTGGAACGCCACTCATAAAATAGCTGTACAAAGTGACTTTACTAGTAAGGCCTCTTTCACACATCAGTTTTTTTGACATCAGGTGCGATTTGGCGCTTTTGTAAAAAACGGATCCGTTCTTTTAATCCGCCGGATCCGTTTTTTTGTTCATTGACTATCATTAGCGCCGGATGTCCTTGCGTTGCGTCCGATTTTTGCCGGATCCGGTGGAAATGTACATTCCGGCGGCCGGACAAAACGGTCACTGCAACGTTTTTTTTTCTGCCGCACCCGCCGGATAGCGCCTGAAGCGGCGCATCAGGCAGCCGCAAACAATACAAGTCTATGGTGCCGGATCAGTCTTTCAGCTGCAGATGAAGGAAGGGAGACACACCATAACTAGTGGGTAGGCGGAGCCCCAGATAGGATCAATACCTCAGATTAGAAAGCGTGTTGACCGGCCCCTCCAGCTCGGGCTCCTCCTACTCAGCTCTTCAGTCTAAAATTTGAGGTCTCAGAGGACGGTCGCTGCTGGAAGCAGCTCCTCAGAAGATTTTATTATTTTTTATCGGACAAGAGACTTGGATCACCAGAGTGGTCTAGAGGTCTCAGGGGTCTCAGCGCTGCTGGACCCCAACCTCTCCCTTGGCGGATCTGTATTACCCTAATGGTGGTCCCTGCAGAACCCTGCCGGCCCGGGGGGATGAGGATGGCTTCCCTGGCGGGGGCGCAAACCGCGCACAGGGGTCACTGCGTCCCCCGCCCTGGTGGGAAGCATGGGCATAGCGCCAGAAACCCCTGGGGGTCCCTGTGGCGCTCGGCTGGTGAGTACCTCATATTTTAACCTCACATTTTTATTAAAGTGTGTGTGAGTGCTTTCAGCGGCTGTTGCGGCAGCCGCTGTTACTTGTGAAATACATGTTTGGTGACTGTATTCTGTCCGCAGGCAGACGCCTGCAGGACAGGGGGGAGCAGAGAGCGAAGGAGTTCGCTCTCTTTTTTTGAGCCGGCGGGGGGCGTGGCTTCACGCTCCCGGGCTTTTCTGTCACAGAAGCGCGCGATTAGGCGCTTCTCTTCAGATTCCTCTCAGCGCGGCGGCCATTACAAAAAGGCTCCACGGGCTCCTTCCTGCTCCGCTCCTCCCGTATCACATTTAAATCACCGCGACCAGCTGGGTGAGTGATAACGCTCTCACCCCCACAGCGCAGAACCTATCTGTAGAGAAAATACAGATAGCGTTATCTTGCAGCTGCGGTCTTATATAGAGACCTTATTTTGCCATGGGACTCGCACACCCCTTCTATTAATAAGGGAGTAGTGGGGAGTCGGCGATATTAACCCCTTTTAAAGGGTTAACCTTTTCAACAGCCGCACAGGTTCTATCCCAGTTTGGGGTCAGAACTTGTAAGAGTTAATTATATTGCTGAATATTCAGCTGATACAGCTGGGGTAGCTCTCTCACTAAGGGCTTTAACCCTTCAGCGTGCTTGCTGCGTTCGCTTGAGAAGCAACACTTTTTTTCATAATTGCTGACAGGCTTTGACCTGCCTTATACTGTGTAAGAGCATGTCGGAACAGGGTCCAGAAGGTGCGGACCGTGTGCCAAATCAGCTTCAGAATCAGTCACGCGAGTCTGATACACAGGCCTCGATGTCAAGCGCAGCAATTGGAGGTCACAGCGATGCCAAATTGGATGCCATCGCTCGCTCTATTGATGGCCTTTCTGACCTTTTAGGTCATTGGGTGTCAGCTAAATCCTCTCATGGAAGGAAGCGACACAGGCCGGTTTCATCATTTCCACGTAGCGAATCAGACCTCTCTGATATGGAATGCGGTCAGGGTTCCCCTTCAAATTCAGATGGGGAGTTATCCGGTTCAGATAAGGATCGGCAGGGACATTCTGTCTCTTTAGACCGAACAGAGGCTTTTATTGAAGCCATGAGGGAGGCGTTACAGTTGCCGGAGGAGGTAACTACACGTCCTGGTAAGTCACCTCGAATGTACCAAGAGTACCGTAAGTCACGAGCGACATTGCCAGCTCTAGATGAGCTTAATGAAGTAGTGGAGAAGGAACGCCTGTGTCCAGATAAACGTTTTCAAGGAACACGTTTTTTTTGACGCACTATATCCGTGTTCTACGGAGTTGACGGATAATTGGATTTCTTCTCCTGAAGTGGATGTTCCTTTATCCCAGCTTAGTAAATCCTCATTGCTCCCTGTTAAAGGGAAGGCAAGTCTGCAGGAACCGTTAGACAGAAAAATGGAGATGGCAGCGAAATCCAACTACGAGGCCTCGGGTCATGGATTCAAAGCGGTGCTAGGATCCATGTGTGCTTGTAGGGCTTCCCTGTGCTGGTTGGACCGTATACGAACGGCGTTGCAAAATGGATCTCCGTTATCCGAGATAGACGGACTTCTCGGTTTATTGGAGACTGCAGTTTCTTATAGCTATGATGCAGGTCTGGATACTGCATCTCTGTTGTCCAGGGCGCAAGCTTCGGCGGTCACAGTCAGAAGAGCACTGTGGCTTAGACAGTGGACTGGGGACGCAGTGTCAAAACAAGGTTTGCTGTCTCTAGCCTACAAGGGTAGTCAGCTTTTTGGATCTGATCTTTCAGAGCTGATTGCCAAGGCAAAGACGAAAGAAGCAGCCTTACCACAGCGAAGGGCTACGGCTTTTGCGCCTGGCAGGACTGGTGCCGGTGGTGGCCGGCGATCCTTTCGTTCCAAGGGACGATTCGGTCAGTCCTCTTGGGGATCGGGTCGTCCCTCTTTTTCGGGAAAAAAGTTCACTCAGAAATCCCGTACTCCCTGGAAATCAAGTTTCCGTCAAGACAAGCGGGAGACTGACAAGAAGCCCGCCAAGGCGGACTGACGCCAGGTTTCCATTCGAGGGCTCTCGAGTGGGGGTCGCCTGCTCCAATTCAAAGTGACTTGGGTTTCCCGCGTTCCGGACACCTGGGTAACGCGGGTAGTGTCGGCAGGCTATTTCATAGAGTTTTCGTCTCGACCTCCGGACAGGTTTTGCCAGTCTCTCACACCGTCAGAGCCTGAGTTAATTACCGCTCTGCTGCGAGAGGTCGACTCCCTTCTGCAGAAGGGTGTGGTAATACCGGTACCGCCGGAGGACCGAGGAAGAGGATTTTATTCCAATCTTTTTGTGGTTCCCAAAAAGGAGGACAAATTTCGTCCTATTCTGGATCTCAAAAGATTGAATCGGCATGTCCACACCCAAAAATTCCGCATGGAGTCACTTCGCTCCGTGGTGGCGGCCCTGTCGCAGAACGATTTTTTGGTGTCAATCGACATTCGCGACGCTTATTTGCATGTTCCCATCGGAAGGACTCATCAGCGCTTCCTTCGTTTTGCCATAGGTCAGGACCATTACCAGTTTGTGGCTCTGCCATTCGGCTTGGCCTCGGCACCCAGAGTTTTTACAAAAATTCTGGCGCCTCACATGGCAATTCTTCGAAGACAGGGGGTTGCGATTTTTCCCTACCTGGACGATCTTTTGATTGTGGCATCCTCAAAGGAGGAGGCGGTGACGGCTCGCAACCTATCCCTTCAGCTCCTGGAGGATTTCGGGTGGCTGGTCAATTGGGAGAAGTCGTCTCTGGAGCCGTCTCAGTCAATCCTGTTTTTAGGGATGCATTTCGACACGGTACGGGCAGTGGTGTCCCTACCCCCAGACAAGTGGACATGTCTACTTCGACATGTACAGACTATGAAGTCTTCGACAGCAATGTCCCTTCGGAAGTATATGCGCCTCCTGGGTTTGATGGTGGTGTCCATGGAGGCACTTCCGTTTGCCCAGTTTCATTCCAGGGCCCTCCAGAGGTTCATTCTGAGTCGTTGGGATCGATCGCAGGCTTCGCTGGATTGCAGCGTCATCATCTCTCACAGGGTACGGGAATCCCTAGAATGGTGGTTACGTCCAGAAGCGTTATCCCTGGGGAAATCTTTCCTCCCTCCGAAGTGGTCGGTCATAACCACCGATGCCAGCCTGACGGGCTGGGGGGGTGTCTGGAACGACCTTTGGATCCAGGGAGTATGGTCATCGGAAGAGTCTATTCTACCGATCAATATCTTGGAATTGAGGGCAATTTTTCTTTGCCTCCAACACTGGACAGTCCCTTTGAGCGGTCTGCCAGTCCGAGTGCAGACAGACAACGCGACGGCGGTCGCGTATATCAATCACCAAGGCGGGACGAGGAGTTCCAGGCTCATGATGGAGGTGTCTCGGATCCTGCTATGGGCCGAGACCAGGGTTTCAGCCATCTCTGCGATCCACATTCCAGGAGTCCAGAATACCACGGCGGACTTCCTCAGTCGCGAGAAGATGGATCCTGGAGAATGGAGTCTCCATCCGGAAATGTTTGCACTACTGTGCTCCCGTTGGGGAACCCCCCAAGTGGATTTGATGGCATCCAGGTTCAATGCCAAACTACCAACTTTCATATCCAGGTACAAGGACCCGAAGGCTGTGGCGGTGGATGCTCTGGTAGCTCCGTGGGACCATTTCGAACTGGTCTAAGTGTTTCCGCCAATTTCCTTACTTCCTCTGGTGCTGCGTCGGATCAGACTGGAGAGAATTCCGGCTATGCTGATAGCCCCGGATTGGCCAAGGAGGACGTGGTTCTCGACACTGGTGTCGCTCTTGGCGGCTCCGCCATTTCCACTTCCTCTTCGCCCGGACCTGTTATCCCAGGGGCCCGTTCGTCATCCGGACTTGAAGTCTCTACGTTTGACGGCGTGGCTCTTGAGACCGAAATATTGACCCGTAGAGGTTTCTCAGCTGCAGTCATTGCCACTCTGCGAGCTGCTAGAGGTCCGGCCACTACTAAGATTTATCACAGAACTTGGGAAGCCTTCTTTTCGTGGTGTTCGGGTTCCTCAAGGAATCCGAGGATTTTTTCCATTCCCAATCTGTTGGCTTTTCTACAGTACAGGTTGGACAAAGGTTTAGCAGTTAGCACTCTGAAGGGTCAGGTTTCTGCTTTGTCCGTGCTTTTTCGGAAGGCTATCGCCTCGCGTAGGGACGTGCGTTCTTTTTTTCAAGGAGTAACCCGTCAGTTTCCACCGCGGAAGGCACCTGTGTCTCCTTGGAGACTCAACCTTGTCTTGGAGGCTCTTCAGCATGTGCCCTTTGAGCCTATGGGTTCTACTAGCCTTTCGTTACTTTCTTGGAAGGTTGCATTCTTAGTGGCGGTAACCTCTTTAAGAAGGGTTTCTGAGTTGGCAGCTCTTTCTTGCTCGCCGCCTTTCCTGGAGTTTTACCCCGATCGAGTAGTGCTTCGCACACGGGGCGACTTTCTACCTAAGGTGGTGTCGCAGTTTCATGTTAACCAGGATATTGTGTTGCCCTCACTTTGTCCGGGCCCGAGGAATGCAAAGGAACGAGATTTGCACAAATTGGATTTAGTGCGGGCCTTGAAGTTCTATCTGTCTGTTACTCAAGGTTTTAGGAAGTCAGATTCTCTGTTTGTGATTCCAGCAGGTCGTAGACGTGGTCAACGAGCTTCCAAGGACTCTATAGCTCGTTGGATTCGGTCAGCCATTTTGGAGGCTTACCGTCTTAAAGGCGAACCTTGCCCGATTAAGGTTCGAGCTCACTCCACGAGGGCTGTGGCTTCATCGTGGGCCTTTCATCAAGGGGCTTCGGCAGCTCAGCTCTGCCGAGCGGCGACCTGGCGTTCCGTCCACACATTTACAAAGTTTTATAAGGTGGACGTCAGTGCTTCCGCTGATGCGGCCTTAGGACGTAGGGTCTTTCAGGCAGCGGTAATCTAAGTTTTAAGTTATCTTGTATTTGGCGCCTGTTGCGCATTTATCTAGGTTGTTGGGTTTCTGCCTCTTTTGGTTTTTTTTTTCCCACCCTAATTTTTGGACTGCTTTGGGACGTCCCACTAGTTATGGTGTGTCTCCCTTCCTTCATCTGCAGCTGAAAGACGGATTTTGGTAAGAACTTACCTGTAAAATCCTTTTCAGCGAAGAAGGAAGGGAGACACACATCCCTCCCATGGCAGAAGTGTGTTATATTTACAGAAGCAGCGTGGCCCTTCTCTGATAGCGATTTTCTGAGCTGAGGTTGACGCGCTACGGCTCTGTTCCAGCATTGCCAGCTTATCGCAGTAGTCAGGTTCAGTGAGTAGTACCTGGGACTGTGTGGTTTTTCTTTGCCAAATGCATGCATAACCTGTACTTTTGTATTTTTCTCTGAAGTCCTTCAGAAGGGGTTATGTTGCTTCGCTGGTGATATTGTTCTTCCTTAAGCTTTGGTACGACTGAAGAGCTGAGTAGGAGGAGCCCGAGCTGGAGGGGCCGGTCAACACGCTTTCTAATCTGAGGTATTGATCCTATCTGGGGCTCCGCCTACCCACTAGTTATGGTGTGTCTCCCTTCCTTCTTCGCTGAAAAGGATTTTACAGGTAAGTTCTTACCAAAATCCGTCTTTTGTGCAATCCGGCAAAAGACTGATCCGGATTCTGGAAACCTCTCTCTCTCTCTCCTCGGTCCGGACATGCGTACCAAGCATTTACAGGTTCAAAAGTTCAGGACGGATCCGGCAAAAAACCTGATCCGTTGCATCAGTTTTTTTCAAAATCAGCGCCGGATCCGTCCTTTCCGTTTTTGGACGGATTGTGCCTGACTCCAAAAACCTGATGTGTGAAAGAGGCCTAACCTTTTTCTTCTACAGCCCATTTTGAGTTCTATCTCTGTTACTAAATACAGGGGCTTCTCAATAAATCATCAACATTAACAGAAATAATCACTTGAAATAGATCACGCTGTAATGACTCTATATAATATGAGTTTCACTTTTTGTATTGAAGAACTGAAATAAATTGACCTTTTGATGATATTCTCATTTTGTGAGAAGCACCTGTAGATTGCTAGAGGCCAATAGCTTTTTGTATTCTACACTAAGTAAGAACTCTTCATTTTAGAAATGGGCCAGATGTCTTGTGTCTGCATTCTGTCTTTGTACCTCTGATACTTACATCACTGACTACTGTCACTATACATGTGATTATATTTATTTTAAAGGGAATCTGTTATCAGGTTTTTGCTACCCATTTAAGGCCTCTTTCACACATCCGTTTTTTGACTTCAGGCGCGATCCGGCATGTTGTTAGTCAGTATTGACTTTCATTAGCGCCGGATCGCGCCTGATGTCATTGTGTTGCATCCGTTTTTGTCCGGATCCGGCGGAAATGTACATTCCGGCGGCCGGACAAAACTGTCACTGCAACGTTTTTCTTTTTTTCCGGAGCCGCCTGATAGTGCCTGAAGCGGCGCATCAGGCGGCCGGAAATAATACAAGTGTATGGAACCGGACCAGTCTTTTGTGCAATGCGTCAAAAGACTGATCCGGATTCTGGAAACCAAGGTCTCTCTCTCTCTCGACATGCGTACCTGCATTTTCTGGCTGCAAAACTTCTAAATCCGGGTTCAGGACGGATCCAGCAAAAAAAACTGATCCGTTGCGTCAGTTTTTTCATTTCAGCGCCGGATCCGTCCCTTCAGGCATTCAACGGATTATGCCTGACACAAAAAAACGGATGTGTGAAAGAGGCTTAAAAGAAGCATGATGTAGGGGCTGCAGTGATACACCACTGGAATCCGGGTGTATCTCTTACTGGGCTGCTTTGCAAATTCTCTGTATGCTGATCTCTGTATAACCCAACTTACACCACTGCTTGAAAGTGTACACTGTGCATAGGCAGAAATCTGGCAATCATTGGTGGGGGCATGGCTATGCAGAGCTAAGGAATATGGAGTACTACATGCCAACAGGCCTACTAGTTCCGCTGATAAATTAGTGATTTTGTCAAAACTACAGCAAGCAGCTCAGTAAGTGACGTATCGCTGGAATCAGGCTCTGTCTCTATAGCATACTCCTCTCAGATTAGGTGGCAAAAACCGGTTGACAGATTCCAGTGACTGGAGTTGTAGCTTCACAGATACTGGAAACACTGGCATAATCCTACTGATTATTGCTATTAGCTTGCTGTGGTTTTTTTGTGAAGGCTGAGATGAAGCATTTTCCCTTGTATTATATTTTTAGCTTTTGTATAAGCTCTCACAGCATTTAGTCACTTTATTGGACTACAAATTCTATTCTACACTTATTATATGTTTTAATAATAGGGCAATTTAGCATTTACAGGTCTGATTATACAAGTAGTTTCTTAGTTGTGTATATCAGGCTGTTTAGTGTAATTAGATCTAATGAAAGTCCTCTAGATCAACTAATTTTTTTATTTTCAATGTCTTTTTATTTAGCCCAAGGCCTTGAAATCAGATCCACTTACTGTATGTGTCACAGTGCGTTTTGAAGACAGTTCTCAAAATCAGGAGATTACATTTCAAAGTCGTTTAATCCCTGGCTTTTATGTGTCATGAGGTTAGCTCACTAATTTACTTTTCCAGCTAGCATTGCTAAAATTGTGGTCATAGCAGAATTTTGTGGTATACGGTAGAGCTTCTTACTTGGGTTCATGTGTGCATAGCAGATTAGGTCGCTCTCAGATGTAAAAGTCCTGTGGTCTACAAAAGTAGATTGGTTCACAGGAACTGAGTCATGTACCAGAAGGAATGGCACAACTGACTACATACAGTTTTATTTCACAAGTTTGCTGAAAATTCAAATCCTAAAATAACAATTTACAGAATGTCCACAAAATAAAGTTTTCCTAGTGCTTTGTATTTAAAGGGAATCTGTCGGGAGGTTTTTGCTACCTCATCTGAGACCAGGGTAATGTAGGCAAAGAGAAGCTGAATCCAATAATGTATTTTTTAGTTTACTGGGTGCAGCCATTCTTTCACAAGTTTTTAGATTTAGCGATGAAGCAGAGCTGAGGAAGCTGCCCCCGCCCCCCAGTCTCTGTATATACACTGTCCATAGACGGTGAGCTGCCTATCACAGGAGGGGGTGTGTCCAGGGTTCACAGGACCAGCTAGTCACAGCAATGATAAGCTACTGGTGCTGCATTGTAGGAAAACAAAACCTGGATCACAGAAATCTGTGTTTTAACCCCTATAGCATGCTGTCTTCAGATAACATAGCAAAAACCTGCCAACAGATTCCCTTTTAAATTTAATAGTTAAGTCACAGTAAACTATTAACACTTCCATGACAGACAGAAAATGTTTTTTTTTTAGGAGCTACATGTTTACATAAAGCAGCAGAGGTACCATATCAAACTTACAGCAAGCTATTATATTCCCTTACACCCCACCATTTCCAGATAGGAAGGACAGACTGTAATAGCTAGCCATAACGTTAGATAGCTGTCGGCCAAACTATTGTTTGATTAACCCGCTATCTATCCCGACTTTCCAATGCACAGGATTACTCGCGTGTTTTCTATCTTATGACCCTGCCAAAAAAAGTATTGGTAATTGGATTTCAACTGCCTGACCCCGTATTCTAGTAAAAAAGACTTCTGAATCCTTATGGTATGTGCACTGCATGCTGTTGGGATTCTCCAGTGTTGTTGTTGAGAGCGGGTGGTCACGTGATTGCAAGTTTGCGTTTTGCTGACTAGTCGTGCTTCGCCTCGCTCACTACAGAGGGAAGCTGAGCACGTCTAGTCGGATTGTGGCCAGAAGTATGCAGATTGCATATTTGCAGTCATATGACCGCACACTCTTGCTGGACACACCAGAGAATCCTGACAGTGCGTGGTTTGCATGCTGTTTTATCAGAAGACTGGACTACATCTTTAATTACCATAATTTGTCAGCCGACAGTGTGAATGACCCATACACATTAGATGGTCAGTTGATCCCGTTCAAATCGCCGGTTTATCCTGACTTCTATGTAATGTGTAATATGTAAAAGCCTTTAGTGCCCTCTTTCTTGTTTAGATTGATTAGTAAGTAGATGGCATGAGGGGGAGGGTCAAAAAGAAGTGCGTTTGACTACAGACACAAAACTGTATGACTATTTTTTTTTTTAAGAAGGTGCTTCCATTTATTTTTTGGGGGCGTACATTTAAGCAATAAAAACTTTGCAAAGTTGGTTTTAACCTTTTTATCTATGTTTTTTTCATGATTTGAAATTCCTACATAATTTAAAAATACCAATTAGCTCCATCTGGACAGCACATGGCTAAGCTCACAGTCAAGGTCAGACCTGAGATGCATCATTTTTTTCTTTCACTTGGCAGCAAAGTAGACAGAACCATTAATTGTCATAGATTCTGTGCCATGTTTGTAATTGGAATATAAGCATGATTAAAAAAAGATTCTAGAATGTAAATAGTTGATATATTTTGTAAAAGTCATGCTTGTTGAATTATGAAAGCTAGTTTTTGAAAAGACACAAGTCTATTTGTTTTCTCCAGTCCATTTAAAATAACTACAGGGACAGTAGTGACAGTGAGTTGTGATCTTAAAATGAACACACTGATCAATTAAATTAATATACTAGATCTATAGCCAGCATTAGTAGCCGTTCTGTGCTGGTGCACTCAGTGTGACCGTATGACATGGCTGCTGATATCAATGGGTTCCGCCGGACAATCTATTGTGTATGGGAGCCCCGGTCAGGCCCACAGACATACCTGGCGACGGCTCTGTCATGGAGAACCTGGGAGTGCTGCTGTGTATGGGAGAGTCGGCTGAGATTGCTGCCGATTGAACGCGAACAATGAAGAAGATTGTTTTAAGTTATCTAATGTGTGTGGGGCGGCCTTTATTGGCATCTGTTTGCCATAGCCTATGAGTGTTCACAGGAGATAGTGAATGTCACCTGAGTTGTTTGTATTTTTTTTAGTTGTCACTGTAAAAAGTGCTTCTCTTTGCTCAAGCAGACAGACAGACTGACTCGTTGTCATATTACTAACCCCGCAGTGACCGAGCCAATTTTGACCTTAATGACCAAGCCAAATTTTACAATTCTGACCACTTTATGAGGTCACAACTCTGCAATGCTTCAACGTATCCCATTGATTCTTATTTTGTGACATGTTGTACTTCATGATAGTGGTAAAGTTTATTTGTGAAGAAAAAAAGGAAATTTGGTGAACAGTTGAAAAATTTAGCAATTTTCAAACTTTGAGTTCTTATTTCCTTAAATCTGAGCATTATGTCACACAAAATAGTTAATAAATAACATTTCCCACATGTCTACTTCACATCAGCACAATTTTGGAAACATTTTTTTTTTGTTAGAAAGTTAGAAGGGTTAAAAGTTGACCAGTGATTTCTCATTTTTCCAACAAAATTTGTAAGACCATTTTATTTTTTTAGGGACCACACCACATTACATTTAAAGTGACTTTGAGGGATCTATGACAGAAAATACCCAAAAGTGAGACCATTCTAAAAACTGCACCCCTCAAGGTGCTCAAAACCACATTCAAGTTTATTAACCCTTCAGGTGTTTCACAAGAATTAATGAAATGTGGAAGGAAAAAAATGAACATTTAACTTTTTTTCACAAAAATTTTACTTTAACCCCAAATTTTTTATTTTCACAAGAAGATTTCTCATGAGTACGCCGATACCCAATATGTGGATTAAAACTACTGTTAGGGCGCAGAGCAGGCTTGGAATGGAAGGAGTGCAATTTGACTTTTTGAATAAAAAAAAGTGCTGTAATAATTAGCGGACGCCATGTCGCGTTTGGAGAACCTCTGATGTGCCTAAACAGTGGAAACCTCCCACAAGTGACTCCATATTTGAAACCAGACCCCTTGGGGAACTTATCTTGATGTGTGGTGAGCACTTTGCACCCCCATGTGCTTCACAGAAGTTTCTAACAGAGCCATGAAAATATATAAAAATAAATTTTGTTCCCTCTAAAATTTGCATTTAACCCCAATTTTTTTTATTTTCACAAGGGTATCAGGAGAAAATGGACTCCAAAATTTATTGTGCATTTTTTTTACTTTTGTGGCACAGTGCAAGGTTCAGAAGAGAAGACGCTCCATATTGGAGTTTAGATTTTGCTGGACTAATTTGAGGGTGCCATGTCACATTGGCAGAGACCCTGAGCTGCCGGAAGAGCAAAACGCCCCCTCCCATTTGTAACCCCATTTTACAAATGCACATCTTAATGAATTCATCTAGGGGTGTATTGGTCATAATGACACCACAGGTGGTGGGTCACAGAATTTTATATCATTAGGCAGTGAAGAAAAAAATAATTACATTTTTACCACAAAAATGTTGTTTTAGCCCCAGATTTTACATTTTCACACTAAAAATTGCACCAAAGTTTCCCACAATTTCCATTTAACATGGAAATAACCCATATGTGGCTGTACAGTCCTGCTTAGCCACACAGTGAGACTTTGGAGGGACGGTGCGCTAATTGTTGGTGGACTCCATATACAGAGCCCCTAAGTGCTAGAAGAGCAGAATCCTTCCTCAAATGACCCCATTTTGGAAATTATACCTCTTTGGGAATTTGTCTATATGTGTAGTGATGATTTTGACTCAGTGGGTATTTTGCAGAAACTAGCAGTAATGGATTTTGCTGAGTGAAAGTTGCTAATTTACGTTGTAGTGAACAGTACGTTGTAGTGACAAGTAAGTTGCAGTGCCTGTACATTGTGTCCAGCTAATGCACCTTTAAATTAGGTGGACTCTCTTTGCTTACAGAAATACCAAACATTTGGGCGCTAACTGCTGTTTAGGCAGACTTTGGTGCTCAGAAGTGAGGGGGCATTTCCATTTTGGAGCAGAGAATTTGCTGAATTTGTTTTGGGAGAAGGGGTCAAGGAGCCATTTCGCTTTTCCAGAGTCCTTGTACTACTAGTAATGTGGAAGCCCTTTATTTTTCCTTTAACAGATGACAGACCGTAGTGGGGACTTGCTTTTATGTGGATTGAGTTGAAGCTTTTATTTGGAACATTTTACATAATATTTAGATCACGTTTATCCAGTGCTCTATTCTGAGCACTTACATTGGGGTTTCCATCTGAATCTCTGAGTGACATGACATAAAACCCCTGAGGGATTCGTTCAGTGTAATGAGACAGCAAAGTTACTCTGGACTCCATCTGGCCTCTGTTCAGCTTTGTCGTTTTTTTCAGAAGTGCACAAAACTGTGGCCGACAGCACTTTTATGCACACCTAAAAAGAAAGACAGCTCCGGACCATAGGCGGCCACACGGCGTCCACAGTGCCTCCACCTGCCTCATTATAGGGAATCTTCAGTCGGGGGTTCAGTTTGAATCGCATATTTCAGAGATTTACATGGAAACCCCGATGTCACGGGGTTACCACAATGGAGTGGAGCCAGAAGACCGCAGTGTCTGGTTGCTCCTACTACGCTGCAAAGAAGCACTTATCCAGTGTATTAAACGTGTTCATTTCTTCCAGCAGAACGAGTTAATCGGCCATTTTGGAAAACTCCTACATTCAGCTGTGCTCGGTTAGGCACTCCTTTTCCCTACAAAATCTGGGCTCGACTACCAAGTCCTTGTCAGAGTTAGACATTGCTGCATGACAAATGGAGGGAAAGAAGTTGGTTTTGTGAAGGAGAGCTGGAGGAGTTTAGTAGTGACTGTTGTCTGGTTTGTACGCTTGGAAATTCCTTACCTTTTCCTGCTTTTTTTTCTTCCTCCTCCCTACACACCCTGGTGAATGCCTCTGCTTATGTGAGTGTATATTTTGTGTGTGTGGAGTTTTCAGTTTACCCTTGTCTTTGTTACCCTGTCTGTCGGGTTGGTGTACTGCAGTGCACAGTAGCGCCACTCTTTCCTAGGTGGAGGAAGGGGGACAGATGAAGGGCTGTTCTAGGAGATAAGGCAAGGGCAGAGACCCCGGCATTAGTGTTGAGCATTCCGATACTATCGGGTATATCGGGTATCGGCCGGCATTACCCGGCAATTGAATCAGAGGCTATTTTACTATGTAGAAGTGTATGAACTATAAATATATGTGTGTGTATATATATATATATATATATATATATATATATATATGTATTCTGTGTGTGCATATTTAGTGTTTACAAGGAAGGAAATGTTTTTTTTTAGTTCCGATATTTCTGTCCCATAGACTTGCATTGGATTTCCGGTATCGGAATCGGGTATCGCAGACACTTTTTGGGTATCGGCGATACCCATTCCGATCCGATACTTCTTGATATCGGGAAGTATCGCTCAACTCTACCCGGCATCTTTGCCATCTGAAGTATCCTGGGAAACAGGGTTAGGGCGCTCCCTAGTGTTAGGACCAGGAAAGGTGCCCCTGGTCCTTGGTCACTCGCCAGTCGAATTGTGACACCCGATGTAAGCACTCAGCATAGAGCACAGGATAAATGGTAGCCGAGCCTTCTCTCTTTGGGAGGCAGAATAAACAAATCAACAGCAGATAAAGAATTGGTTTTATTTTTTTGTCTAAAGGTACTGCCACACTAAACAATCCCGCTAGCGATCACGATAACGACGCATACTAATGCGATCGCTAGCGGGATTGTTTCTATATCGCTAAGTGCGGCCACATTTAGCGATATAGTTAACGACGCTATCGCCGTTAGCGATCTTCTTAACGACTTTAGCGGTACAAAAGTACCGCTAAATCGCTAAGAAAAGGTGCCACACTAGCGATATATACTTACCCAGCGGGAGCGCCGACGAGAAAATAGGGTCTGGAACGATTCCAGCGACGAGCGAGATCACAGCAGGAAGCTCGTCGCTGGCAGCTGCCGCACTGAACAACATCGCTAACGGGATCGCTAAATAGTGACGTTTTTTAGCGATCCCGTTAGCGATATTGTTCAGTGTGGCATACCCTTAAGCCGTTTCTCGTGCGGTATAAGTGATTAGATGACTTTATTTTTTGGGTTGGTGCGATTACAGCGATACCAGATTTATATTTTTTTTATGTTTGACTGCTGTCACACACTAAAAGATGCTTTTTTTTGTTGCAAAAACTACTTTTTGAATCCACATATTTTGAGAGCTATAACTTTTTGATCGCTTTCTATTTTGATATTTGGAAGCCCAAATGAATAAAAACTAGCAACTCAGGAATTTTTTTTTATGCTGTTCCGCTTGTGGTATAATTAAGGCAGCTTTATTTTTCTTCCTTTTTTATGTTTTGACGCTTTTACACAATAAAAACTATTTTATAGAGAAAATAATTATTTTTGCATTCTGAGACCTACCGTATTTTTTGGACCATAAGACGCACTTTTTTCCTCCAAATTTGGGAGGAAAGTGTGGGTGCGTCTTATGGTCGGAATGTAACAGGTGGGGAGGGGGACAGGGGGCAGCGGTGGAGTGAGATCGCAGGAGGCAGGAAAATATCTCCTCTGCTGCAGGAAACCAGCGCTGGGGAAACCACTGGTCCCGATACTTAAAGTGCAGTGAATATTCATTAGCCGCTTCCCCGCCCACCTATCAGCTGAGCAGTGAGCGGGGAGCAGCAAATGACAGAGCCACATGGTTCCCCAGCGCCTGATTCCTGCAGCACCTGGGGAGATCTGTGTCAGAAGTAGAAGGAGGCGGCAGGAGCAGAGTGCAGCAGGAGGCATCCATACCTGACAGCACAGCCTGGGGGCTGTGCTAATGCGAGGCTGAATGTTCCTGTGGAGGACCTGTGATGAGGTCATGAAGAGGGCAGGCTGGAGCATCACATGACCGCACAAAGCCCTGCCTCTTCATGTCCTGCAGACACACTGTACAAGAAAGAATTAATTAAAAGGTTAGTAATTACAGCACATAAAAAATCACTCTGCCACTCCTGTGGTGGACTATAACTCCCAGCATGCCATAGGATCTGCAGGACATGCTGGGAGTTATAGTTCTCCCATGGGATCTTAAAGCAGCACTCCAGTGTTATCAGTGCTGGAGTGTGGCTTTAAATATAAGCCCTGTACCCCCATTCTTAGGCCGGGGTCACACATGCGAGAAAGTTGCACGATTTTCGTGCGAGTCTCTCGCATGAATGTCCGGCACTGCCGCCGGCACTCGGACCGCAGCGTGCGGCTGCATGTATTTCTATGCTGCATGTATTTCTGTGCAGCTGCATGCTCCAGTGTGAGTGCCGGCGGCAGTGCCGGGTATTCATGCAAGAGACTCGCATGAAAATCGTGCAAATTTCTCGGCCTTATACTCACCCTCCAGCGTCTTCATATAGTACTTTACAGACACCACACTGGTCCCACTGCACCATCTCCTACCTGTAGCTTCCAACATAATAACGTACTATTATATATAATAACACCACATATAATAGTATGTTATTTATGTTATTAAATATTTTACCACATTTTTTGCTTCAAATATATTTTTCACTATTTTCCACCTCTAAAACCTAGGTGCGTCTTATAGTCCGGTGCGTCTTATAGTCCGAAAAATACGGAATAACTTTTTTTTTTCCTTTAATTGCGCTGTATGGCGGCTTGTTTTTTGTTGGACAAGATGACGTTTTCAGAGATACTATATTTATTTACATTCGTCTCTTTGATCACATTTTATTCCACTTTTTGTTTAGCGGTATGATAAAGCTTCTTTTTTTGCCTAGTTTTTCCCTAGCGGGACAGTTTTATAGGTCTGATCGTTCCCATATATATATGATTGCCAAAGCAGGGGTGATTTCTAAGCAGCATAGTGAAGAACACAATCTAAAAAGACATTATTTATTCAATTTATCACAAACACAGAGAACCTAAATCAAATAATTCAAAATAATGCAAAAGTGATGTTTGAAAAAGCAGGTACAACCACTTTTAAAATGTTAGAGGTGGTTAGAACGTTAGGAGGACCTTTTTAATCATTGGGATAAGATGAATCATTCTAGGGTTATTAACACATAAAGTGATATTATTATTATTATAACATCAGTCAGATTTAAAAAATTCCGCCCGTTTACTAAGGGATTAAGTTTAGGCAGTGACTGCCTAGTGTTATGGTATTCAAAATGGTGGCACTTACAATTATTATAAATACCCTGGGAAAGACAAGTTTATTACCACCACTTAACCTGCATTTCCATTACGTAAGCTCAATGCTTCTTAAATGCATTTCTCTATATACCGTATATACTCGTGTATAAGTCGAGATTTTCAGCACCTTTTTTTGTGCTGAAAATACCCCCTCGGCTTATACACGAGTCATAGGGCAGAAACCAGCGGGGAGGGGATGCGGCGGCAGGAGCCGGTGGCTGGGACATCATACTCACCCTCCCCGTGCCATCGCTGAACGTCCCTGCAATCCTGCGTTCTCCCCGGCTTCCTGCAGCTCTCCCCGGCTTCCTGCAGCTCTCCAGCGCTGAGCGGTGACGTAATACCCGCTCATTAAGGTCATGTAATATGGACGCGACGCCACTCCCATGGGCGTGGCCTCCATATCCATGGCCATAATGAGCAGTATTACGTCACCGCTCAGCGCTGGAGAGCTGCAGGAAGCCGGGGAGAGCTGCAGGATGCCGGGGAGAACGCAGGATTGCAGGGACGTTCAGCGATGGCACGGGGAGGGTAAGTATGATGGAGGATGGGGGGAGCATGGAGGAGGACAAGGAGCATGGAGCAGGACGGGGGGAGGACAGAAAGCACGGAGCAGAACGGGGGAGGACGGAGAGCACGGAGCAGGACGGGGGGAGGACGGAGAGCTTGGAGCAGAACGGGGGGAGGACTGAGAGCACGGAGCAGAACGGGGGGAGGACGGAGCGCACGGAGCAGGACGGGGGTGGGCACAGAGGAGAATGGGGGAGTGCAGAGCTGGATGGGGGAGCACGGAGCAGGACGGGGAGGATGGAAAGCATGAGCAGGACAGGATAATGGAGCAGGAGGAGGGGAGCACAGAGAAGAATGGGGGCACACAGAGCTGGATGGGGGAGCACAGAGCAGGACGGCAACTTATACACCCGGCTTATACGCGAGTCAATAAGTTTTCCAAGTTTTTTGTGGCAAAATTAGGGGGGTCAGCTTATACACGGGTCGGCTTATACATGGGTATATACGGTAGGTTAAAATTAAATTAGAACACTTTCCAAACTGAACCATTCAAACAGTAAAATAATCTCATTATTGAGCTAATTTAGCAAGATATATGATAAAAAGGAACAGCTAACACAACATAATTTCATTGACTCTTAATTTATCTGATTTCATCTTTTTGCAATCATAACTATCAATCACAATCAACTTTCAAACATAACTGGCCTAAAGACCATGTGAATTTGCAGACATGCTTCAATTAATTATACTCACTTCGTATTTCCTTGCAGACTAATGCTATAATGAAATTTTAATTAAGACCAGAATCCCATCGTTGTAGTCAATTTCATTACTTAGGACGGCATCCACACTTAAAAGGAAACTCCCCTTATGAACATTTCACAGGGGACAAAAGGAATTGTGCAGAGGCCCGCATATGTTAAGATGGCTATATACAGGTGCTTCTCACTAAATCAGAATATCATCAAAAAGTTAATTTATTTCAGTTCTTCAATACAAAAAGTGAAACTCATATTATATAGAGTCATTACAAACAGAGTGATATATTTCAGGTGTTTATATCTGTTATGTTGATGATTGTGGCTTACAGCCAATGAAAACCCCAAAAAGTCATTATCTCAGTAAATTAGAATAATTAAGAAAAAACACCTGCAAAGGCTTCCTAAGGGTTTAAAAGGTCCATTATTCTGATTCAGTAGGTTCCACAGTCATGGGGAACACTGATGACTTGACAGATGTCCAGAAGGCAGTCATTAACACACTCCACAAGGAGGGTAAGCCACAAATGGTCAAGATGGCTGTTCACAGAGTGCTGTATCCAAGCATATTAAGTGTAAGTTAAGTGGAAGGAAAAAGTGTGGTAGAAAAAGATGCACAAGCAACCGGGATAACTTCAGCCTTAGAAGGATTGTTAAGAAAAGGCCATTCAAAAATTTGGGATAGAGTCACAAGGAGTGGACTGCTGCTGGAGTCATTGCTTCAAGAGCTAGCACACACAGACGTATCCAGGACATGGGCTACAAGTGTCGCATTCCTTGTGTCATGACCAATAGTCAATGCCAGAAGCGTTTTACCTGGGCCAAGGAGAAAAAGAAGTGGACTGTTGCTCAGTGGTCCAAGGTGTTGTTTTTAGATAATTTTGCATTTCATTTAGAAATGAAGGTCCCAGAGTCTGGAGGAAGAGTAGAGACGCACACAATCCAAGCTGCTTGAGATTCAGAGTGAAGTTTCCACAATCAGTGATATTTTGGGTAGCCATGTCATCTGCTGGTGTAGGTCCACTGTGTTTTATCAGGACCAATGTCAGCGCAGCCGTCTACCAGGAAATTTTAGAGCACTTCATGCTTTCCTCTGCCGACAAGCTTTTTGGAGATAGAAATGTCATTCTCCAGCAGGACTTGCCACCTGTCCACACTGCCAAAAGTACCAATAACTGGTTTAAAACAAGTATCACTGTGCTTGATTGGCCAGCAAACTGTCAAGAGGAAAATGAGAGACACGAGACCCAACAATGCAGAACAGAAATAAACATTCACTCTGTAATGACTCTATATAATAACTACTCAAAAAAATAAAGCGAACACTAAAATACCACATCCTAGGTATCACTGAATTAAATATTCCAGTTGCAAATCTTTATTTATTGCATAGTTGAATGCGTTGAGAACATTAAATCATAAAAATGATCAATGTAAATCAAAATTAATATCCCATTGAGGTCTCGATTTGGAATGATACTCAAAATCAAAGTGGAAAATCAAATTACAGGACGATCCAACTTCAGTGGAAATGCCTCAAAACAAAGAAATGATGCTCAGTTGTGTGTGTGTGGCCTCCAAGTGCCTGTATCGTCTCCCTAAAACATCTGGGCATGCTCCTGATGAGGCTGCAAATCATCTCCTGATGGATCTCCTCCCAGACCTGGACTAAAGCATCCGCCAACTCCTTGACAGTCTGTGGTGCAATGTGATGTTGGTGGATGGAGCGAGCCAGGATATCTCAGCTGTGCTCAATCGGATTCAGGTCTGGGGAATGGGCGGGCCAGTCCATAGCTTCAATGCCTTCTTCTGAGACACTCCAGCCACATGAGGTCTGGCATTGTCCTGCATTAGGAGGAACCCAGGGCCAACCGCACCAGCATATGGTCTCACAAGGGGTCTGAGGATCTCATCTCGGTACCTAATGGCAGTCAGGCTATTTCTGGCGAGCACATGGAGGGCTGTGCGGCCCTCCAAGGAAATGCCACCCTACACCATTGCTGACCCACTGCCAAACCGGTCATGCTGAAGGATGTTGCAGGCAGCAAATCGCTCTCCACGGCGTCTCCAGACTCTGTCACGTGCTCAAGACGCCAGTGGTGAATTTGCTAATCCTGGTGTTCTGTGGCAAATGCCAAGCCTCCTGCACGGTGTTGGCCTGTGAGCACAACCCCCATCTGTGGACGTCGGGCACTCAGACCATCCTCATGGAGTCGGTTTATAACCGTTTATGCAGACATGCACATTTGTGGCCTGCTGGAGGTCATTTTGCAGGGCCCTGGCAGTGCTCCTGTTCCTCCTTGCACAAAGGCGGAGGTAGTGGTCCTGCTGCTGGGTTGTTGCCCTCCTACGGCCCCCTCCACGTCTTTTGGTGTACTGGCCTGTCTCCTGGTAGTGCCTCCAGCTTCTGGACACTACGCAGACAGACAAAGCAAACCTTCTTGCCACAGCTTGCATTGATGTGCCATCCTGGATGAGCTGCACTACCTGAGCAACTTGTGTGGGTTGTAGAGTCTGTCTCATGCTACCACGAGTGTGAAAGCACAACCAACATTAAAAAGTGACCAAAACATCAGCCAGAAAGCATTGGCACTGAGATGTGGTCTGTGGTCCCCACCTGCAGAACCACTTCTTTATTGAGTGTGTCTTGATAATTACCAATAATTTCCATCTGTTGTGTATTCCATTTGCACAACAGCATGTGAAATTGATTGTCAATCTGTGTTGCTTCTTAAGTGGACAGTTTGATTTCACAGAAGTTTGATTTACTTGGAGTTATATTCTGTTGTTTAAGTGTTCCCTTTATTTTTTTGAGCAGTGTATACAAGTTTCACTTTTTGTATTGAAGAACTGAAATAAATACTTTTTGCTGATATTCTAA
This sequence comes from Oophaga sylvatica, assembly GCA_033576555.1. Classification (NCBI taxonomy): domain Eukaryota; kingdom Metazoa; phylum Chordata; class Amphibia; order Anura; family Dendrobatidae; genus Oophaga; species Oophaga sylvatica. The sequence continues at coordinate 315,470,816 of JARQOD010000001.1, forward strand.
TTTTGCGAGACGCACCTGTATATATAATATTCACTATGTAAACTGGGGGCAGTTCACAGAGATCAGTGACCTGTCAGCAGGCTGCATTATGAATACCTAAGCAGAGCACAACATGCAGACCACCACAGGCTGCCCCAGAGCACGGGAATATCATTATCTCAAAACTGAACATAAAGACTGCACTACAACCACAAGACGGATTTCATCAACCCAGGTTTCATTGTAATCAGTATAACCGTGCCGACCTGACACTGTCTGTAGGTTACTGTGCACGACCCTTCTGACATGTTCCCTTGAATTATGTTTTTTTTAAGCTATCTTGTTATTTATAATTTTGGATTGTATGTCAAAAAAATGACATTTAAGAAAAAAATTGAGAATTACCCCAAAAGTTAAAAAGTCTTTATATTTTTTAGGTTACATAGTCCTTTCCGATTCAAAACATAAAGCAATTGTCATTATATAGTGTTTAAAGGGAGTCCATACAAATCTAAAATTAAATGCAAAGTATAATAAAGGAAATTTGCTCATCAGTTGGAAACTTTCTTCCATGAGTTAAATGTCTTTTGTATTCTTAATGAATGACGTTCACGATTTCTATACTTTTGAGCAGCCGCTTTTCTTTAGAAGCCATGCGGTCCCGGAATTACATGCCTTAGTTTTAAAATGGATGGAGTTTTTTGGTCAGACACAGTGAAACCACAGGAATGTTTCTTTGTACGTTTGGGTGTGCTTTTTTTTAACAGATCTTTACTAAAATTCATAAACTTTTACATTATAATTTACTTGTACTAAAGGTCATTATGTCATGGGAGGTGTAATTTTTACATACAATCTACTTGCACTAGTCAGTGTATTTACTTACTTTTGCCAAAGGAGACCTACTAAAAGAAATATTAAAAAAGGCTGGCAGAATGAGAAACCGTTTTGAATAACTAGCTATTACTTCTTGCCGTTACTGGACGGAGGTCTGCAGCTTCATTACATATGTTCTTTATCACCACTGTTGTGCCTGTGCTCGGGCTTAGATCAGATTATCATATTTACACTACATGTACAGCACCACATAATATACCGTATTCATAATAAGACTATGTGCCCACGATCCAGAATAGCTCACCCGTGCTGCGTGCAAAACTCTGCGTTCAACGATGGAAGCACAGTAGATGGGCATTATAGAAGTCCCATGCCTACTGTGCTTCTATTTAACGCTGCGTAAACTCACCCGCGGCGCGGGGTTACGAGCCCCAGCATGTCAATTATCTGCAGTGGAGACGCTAGTCTCCGTTGCGTAGTTTTACCCATAGCCATTCATTACATGATTGATTAGAACGCAGCATTTTGCACGCTCAAAAATACGTTGCGTCCAAAATGCTGCTATTTCCTGATGGTGGACATATAGCCTAAGGCTTGTTTTACACTGGCGAGCTCTAATCGGCTACATGTTTGCCGAATGGCAATTGCATAGCCTGCTTAGACAGACTGACTGTGCTTCTGGTCTGCATAGACTGTCATTGTTTTTGGCAGCACAAATCTTGTTCAGACAGGAAGATGTGCCGCTGAGAATGATAATTTTTAAGCAAGCCTGAAATAATTTTATTTGACGAATCGGCGTTTTGGATATTGCTTCAGATGATTAGCAGCCAGTTCCCACTGGGTGATTATGGAGAAACAATATTTCCTAGGAACTTTCATTCATTCACACTAATTGGCTGGGGTAAATGTATCTTAAATGGTTTGTATGGAGAAAATATGTTATTGCCTATCCATAGGATAGGTGATAATGTGTTGATTGGCGTGGGTCTAACTGCTAAGATCCTCACCTATCAACAAAATGAGGAACTTTTATTCCCATTAGAATTGTGCAGGCTCCATTCATTCACTATATGGCTGTGATAGGCTTTTTCCTGCAGCCCTATAAAGAAGGAATAGAGCAGCGGGTCGGGTGTTTCACCAGTCGTGCTGTTTTATAACTGGACTAAAAGTTCCCCGTCGGGGATAAAAAAAAAAAGTAAATAAAAAATCCTTGATCTGTTGATTGGTGCAGGCACCAGCGATGAGAAATTAACAAAGCAGCAAGTTATCATCTATCCTGCAGATAGATGATACCTTGTTTTAACAAGACAACCCCTTTTAAAGCTGGTTTTGCATTTCCAAAATTCATGGTGCTTGCATGAACCGGACCGACCATGAGTTGTCTTATCTGCCTCAGACAAAGGCTGTTGAGAAGATCGCTCAGTCAGTACCTACTTGAACCGTGAATGTCATGTGTGTGAAATCAGGTTAAAAATATGTATGTGTGTGTGTGTGTATATATATATATATATATATATATATATATATATATATAGTGAGGATTTGACTCGCTCAGCTGCGACGGAGGCAATCAGGAGGCACGTTTCTTTCAAAAGTTAATCAAGTTTATTGCTCCATAAACCATCAAAGCACAACACAGTACCAATGTCCAGTACTTCAGGCTCGGTCCTGGAGCATCAACACACACAGGAGGCTTCCACCTCCCCAGATACAGACACTGTGTTAAGCCATAGCCTCCATTATATAGCTAACACCCACAGCTAACACATGTCACATGACTACTCATGTGGTGGTGACATCACCACAGGTCCTAAAACACACATATAGGTATGGTGATGCCCCTACACAGGGCTGAGGTACATGGGCAGCCCGACCCTCCCATCTCTTCGTGCTGCCCGTAACCTGGACCCAAGTGTATTAAACCAACCCTTAGTCCTTACGTGCACTAAAGAAAACACTCCGGGTTACATCACAGGGAGCTGCCATGGCATCCCTGTGATACATACCTCCCATTCACTATGCGACCATTAGTATCGCTACAATATATATTTATATATATATACAGTTATATGAAAAAGTTTGGGCACCCCTATTAATCTTAAGCTTAATGTTTTATAAAAATTTGTGTTTTTGCAACAGCTATTTCAGTTTGATATATCTAATAACTATTGGACACAGTAATGTTTCTGCCTTGAAATGAGGTTTATTGTACTAACAGAAAATGTGCAATCTGCATCCAAACAAAACTTGACAGGTGCATAAGTATGGGCACCTCACCAGAAAAGTGACATTAATATTTAGTAGATCCTCCTTTTGCAAAAATAACAGCCTCTAGTCGCTTCCTGTAGCTTTTAATGAGTTCCTGGATCATGGATGAAGGTACTTTTGACCATTCCTCTTTACAAAACAATTCCAGTTCAGTTAAGTTTGATGGTCGCCGAGCATGGACAGCCCTCTTCAAATGATCCCACAGATGTTCAATGAAATTCAGGTCTGGGGACTGGGATGGCCATTCCAGAACATTGTAATTGTTCCTCTGCATGAATGCCTGAGTAGATTTGGAGCGGTGTTTTGGAACATTGTCTTGCTGAAAGATCCATCCCCTGCGTAACTTCATCTTTGTCACTGATTCTTGAACATTATTGTCAAGAATCTGCTGATACTCAGTGGAATCCATGCGTCCCTCAACTTTAACAAGATTCCCGGTGCTGGCATTGGTCACACAGCCCCAAAGCATGATGGAACCTCCACCAAATTTTACTGTGGGTAGCAAGTGTTTTTCTTGGAATGCTGTGTTTTTTGACGCCATGCATAACGCCTTTTTGTATGACCAAACAACTTAATCTTGGTTTCATCAGTCCACAGGAAAAGAAAAGAAATTGGCTTCTCCAAATGTGCTTTTGCATATCTCAGCCGACTCTGTTTGTGGCGTGCTTGCAGAAATGGCTTCTTTCTCATCACTCTCCCATACAGCTTCTCCTTGTGCAAAGTGCGTTGTATAGTTGACCGATGCACAGTGACACCATCTGCAGCAAGTTGATGCTGCAGCTCTCTGGAGGTGGTCTGAGGATTGTCCTTGACTGATCTCACCATTCTTCTCTGCCTTTCTGATGTTTTTCTTGGCCTGCCACTTCTGGCCTTAACAAGAACTGTCCCTGTGTTCTTCCATTTTTACTATGTTCCTCACAGTGGAAACTGACAGGTTAAATCTATGAGACAGCTTTTTGTATCCTTCCCCTGAACAACTATGTTGAATAATCTTTGTTTTCAGATCATTTGACAGTTGTTTTGAGGAGCCCATGATGCCACTCTTCAGAGGAGATTCAAACAGGAGAACAACTTGCAAGTGGCCACTTTAAGTAGCTTTTCTCATGATTGCATACACCTGGCTATGAAGTTCAAAGCTCAATGAGGTTACAAAACCAAAAAAAGTGCTTTAGTAAGTCAGTAAAAAGTAGGTAGGAGTATTTAAAACAAGAAAATGATAAGGGTGCCCATACTTATGCACCTGTCAAATTTTGTTTGAATTCAGATTGCACATGTTCTGCTAGTACAATAAACCTCATTTCAAGGCAGAAACATTACTGTGTCCAATAGTTATTAGATATATCAAACTGAAATAGCTGTTGCAAAAACACCAATTTCTATAAAACATTAAGCTTAAGATTAATAGGGGTGCCCAAACTTTTCATATAACTGTGTATGGTGTGTATATATATATAATATATATCTATATATATATATATATATAGATATATATATATATATTAACCATTGATCATTGCTGCAAATATTTTCTTGTGCATCCATATTTGCAAAGCTAACCCTTTTACAATTCAGAATAGAGCAGCATATTGCTTGCCTGTTGCAGAGGGTCCTTGGACACCCGCCTGGCAATACAAATGCTTGCAGAATTGATTCCACACTTTGATATGTTTTCCATATGAAAGAAATTATGCAGGTGATATTGAGAGCAAGTCTGGGCAATTTCACTAAATGTATCATGTCACTAAATGTATCGTGCTGTGTGCACTAAGTGTATATATGAACACACCTAAACAATCTAGAAAAACTAGCTCTCATATCACCTTTCTAGAGAGTGGGAATTGCCTGCAGTTAAATGGCCATCTCCTTTTCTTCACTAAAACAGGGTAAATGTATCAAATGTGAAATGTGAATGTTCATTTTTACTTTTGCGCCGTACTGTGTGCATTGTAACTTCAGCGCTGGTTACATACTTCTGTATGAAAGGTTATGTAGCTCTGGTAAAGTATAGAACAGTGGAATCATAGCATTGCAGTGTACTGTGGAATAACTGGCCTCTTACGGCATCCAGTTATTCTTGTTCTTTGTGTATAGACTATCACTTTTCTCGGAAGCACAGTTCTTGTTTACATAGGACAATGTGCTGCTGAGAACATCACAGATGATTTTACGTGGTACAGGAGGGCATCACAGTAGATTTTACGCGGCAGGCATGAAAAACGTCTGAAGATCTCCCTCACATGGTAATAATAATAATAATAATATTTATTTATATAGCGCCAACATATTCCGCAGCGCTTTACAGTTTAACAGTTTCAAAACATAAGTCATAAGTAACAAAGTTAACAATACAATAATTAAAGCAAAATTAGCCGACCCTGCTCGTGAGAGCTTACAATCTACAATGAGGTGGGGGAGATACAAAGTACAGGTGTGTATATACAATGGTGCATTTACAATGATGGTCCAGCCATCTTGAGGGAGTGAGGGATGGATGGAGATAGTGAATGGGCTACACATACACACTTACACATAGAATGACTTTGATTAGTGAATGTGATAGGCCACTCTGAACAAATGTGTTTTGAGGGAGCGCCTGAAACCATGCAAATTGTGGATAGTCCTAATTTCTTGGGGTAGAGCATTCCAGAGGATTGGCGCAGCGCGGGAGAAGTCTTGGAGTCGGGAGTGGGAGGTACGGATTAGTGCAGAGGTTAGTCGAAAGTCGTTTGCAGAGCGCAGCAGTCGGTTAGGCCGATAGATAGAAATGAGGGAGGAGATGTAGGGGGGTGCTACACTGTGGAGAGCTTTGTGGGTGAGAACCAGTACGTTGAATTGGATCCTATAATTAATGGGCAGCCAGTGTAAGGACTGGCGAAGAGCGGACGCGTCCGAGTACCGATTAGCCAGATGGATGACCCTGGCTGCTGCATTAAGGATGGACTGGAGAGGGGATAGTCGAGTAATGGGGAGGCCAAGTAATAGAGCGTTGCAGTAGTCCAGGCGGGAGTGGATCAATGCTACAGTGAGGGTTTTTGTTGTTTCCATGGTGAGAAAAGGGCGGATTCTAGAGATGTTCTTTAGATGTAGACGGCAAGAGCGGGCAAGAGATTGTATATGGGAGGTGAAGGAGAGATTGGTGTCAAACATAACACCCAGACAGCGAGCCTGCTGCCGGGGTGTTATTATGGTGCCGCCCACAGAGAGGGAAATGTCAGATTTAGGGAGGTTAGTAGACAGCGGGAGCAGAAGGAGTTCAGTCTTGGAGAGGTTAAGTTTCAGATAGAGAGCAGACATGATGTTGGAGACTGCGGACAGACAGTCGGTGGCGTTCTGTAGAACAGCGGGGGTAAGGTCGGGGGATGACGTGTATAGTTGTGTGTCATCAGCATAAAGATGGTACTGAAAGCCAAATCTGCTGATGGTCTGTCCAATTGGGGCCGTGTAGAGAGAGAAGAGAAGGGGGCCAAGGACTGAGCCCTGGGGTACACCGACAGTGAGAGGAAGAGGAGATGATGTGGAGCCAGAGAACGAAACACTGAAGGAGCGGTCAGAAAGATAGTAGGAGAACCAGGAGAGAACAGTGTCCTTAATACCTAGTGACTGGAGCCTAGACAGTAGGAGACAGTGGTCAACAGTGTCGAAAGCTGCAGAAAGGTCGAGTAGAATGAGCAGAGAGTGGTCGCCGTTACGTTTTGCTGTCAGAAGGTCATTGGTCACTTTGATGAGTGCAGTTTCAGTCGAATGTAGGGGCGGAAGCCGGACTGTGAAGGGTCTAGGAGGGAGTGAGTGGAGAGGTAACGGGTAAGGCGGGAGTAGACTAGGCGCTCCAAAAGTTTAGAGATGAAGGGGAGATTGGAGACCGGTCTGTAGTTGTTTGTGCAGGAAGGGTCGAGAGCGGGTTTCTTTAGTAGCGGAGTAATGATGGAGTGTTTGAAGGAGGATGGGAAAATGCCAGAGGAGAGTGAGAGATTAAAGATTGTAGTTAGGTGAGTTGTGACAACTGGAGAGAGAGACTGGAGGAGAAAAATGGTAACCAATCCCCCATGATCATGTCATGTTGGGTACTGGTGGACATCAGAAGTGACAGCCACCTTGTTGAAGCATCTTGAGGCTATGTGCACACGTTCAGGAATGTTTGCAGAAATTTCCTGAGCAAAAACGGACTTTTTCAGCGAAAAAAACGCATGCGTTTTTATCTCGTTTTTGGTTCATTTTTTGCGCGTTTTTACTGCGAAATTTTCAAGAACATTCTGTGAGGAACTAAGCCGACCGCCACACGGTAGCCTGGGTATCACAGCTTCTGATCCCACCTCCGCTACCAAATGTGAGGGACGATCCCCTTTCCTCCCACGTCACCAATGGGACGTAACTCCACAGGTACAGCTCTCCGGCGCCCCCTTTGTCTCTCAGGTCAGTAAGGGAACTGCACCTAGAGCAAATGGCCGCCGGGGAGGGTGTCCTGTTACCCAATGGGTATTCTAAGATTCGTGATCAGAGTAAAATCATCAGCTCAAGATTAATTTTATGGTTTAATCGCCTTAAGAGCGCACTAGATAATTACAGAAATATACAGTAAAGCTATACAACGTAATTACAATGGAATTGCAGTCAGAGAAAAAATACAATGATAATGTACAAGGCTTAAAGGTATAAGCTATAGATCAATATTACTGGGTAGTATGGTCATGGGAAGGCAGGGGCTCTACCATTCCCAGGTACAGTCTTCAGTTGCTGGATAGTCCCTTGGTCCTTCCTAGACCATCTTCTTGGCTTCTGTGTGTGAAATGGAATGACCACCCTGTACATGGCTACAATTCTTAAACCTGCTAGGCCCTTCCCTTTTGCTTTGAAGCACGCATATTAACTGGCCTGCAATTCATATGGAGCAGGAAACAATGGCTTAAGCTTGAGCTATTTACCATACGACTGACCATCTTATTCAGACACTAGCCTAAACTAATTAGCATGCTAAAGCCCCTTTGATTCCTAGTGGACATCAAAACCGGTCATACTGGATATGCTAATAGGCCCTGTGTAGTTAAAAGTTTGTGGCTCTGTGAACAGACAAGATGGAGGCTGGTATACAAAATGGCGACGTCCCTTTCCTTACACCTCCCTGCTTTTGAGGGCGCTAGGGGGTATCACATTCCTGTGTTCCCCCGTGCGCCCTACTGCACCCTCTCCTTGCCGGGACAACCCATCAGCGTTACCATGGTCCCTGCCTCTTTTGTGGCGAATGGTGAAGTGGTACTGTTGGAGAGCGAGGCTCCAGCGTAGCAACCTCCCATTCGTCCCAGAGACCGTGTGTAACCAGCTGAGGGGGTTGTGGTCTGTTTCCATGGTGAATTGGCGTCCGTACAAGTATGGCTGCAGACGCTGCAGGGCCCACACAATTGCCAGACATTCCTTCTCCATCGTGGAATAGGCCACTTCCCTCGGCAGGAGCTTCCTGCTCAGGTACAAAATGGGGTGTTCATGGCCCGTCGTGTCAACCTGGCTGAGCACAGCACCGAGGCCGAAGTCGCTGGCATCGGTCTGCACTAAGAATGGCTGCGTGAAGTCGGCTGCCTGTAGTACAGGAGAACTAGAAAGGGCGGTCTTGAGCGCCTGGAAAGCTGTCTCGCAGGCGACTGTTCAGTCGACTGCGACGGGCAGCTTTTTCTTGGTGAGGTCCGTCAGGGGCTTGGCCAGGGCACTATAGTGTGGAACAAACCTCCTATAGTACCCAGCAGTACCCAAGAAGGACATCACCTGCTTCTTGGTCCTGGGGGTGGGCCAGGATGCGATGGCATCCACCTTCCCGGGCTCTGGCTTCAGAGCTCCCCCACCTACCCGGTGTCCCAGGTAGTGGACCTCACTCATACCCAGCTGGCATTTTTCCGGCTTAATGGTCAAGCCTGCTCGCTGGATCCGCCCGAGCACCTGCGCCAGGTGCTCTAGGTGATCCTCCCAGGTGGGACTGAAGATGGTAATGTCATCCAGGTACGCGGTCGCATACCCTTCCAGTCCCTCGAGCAGCGTGTTGACCATCCGCTGAAAAGCGGCAGGGGCATTCTTCATGCCGAAGGGCATCACCGTGGACTCGTACAGTCCGAATGGGGTGATAAAGGCAGAGCGTTCCCGTGCCCTAGGGGTCAGGGGAATCTGCCAATACCCCCTGCTCATGCTTCCTTCACCAGAGCAAGGGGCCCCCGTACACGTCGCCCGTACAGGAGCTCAAAGGGGGAGAACCCCGTTGAGGCCTGTGGGACTTCCCGGTAGGCAAACAGCAGGTGTGGGAGATACCGCTCCCAGTCTCTCCCGTGGGAGTCGACCCACATCTTCAGCATCTGCTTTAAGGTGCCATTAAACCGCTCACACAAGCCATTGGTCTGTGGGTGATACGGGCTGGCCACCAGATGTTGCACCTGTACCTGCTTACAGAGAGACTCCATCAGCTGCGACATGAACTGGGTCGGTGAGCATTTCCTTGGGAAACCCCAGCCTGGAGAAAATCTCCAGTAAGGCAGTGGCCACTTTGTCGGCCCGAATGGACAACAAAGCTACCGCCTCCGGGTACCGGGTGGCATAGTCCACTACCGTTAGTATGAAGCATTTCCCGGAGCGGCTGGGAGTGGACAGAGGTCCAATGAGATCCACAGCCACCCTCGAGAAAGGCTCTTCGATGATGGGCAGAGTTACCAGTGGGGCTTTGGGGCGCGGCCCCGCCTTCCCCACCCTCTGACAGGTGTCACACGAACGGCAGTAGGCTATCACCTCGGTCCTCATTCCAGGCCAGTAGAAATGCTGAGCTAGCCTGGCCCTGGTTTTAGTGATCCCTAAGTGTCCGGCCATTGGAATCTCGTGTGCGATCCGCAACAATTCCGCCCTGAACGGATGGGGCACCACTAACTGTCGGTCCCTGGGCCACGCCTCCGGTGAACCCTGCTGGACCGTTACCCGGTACAGCCGTCCCTGGTCCCAAACCACTCGCTCGCGGTCGGACTCCAGGGGAGGCTGTGCCGCCTGTTCCTTGAGAGTCTTCAGGCTAGGGTCAGCTTCCAACGCTGCCTGAAATCCCTGACTTGATATGGCAAGAATTGATGAAACTGCCATGTCCTTTGTCAGTTCACCGGGATCTGTCTCCTGGCTACTGTCTGACTCGGCAGCCACTTGGTCAGAGAGGGGGAAACCGTCGGACCTCCGCGAGGCTCCTTGGGCTTCAGCGCTCCCACTCCTGGTAACAGCGGCCACGACCGCTGAGACCACGGGTAGCGCCTGCTTTCCCTCATCCTCTGACCAAGTCGCCGGGTCAGGCAGACTTCCCTGACTTCCTGACATCCCGGATGTGGGGAACTCCTGACCTGGGGTCCTACCTGGTGGCTCCTCTCCCGGGACACCCCCTCCCCCCATGGCCTGTTCCTCTTCCTGCAGTGGCCCTAGACTCAGCAGGCTGGGTTCACTTAGGGGCCCTACACTGCTCATAGCAGCCCCTCCCTCCACCTCCGAGCTCTCCCCTACAGCCTCCTCACCTGTCCTCACTGTGAGCCCTGTGTGTGTAGTGTCAGTGCATGGCTTACCATCAGGTTTCACTCCCTCCTCCACTGTTGGAGGCACATTCAATACATTAACATTAGCATTCACAGTAGAGTCATGACATTCTTGGGGAGCCGAACTTGGGGGTTCAGTGGCCACATACTGGGACACTAGCCGCCCCAAATCGGTCCCAAGCAACACATTTGCTGGAATATTCGGCGTTACTCCCACCTCCCGCATCCCCCTCCCGGCTCCCCAGTCCAAATACACCTTGGCAACGGGCAGCGCCGGTTCAACGCCTCCAATTCCGGAGACGGAAAGGGTTTTCCCAGGTACCAAGTCTTGAGGGGACACCACCTCAGGGCGTACCAGGGTTCGTTCAGCGCCTGTGTCCCGCAGTCCCATGACCGCTGAGCGGCCGATGGTGACGGGTTGGTAATTGTCTAGGGACCTCCCACCACCCCCTCCCACACACAAAACAGTGGACGGTTTCTGGGACAGGGATGGGGCCTTCTGGCGCTGGGGACATGCAGCCTTAAAGTGTCCTGGCTGATTGCAATTATGACAACGTCTGGGTTCTGTTCCTTGCCTGGAGAGGGCAGCAGGGGGGTACACCCCTTGCACTCTGGGGGCTGGATATGGGGCTGGGGCAGGATTGGGCTTACCCCCTCTCCAGGTGCTGCTGGCAGGCTTTTTTGGCTCCGGCACCCTGTTGTTGGCATACTCGTCTGCTAGGGTGGCTGTAGCAGAAGCCCCCTTTGGTTTCCGATCACGGAGGAACTGCTGGAGGTCCTCTGGGCAGTTCCACAAGAATTGCTCCACGACAAACAGTTCCTGGACTTCCTGGCGGGTAGTGAGCTCTAGACCCGAGGTCCAGTGCTCCGCAGCTCTCAGCAGGGCCCGCATGTGGTCGGTCCAGGTGTCCTTTGAACCCCGCTGCAGGCTCCTGAACTTCCTGCGGTACGACTCCAGGGTGAGGTTGTAGTGCTGGATCAGGGCCCACTTGATGCCGTTGTAGTCCTGCTCCTCCCCGGCAGGTAAGTCCCCCAAAACTTCGAGGGACTTGCCCCTCAAACGGGAGGTCAGGTACCTTGCCCACTGATCCGGGGCCAGATGATGTTGGAGGCATGTCCTCTCAAAAGCCAGCAGAAAGGAATCCAGGTCTCCATCCTTTTCAAGTAAGGGAAAGTCCTCCGCCCGGACCTTGGAAGCCCTTGTCTTCGGTGGGCCTGGTGCGTCCATCGGGGGCCCGTGCTGAGCCATCTCCAGTCGGTGCCGGCGCTCCGCAGCTTCACGGCGTTCTGTATGCTCACGCTCCGCTGCTCTCTCTGCCGCTGCTTGCTCCCGCTCCGCAGCTTCACGGCGTTCTGTATGCTCACGCTCTGCTGCTGCTTGCTCACGCTCTGCTGCTTTCTCTGCCGCCACCAGGAGTCTGTCATAGGTGGCGTCATTACCAGCCTCGAGCTGTGCCATAGCCGCTTGGAAGAGGGCCTCCGATCTGTACACACTGGGACGGGCAGGGGGTGGACAGTCCACTGTGAGACTGAGCACGGGGGTCGGGCTCCTTGGGGAGCCCTGGCTGAGCTCCCCCTCATCAGTATCGAACCCCTCATAGGCCACAGCATTGGCCTCCCCCCTTGCCCTACTCCTGGTGCCTTCCGCCATCTTGGGAACCTTTGGTTACTGAACCAGCTGCAACCCTGACCTTGCACACAACTTGTTATATTTACACTCTGACCGTCTAGTGCTGGGCTGACCTTAAGACCCCAGCAGTGAAAGTACCGCTGGTAGTCTCTAGTGTCTGGGAGTAGGGGTCCCACGCACACTATTACTCTGATCCCACCGCTGCCACCAATTTGTGAGGAACTAAGCCGACCGCCACACGGTAGCCTGGGTATCACAGCTTCTGATCCCACCTCCACTACCAAATGTGAGGGACGATCCCCTTTCCTCCCACGTCACCAATGGGACGTAACTCCACAGGTACAGCTCTCCGGCGCCCCCTTTGTCTCTCAGGTCAGTAAGGGAACTGCACCTAGAGCAAATGGCCGCCGGGGAGGGTGTCCTGTTACCCAATGGGTATTCTAAGATTCGTGATCAGAGTAAAAGCATCAGCCCAAGATTAATTTTATGGTTTAATCGCCTTAAGAGCGCACTAGATAATTACAGAAATATACAGTAAAGCTATACAACGTAATTACAATGGAATTGCAGTCAGAGAAAAAATACAATGATAATGTACAAGGCTTAAAGGTATAAGCTATAGATCAATATTACCGGGGAGTATGGTCATGGGAAGGCAGGGGCTCTACCATTCCCAGGTACAGTCTTCAGTTGCTGGATAGTCCCTTGGTCCTTCCTAGACCATCTTCTTGGCTTCTGTGTGTGAAATGGAATGACCACCCTGTACATGGCTACAATTCTTAAACCTGCTAGGCCCTTCCCTTTTGCTTTGAAGCACGCATATTAACTGGCCTGCAATTCATATGGAGCAGGAAACAATGGCTTAAGCTTGAGCTATTTACCATACGACTGACCATCTTATTCAGACACTGGCCTAAACTAATTAGCATGCTAAAGCCCCTTTGATTCCTAGTGGACATCAAAACCGGTCATACTGGATATGCTAATAGGCCCTGTGTAGTTAAAAGTTTGTGGCTCTGTGAACAGACAAGATGGAGGCTGGTATACAAAATGGCGACGTCCCTTTCCTTACACATTCATAGGTCAATAATATAGCGGTAAAAACGCAGATTTAACGCGAAATTAATGAACATGCTGCGTTTTTTCCGAGATGCGTTTTTTTCGCGGAAAAAATGCACCATGTGCACAAAAATTGCGGAATTCAATCTAAATAATAGAATGCTTCATTCATGCGTTTTTTTAAGCATTTTTGCTGCAAAAAACGCGAAAAAAACTTGAAAAATGCGCAACGTGTGCACATAGCCTAAGAGCCACTGTCATGCTCTACAGCAGCAATTAAGTTTTGAAACTGACCCTATCACATCAGTTACTGGCTATAAAACAAAGCTGGCACCCGTGCTGTATAGAGCTTGCTCAGCTCCTGAGCCAGCTCCATGCAGAGATACGTCTGTTGTCTTTAAGGACATAAATAGTGTAAAGCTGAAGCGTCACCGATTTTGTGATGCAACAGCGACCTAGCCAGCGATCTCGCTACATGTGACACGCAGCGCTCCCCTGCTGGATATCGCTTTACAGCAGATGCTGGGAGCTGGTATCCAGGGTAAACATCGGGTAACTAAGTTCCACGCGGCGCTTAGTTACCCGCTGTTTACCCTGGATACCAGCGTGCTCGCTGGTCCTGATCACTGGTGAGTCTGCCTATGTGACAGCTCACCAGCGATCAGCTAAAGATGTCCCAGCGATCCTATGCACGTCGGATCGTTGGTGGGATCGCTGGGACATTGAAGCGTGTAACGGGACCTTTATGGAGCACTGGTGTTTAGCTTTGTATGCTGTATTTATCTGCCAGAGCTGGTAACAATAGATTGGTGAGGGGGCGGGTTTAGGACCCTCACCAATCTGATATTGATGACTTATGTGAAGGATATGTTATCAGTATCGGAGTAGTGGAAAATCCTTTTCATTAGAAATAACAAATGTCCAGAATACAGTTCTAAGCGGAATCAGTAGGGGTCTATTTAATACATACATTTCTGATGTATATAAAATCTGTATGTATAATGGTGTGTAGATGGTAATGTCTGACACACAATTTTTTTTCTTGCAGACAGCGGTGGATACCGCTGCTTTATCATTGCGCTGTGTCTTGTGACTAAGCAGTTATCCTGTGTAATTCGTACACTGATGAAGGTCTGGTATAGAGAACGAAACATTTAGGGTATGTGCACACGTTGCAGAATTAGACTGCAGAATTTTCTGCAGAGAATCTGCACCTCCTTGCAGAAAATGCAGATAAAAATGCTTGCAGATTTCCTGCAGAATTGATGCGGATTTGTTGTGGATTGTAATGCGTTTTTGGAGAGAGAGAGAGACCACAGCGCGGATTTTTCCGCAGCATGTGCACAGCAATTCTTCATTTTCCATTTAATTACATTGGCTGTGCACTACACTGGGGATTTGATGCAATTCCGCCAATCCAAAAACACTGCGGAACCGCATCGAAATCCGCAACGTGTGCACATACCCTTATAGAGATTTCTGCATTGCTGTTTCTTGCATTTACATCACATTTCTATTTTTCATCACTTTTAAGTGCCAAGTTTCGTACATATTATACTTTGTGTGTAATGCAAGAAACTTGCACGAGTCTCTCGTATGAATACCCAGCACTGCCGCCGGCATTTGGTCCGGAGTGTGCGGCTGCATGTATTTCTATACAGCCGCACACTCCGGTCTGAGTGCCGGTGGCAGTGCTGGGTATTCATACGAGAGACTCGTGCAAGTTTCTTGCATTAGGCTGTGGTTCCACGGTCCGGAACCACAGCGCTTTGGACGGAGCGGAAATTCCGCTCCGTCTAAGCCCCGCCCCCTTTCTGACGTGCGTTCTTTCCGGAGGTGTTCAGGACACCTCTGGAACACCTCCGGAAAGAACGCAGGGCTACATAGCCCTGTGTGAAATTCTGTTGCGGCGACGCACCGTCGCCGCAACACGCGAGGACATGCTGCGGTCTGAAAAGACGCGCCGCATGTCCGTTTACGCAGGTCTGCCACCTGCGTGTTGTTACGCATAGTGGAGACGGGATTTCTTGAAATCCCCTCCACTATGCTGTAACATCTGGACGCTGCGTGTTTGGCGCTGCGCCAACGCACAGCGCCAAACACGCAGCGTTTACTGATCGTGGAAACTCACCCTTACACACGCAAATGTGACACTGGCCTTAAAGCGATTGTCCTTAATAGCTCCAAGTCTAAGCATTGAATGGAGCTGAACAGCACGACTGCGTAACATGGATAGGTGATCAGTATGCTGGGACTCTTTTAAAAGTGTTGTACGCTTTCTGGAATGTGGCCCTCAGACTGTGTAAAATACTTAAATTAACAAACTCACCCTCATTGAATCCAGTGCTGCCTCCGGTCCTGGTGTCACCACTCTAGCCAGTCACTGAGCTCTGCAACATCACCACTGCAGACAAACACTGGGACTGAAGAAGCAGGGGAGACTAGGCCGGACCTAGAGAGGGTGAGTACCTGCTAAGTTTTTATTATTTTAGGTATTTTACACAGATTGGAGCGCACTTTCCTGAAAGTTGACAACCCAGTGTCCTCTGTGTGTTTAATTTGGCAATTGCTACGTGTGACAGGATTGGCGGCGTGGACTCCTTGCGTAGGTAAGCAGACACTCTGACACTGCAGGTTGGTCAGTAATCTAGGCAAAGAGCAGTAAGTGATAGAACTGAAAAGCCCTCTGTTCTTGAAAACAGGGAGGATTTTTAATAAGGGATAAATTGCAAAGTTCCTTGTTTTTTACAAGCACTGTTGCTATTTTAACCATTTAAGACCTTGAGACCCTCACTTTAACCTTTTCCCCAGTAGAGCGCACAGGCTCAGTAGCTGTGCCCGCACCGTACACAGCACGTGCCTGCTGTAATATCTGCTAGAAAACTTTACACCCAGCAAACAAATTGTTACATGTTGATGTTACAAGAGGATCCCTTTGCTTTAGGTTTCCTCTGTTGGGTTTTACTGTTGCTGTATGCTCTTTGCCTGACAGGGAAAAAAAAAGCCTTGTAAAGGAAGTGATCTGGTTTAGACGTTATCGAAGGAACACACAGACCTGTCCGGTGACTGCGCGGCCTCTCCTGACAGAGCCTGTGAACAGCTCCAGTTTACTTAGAGGCCACATCACAGTGGAAAAGAAATATTCCTACAATGAGCTATTAAATTCCTGATATATTTGCCTCTATCTTATATTTACATTCCAGCTCGGATGCCTTCAGGTATTATGGTACTTCTGTGCACTGTCATAATCCTCCCTGTCGATGTGCCATGCAGATAATTGGGCACATGCATGTTGTGATAAAAGAGGGAGAAGAGTCATTTATGGAATTTGTGGAGGTGCTCAGCAAAACTTACTGCTTAGTTTCCTCACACTCTGCCTTCAATCCCGAGTCCAACACCGTCTACTTAAAAAAAAATGGTTCATGTATGAAAATAAGTACTAAAATCATTACTGTTTTAAAATGCTAAAAATGGCCTTAAAGGGAATCTGTCACCAAATTGTTTCAACCTAATCTGAAAGCAGCACAATGTAGGGAAAGAGACCCTTGTTCTAGTGATGTGTCACTTAGGCCCGAGTCTCACATAGCGATACACCAGCGATCCCGACAACGATCAGTATCGCTGGTGTGTCGCTACATGATCGCTGCTGAGCTGCCAAACAGGCAGCGATCAGGACAGCGACACTGCGGGTAACGTCACTTAGTTACCCGCAGTGTACGTTGGATACCAGCGCCCTCCCTGCATCAGGGCGCTGGTATCCAAGGTACACATCGGGTTTCCAGGCACAGCCCCGCGCCTGGAAACCCGCTGTGTACCTTGGTTACCAGCGGATCGCTGGTCTCCCGCCTGTCACACACAGCGATGCGTGCTGGCCAGCGGGAGACCAGCGATCAAAAAAATGTCCAGGACATTCAGCGACGATCAGCAATACCCAGCAGGGGGGCTGATCGTCGCTGAATGTCACACACAGCGATATCGCTGGGGAGATCGCTGCTGCGTCACAAAACTAGTGACTCAGCAGCGATCGCGCTAGCGAGATCGCTGTGTGAGTCGGGGGCTTTACTTGGCTTCTTGCTTTCATTTTGATAATCTCCAGCTGAGAAATGAATGATTTTATCATTAGAGGACTAGTAAACCTGCTGCCAGGTAGTCCTCCATATTCATGAGATCTGTATAACTCTACTGCCCCACCACAATTTTCTGCCTATGCACAGTGTACACATAAAGCTGCCAATCAGTGGTGTGGGCGGGATTATACAGGGCTCAGCATTCGGAGAATTGCTAGATATGCAGCAGAGAAAACCATTTTTAATCAAAACTGCAGCACCCAGTAATGTAAATGATAAATCACTGTAATGAGAGTCTCTACCCCTACGTCATGCTGCTCTCAGATGGGGTAGCAAAATCCTAGTGAAAGATTCCCTTTAAATTGCTAGAACATACGGTATTTCATGATTTGATTACAATTTCTAGATTTTTCCTTAATTCTCATAAAAGGAAATATGCTTTTAACCCCTTTCTGACATCAGATGTACTATCCCGTCCATGGTACCTGGGCTTGTATGACCGTGGACGGGATAGTACGTCATCGCGATTAGCTGCACTCCCGGGGGGAGTGCAGCTGATCGCGGCAGGGTGTCAGCTGTTTATCACAGCTGACACCCGGCACTATGTGCCAGGAGCCGTCACGGACCGCTTCCAACACATTAACCCCTTGCACACTGCGATCAGACATGATCGCAGTGTACCGGGGCACAGGGAAACATCACGCAGGGAGGGGGCGCTATTCCGAGGGCCTCCTCCCTGCAGAACCCCGGATCCGAGATGGCCGTGGGGTCCTTCCAGGTCCTACAGGGAGGTGGCTTCTTCAGTGCATGCTGAGACCAGGCGCTGAGAAAGCCTGCTGCAGTGCCTGTCAGATCACTGGTCTGACAGAGTGCTGTGTAAACTGTCAGACCAGCGATCTGATATTATACAGTGATGTCCCACCCTGGGACAAAGTAAAAAAAAAATAAATTAACATGTGTAAAAATAATAAAAAAAAAATCCTAAATAAAAAAAAAAAATATTCCCCAATAAATTCATTTCTTTATGTAAATAAAACAAAACAATTAAAGTACACATATTTAGTATCTCCGCGTCCGTATCGACCCGCCCTATAAAACTGTCCCACTAGTTAACCCCTTTAGTGAACCCCTTAAGAAAAAAAAGAAAAAAACAAGGCAAAAAACTGCTTTATCATCATACCGCCAAACAAAAAGTGGAATAACACGCGATCAAAAAGACAGATATAAACAAACATGGTACCGCTGAAAACGTCATCTTGTCCCGCAAAAAACGAGCCGCCATACAGCATCATCAGCGAAAAGTTAAAAAAGTTATAGCTCGCAGAATAAAGTGATGCAAAAATAATTTTTTATATAAAATTGTTTTTATTGTATAAAAGGACCAAAACATAAAAAAATGATATAAATGAGGTATCGCCATAATCGTACTGACCCGAAGAATAAAACTGCTTTATCAATTTTACCACACAAGGAACCGTATAAAGCCCCCCCCAAAGAAATTCATGAATTGCTGGTTTTTGTTCATTCTGCCTCCCAAAAATCGTAATAAAAAGTGATCAAAAAATGTCCTGTGCCCGAAAATGGTATCAGCTGACAAACATAAAAACCCGCTATAAATAGTAAATCAAACCCCCCTTTATCAACCCCTTAGTTAGGGAAAAATAATAAAATTTAAAAAATGTTTTTATTTCCATTTTCCCATTAGCGTTAGGGTTGGGATTAGGGTTAGGGGTGTGTTTGGGTTAGAATTGGAGGGGTTTCCACTGTTTAGGTGCATCAGGGGCTCTCCAAACGCGACATTGCTTCCGATCTGAATTCCAGCCAATTTTGCATTGAAAAAGTCAAACGGCGCTCCTTCCCTTCTGAGCTCTGCTGTGCGCCCAAACAGTGGTTCCCCCCACATATTGGGTATCCACATACTCAGGACGAATTGCACAATAACTTTTGTGGTCCAATTTACCCTGTTACCCTTGGGAAAATAACAAAATTGGACCTGAAATAATTTTTTTTGTGAAAAAAGCTAAATGATCTTTTTTTTTTTTTTAAACATTCAAAAAATTCCTGTGAAGCACCTGAAGGGTTTATAAACTTCTTGAAAGTGGTTTTGAGCACCTTGAGGGGTGCAGTTTTTAGAATGGTGTCACTTTTGGGTATTTTCTATCATATAGACTCCTCAAAGTGACTTCAAATGTGATGTTGTCCCCCAAAAAATGGTGTTGAAAAAATGAGAAATCGCTGGTCAACTTTTAACCCTTATAACTTCATAACAAAAATATTTTGGTTCCAAAATTGTGCTGATGTAAAGTAGACATGTGGGAAATGTTATTATTAAGTATTTTGTGTGCCATATCTCTGTGATTTAAGGGCATGAAAATTCAAAGTTGAAAAATTGCTAAATTTTCAAAAATTTTTGTTTTTTTCACAAATAAACGCAATTTATATCGAAGAAATTTTACCACTAACGTGAAGTTCAATATGTCACGAGAAAACAGTGTCAGAATCACCAGGATCCATGGAAGCATTCCAGAGTTATAACCTCATAAAGAGACAGTGGTCAGAATTATAAAAATTGGCCCTGTCATTAACATGCAAACCACCCTGGGGGTAAAGGGGTTAAAGAAGTCCTCCCATGATTTCTTTCTCATGACATCTTTGTATATGGGCATGTAGTGCAGTGTGAATGTATCCAGCGGCGTTCTGCTCGGCATCTCGGTGACTAGCTGAGAGAAGTGAATGATATTTATTTTTCTCAAGTCATCTGAGTTGATTCCATTTTTTTCTCTTCCTTTTTTTTCTTCACTGAAGTATGCTTGTTTCTCAGCCAATAAAAGGAATCCAGGAAGGTTACATGGTTTTATGTTTATCACGGAAGGAAATGGGAAGCCTTCCAGTTTGCACCCATGTGTAATGGATCCGCACAGACTTGACAGCTGAATTTGATCTGCAAACCCGGATCAGTATAGAACGTGCACTGAGTCTCACAGATCTCAAACTCGGATCTGTGATTTTCACAGATGTGAGAATAGACGTATCTGTGTGTGTCCTATAATATACTTCTTTGTATACTTGCAAATGTAATCATTTTGGTATTTATTGCTTTTATTAATAACTACGGTAATGCTTTGCCTTTCTTGAGTCCCACTATCGCTGCACTTTTGTATTTGTGTTGTTGCAAGTGACAAGCCATATAGCTTCAAGGGGCATGTAGAATACTTTGTTGTCTATGAAAGTTCTACTTGAAGTATAGAAACATTTTCTTGTGAGCTTACCTAAACTAAACTATAAAATAATGAATACATGCGTAGTGTCTTCAGTAAAATCACAAACTTGTGATTTAAAAAATGCAGCAGTGAAAGTGAATGAATACCCCAGGCTTGTAGTGCATGTTTGATCATACTACAGCATAGCCATATATAACATACACAATATTGGAATAGTAGTAGGTGTAAGGGTTATTTTAGCCCCTTCACAGCCTTGGAGTTTTCTGCTTTTGCGTCTACGTTTTTTGTTCCACTTCTACCCAGAGCCATAAATTTTATTTTCAATATAGCCATGTGAGGGCTTGTTTTTTTCAGGGCGAGTTGCACTTTTGAACGACACCATTGGTTTTACCACATCGTGTACTGGAAAACGGGGAAAAAAATTAACTGAGATGAAATTGCAAAAAAATGTGCAATTCCACATTTTTTTGTCCAAGTTTACTAAATGCTAAATTTGACCTGCCATTATGATTCTATAGGTCATTTCGAGTTTGTAGATACCAAACATGTATAGGTTCCTTTTTTATTTAAATCCAAAGTTTGCAGAAAAAAAAAACGCCATTTTCCGATACCCGTCGCGCCTCCATTTTTCGTGATCTGGGGCTGGGTGAAGGCTTATTTTTTGCTGAAAATTTTATTGATACAATTTTGGTATAGCTACGATCTTTTAATCGCCCGTTATTGCATTTATTGTAATCTGACGTTTTGATTTCTTTTTTCTCATTACATTGTTTACCGATTCGATTACGGTAATTCTTTTTAAATTTTGATAGATCGGGCGATTCTGAATGCAGCGATATCAAATATGTGTATTTTTTATTTATTTTGAATGGGACAAAAGGGGTGATTTTAACTTTTTTTTAAATATTTTTAAAATACTTTTTTTTACTTTCTTGAATAGTCTGAGCAGCGATCATCCGATCACTTGTGCTACACATAACAGGGCTTGAGCCCTGCTATGTGTAGCTAAATTGATCATCTGATATGAACGCAGACCACAGAGTGGCTCATAGCAGATTGACATGGATCTTCTGCAGACCTCGGGTTGTTATGCCAACCCATTGGCGCCCCGCAGTCACGTGCCGGTGGGTGAGATTAGTGACACGCTTCCAGCGCTGCCATGTTAAATGCCGCTGTCTGAGATTGGCAGCAGCAATTAACAGGCACGGGTGGATCGTGATTCCACCCACAGCTGTTAGGGACATATGTCAGCTGATGAAATCAGCTGACATGTGCTGGAAAACATGCGGGCTCAACACCAGAGCTCGCATGGAGTGCAGGGACACGACCTATGACGTGTACAGTCATGGCCAAAAGTTTTGAGAATGACACAAATATTATATTTTCACATGATCTGCTGCCCTATGGTTTTTATGTGTGTTTGACAGATGTTTTTATCACAGACAGAAATATAATTGCAAACATATGAGTAACAAAAGCTTATATTGACAGCTAGAATGAGTTAATGCAGCAAGTCAATATTTGCAGTGTTGACCCTTCTTCTTCAGGACCTCTGCAATTCTCCCTAGCATGCTCTCAATCAACTTCTGGACCAAATCCTGACTGATAGCAGTCCATTCTTGTACAATCAATGCTTTCATTTTGTCAGAATTTTTAGGTTTTTGTTTGTCCACCTGTCTCTTGATGATTGACCACAAGTTCTCAATGGGATTAAGATCTGGAGAGTTTCCAGGCCATGGACCCAAAATCTCTATGTTTTGTTCCCTGAGCCATTTAGTTATCACCTTTGCTTTATGGCAAGGTGCTCCTTCATGCTGGAAAAGGCATTGTTGATCGCCAAACTGCTCTTGGAGGGTTGGGAGAAGTTGCTCTTGGAGGACATTCTGGTACCATTGTTTATTCATGGCTGTGTTTTTAGGCAAGACTGTGAGAGAGCCGATTCCCTTGGCTGAGAAGCAACCCCACACATGAATGGTTTCAGGATGCTTAACAGTTGGCATGAGACAAGACTGGTGGTAACGCTCACCTTGTCTTCTCCGAATGAGGCGTTTTCCTGATGTCCCAAACAATCGAAAAGGGGATTCATCAGAGAAAATAACTTTACCCCAGTCCTCAGCAGTCCACTGCCTGTACCTTTTGCAGAATATCAGTCTGTCCATGATGTTTGTTTTTTCTGGAGAGAAGTGGCTTCTTTGCTGCCCTCCTTGAGACCAGGCCTTGCTCCAAGAGTCTCCGCCTCACAGTGCGTGCAGATGCACTCACACCTGCCTGCTGCCATTCCTGAGCAAGCTCTGCACTGCTGGTAGCCCGATCCCGCATCTGAAACACTTTTAAGAGACGGTCCTGGCGCTTGCTGGTCTTTCTTGGGCGCCCTGGAGCCTTTTTGGCAACAATGGAACCTCTCTCCTTGAAGTTCTTGATGATGCAATAGATTGTTGACTGAGGTGCAATCTTTCTAGCTGCGATACTCTTCCCTGTTAGGCCATTTTTGTGCATTGCAATGATGACTGCACGTGTTTCTTTAGAGATAACCATGGTTAACAGAAGAAAATCAATGATGCCAAGCACCAGCCTCTTTTTAAAGTGTCCAGTGGTGTCATTCTTACTTAATCATGACAGATTGATCTCTAGCCTTGTCCTCATCAACACCCACACCTGTGTTAATGGAGCAATCACTGAAAAGAGGTTAGCTGGTCCTTTTAAGGCAGGGCTGCAATGATGTTGAAATGTGTTTTGGGGGATAAAGTTCATTTTCTAGTCAAATATTGACTTTGCAAGTAATTGCTGTTAAGCTGATCACTCTTTATAACATTCTGGAATATATGCAAATTGCCATTAGAAAAAGTGAAGCAGTAGACTTTGTAAAAATTAATATTTGTGTCATTCTCAAAACTTTTGTCCATGACTGTATATATACGTCAGAGGTCGTGAAGGGATTAAAGGGAATCTGTCACAATTTTTTTGCTACCCGATCTGAGAACAGGATTATGTAGGTGTAGAGACCCTGATTTCAGCGATTTGTTTTACTTTACTGGATGTTGCAGTTTTGATTAACAACTGTTTTTTTTCTGCTGCTGAGCTCTGTATAACCCCATCCACACCATTGATTGTCAGATTTCTGTATACACTGTGCATGAGCAGAAAGCTGCCCAATCAGTTGTGATGGGGTTGGACTACCAGTGATAATTACCTGTTGATAAAAGACCAGAAGACCAGTAGACGTCACTGAAATTAGGGTCTCTGACCCTGCAATATGCTGCTCTCAGATTAGGTAGTGAAAACCTGGTGACAGATTTCTTTAGCACAGATCGGTTCTTTCAAGCATAGAAATGTTGCAAAAATTACACTATTCCACCTCAGTTAAGTTGGACAGCTGTCATATATTCTTAACTGTTGGACATTTGGCACTAGAATCCATCTCTCGGAAGAATGGGGTCTCCTAGCCCCCATTCTGTAAGTCAAAGTGATGTCTTTGGTGGTAATTAAGACATCCAAACAAATTGCATATACATAGACACCTGTATATTTAGTCTTGATTTAGTTGCCTCACCTTGCAGAATGGAAGCTTGTAGAATCACTAGTAGGTTTTAAAATCACTTGGTAGAACTGTATCTAGCTAGTAAACCTTTAACCTCTGCTGTCAGTGATCTCTAGACATTGTCCTGAGCTCAGATCACTGAGGCATGGTAAATACCAGAACTAACAGGGCCAGTTCAGTAATGCTTGCTTTGAATTCATACCTGTTGATTTGAAAGATTGGCCTCACATTTTACATATATACCGTAGTTATAATGAGTTATTCATTATTTATTTATTTATTTTACTTGCTTATATAGCGCCATTAATACCACAGCACTTTACAGACATTATTGGCACTGTCCCCGATGGGGCTCACAATCCAAATTCCCTGTCAGTATGTCTTTGGAGTGTTGGAGGAAACTGGAGAACCCCAAGAAATCCACGCAAACACGGGGAGAACAGTGATCAAATAATACTCCAGATTCCTCAGGCATCAGGAACGGGACAGGATCCAAGATTATAAACATACTGTATATACTCGTGTATAAGCCGAGATTTTCAGCACATTTTTTTGTGCTGAAAACGCCCCTCTCGGCTTATACACTAGTCATTGCTGGCGGGGGAGGGAGAATGGGGGAGCAGAAGACATCATACTCACCCTCCTGGCGTCATCGTGATCTCTGCATATCAGTCCCTGCATCTCAGTCGGGACGCCGGCATCTCTTTTCCTGACTTCCTTCCAGTAATGAGTGGTCACGTGGTACCGCTCATTAAAGTAATGAATATGCACACGTCTCCACTCCCATAGGCGTGGAGCGCATATTCATTACTAAGCGGTACCACGTGACCACTCATTACTGGAAGGAAGTCAGGAAGAGAGATGCCGGCGCCCGCCCCGGACGGAATGCAGGGACTGAGATGTAGCAGTGCCAGGAGGGTGAGTAAGACTGGGGGAGGGTGAACCATGCAATATTCACCTGTCCCCGTTCCACCGCCGCTCGCCGCTGTGTCTTCCGAGTCCTCTGGCTTTGACGTTCAGGTCAGAGGGAGCGATGACGTGGTTAGTGCGCCTGAACAATCACTGCGGAGAGACGGAAGACACAGCGGCGCTCAGTGGTGTGGTGGAACGGGGACAGGTGAATATCGCAAGTGCCGGCACCTGGCCCCAGCGACGAGAGGGGAGTATGTCTTTTTTTTTTTTTTTTTTTAAATCGCAGCAGCATTATATTGGGCATATTTTAATATGGAGCATCTTATGAGGCCATCATCAACCTTCATGGAGCATTATGTCAGGCATATTTTAATATGGAACGTATTGTGGGGCCATCATTAACCTTTATGGAGCATTATATAGGGCATATTTTAATATGGAACATCTTATGAGGCCATCATTAACCTTTATGGAGCATTATATGGGGCATATTTTTGTATGGAGCATCTTATGGGGCCCATCACGAACTTTATGGAGCATTATATGGGGCGTATTTTGTATGGAGCATTATATGGGGCGTATTTTGTATGTAGCATTATATGGGGCATATTTTAATATGGAGCATCTTATGGGGCCATCATCAAGTTTTATGGACCATTATATAGGGCATATTTTTCCATGGAGCATCTTATGAAGCCATCATTAACCTTTATGGAGCATTATATGGGGCGTATTTTGTATGGAGCATTATATGGCGCATATATTGTATGGAACATCTTATGAAGCCATCATTAACCTTTGTGCAAGCATTATATGGGGCATATTTTTGTATGGAGCATATTATGGGGCCCATCATGAACTTTATGGAGCATCTTATTGGGCCCATCATGAACTGTATGGAGCATTATATGGGGCTCCTGATTCAATAAGGATATTCAAAAACATTTAACCTACTGATGTCTCAATTAATTTTACTTTTATTGGTATCTATTTTTATTTTTAAAATTTACCAGTAGCTGTTGCATTTCCCACCCTAGGCTTATACTTGAGTCAATAAGTTTTTCCCAGTTTTTTGTGGCAAAATTAGGGGTCTTGGCTTATACTCAAGTCGGCTTATACTCAAGTATATACGGTACTTAGATTAGGGAGCATGGAGTCAGTTTCCAGATGACTTCTACACACATTGGGAGAAACCTGTCAGTCAAGCAGAGCTGAGCAGGGAGAAGTGGTTAGGGATCCACCTCTTAGACTAGTCATCTGTCACCTCTTTTATGATTTTCTTACAGCTTTGCTGTTCCTGTCTTTAATTGTGTATACCCCTGTTTAACCTAATGACATAATTTGAACCCATTTACTTTCAACAAAATGAGTGGCATTCCAATAGTTATGCGTTACTCTAAAGTG
This sequence comes from Oophaga sylvatica, assembly GCA_033576555.1. Lineage (NCBI taxonomy): Eukaryota > Metazoa > Chordata > Amphibia > Anura > Dendrobatidae > Oophaga > Oophaga sylvatica. The sequence goes on from JARQOD010000001.1 coordinate 315,497,260, forward strand.
TTTTCTTTCATTTCGCAAACTAGATCCAAATAAATCACCACATGTGCTTGTATTGTTTTGTTTGGGGGGAAACCCTTCATAAGAACTAAATTATGAGAATAACCCAAGAAAACCGCAGTCAGTGTGGCAGTGTGATGTTTAAGGTGAGCATCAGCAATGTGTACATCTTTCAGTTGTGCTACCCTGGATTGCAGCCCATTTAAACTCACGTCCCACATTTTAGGACTCATTCAGACATCTGTGTTGAACTTATTTGTTCTGTCCATTTTTAGAGGTTTCATCTTACATAAAAGTGCTTCTCACAAAATTAGAATATCATCGAAAAGTTAATTTACTTCAGTTCTTAAATACAAAAAGTAAAACTCCTATATTATATAGTCATTACAAACAGTGATCTATTTCAAGTTTTTATTTCTGTTAATGTTGATGATTATGGCTTATAGCCAGTGAAAACCCAAAAGTCATTATCTCAGTAAATTAGAATACTTTATAACACCAGCTTGAAAAATGATTTTAAAATCCAAAATGTTGGCCTACTGAAATGTATGTTCAGTAAATGCACTCAATACTTTGTCGGTGCTTCTTTTGCATCAATTACTGCATCAATGTGGCGTGGCATGGAGGCGATCAGCCTGTGGCACTGCTGAGGTGTTATGGAAGCCCAGGTTGCTTTGATAGCAGCCTTCAGCTCATCTGCATTGCTGAGTCTGGTGTATCTCATCTTCCTCTTGACAATACCCCATAGATTCTCTATGGCGTAAGTGTCATGTGTGCATTGCCACGAAGATCGTCGCGGTTGCACATTTTGACTTCTCACAGCTGAGCTGCTGTTTCTTTGTGTTTGGCAGCTAGGGAGTTAATTCTGTCTGTGCTCGGTGCTGGGACTGGGTGCAGTTTCTCCCGGCTGCAATTGATTATTTGTTGATTGGTTTCCTTTAAATTCCTGGTTGTCTGCTTGGGGAGTTGCCAGTGAAACCTTCATGCAGACCACAGATAGGAATGAATCTGTATAGACTTTAGTTGTGAGCTCCTTAGTTGTTCTAAGCTCAACTTGGTTAGAGTTTATTTCCCAGACCATTTATGTTCCTTTGGTGTTTGAGTGTGTATGCAAGCGAGTGTTATCCTGTCTGTCTTATATGTCTAATCTGTGTATTTAGCTAAGATCAGCCCATATCCCTTTGGTGGTAGTCAGGATCCTTCTTAGGACTGATTACAGGGTTCAGGGTCTGATAGGAGACAGGGTTAGGTTGGTGACTTGGACCTCTGAACCATTATCAGTACCTCCAAGGTGAGGGATTAGTTAGGACCCCAGTTTAGGGTCAGGTTAGATCCCTGTCCACCTCTTTCCTGTTTCAGCTCATCAAGTCCTCAAGATTAACCCTGAGTTCAGCAGATATAGTGTCAGGTAAATCTATTCTATACTTACATGCTGATGTTGCTATACTAGTTGTTGTATAGAGTGTTGTTCCTGTATTAATAGTTTACTGACATTGTATACATATCATTAGACAGCGTGACATTTTCACTGGCCATAAAAATTATCTCCAGTTACCATGGATCCAGTAGCCCAGCTGGCTCTGCAGTTGCAGGGATTATCCATGGAGCTGACGGACATTAAGTCCAAAGTTTTGTCTCCCCTGGAGCAAACCAGAGTTGAACCTAAGGTTGCTCTCCCGGACAGGTTCACTGGTGGGCGAGACAAATTTTTCACCTTCCGGGAGGCATGTAAATTGTATTTTCGGCTTCGGCCTCGATCATCAGGGAGTGAGGAGCAGAGAGTGGGAATTGTTATCTCACTTCTGCAAGGGGACCCTCAATCCTGGGCATTTTCCCTTCCTCCGGGATCCCCGGCTCTACTGTCTGTAGATCAATTTTTTACTGCCTGGGATTGGTATATGATGACCCAGATCGGGTCTCTCTTGCTGAGACAAAATTACGTAAGATACAGCAGGGAGATCGTCCGGCAGAGGAATTTGCTTCTGAGTTTCGTAGATGGGCCACAGATACTCAGTGGAATGACCCAGCTCTTAGGAGCCAGTTTTGTCATGGGCTTTCTGATAAATTAAAAGACATTTTGGCTCAGTATGAGTCTCCTCCTTCTCTGGAGGCTGCTATGGCCTTAGCTATCCGTACTGATAGATGGCTTCGGGAGAGGGGTGAGGTAACCCCACTCCCTGTTGTTTCTCCACCTACCACTAAAGTCCCTTATGTTGAGGTTCCCCTTGTCTGTTCGGATGAGCCTATGCAGTTGGGAGGGACATCATTTCGTAGGAGGGGATTGGCGGTACGCCGCAGGACTAGAAGATGTTTTTTCTGCGGGAAAGAGGGACATTTTGTTGGAGAATGTCCATCCCGTGCCTTGTTGAGCCAAAAGTCGCCGGAAACTGTTAATCCCAGGTTGTGTGGTGGACGACAACCTGGGAGTATGTATTTCATCCGCCAGTTCTTCTCAGTTCCTTGTACCAGTGGAGGTGGTAGTTGGTACGAGAGTGGAGAGATTGTCTGTTCTTCTTGATAGTGGTTCCGGGGCTAATCTGGTTGACGCTCAGTTTGCTCAGGCTCAAGGTATGCATCTGAGTGTATTGGTCAAACCGATCCCTATATTCTCCATTGACGCCAGGCCTCTCGGCCAAGGTAGCTTTGTTCATGAGGTTCATAACATTGACCTTCGGGTAGGGGCAATACATAGGGAACAATTATCTTGTTATGTGTTGGAGGGTCTACCTACTCCCATTGTGTTGGGACTTCCTTGGTTGGTTAAACATAACCCTGTGATTAATTGGCAGTCCAGAGAAATAAGCCAATGGGGTGAGTTTTGCAAAAGCAACTGCATGAACACAGTCATCAGTGCGGTCGTGCCTAGTACATTGCCTCCTTTTTTGGAGGATTTTGGGGATGTTTTCTCTGAGGAGGGGTGTCAGGAGTTGCCTCCTCATCGCGTGTATGACTGCTCTATTAATCTTCTTCCTGATGCTAAGTTGCCTAAAGCTAGGTTGTATAATCTTTCTGGTCCTGAGAGGCAGGCTATGAAAGATTATATTTCTGAAAGTCTGGCCAAAGGGCATATTAGACCTTCATCTTCCCCAGTAGCCGCGGGGTTCTTCTTTGTTAAGAAGAAAGATGGAGGCCTACGCCCTTGCTTAGATTTCCGCGAACTTAATCGGATTACTGTTCGAGATCCGTATCCACTCCCTCTTATTCCTGATCTCTTCAACCAAATTGTTGGCGCCAAATGGTTTTCTAAATTGGATCTCAGGGGGGCGTATAATCTGATTAGGATAAAAGAGGGGGATGAGTGGAAAACGGCGTTTAACACGCCAGAGGGACATTATGAGAACCTAGTCATGCCTTTTGGTCTGACTACTGCACCAGCAGTATTCCAACATTTTGTTAATGACATTTTTCGTCACCTTGTGGGGCTGTTTGTGGTTGTATATTTGGACGACATTTTAATTTACTCGCCAGATCTTGTGTCTCATCAGGAGCATGTGAGACAGGTGTTGCAGATCTTGCGAGACAATAAATTATACGCCAAACTGGAGAAGTGTGTATTTGCCGTACAGGAACTTCAGTTTTTGGGTTTTTTGGTGTCAGCCTCCGGTTTCCGTATGGACCCTGAAAAGGTGAGAGCAGTGCTTGAATGGGATCAGCCAGGGGATCTTAAGGCTCTGCAGCGTTTTTTGGGGTTTGCTAACTACTACCGGAAATTTATTTGTAATTTCTCATCTGTCGTCAAACCTCTCACTGACATGACAAAAAAAGGGACGGATTTTTCTAAATGGTCGGACAAAGCTTGCCAAGCCTTTTCCTCTTTGAAGAAATGTTTTGCTTCGGCACCCGTTCTCATCCAACCAGATGCATCTCAGCCGTTCATTGTGGAGGTGGATGCGTCTGACGTAGGGGTGGGTGCTATATCGTCCCCTGGTAAATGGCATCCGTGCGCTTTCTTTTCTAAGAAATTGTCATCCGCCGAAAGGAATTATGATATCGGCAATAGGGAACTTTTGGCCATTAAGTTAGCTTTTGAAGAATGGCGTCACTTTTTGGAGGGGGCAGTCCACCCGGTTACCGTTATTACTGATCACAAGAACCTGTTGTATTTGGAATCCGCTAAGCGTCTGAATTCCAGACAAGCTCGATGGTCGTTGTTTTTTACCAGGTTTAATTTTGTCGTCACTTATCGCCCGGGGTCTAAGAATGTAAAGGCTGATGCCTTGTCTCGCAGTTTCCCAGGGGCCGGGAAAACGGATGACCCGAGTCCTATCCTTCAGGAGGGGGTGGTAGTGTCGGCTGTATTTTTTGAGCTTGAGGAGGAGGTGTTAGAGGCTCAGGGGGACGCCCCTGCAGGACCTCCAGGGAGACTGTTTGTCCCAAATCTGTTGAGACAAAAGGTTATTGAGGCACATCATAATTCTGCTCTAGCAGGACATCCAGGGAGTAAGGCTACTTTAGATCTCCTTTCTCGCCGGTTTTGGTGGCCTAATGCTAATAAAGATGTTATAACTTTTGTTGCGTCATGTGGGGTGTGTGCTCGCTCTAAAACCCCTCATACCCGTCCGTCTGGGACCCTTTTACCCTTGAAACTTCCGGAGCGTCCATGGACTCATTTATCTATGGACTTCATTACGGACCTTCCTCCGTCGTCAGGGAATACTGTCATACTGGTGGTTGTTGACAGGTTCAGTAAGATGGCACATTTCGTTGCTCTTCCTGCACTCCCTAATGCTAAAACTCTGGCGCAGGTGTTCATTAGGGAGATCGTTAGACTTCATGGGTTGCCTTCTGATGTGGTGTCAGATAGGGGGTCTCAGTTTGTGTCCAAATTTTGGAGGGCATTTTGTTTACGTCGGGGGATGCAATTGTCATTTTCCTCGGCTTTTCATCCGCAGACCAATGGTCAGACAGAGCGTCTGAATCAGAGCTTAGAGACATATCTCCGGTGTTTTGTCTCAGAGAACCAAGAGGACTGGTCTTCTTTCTTGCCTCTGGCAGAGTTCGCTCTTAACAACAGGCGGAGCGAGTCCACTGGTAAGTCCCCGTTTTTTGGGGCATATGGTTTTCATCCCCAGTTTTGTACTTTCAATGGGGGGGGCCCTTCTGGGGTTCCTGAGGAGGAGCGTTTCTCGTCGTCACTTGCTTCTGTGTGGAGAGGTGTATTGAATAATCTGAGTGCGATGGGGAACCGTTACAAACGTATGGCTGATAGGAGGAGAGTTTCTGGTCCAGATCTGAATGTGAACGATCTGGTATGGTTGTCTACCAGGAATATAAAACTTAAAGTGCCCTCCTGGAAACTGGGTCCCAGATTCATCGGGCCGTACAGGATCAGTTCCATAATTAATCCTGTGGCATTTCGTCTGGACCTCCCTCCTACGTTTAAAATTCATAATATGTTCCACAAGTCATTACTTAAAAGGTATGTGGCACCAGTCATACCGTCACCTCTACCTCCTCCTCCTGTGTTGGTCAATGGTAACTTGGAATTTCAAGTATCAAAGATCATTGACTCACGTCTGAATCGCCGGTCCCTTCAGTACTTGGTGCATTGGAAGGGGTATGGTCCAGAGGAGAGGACGTGGGTCCCTGCGTCTGATGTTAACGCAGATCGTTTGGTTCGGACCTTCCACAGAACTCACCCGGGCAGGCCTGGCCCTGAGGGTCCGGAGGCCCCTCGTAGAAGGGGGGGTACTGTCATGTGTGCATTGCCACGAAGATCGTCGCGGTTGCACATTTTGACTTCTCACAGCTGAGCTGCTGTTTCTTTGTGTTTGGCAGCTAGGGAGTTAATTCTGTCTGTGCTCGGTGCTGGGACTGGGTGCAGTTTCTCCCGGCTGCAATTGATTATTTGTTGATTGGTTTCCTTTAAATTCCTGGTTGTCTGCTTGGGGAGTTGCCAGTGAAACCTTCATGCAGACCACAGATAGGAATGAATCTGTATAGACTTTAGTTGTGAGCTCCTTAGTTGTTCTAAGCTCAACTTGGTTAGAGTTTATTTCCCAGACCATTTATGTTCCTTTGGTGTTTGAGTGTGTATGTGTCACGCTGTATAGCAGATATATATATGTGATGACAGTAATCTATATCAAAAGGGCAACATACTATATAACATGCGCATAGATATATGATAACATAGAATTACCTGACAGAATGTCCAGTGGGTCAATACGGAATCTGTTATACGCTGTCTCCGGCTAGAGGGTGACCGGGTCTATGCTGACCCTAAACTGGGGTCCTAACTAATCCCTCTACCTGGAGGTACTGTTAAAGGTACAGAGGTCCAGGCCACCAGCGTAAACCCTGTCTCCTATCAATCCCTGCCAACTGTAATCTAGTCCTAAGAAGGACCCTGATTACCACCAAAGGGAATGAACAGGTAACGGTTAATGAACAGAAAGACATACAAGAAAGACAAGAAATAAAGTCTTACATACAACACTCACACACAGTAGGAACACCTAAGGTCTCAGAGATAAACTATAAGCTATAAGAGTAAAAACAACTAAGGAGCTCTTAGCTTAAGTATTCTCAGAACCGATCCAGTCTGCTAGACTACATGAATGCTTTCACCGGCATCTAACACCCAGACTGGCAGGGATATAAAGGAAGCTAATTAGAACATAATCAAAAGCAGCCGGGCGAGGCTGGACCTAGTCTTAGCAAAGAGCTAGGTAAAATTAACTCTCTCATTACCAAACACAAAGTAACAGCAACTCAGCTGCGAGAAGTCAGAATGTGCAATCGCGACGATCCTCGTGGCGATGCACCCATGACAGTACCCCCCCTTCTACGAGGGGCCTCCGGACCCTCAGGGCCAGGTCTGCCCGGGTAAGTTGTGTGGAAGGTCCGAACCAATCGATCTGCGTTAACCTCCGACGCAGGGACCCACGTCCTCTCCTCAGGACCATACCCCTTCCAATGAACCAGGTACTGAAGGGACCGACGACTGAGACGTGAGTCAATGATTTTCGACCCATGAAATTCCACGTTATCATTGACCACCACTGAAGGAGGAGGTAGAGGTGACGGTATGACTGGTGCCACATACTTTTTAAGTAATGACTTGTGAAACACATTATGAATTTTAAACGTAGGAGGGAGGTCCAGACGAAATGCCACAGGATTAATTATGGAACTGATCCTGTACGGCCCGATGAATCTGGGACCCAACCTCCAGGAGGAAACTTTAAGTTTTAAATTCCTGGTAGACAACCAAACCAGATCGTTCACCTTCAGATCTAGACCAGAAACTCTCCCCCTATCAGCCATCCGTTTGTAACGGTTCCCCGTAACCTTCAGTCTTAACCGATCTGGAACTATCAGTCTCCCTGAAAGTCCCACAGGGGCGTCCCCCTGAGCCCCCAATACCTCCCCCTCAAGCTCAGAGCATACAGCTGACACTACAACTCCCTCCTAAGGAATAGGAACCGGATCATCCGTACTCCCGGCCCCTGGGAAAGTATGAGATAAGGCATCAGGAAGCAACTTTATTGAGCAGTCATATGCGCGATGAGGAGGTAACTCTTTACACCCCTCCTCTGAGAACATCTCCCCAAAGTCCTCCAGAAAAGGAGACAAAGTCCTAGGCACAACCGCACCGATGACCGTGCTCATGCAGTTATTCCTGCAAAATTCACCCCACTGGCTTATCTTTCCGGATTGCCAATCAATCACTGGGTTATGTTTAGCCAACCAAGGAAGTCCCAACACAATAGGAGTAGGTAGACCCTCCAACACATAACAAGACAATTGCTCTTTATGTATTGCCCCTACTCGAAGATCTATGTTATGAACAGCTTGTACCGAGCTACCTTGACCGAGAGGTCTAGAATCAATAGAGACTATAGGGACCGGTTTGGCCAATACACTCAGTTGCATACCATGCACCTGGGCAAACCGAGCGTCCACCAGATTAGCCCCGGACCCACTATCAAGAAAAACACAAATCCTCTCAGTTCTAGTACCAATCACCACCTCCGCAGGCACGAGAAACTGAGAGGGATTTGGGGACGAAATACACACTCCCAGGGAAACTCCTTTGCTCAAAGAGGCCCGGGATGGACACCCCCCAACAAAATGTCCCTCTCTCCCGCAAAAGAAACACCTTCTAGTCTTGCGGTGCACCGCCGGTTCCCTCCTACAAAAAGATGTCCCTCCCAACTGCATGGGTTCCTCAGAACAGACCAGGGGAACCTCAGTATAAGGGACTTTAGTAGTAGGTGGAGTCATCCCGGGAGGCGGAGTTACCTCGCGTCTTCCCCGAATTCGTCTATCAATGCGAATAGCGAGGGCCATAGCAGCCTCCAGTGATGGAGGAGAATCATACTGAGCCAACACATCTTTTAATTTGTCAGACAACCCTTGACAAAACTGGCTCCTAAGAGCTGGGTCATTCCACTGAGTATCTGTTGCCCATCTACGGAACTCAGAAGAATATTCCTCCGCTGGACGACTTCCCTGCCGTATTCCACGCAACTTTGTTTCAGCAAGGGAAACTCGATCCGGATCATCATATACCAGACCCAGGGCAGTAAAAAATCGATCCACTGACTGGAGATCTGGGGAGCCTGGAGGAATAGAGAACGCCCAAGATTGAGGGTCCCCTTGTAAGAGCGAGATAACAATTCCCACCCTCTGCTCTTCACTCCCAGATGACCGAGGCCGCAGCCGAAAGTACAATTTACATGCCTCCCGGAAAGTAAAAAATTTGTCCCGCCCACCAGTGAACCTGTCCGGAAGAGCAACCTTAGGTTCAGATCTGGTTTGCTCCGGGGGGGACAAAACCTTGGACTTAATGTCTGCCAACTCCATGGACAATCCCTGCAACTGCCGGGCCAGCTGGGCTACTGGATCCATGACAGCTGGGGAGAATCTTTAGTATGGGCTGGTGAAAATGTCACGCTGTATAGCAGATATATATATGTGATGACAGTAATCTATATCAAAAGGGCAACATACTATATAACATGCGCATAGATATATGATAACATAGAATTACCTGACAGAATGTCCAGTGGGTCAATACGGAATCCGTTATACGCTGTCTCCGGCTAGAGGGTGACCGGGGTCTATGCTGACCCTAAACTGGGGTCCTAACTAATCCCTCTACCTGGAGGTACTGTTAAAGGTACAGAGGTCCAGGCCACCAGCGTAAACCCTGTCTCCTATCAATCCCTGCCAACTGTAATCTAGTCCTAAGAAGGACCCTGATTACCACCAAAGGGAATGAACAGGTAACGGTTAATGAACAGAAAGACATACAAGAAAGACAAGAAATAAAGTCTTACATACAACACTCACACACAGTAGGAACACCTAAGGTCTCAGAGATAAACTATAAGCTATAAGAGTAAAAACAACTAAGGAGCTCTTAGCTTAAGTATTCTCAGAACCGATCCAGTCTGCTAGACTACATGAAGGCTTTCACCGGCATCTAACACCCAGACTGGCAGGGATATAAAGGAAGCTAATTAGAACATAATCAAAAGCAGCCGGGCGAGGCTGGACCTAGTCTTAGCAAAGAGCTAGGTAAAATTAACTCTCTCATTACCAAACACAAAGTAACAGCAACTCAGCTGCGAGAAGTCAGAATGTGCAATCGCGACGATCCTCGTGGCGATGCACCCATGACAGTATGCAAGCGAGTGTTATCCTGTCTGTCTTATATGTCTAATCTGTGTATTTAGCTAAGATCAGCCCATATCCCTTTGGTGGTAGTCAGGATCCTTCTTAGGACTGATTACAGGGTTCAGGGTCTGATAGGAGACAGGGTTAGGTTGGTGACTTGGACCTCTGAACCATTATCAGTACCTCCAAGGTGAGGGATTAGTTAGGACCCCAGTTTAGGGTCAGGTTAGATCCCTGTCCACCTCTTTCCTGTTTCAGCTCATCAAGTCCTCAAGATTAACCCTGAGTTCAGCAGATATAGTGTCAGGTAAATCTATTCTATACTTACATGCTGATGTTGCTATACTAGTTGTTGTATAGAGTGTTGTTCCTGTATTAATAGTTTACTGACATTGTATACATATCATTAGACAGCGTGACAGTAAGGCAGGGTTCGACAAACCCGGGCGCCAGGTCGCCAGTGGCGCCTAGAAAATCATGCCTGGCGCCCGGGTTTGTCGGGGCCCTGAGCAGGCGGGGGAGCCCACTCGCCGTCGGGCACCCCGGCGCCCGTTAGCGGAGGAGAGCGGTGTCAGCGCCGCCACTGGGCCCGCCCCGCCTGCTCAGGGCCCCGGCAGCAGCTGGCACAATACTTACCTCTCCCGTGCCTCCGCTGCCGCAGCTCCGGGCTCCAGGGGGTGCCGGCGCTTCCTTTCACAGCAGCGCCGCTGAATGACGTCATCATTCATCGGCCTGCTGTGGCAGAGAGCGCGGACGCCGGCGGACAGGTGAGATGTGATGTGATGTGTGTGTGTGTGTGTGTGTGTCTGCATCAGTGTGTGTGTGTATGTGTGTGTGTGTCTGCATCAGTGTGTGTGTATGTGAGAGAGTGCTTGTGTGCTGCATGTGTGATGGTAGTGGGGGAGGGCAGTGATGATGGGGAGGCATTGATGACAATGGGGAGGTATTGATGACAATAGGGAGGCATTGATGACAATGGGGAGGCATTGATGATAATGGGGAGGCATTGATGATAATGGGGAGGCATTGATGATAATGGGGAGGCATTGATGAAGATGGAGAGGCGAGGCATTGATGAAGATGGAGAGGCATTGATGATAATGGGGAGGCATTGATGATGATGGGGAGGCATTGATGATAATGGGGAGGCATTGATGATAATGGGGAGGCATTGATGATAATGGGGAGGCATTGATGATGATGGGGAGACATTGATGATGGGGAGGCATTGATGATGATGGGGAGGCATTGATGATGATGGGGAGGCATTGATGATGATGGGGAGACATTGATGATAATGGGGAGGCATTGATGATGATGGGGAGGCATTGATGATGGGGATGTATTGATATTGGGGAGGCATTGATGATGATGGGGAGGCATTGATGATGATGGGGAGTCATTGATGATGATGGGGAGGCATTGATGATGATGGGGAGGCGATGATGATGATGGGGAGGCGATGATGATGATGGGGAGGCGATGATGATGATGGGGAGGCGATGATGAGGATGGGCAGGCATTGATGATGATGGGGAGGCGATGATGAGGATGGGCAGGCATTGATGATGATGGGCAGGCATTGATGATGATGGGGAGGCCATGATGATGAAATGAATAAAAAATTCTGGCTCCTAAATTTTTTGGCTGGCTCCTAGTTTCTGAACAACTTTGTCGACCCCTGGAGTAAGGTCAGGCGAGTTTGCTGGCCAATCAAGCACAGTGATACTGTTATTTGGTATTGGTACTTTTGGCAGCAGGTGGCAAGTCCTGCTGGAGAATGAAATTTTAATCTCCAAAATGGTTGTCGGCAGAGGGAAGCATGAAGTCCTCTAAAATTTCCTGGTAGATGGCTGTGCTGACTTTGGTCTTGATAAAACACAGTGGACCTACACCAGCAGATGACATGGCTCTCCAAACCATCACTGATTGTGGAAACTTCACTCTAGACCTCAAGCAGCTTGGGTTGTGTGCCTCTCCACTCTTCCTGCAGACTCTGGAACCTTGATTTCCAAATGAAATGCAAAATTTACTTTCATCTGAAAACAACACCTTGGACCACTGAGCAACAGTCCAGTTCTTTGTCTCCTTTGCCCAGGTAAGACACTTCAGGCGTTGTCTATTGGTCATGAGTGGCTTGACACAAGGAAAGCGACATTTGTAGCCCATGTCCTGGATACGTCTGTGTGTGGCGGCTCTTGAAGCAATGACTCCAGCAGCAGTTCAGTCCTTGTGACTCTCCCCCAAATTTTTTAATGACCTTTTCTTAACAATCCTTTCAAGGCTGCGGTTATCCCAGTTGCTTGTGCACCTTCTTCAACCATACTTTTTCCTTCCACTCAACTTTCCATTAATATGCTTGGATACAGCACTCTGTGAACAGCCAGCTTCTTTAGCAATGACCTTTTGTGGCTTACCCTCCTTGTGGAGTGTGTCAGTGACTGCCTTTTCTTTTGGACATCTGTCAAGTCAGCAGTCTTCCCCATGATTGTGAATCCTACTGAAACATACTAAGGGACCTTTTTAGATGCTTAGTAAGCCTGTGCAGGTGTTTTTGTTAATTATTCTAATTTACTGAGATAATGACTTTTGGGTATTCATTGGCTATAAGCCATAATTATCAACATTAACAGAAATAAACACTTGAAATAGATCACTCTGTTTGTAATGACTCTATGTAATATATGAGATTCACTTTTTGTCTTGAAGAACTGAAATATATTAAAGGGTATGCCACACTAAACGGGATCGAAAACGAGATCGCAAACGAGATCACTAAAACGTCACTATTTTGCGATCTCGTTAGCGACTTAGCTGTGTGTGGCATGTAGCAACTATGTGGCCCCTGCTGTGATCTCGTTGATCGTTCACTAGAGTTCTGGACCGTTTTTTGATCGTTGGCGTCCCGCTGGTGAGCCTATATCGCTGTGTTTGGCACCTTTTGCGAACGACCTCGTTTGTGACGCATATGGGTTTAGCGTCACGGAATGGATCGCAATATCTATAAAGTTCTCTTTTGCGTCACAGAGAGGATCGCAGCAGTTGCAAAGCAGGGTAGCAGGACGCAGAGAGCAGGAGCGATGCTGGAAATTCCTATGAATCAGAAGCGCTCAGTACATGCTAATGACATCCTAACGACCGCCAAAGTCGTTAAAGAGATCGCTGACCGCTGATGAGTCGTTTATGAGATCTCCTGTTTGGCAGCTACTAACGACCTAAAAGAGATCTCACAAACGATCTCATTAGCTTGCGTCGTTATTGAGATCGCTAACGAGATCACTAAGTGTGGCAGTACCTTAACTCTTTCATGATATTCTAATTTTGTGAAAATCACTTGTAGTGTAAAATCAACCACCAGACCCTGACCGAGTGTGCGCAGTAGTTACATTCCAGGAGAGGAGTTACCTCCTAAGATCCCAGTCACCTTAATCCATCCTATTGATTTCTATACAACAGTTATCTGCTCACCTCCTCTTCCTTAAGCCCCCGTCACACACCGCTGCTGAGTCACTAGTTTTGTGACGCAACAGCGATCTCCCCAGTGATATCGCTGTGTGTGTGTGACATTCAGCGACGATCAGCCCCCCTGCTGGGTATCGCTGATCGTCGCTGAATGTCCAGGACATTTTTTTGATCGTTGGTCTCCCGCTGGCCAGTGCGCATCACTGCGTGTGGCAGGCAGGAGATCAGCGATCAGCTGGTAACCAAGGTACACATCGGGTTTCCAGGCGTCGGGCGGTGCCTGGAAACCCGATGTGTATGTTTGATACCAGCGCGCTGCTGCAGGGGAGCAGGTAACCAAGGTACACATCGGGTTTCGAGGTGCCGTGCAGCGCCTGGAAACCCGATGTGTACCTTGGTTACCAGCTCCCTGCACCAGCGGGCTGGTATCCAACGTACACTGCGGGTAACTAAGCGATGTTACCCGCAGTGTCGCTGTCCTGATCGCTGCCTGTTTGGCAGCTCAGCAGCGATCATGTAGCGACACACCAGCGATCCTGACAAGTGCATATCGTTGTCGGGATCGCTGGTGTGTCGCTATGTGTGACGGGGCCCTTAAGGCACTGTCACACTTAGCGATCGCACCAGTGATAACGACAACGACACGACCTGGCGAGATCGCTAGTGCGATCGCTATGTGATCGCTAGTTAGATTCCAAACACAAAGATCTCATCAGCGATCTGTATAACGACCTCTGCGGTCGTTGGGAAAACCTAGTCCCACCTGCGACGCTGGTAAACTCGTTCATAAAGGGTGTCACACTCACTCAGCGATTCAGGCTCACCAGCGGGACACCAACGACCAAAAAACAGCTCAGAATGTTCATGAGCGATCAGCGACATCTCAGCAGGGGCCACATCGCTGCCACATGTCACACACAGCTAAGTCGCTAACGAGATCGCTACTGCGTCATAAAATCGGTGACGCATTAGCGATCTCGTTAGCGATCTCATTTAGTGTGACCGTACTCTCCACTCCTGATTGAGCTGCTCTAAAGAATCCTGCATAATCGCAGTTCCTGGCCCCAGAAGTTTCCACAACAGATCTCCTAATCACTGCTCTCACTTTCTTAAGCATACTGTTTATATGTAAATTCAGTGATTACAGTGTAGACTTTAACACAATCAGTAGCAGAAGGAAACTGACCAGAACTGTCACTCAAAAAGTGTCTGCCCCCAGCAACCATGAAGAAAAGAGATTGCAGAGCTGTAAGCTACTCAAGAGAAAACTTGAGAATATCCCTTTCACTGCATGTATTGGGGCAAAAAATGATTTTTAATTGTGTCATTAAAATTGTTGCACTATTTGCCTTTTATAGCTGGTGTAATGCACTTTTATTGATGGAATAAGTTAACTGAGTATCCAGCAGTGAGCTTGCAATGAAGTCTGGTAGTTTGTTACTTTCAGCAGCAGATGAAGGAAGGGAGACACACTAGTCATTACTAGTGGGTAGGCGGAGCCCACATAGGATAGAAACACCTCAGATTAAAAAAGTGTTGACCGGCCCCTCCAGCTTATAGGGCTCCTCCTACTCCAGCTCTCCAGTCTAAAATTTGAGGTCACAGAGGATAGTCGCTGCTGGAAGCAGCTCCTCAGAAATTTTTTTTATTTTAGTCGGACAGAGACTTGGACCGCCAGTGGTCTAGAGGTCTCAGGGGTCTCAGCGCTGCTGGACCCCCACCTCTCCCTTGGCGAATCTGTATTACCCTGTAAGGTGGTCCCTGCAGAACCCTGCCGGCCCTGGGGGATGAGGATTGCTTCCCTGGCGGGGACGCAAACCGCGCTTCTGGGGTCACTTCGTTCCCCGCCCTGGGGGGAAGCTACGGGCACAGCGCCACAAATCTCTGAGGGGTCCCTGTGGCGCTCAGCTGGGTGAGTACTCCACATTTTAATGTGTTTGGAGTGCTTCAGCGGCCGCTGCGGCAGCCGCTGCTACATGTATTCATGTGTGGTGATTGTGTACTTTTGTCCGCAGGTGGATACCTGCAGGACATGGGAGCGGGAGCAGAGTGAGTCGCGCGCTTTTTTTTTAAACCGGCGGGGGGCGTGGCTTCCCTGCCTTTTTCTCTTCCGGCTTCTCTCCTCTAGCGCAGCGGCCATTACTGAAGGCCTTCTCGGGCTCCTCACTCTCCGCTCCCCCGACCGACCGAAAGGAAGACACTACACCGCGGCCAGCTGGGTGAGTCGCTTCTACCTGGCAGGGCAGAAGCTTGACCCCCTCACACCCACAGCGCAGGAGGTACTGTCACACGGAACGCTCCCGCTACGATCACAATAGCGTCGCTTAATTTTGCGATTGTTTTTTTTTTTTTTTGTGATCGTTTTTTATGTCGCTAGTAGCTGCCACTCTGGCGATCTCATTGACGACGCATAAGTGGTTAGCGATCTCCTTAGCGACTTTGGCGGTCATTGCGATGTACAATTCAGCGCAATATGTTAGCGATCTCGTTGGCGTTCTTGTTTAAGTGTGGCGTACCTTTGAAACACTGTCCTGCAGCTGTTACCTCATAAGAGGCACCTGGGGCTCGCACACCCTTTTCATTACACAAGGGTTGTGGGGAGTCTGCGACATTAACCCCTTCTTTGGCGGTTAACCCTTTATTGGGAGACAGCTGGGGTAGCTCTCTCTTTAAGAGCTTAACCCTTCAGCGTACGTTTTGCCTTTGAAAACCACACGGTTCTAGTTGCTGACAGGTTTTTGACCTGCCATATACTGTGTGAGGGCATGTCGGATCAGGGTCCAGGAGGTGCGGACCGTCTCCCAGATCCGCTACAGGATCAGTCTCGCGTATCTGACACACAGACCTCGACGGCATCAAGCGCAGCGGTCGGAGGTGTCAGTGATGACAAAATGGAGGCCCTCACTCGTTCTATTAATGGCCTTTCTGACCTTCTAGGTTATTGGGTGTCAGCTAGATCCTCTCATGGTAGGAAGCGACACAGGCCGGTGCCTTCTTCCCGCTTAGCGACTCGGAGATTTCGGGCATGGAGGGTTCCCCTTCAAGCTCGGATGGGGAGGTGTCCGATTCGGATAAGGAGGATCGGCAGGGACACTCTGCCTCTCTTTTGAGCCGTACAGAGGCTTTTATTGGAGCCATGAGGGAGGCGTTACAGTTACCGGAGGCGGTAACTAGACGTCCTGGTAAGTCGGCCCGGATGTTTCAGGAGTCGCATAGGTCGCGATCAGCCTTACCATCTCTGGACGAGCTTAATGAGGCAGTGGAGAAGGAACGCCGGTGTCCAGATAAACGTTTTCAGGGGACACGGTTTTTTGAGACGCTATATCCGTGTACGACGGAGTTGATTGATAATTGGATTCCTTCTCCTGAAGTGGATGTCCCTTTATCCCAGCTTAGCAAATCCTCATTGCTTCCTGTTAAAGGGAAGGCAAGTCTGCAGGATCCGCTGGACAGAAAAACGGAGATGGCAGCGAAATCCATCTACGAGGCCGCGGGTCATGGATTCAGAGCAGTGCTAGGATCCATGTGTGTTTGTAAAGCTTCCCTGAGCTGGTTAGACCATCTCCGGACGGCGTGGCAAGATGGATCCCCACTATCCGAGGTAGAGGGGCTTTTCAAGTCATTGGAGGATGCAGCACGATATGGCAGTGATGCAGGTTTGGATACTGCCTCACTGCTGTCCAGGGCACAATCCTCGGCGATCACAGTCAGGAGAGCTCTGTGGCTTAGACAGTGGACCGGAGACGCGGTTTCCAAGCAAGGTTTGCTTTCTTTAGCTTACAAGGGTGGTCAGCTATTTGGATCTGACCTCACGGAGCTGATTGCCAAGGCAAAGGCAAAAGAAACGGCTTTACCGCAGCGAAGAGCTGTGTCTTCTGCGGCTGGCAAGCATAGTGCCGGTACTAGTCGGCGGTCCTTTCGGTCCAGGGGACGGTTCGGTCAGCCCTCTTGGGGATCGGGGCGTCCCTCTTTTTCGGGAAAAAAGAACGTTCAGAAATCCCGCACTTCCTGGAAACAGAGCTTCCGCCAAGACAAGCGGGAAGCTGACAAAAAGCCCGCTAAGGCAGACTGACGCCAGGGCCTCACTCGAGGGCTCTCGAGTGGGAGGTCGCCTGCTCCAATTCGAACCGATTTGGGCTTCCCGCGTGTCGGACGTCTGGGTGACGCGGGTTGTGTCGGCAGGCTATTTCATAGAGTTTCTTTCTCGACCCCCAGACAGTTTTTGCCAATCCCGCATTCCGTCAGAGCCCGAGCTATATGCCGCTCTACTGCGGGAGGTCGATTCCCTTCTACAGAAGGGTGTGGTGTACCAGTTCCACCGGAGGACCGGGGAAGAGGGTTTTATTCCAACCTCTTTGTGGTCCCCAAAAAGGACGACAAATTTCGCCCCGTTCTAGATCTCAAAAGATTGAATCGGCATGTCCGCTCCCGGAAATTCCGCATGGAGTCACTTCGCTCCGTTGTGGCGGCCTTGTCGCAGAACGATTTTTTGGTGTCAATCGACATTCGCGACGCTTATTTGCATGTCCCCATCGGAAGGGCCCACCAACGCTTCCTTCGTTTTGCCATAGGCCAGGACCATTACCAGTTTGTGGCTCTGCCATTCGGGTTGGCCTCAGCACCCAGAGTTTTTACAAAAATTCTGGCTCCTCTTATGGCGATTCTGCGAAGACAGGGGGTTACGATTCTTCCCTATCTGGACGACCTTTTGATTGTGGCGTCCTCAAAGGAGGAGGCGGTGACGGCTCGCAATCTATCCCTTCAGCTCCTGGAGGACTTCGGGTGGCTGGTCAATTGGGAGAAGTCGTCTCTGGAACCGTCGCAGTCAATCCTGTTTTTGGGAATGCATTTCGACACGATACGAGCAGTGGTGTCTCTGCCTCCAGACAAGCAAGCGAGTCTTCTTCGTCATGTACAGGTTATGAAGTCTGCGACAGCAATGTCCCTTCAAAGGTGTATGCGCCTTCTGGGTTTGATGGTGGCGTCAATGGAAGCAATTCCGTTTGCCCAATTTCATTCCAGGGCTCTCCAAATGTTCATCTTGAACCGTTGGGATCGATCGCAGTTTTCACTGAATTGCAGTGTCATCATCTCCCACAGGGTGAGAGAGTCTCTAGAATGGTGGTTACGTCCGGAAGCATTATCCCCGGGGAAGTCCTTCCTTCCTCCGAGGTGGTCGATCATAACCACCGATGCCAGCCTGACGGGCTGGGGGGGGGTGTCTGGAACGATCTCTGGATTCAGGGAGTATGGTCGTTGGAAGAGTCTGTCCTGCCGATCAACATCCTGGAATTGAGGGCAGTTTTCCTTTGCCTCCAACACTGGACGGTCCCTTTAAGCGGTCTACCAGTCCGAGTGCAGACAGACAACGCGACGGCGTATATCAACCATCAAGGTAGGACGAGGAGCTTCAGTCTCATGATGGAAGTGTCTCGAATTCTGGTATGGGCCGAGGCCAGAGTGCCAGCCATCTCTGCGATTCAAATTCCAGGAGTTCAGAATATCACAGCGGACTTCCTCATTCGCGAAAAGATGGATCCCGGATAATGGAGTCTTCATCCGGAAATTTTTGCACTGCTGTGCTCCCGTTGGGGAACTCCCCAAGTGGATTTGATGGCATCCAGGTTCAATGCCAAGTTACTGACGTTCATGTCCAGGTACAAGGACTCGAACGCTGTGGCAGTGGATGCTCTGGTGGCTCCTTGGGACCAATTCGAGCTAATCTATGTGTTCCCGCCGATATCCTTACTTCCTCTGGTGTTGCGTCGGATCAGACTGGAGAGAGTCCCGGCTATGTTGATAGCCCCAGATTGGCCGAGGAGGACGTGGTTCTCGACACTGGTGTCGCTTCTGGCAGCGCCTCCACTTCCACTCCCTCTTCGCCCGGACCTGTTAACCCAAGGGCCCGTTCGTCACCCGGACCTGAAGTCTGTGCGTTTGACGGCGTGGCTCTTGAGACCGAAATCTTGACCCGTCAAGGTTTTTCAGCCGAAGTCATTGCCACTCTGCGAGCTGCCAGAGGTCCGGCTACTACTAGGATTTATCACAAGACTTGGGAAGCCTTCTTCTCGTGGTGTTCGGGTTCTTCTAGGAACCCGAGGATTTTTTCCATTCCCAATTTGTTGGCCTTTTTGCAGTACGGGCTGGACAAGGGTTTGGCAGTTAGCACTCTGAAAGGACAGGTTTCTGCTCTGTCCTTGCT
This sequence comes from Oophaga sylvatica, assembly GCA_033576555.1. NCBI lineage: Eukaryota > Metazoa > Chordata > Amphibia > Anura > Dendrobatidae > Oophaga > Oophaga sylvatica. The sequence goes on from JARQOD010000001.1 coordinate 315,516,548, forward strand.
GTTTCGGAAGACTATCGCCTCGCGTAGGGACGTACGTTCCTTTTTTCGCGGGGTAACCCGTCAATTTCCGCCGCGGAAGGCGCCTGTGTCTCCTTGGCGGCTCAATCTGGTCTTGGAGGCTCTTCAACATGGACCTTTTGAGCCTATGGACTCTGTTAATCTTTCCTTTCTCTCTTGGAAGGTTGCCTTCCTAGTGGCGGTCACTTCTTTGAGAAGGGTTTCTGAGTTGGCGGCTCTTTCTTGCTCGCCTCCGTTTCTGGAGTTTCTCCCAGATCGCGTAGTGCTTCGCACACGGGGCGACTTTCTACCTAAAGTGGTGTCACAGTTTCATGTTAACCAGGATATTGTGTTGCCCTCGCTCTGTCCGGAGCCAAGGAATGCGAAGGAACGGGCCTTGCACACATTGGATTTGGTGCGGGCTTTGAAGTTCTATTTGTCTATTACTCAAAGTTTTCGGAAATCGGATTCTCTGTTTGTGATTCCAGCAGGTCGTCGACGTGGGCAACGAGCTTCCAAGGATTCTATAGCTCGTTGGATTCGGTCGGCCATTTTAGAGGCTTACCGACTTAAGGGCGAACCTTGCCCGATTAAGATTCGAGCTCACTCCACAAGGGCTGTGGGTTCATCGTGGGCTTTCCATCAAGGAGCCTCGGCAGCTCAGCTCTGCCGGGTGGCGACCTGGCGCTCCGTCCACACATTTACAAAATTTTATAAGGTGGACGTCAGTGCTTCCGCTGATGCGGCCTTAGGACGTAGGGTCCTGCAGGCGGCTGTAGTTTAAAGTTCTTGTGAACTTGTAGTTAGCGCTAGTTGCGCATTTATTTAGGTTGTTGGGTATCTGCCTCTTTGGTTTTTTTGCCCACCCTTATTTTTGGACTGCTTTGGGACGTCCCACTAGTAATGACTAGTGTGTCTCCCTTCCTTCATCTGCTGCTGAAACACGGATTTTGGTAAGAACTTACCTGTAAAATCCTTTTCAGCGAAGAAGGAAGGGAGACACACATCCCTCCCATGGCAGAAGTGTGTTGTTGTGTTTTCAGATGCGGCGTGACCCTTCTCTGATAGCGATTATCTGGGCTGAGGTCGGCGCGCTAAGGCTCTGTTCCAGCATTGCCAGTTCATCGCAGTGGTCAGGTTCAGTGAGTAGTACCTGAGACTGTGTGTTTTTTTCTGTTATATGCATAACCTGTCTCCTTGTTTTTCTCTCTGAAATCCTTCAGAAGGGGTTATGTTGCTCCGCTGGTGATATTTACTCTTCCTTAGCTTGGGTACGACTGGAGAGCTGGAGTAGGAGGAGCCCTATAAGCTGGAGGGGCCGGTCAACACTTTTTTAATCTGAGGTGTTTCTATCCTATGTGGGCTCCGCCTACCCACTAGTAATGACTAGTGTGTCTCCCTTCCTTCTTCGCTGAAAAGGATTTTACAGGTAAGTTCTTACCAAAATCCGTGTTTTATCTGTCTTTTCCTGAGCTCGTCTGCTGATTTATGACCACAGACCACATCAAAGTTGGATGTTCAATGAAACAAAGCGTATATAAAAGCAAAACACCACAAAGTGTTTACAAAACACAATTGCAAATATGATTTTTAGTTATAAATGCTTGCATTTATGAAAAAAAACCCACAAAGTTGGACAACCTCCTTAAAGAACCCAGCCATTATTATTGGACTACCCTATGGGGCTATGGTAGGCCCCAGTCTGTCTATATCAAAGCCTTAGCCTTGATGATCACATATGGGTAGGGTTGCCAATTTGACTTTTTATTTTTTTTCTTGATGGCTTGTAAAAAAAAAAATCACGGGCACATTGGAAAACCATCATAAATAACTATGATTATAAGTGATGAATGTCTACAGCCTATAATTCTGATATGTGCACATCAGCTGCATTCACTGTAAAATGATATTTACAATGCAAATCTTTATAAGTTGCTTCAGAAGAATCACGCTTTAAGACGCTTTAAATTGTTTTATGTGCCCTATTTTTATGGACTGTCTTGTAATTCCTGGACAGTTGGCCACCCTGCACATGGGCACGTAGTAAGATCTCCCTGCATTGACAGCACTACATTCAGCATTGATTAGTGAAGGGACTCCTTCATAACCAACCTCCTGTGGGTGTTTGGGGTCACTATTAGGCAGCAAAGTCTGAAGAACATCTGATGTTAAATAGATCTGATGTCCTGATCTAAACCGTCAACCATTGACCTAAAAAAATGCTCTTCTGTACAGTAAAATTAAGAACATAATCATAATCGATTTGTGGGGTGAATCGCAGCAAATCTGGTTGCAGCAATCACGTCTTGGGATGTCATTGCAGCATCGGGAAGTATAAAATACGGGTGAAAAGTGACGGGGACAGGTGATCGGTAAGGGGCAGGCGAGCCTTAATTTTATTTTAACCCATACAGTGCCCTTTTTAATTAGTTTGATGGCTGGAAATCCCTTTAAAGTGTTATTACAATCTCAGCTAGCACAAATGGCTGAGATGAGAATATCCCTTTAAACAACATGATCATAGTTGGAAATAGTGGATTTTCTGCAATTAAATATAGTACAATGGAAATGACAATATCCGCTACATTTGTGCTTTCTAAACCTAAAGGGAAACTGACACCAGGTTTTTGCCAGTTGATCTAAAGCCCGGGTCTCACATAGCGATACACCAGCGATCCTGACAACGATCAGGATCGCTGGTGTATCGCTACATGATCGCTGCTGAGCTGCGCGGTGCCTGGAATCCCAACGTGTACCTTGGTTACCAGCTCCCTGCATCAGGGCGCTGTTATCCAAGGTACACAGCGGGTTTCCAGGCACAGCCCCACGCCTGGCAACCCGCTGTGTACCTTGGTTACCAGCGGATCGCTGGTCTCCCGCCTGTCACACGCAGCGATGCGTGCCTGTCAGCGGGAGACCAGCGATCAAAAAAATGTCCTGACATTTCTGACACGACCAGCGATTCACAGCAGGGGCCTGATCGCTGGTACGTGTCAGAAATAGCGAGATCGCTGCTGAGATCGCTGTTTAGCAGCGATCTCGGTAGCGATCTCGCTATGTGAGACGGGCCCTTTAGAGTAGTATAATATGGAGACAGAGACCTTTATTCCAGTGATGTGTCACTTACTGGTCTATTTGATGTTGTTTTGATACTCTCCTGTTGATAAAACAGTAATTTTATCACTAAAAGACTAGTAAACATGCCATTGTGTAGTTGTCCATATTCATGAGCTCTGCATAATTCGACCCCTAACACTGATTGGCAGCTTTATGCCTTTGCACAGTGTACACAGAAAGCTGCCAATCAGTGCAGTACACGGGGTTATACAGAGCTCAGCATTTAGAGAACTTTTAGACTTGCAGCAGAGAAAACAGTGATTTTTTTTTTCAGTTTGACAGCAAGCAGCCAGGTAAGTGATACATTGCTGGAATCTGAGTCTCTGCCCTTACATGTTGATGAACACAGATGGAATAACAAACATCTAGTGGCAGATTCCCTTTTATTAAAATAAATTACGGATGAATTCATTGCCCTCTTCGAAGTATGTGATCATGAGCCAGTGTTCTGCAAACTGTCATTATAACAGTATAAGGCTTACTGATCAGATAACTACCATCATCGAGCTGTCCAAAAGTGATTGCATATTGAAAGAACCCTTAAAGGGAACCTGTCAGCAGGATTGTGCACAGTAACCTACATACAGTGTCAGGTCGGCGCCATTATACTGATTTAAAATTATACCTTGGTTCATGAAATCTGTCTTGTGGTTGTTGTTTAATCCTTATTTTCAGATGAGAGCTGCTATTGCGTAGGCGTGGGCGGCGCCATCTTGGAGGAGGAAATCTCTAGCAATACCAGCAATCGGATCACCTCTATATACACCGATAGCTGCTAATGCGCATGCGTTGTGGACGCCATTTTAAAATTTATTTTTTTTAGACTCCTCAGGATAACCTCAAGCACATTTATTAATAACACAGTAAACATTCGATTATGCTGCAGAGCTGATTCCACAGCTGGCACTTGCCTGCAGAAGGTTTTTTTTTTAAGTATGTACAGATATTCAATATGTAAACTAGGGGGGCAGGTCAGTAAGGGATCAGTGACCTGTCAGCAGTCTTCATTATGAATACCTAATCAGAGCACCACATGCAGACCCCCACAGGCCGCCCCGGAGCTCGGGAATATCATTAACTCAAAACTGAACATAAAGATTACACAACAACCACAAGACGGATTTCATCAACCCAGGTTTCATTGTAATCAGTATAACAACGCCGACCTGACACTGTCTGTAGGTTACTGTGCACAATCCTGCTGACAGGTTCCCTTTAAAAGGAAATTTACAACAATAAAAATGCACCGTTTTAACTTTTTAGTTTTTAAGTTGCCTATTGAATATCTAGATTTCACCATTTTTTGGATGTAGAAACCTCTTTTTCCCATCCATAGACGTGATAAGAGGCCATCAATGTGCCCTTTGTCTCCTGCACTTATTAGTGTGCTGCCAGAGACATGCTGTGAAGCTGCTGAGGACAGTTGTAGCTGTTTGTGAACAAACAGATAAGCTCTGCTCTTTTATCACATGCTCTCTGAAAAGAATAGACATTCTTGTACTGAGCAAGAAGTAACCCAGTTTCAGTAGAGCTGACTGAGCCGGAGCATTTAATGATGTCTGGATCTACGTGTTCCTGGGTTATAGTTGTAATTTGTAATTTGCAGATGGAACTATTCTATGTAAAATAGATGCTTATTAATATTACACTTTACATATGTATTCAACAATGTTGGTTTAGAAACCCTGTGGCCATCACTGCTAGACGTCTATGGAAGAATTTTTTTTTTCCTTTTTTATTTTATTGACTTTTGGGCTGTGTTCCCACGATAAGTTTTTGACGCTGCGTTTTTTTGCTGTATCAAAATTACAACGTACTACAGTTCCAACAAAGTGAATGGGGTTTATACACCTCTCATACCCACTGTGCTTTTTTTTACTCCGTGCAAACTGACTTGTGGCACATGTTTGAAATCCGCAACATCAGTTTCTCTTTGGGTACGCTGAGTTTTATGTGCAGATATTTTCCATAGACTTGCAGTAAAAAACACACATGAACATCGGCATTATCTGCACATAACTGTATAAATAAAGTTTTGTCACAGCCAAATATCTGGAAGTATCAAACATAAAGCATTTAAAACATGAAATGCAAACAAGAGACAAAACCCGAGATAAAAATACATGTAATAAAAAAAACACTTGAAGAAAAAAGCATAAGTAACCTAATTTACTTATAAGGCGCAGAAAATCTGCAACATCAAAAACTCAACAAATACTCCTCATGGGAATGTAACCTGAGTTTTTGGATTAACAGTGTTGGACACCCCTTGTTTTTGTGTGTTGTTGTTGTTTTTTTTATAAAGTGTATGAACATCCTGTTTAAGATTGGATAATTTGAAAATGTATTTCTTCTTTTATTACAGCTTAAGTAAAATATTAATTCTAATATTTAACATCTTCCATGGACAAATTTGGTTATCCACTTATCTTGGACTTTCATCCTTATGCTGTAAATGAATTATTTATCTGCCTTTTTATTTTTTAGATCTATGACTTATGTAGTGCTGCCAGGTTTAGAATCTGATTTTTCAGTGTTCTCATTTGCAGCTTAAGGGAATTTTCCCGTTAGAACAAGTTATCACCCACAGGATAAGTGATAGCGTGTTGATCGGATGTAGGTCCGACCACTGGTACCAGCACCGATTAGCAGAACGGGAAACTTTTATCCCTGTTAAAATGGCTAACTTGTTTTAACCAGATAACTCCATAAAAGGTTTTACAATAAATATATATATCAGTATATTAACTAAAATATGTGTTTTTCATGCTTTCTGACCTACCTTTGACCGTCTTCACACCTCTGTAATTTTAGGTGGTTTTTCAACTGTGTTTCTTGTTCGAACTCATGGAGGACTGCGATGTGCTCTGAAGAGGATGTATGTGAACAATGTGCCTGACCTTAACATTTGCAAGAGAGAAATAACTATTATGGTAAGTCACATTATAGCAACTGAGAATACCTTAAAAATATAAGTATAAAGTTATCTGTACTTAGTCTGCATGCTTATGTAAGGGTAAGCGGTAAACACTACCAGCTGCTTAGATGAGATTTGTAAAATCTCATCTATACATTGCTGAAGTTTTCCAACTACAATTAGAGACTTGATCCAGATTTTGAAAGAGATCCATATGCATGTATCCTTACCCTGCAATAGTTAGTGGTTGACCGGGATAAACCCATCCATAGGATTGATATCCGGTGCCCACACCAATCAGTTGTTATCTTCTGTGGTGGCTGGATGTAAACAGTGTATGGAACATGACCTACAGATAGGTCATCAGTATGTTACTCTTATACAACCACTTTAATCTGAGCTAGCTTTGGAGGATGCACAGTTGAACAAAAAAATTGGTTTGTTCTGGTCTGGCATCCGTTGCCCTTCCCTATATCACCTGGACTAAGGCGCTCTTCACTTCTGTGGCTGGTATCTTCAGTCTTTTGTGTTGCATAGTAAACGCAAGAGGCATCCAGGTGACCAGTTGTGGTTGCCGGCTGCAGAAGTGCAGACTGCCTTGTTCCTGGTGCGTTGGAGAACCAAACTGGACACTGGACCCTGAACCAGGGGAGCGCAAATGTTTTTTTCGCTCAATTCTAGTAATACTATGTCTCTTTTAAATATTTTTATTTTTTTCTTGCAATAATTGCATCAGAAATACAATGCCCAAAATTAATTTCCTTAATTGTATCCACATGATTTAGTGGCTTATACCTAACATATAAACCTCTCTATATTATCTACTAAAAGAGTGGCTCTTTCAATCAGGAGAGCCAGTATACACAGGGTGTAATCAGCAGAGAACCCCAGAGGTCAACTTGATCGGTAGAGGAGCTCCTCATCAAGTGTTTTATTCCCCTACAGTGCCACCACATGGATGGGAGGTGAAGCGTTACAAGGTGCTCAGTGATAAAGGTTGTAAATGAGGGACTTGTCTTTGTGATCTTAGAATTCCCTGATTTTCGAAACCTCTCTCATTTTCAATTTACTATTGACTTGCTTGTAATTGTATGCACTACGTTGCCTAAATGAAACAAAATTGAGATGAACATGGAAATACAATATTTTAACCTAAACAATATATGGTACTAAAATCTGTGAATTATTACATCACCTACAAAGTACTCTCCAAGTACAGTGCTGTCATTGCTTCTAAGACAAAAGCCTCTAACATTACCATCAGTGAAATATTTAAAGGACGTTTAAAAATAGTCTACCTTTCTTCTTTATTTTTTTATTTTAGAACAGAATAAATAAAATTACATGAATTATTCATATTTGATGCTGAATACTGGGTGAAAATATTTGAAGGTCTTTGTCAGGGAGGTTGAAGTTGAGTTGTTTTGTATTGCAGTTAGTTAAAATCCATAGTACTTAATGCTATGAGAATTGTAAAGAGTCCAAGAATATGTCTTAAAATAACCTTAATTAATTTTAGCTGTGTAATGCAGCAGGCTTGAAAATCGCAATGGTAACTGTATTTGAGACATTTTCATAGTTGATTCCTTATTGATTGTTCTCTAGCTTAAGAGAGAATAATATGATATTAGGCAGGGGTCTGCCCGTTGGCAGGGACTGATTATACTGAGGGCAGTCTGGGCAACCACCTGGGGCACAGGGTTCTGGGGGGCAATAGTTCCATATTTCCCTCTTTATAGTCCTCTTGGCCACCATTGGCAGCACGGAGCACTGGCCAGGGAGCATACCTGAGACAATAGCAAGTCCCGGCGTCCTGCCTGGTATTTTCTCTATGACTCAGCTGGTGCAATTGTGTTATTGCGCAGCGTACTTAATAATAATAATAATAATCTTTATTATATAGCGCCATCATATTCCGCAGCGCTTTACAGTTTAAAAGTTTCAAAACACAAGTCATAAGTAACAACGTTAACAATACAATAATGAAAGCAAAATAAGCCGCCCCTGCTCGTGATGAGCTTACAATCTACAATGAGGTGGGGGAGATACAAAGTACAGGTGTGTATATACAATGGTGCACTTACAATGATGGTCCAGCCATCTTGAGGGAGTGAGGGATGGATGGAGATAGTGAATGGGCTAAAACACCACACTTACACATAGAATGACTTTGATTAGTGAATGTGATAGGCCGCTCTGAACAAATGTGTTTTGAGGGAGCGCCTGAAACCATGCAAATTGTGGATAGTCCTAATTTCTTGGGGTACTTCATTTAACACTTATATGGCAAGAAGTGCCTCTGTCGAGGATCATCTGGAGATGTAAATGATTCCTTTTTTTTGTAACACAGCAGAGGAGAGCACAATGCAGGTTGAGCGGGGGTGGGAGAGAGGATATGTAATTTATTGAATTGGGGGGGAAGAGAAGACTTGTAATTGCATTGAATTGTGAATTTGTAAATAATTGATTGTGGAGGAGAGGACATTGCAATGAATTGGGGGTGAAAGAGGATATGGAATTGCAATAAATTGGGGGAGAGAGAGGACATGAAATAATAATGAATAGGGGGACATGGAATTGCAATTCATTTGGGGTGGGAGAGAACATAATTGCAATGAATTGGGTTGTAGGAAGCGGCATGAAATTGTAATGAGTTGAGGGAGGGAGAACATATAATTGTAATGAATTAGGTTGGGATGGTGGAGTGGACATGTAATGGTAATGATTTGGGGTGGGAGAGGATATGGAATTGCAATGAATTAGGAGTGAGGCAATGGAATTGCAATGAATTGGGGGTAGAGGTGGAAGGGAAGACATGTAATTGTTATGAATTGGGGATGTGGATAGGAGAGTAGATATGGAATTGGAATGAATTGGGTGGTAGGAGAGGACATAAAGTTGTAATGAATTGTGGGAGAGAGGACATGTAATTGTAATGCATTGGGCAAGGGTGGTAAGAGGACATATAATTGATGGTAAATTGGGGGTGTGGTTAGGATAGAAGGCATGGAATTGCATTTAATTGTGAGCAGGAGAGGACATGGGAATACATTGGATTGGTAGGTATATATGGGAGAGAGGAAATGTAATTAGTTTGGGAGTGTGGACATGTAATTGCAATGATTTTGGTGTGGAAAAGAGAACATGAAATTGTAATGAATTGGGATGTGGGAGAGAGGATATGTTGCAATGAAAAAAGGCGGTGGGAAAGAGTATGTGAAATTGCATAGCATTGGGGAAATTGGAGAGATGACAGAGTTGTAATGATTGGGAGGAGGAGAGGACATGTATTACAGTGAATTGGTGGGTCAGGGATCGGTGAGAAAGAATGGAATTATAATGAATTGGGATGAAAGATGACATAGGCCAGGGATTTGTAATGAATTAAGGGAGGAGAAGCACAGGATGCTTAAAGATCCCCATACACATTATTTATAGCTGTCGGACAAATACTGTAGTTGTTCAGCTAACAGCCATCTTGCCCAATCCTTACAGTTTTCTTTGTGAGGAAGATGCTGAGACTCCTCTGGCTGTAGCTTACCTCCCAGGGAACAAAAGCATCAGCTGCTGGAAATTGGAAGTATGGGATTCTTCTCTCCGACATGATCTGTGGAGAGTCGGGAGGACCCATACACATTAGACTGTTGGCACTGATATCATCGGGTTCAACTGACTTTAGAGTACCATACACATTTTATGAATTTTCACCAAAACACTCTACTTTGGTGGGGACAGCTGACAGTCTAAGGCTATGTTTATGTGGTGTTTGGAGATGGGAATAATTTGTGGATGCCTCACACTCTGCTGTGTATGGAATACGTCAATTTCAGCAATTTATTAAAATATGTGGTTTTTATTCTACACATTTCAAAGTGTCCAGCACTTCTTCATCAGGAAGTGACCACATACATATGTTGTTATCGTTAAGATCCACATGCATGTTGCATGAAAATCTGGTTTGCGGGAGAGAAAGAGCGACAAGTCCATTGGAATTTCAACAGATAATTATTTAGATTTTAGGGGAGATAAGTCTGTCCGCTCTTGAGAATGCTCTACTTTGTATGAGGGAGTCAGAAAAGATAGCGGTCTGCCAAACAAATATTCAATGGACAGTTATATCATGTGTTTGACCAGCTTCAGAAATCATTCTAACTGATAACTCCTGCAAGGGATGAAATGTTAGCCATAGTGGTTGTCACACTGCTTTGTTAGGTAGCTGTTATTATTGGCTAAACAGAATTAGTACCTTCTTGGGAGGTGAATGTACAATTGTCTGTAAACTTAAAAAAAAGAAAAAAAAAAGTTAAAAATCAATAAAACTTACAGTGAAGAAACAGAAGAGAATATGAAGACTCTGCAGAGAAGGACAATTCAAAGACTTAAAGCAATTTTGAAGAGGAAAATCTTTAAAGAGAACCTACCAGCAGAAATGCCCATGTTAAACTAAAGGTATTCGCAAAGTGGCGCTGTCATACTGGTTTTACACATACAGTCATGGCCAAAAGTTTTGAGAATGACACAAATATTATATTTCAGCAGCAGATGGAAGGAAGAGAGACACACTAGTCATTACTAGTGGGTAGGCGGAGCCCAGATAGGATTGACACCTCAGATTAAAAAGAGTGTTGACCGGCCCCTCCAGCTCGGGCTCCTCCTACTCCAGCTTCTCCAGTCTAAAATTTGAGGTCTCAGAGGATAGTCGCTGCTGGAAGCAGCTCCTCAGAAGATTTTTTTATTTTCATCGGACAAGAGACTTGGATCACCAGAAGTGGTCTTGAGGTCTCAGGGGTCTCAGCGCTGCTGGACCCCCACCTCTCCCTTGGCGGATCTGTATTACCCTGTATGGTGGTCCCTGCAGAACCCTGCCGGCCCTGGGGGATGAGGATGGCTTCCCTGGCGGGGACGCAAACCGCGCATCTGGGGTCACTGCATTCCCCGCCCTGGGGGGAAGCGATGGGCACAGCGCCACAAACCCTGGGGGTCCCTGTGGCGCTCGGCTGGTGAGTACTCCACATTTTAATAATGTTTGTGAGTGCTTCAGCGGCTGCTGCGGCAGCCGCTGTTACATGTATACATGTCAGTGACTAGTGTTTTTGTCCGCAGGTGGATGCCTGCAGGACATAGGAGAGGAGTTGCGTGCCTTTTATTTGAATTTTCGCGGCGCTCTGAGCGCACGCTTTACTGCTGTATCCATTTCCGGCTTCTCTCATGGAGCGCATCGGAGGCACAGCGCGGCGGCCATTACTGAAGCAGGCTGAAAGCTTCCTCGGGCCTTTCACTCTCCTCCCCTCCCGGCAAGACGCTACACCGCGACCAGCTGGGTGAGTCGCTTCTACCCGTCTGGGCAGAAGCTTAACCCCCTCACCCCCACAGCGCGGGCGCCTTTCTGAAGCACTAATGGGTGGCAGACTGCGCTGTCCTGCAGCTGTTATCTTATAAGGGGGCTCGCACATCCTTTTCATTAAAGAGGTTGTGGGGAGTCTGCGACATTAACCCCTATTGGATGGTTAACCCTTTCAGCGCAAGAATCCAGCAACTACCCGCCGTAGGTTGTATTCCAGCTTGGATCAGAACATAAAGGGTTAATTATACTGCTGACATATTCTGCTGATATTTTAAATTGAGGGACAGCTGGGGTAGCTCTCCCCTTTAAGAGCTTTAATCCTTCAGCGTTCTTGTTTCATCCACTTAAGAAACCACACTTTTTTCTAATTACTGACAGGTTTTGACCTGCCATATACTGTGTGAGGGCAATCAGGGTCCAGAAGGTGCGGACCGTCTCCCAGATCCGCTACAGGATCAGTCGCGCGTATCTGATACGCAGACCTCGACGGCGTCAAGCGCAGCGGTCGGAGGTTGCAGTGATACCAAAATGGATGTCCTCGCTCGTTCTATTGATGGCCTGCCTAACCTTTTAGGTTATTGGGTGTCAGCCAGATCCTCTCATGGCAGGAGGCGACACAGGCCGGTACCATCCTTCCCGCGTAGCGAATCAGAGAGCTCTGATATAGAATACGGATTTTTCAGGAGTCGCATAGATCGCGATCGGCATTACCATCTCTGGATGAGCTTAATGGGGACAGTGGAGAAGGAACGCCTGTGTCCAGATAAACGTTTTTTGAGGCACTGTATCCGTGTTTGATGGAGTTGATTGTTATTTGTATTCCTTCTCCTGAAGTGGAATGTTCCTTTATCCCAGCTTAGTAAATCCTCTTTACTTCCTGTTAAAGGGAAGGCGAGTCTGCAGGATCCGCTGGACAGAAAAACGGAGATGGCGGCGAAATCCATCTACGAGGCCGCGGGTCATGGATTCAGAGCGGTGCTAGGATCCATGTGTGCTTGTAAAGCTTCCCTGAGCTGGTTGGTCCGTATACGGACGGCGTTGCAAGATAGAGGGCTTCTCCAATTGTTGGAGGATGCAGCCCGATATGGCTATGATGCAGGTCTGGATACTGCGTCACTGCTGTCCAGGGCGCAATCCTCGGCGGTCACAGTCAGAAGAGCACTGTGGCTTAGACAGTGGACCGGGGACGCGGTTTCCAAGCAAGGTTTGCTATCTTTAGCTTACAAGGGTGGTCAGCTATTTGGATCTGACCTCACAGAGCTGATTGGCAAAGGCAAAAGAAGCGGCTTTACCGCAGCGAAGGGCTATGGCTTCTGCGTCTGGCAGGCCTAGTGCCGGTAGTGGTCGGCGGTCCTTTCGGTCCAGGGGACGATTCGGTCTGTCCTCTTGGGGATCGGGTCGTCCCTCTTTTTCGGGAAAAAAGACCTCTCAGAAATCCCGCACTCCCTGGAAACAAAGTTTCCGTCAAGACAAGCGGGAAGCTGACAAAAAGCCCGCCAAGGTGGACCGATGCCAGGGTTCCACTCGAGGGCTCTCGAGTGGGGGGTCGCCTGCTCCAATTCGAAGCACTTGGGTTTCCCGCGTTCCGGACGCCTGGGTAACGCGGGTCGTGTCGGCAGGCTATTTCATAGAGTTTTCTTCTCGACCCCGGACAGTTTTTGCCAATCTCGCATTCCGTCAGAGCCCGAGCTATTTGCCGCTCTACTGCGAGAGGTCGAATCCCTTCTGCAGAAGGGTGTGGTGATACCGGTTCCGCCAGAGGACCGGGGAAGAGGATTTTATTCCAACCTTTTTGTGGTCCCCAAAAAGGAGGACAAATTTCGCCCTATTCTGGATCTCAAAAGATTGAATCGGCATGTCCACACCCGAAAATTCCGCATGGAGTCGCTTCGCTCCGTTGTGGCAGCCCTGTCGCAGAACGATGTCAATCGACATTCGCGACGCTTATTTGCATGTTCCCGTCGGAAGGGCTCACCAGCGCTTCCTTCGTTTTGCCATAGGTCAGGACCATTACCAGTTTGTGGCTCTGCCATTCGGCTTGGCCTCAGTGCCCAGAGTTTTTACAAAAATTCTGGCGCCTCTCATGGCAATTCTTCGAAGACAGGGGGTTACGATTCTTCCCTACCTGGACGACCTTTTGATTGTGGCGTCCTCAAAGGAGGAGGCGGTGACGGCTCGCAATCTATCCCTTCAGCTCCTGGAGGACTTCGGGTGGCTGGTCAATTGGGAGAAGTCGTCTCTGGAACCGTCGCAGTCAATCCTGTTTTTGGGGATGCATTTCGACACAGTACGGGCAGTGGTGTCCCTACCTCCAGACAAGCGGGCATGTCTCCTTCGACATGTACAGATTATGAAGTCTTCGACGGCAATGTCCCTTCGGAAGTGTATGCGCCTTCGGGTTTAATGGTGGCGTCCATGGAGGCACTTCCGTTTGCCCAGTTCCATTCCAAGGCTCTCCAAAGGCTCATTCTGAGTCGTTGGGATCGATCGCAGGCTTCGCTGGATTGCAGTGTCATCATCTCCCACAGGGTGCGAGAATCTCTAGGATGATGGTTACGTCCAGGAGCGTTATCCCTGGGGAAGTCTTTCCTCCCTCCGAGGTGGTCGATCATAACCACCGATGCCAGCCTGACGGGCTGGGGGGGTGTCTGGAACGATCTCTGGATTCAGGGAGTATGGTCATCGGAAGAGTCTGTTCTACCGATCAACATCCTGGAATTGAGGGCAATTTTCCTTTGCCTTCAACACTGGACGGTCCCTTTGAGCGGTCTGCCAGTCCGAGTGCAGACAGACAACGCGACGGCGGTCGCGTATATCAACCATCAAGGCGGGACGAGGAGTTCCAGGCTCATGGTGGAGGTGTCTCGGATCCTGATTTGGGCCGAGACCAGAGTGCCAGCCATTTCTGCGATCCACATTCCAGGGGTTCAGAATATCACGGCGGACTTCCTCAGTCGCGAGAAGATGGATCCCGAAGAATGGAGTCTTCATCCGGAAATTTTTGCACTGCTGTGCTCCCGTTGGGGAACTCCCCAAGTGGATTTGATGGCATCCAGGTTCAATGCCAAGTTACTGACGTTCATGTCCAGGTACAAGGACCCGAAGGCTGTGGCGGTGGATGCTCTGGTAGCTCCGTGGGACAAATTCGAGCTAATCTATGTGTTTCCGCCGATATCTTTGCTTCCTCTGGTGCTGCGTCAGATCAGACTGGAGAGAATCCCGGCTATGTTGATAGCCCCAGATTGGCCAAGGAGGACGTGGTTCTCTACACTGGTGTCGCTTTTGGCAGCACCTCCATTCCCACTTCCTCTTCGCCCGGACCTGTTAACCCAAGGGCCCGTTCGTCATCCGGTCTTGAAGTCTCTGCGTTTGACGGCGTGGCTCTTGAGACCGAAATATTGACCCGTAGAGGTTTTTCAGCCGAAGTCATTGCCACTCTGCGAGCTGCCAGAGGTCCGGCTATTACTAAGATTTATCACAAGACTTGGGAAGCCTTCTTTTCGTGGTGTTCGGGTTCTTCAAGGAACCCGAGGATTTTTTCCATTCCCAATTTGTTGGCTTTTCTGCAGTACGGGCTGGACAAGGGTTTGGCAGTTAGCACTCTGAAGGGTCAGGTTTCTGCTCTGTCCTTGCTGTTTCGGAAGGCTATCGCCTCGCGTAGGGACGTGCGTTCCTTTTTTTGCGGAGTAACCCATCAGTTTCCGCCGCAGAAGGCGCCTGTGTCTCCTTGGCGGCTCAATACTTGTCTTGGAGGCTTTTCAGCATGGGCCATTTGAGCCTATGAACTCTGCTAGCGTTTCTTTACTTTCTTGGAAGGTTGCCTTCCTAGTGGCGGTCACCTCTTTGAGAAGGGTTTCTGAGTTGGCGGCTCTTTCCTGCTCGCCTCCCTTCCTGGAGTTTTACCCGGTTCGAGTAGTGCTTCGCACACGGGGCGACTTTCTACCTAAGGTGGTGTCACAATTTCATGTTAACCAGGATATTGTGTTGCCCTCGCTTTGCCCGGGCCCGAGGAATGCAAAGGAACGGGCCTTGCACACATTGGATTTAGTGCGGGCCTTGAAGTTCTATTTGTCTGTTACTCAAGGTTTTTGGAAGTCAGACTCTCTGTTTGTGATTCCAGCAGGTCGTCGGCGTGGTCAACGAGCTTCCAAGGACTCTATAGCTCGTTGGATTCGGTCGGCCATTTTGGAGGCTTACCGACTTAAAGGCGAACCTTGCCCGATTAAGATTTGAGCTCACTCCACGAGGGCTGTGGCTTCATCGTGGGCCTTTCATCAAGGGGCCTCGGCAGCTCAGCTCTGCCGAGCGCGACCTGGCGTTCCGTCCACACGTTTACAAAGTTTTACAAGGTGGACTCAGTGCTTCCGTTGATGCGGCCTTAGGACGTAGGGTCCTGCAGGCGGCCGTAGTTTAAAGTTTCAGTTAACTTGTATTTGGCGTCTGTTGCGCATTTATCTAGGTTGTTAGGATTCTGCCTCTTTTGGTTTTTTTCCACACCTTAGTTTTTGGACTGCTTTGGGACGTCCCACTAGTAATGACTAGTGTGTCTCTCTTCCTTCCATCTGCTGCTGAAAGACGGAGTTTGGTAAGAACTTACCTGTAAAATCCTTTTCAGCGAAGGAAGGAAGAGAGACACAGCTCCCTCCCATGGCAGAAGTGTGTTGTTGTTTTCAGATGCGGCGTGACCCTTCTCTGATAGCGATTATCTGGGCTGAGGTCGGCGCGCTAAGGCTCTGTTCCAGCATCGCCAGCTCATCGCAGTGGTCAGGTCCAGTGAGTAGTACCTGGAACTGTGTGGTTTCTTTCTGTTGCATGCATAACCTGTATTCTTGTCTTTTCTCTGAAGTCCTTCAGAAGGGGTTATGTTGCTCCGCTGGTGATATTTGCTCTTCCTTAGCTTGTGTACGACTGGAGAAGCTGGAGTAGGAGGAGCCCGAGCTGGAGGGGCCGGTCAACACTCTTTTTAATCTGAGGTGTCAATCCTATCTGGGCTCCGCCTACCCACTAGTAATGACTAGTGTGTCTCTCTTCCTTCCTTCGCTGAAAAGGATTTTACAGGTAAGTTCTTACCAAAATCCGTCTTTTCACATGATCTGCTGCTCCCTGGTTTTTATGTGTGTTTGACAGATGTTTTTATCACAGACAGAAATATAATAATTGCAAACATATGAGTAACAAAAGCTTATATTGACAGTTAGAATGAGTTAATGCAGCAAGTCAATATTTGCAGTGTTGACCCTTCTTCTTCAGGACCTCTGCAATTCTCCCTGGCATGCTCTCAACTTCTGGAACAAATCCTGACTGATAGCAGTCCATTCTTGCATAATCAATGCTTTCATTTTGTCAGAATTTTTAGGTTTTTGTTTGTCCACCCGTCTCTTGATGATTGACCACAAGTTCTCAATGGGATTAAGATCTGGGGAGTTTCCAGGCCATGGACCCAAAATCTCTATGTTTTGTTCCCTGAGCCTTTTTGTTATCACCTTTGCTTTATGGCAAGGTGCTCCATCATGCTGGAAAAGGCATTGTTGATCGCCAAACTGCTCTTGGAGGGTTGGGAGAAGTTGCTCTTGGAGGACATTCTTGTACCATTCTTTATTCATGGCTGTGTTTTTAGGCAAGACTGTGAGAGAGCCGATTCCTTGGGTGAGAAGCAACCCCACACATGAATGGGTTTCAGGATGCTAACAGTTGCATGAGACAAGACTGGTGGTAGCGCTCACCTTGTCTTCTCCGAATGAGGCGTTTTCCTATGTCCCAAACAATCGAAAAGGGGATTCTTCAGAGAAAATAACTTTACCCCAGTCCTCAGCAGTCCACGCCTGTACCTTTTGCAGAATATCAGTCTGTCCATGATGTTTTTTGGAGAGAAGAGGCTTCTTTGCTGCCCCCTTGAGACCAGGCCTTGCTCCAAGAGTCTCCGCCTCACAGTGCGTGCAGATGCACTCCCCACCTGCCTGCTGCCATTATTGAGCAAGCTCTGCACTGCTGGTACCCGATCCCGCAGCGGAAACACTTTTAAGAGACGGTCCCTGGCGCTTGCGGGTCTTTCTTGGGCGCCCTGAAGCCTTTTTGGCAACAATGGAACCTCTCTCCTTGAAGTTCTTGATGATGCAATAGATTGTTGACTGAGGTGCAATCTTTCAGCTGCGATACTCTTCCCTGTTAGGCCAATTTTTGTTCATTGCAATGATGACTGCACGTGTTTCTTTAGAGATAACCATGGTTAACAGAAGAGAAACAATGATGCCAAGCACCAGCCTCCTTTTAAAGTGTCCTGTGGTGTCATTTTACTTAATCATGACAGATTGATCTCCAGCCATGTCCTCATCAACACCCACACCTTTTTTAAATGGAGCAATCACTGAAAAGAGGTTAGCTGGTCCTTTTAAGGCAGGGCTGCAATGATGTTGAAATGTGTTTTGGGGGATAAAGTTCATTTTCTAGCCAAATATTGACTTTGCAAGTAATTGCGGTTAAGCTGATCACTCTTTATAACATTCTAAGTATATGCAAATTGCCATTAGAAAAAGTGAAGCAGTAGACTTTGTAAAAATTAATATTTGTGTCATTCTCAAAACTTTTGGCCATGACTGTACATTTAGTGTAAAAGTCTGCAGCCTGGTTTCGTAAATCACCATGATAAATTTCAGTTTCCTTATGCATCGGGGCGGGACTTGTAGGTAGGGTCTTCAGCTCAGATGTATTGAATGTATTTGCAGTGAGGAATAAGTATCTGATCCCTCTGGCAAACTAGACTTAATATTGGTGGCAAAAACCCTTGTGGCAAGCACAGCAGTCAGACGTTTTTTGTAGTTGATGAATCTTGGTCCACTCCTCTTGCAGATCTCTATAAATCATGAAGATTTTGAGGCTGCGCTTGGCAACTTGGAGCTTCAACTCCCTCCATAAGTTTTCTATGGGATTAAGGTCTGGAGATTGGCTAGGCCAGTCCATGACCTTAATGTGCTTCTTTTTGAGCCACTCCATTGTTGCCTTGGCTGTATATTTTGGGTCATTTTAACGTCCTGGCGTAGGTAAGGAGGTTGTCACTCAGGTTTTATGGTACATGGCTCCATCCATTCTCCCATTGATGCGGTGAAATAGTCCTGTGCCCTTAGCAGAGAAACCCCCCCAAAATATATTGTTTCCACCTCCATGCTTGACAGTGGGGACAGTGTTCTTTGGGTCATAGGCAGCATTTCTCTTCCTCCAAACAGAGAGTTAAGTTAATGCCAGTGAGCTCAATTTTTGTCTCACCTGACCACAGCACCTTCTCCCAACCCACTCACAGAATCATCCAGGTGTTCATTGGCAAACTTCAGATGGGCCAGCACATGTGCGTTCTTGAGCAGGGGACCTTGCGGGCACTGCAGGATTTTAAACCTTTACGGAATAATGTGTTACCAATGGTTTTCTTGATTTACTGTGGTCCCAGCTGCCTTGATATCATTAAAAAGATCCCCCCGTGTAGCTTTAGGCTGATCTCTCACCTTGATCAAGGATACCCACGAGGTGGGATTTTGCATGGTGCCCCAGATCGATGTCAATAGACAGTCATTTTGTATTTCTTCCATTTTCTTACTCTCCTTCTCATCCAGGGCCTTATAGTTTTGTAGCCAATTCCAGCTTTGTGCAGGTCATATGATCTTGTCCCTGACATCCTTATAAAGCTCTTTGGTCTTGCCCATGTTGTAGAGGTTAGAGTCTGACTGATTAATTGAGTCTGTGGATTGGAGTCTTTTATAAAGGTGACTATGTAAACAGCTATCTTTAATGCAGTTAACGAGTTGATTAGGAGCGTCTAACTGGTCTGTAGGAGCCAGAACTCTTAATGGTTTGTAAGGGATGAAAATGCTTATTTCTCACTGCAAAATGCAAAAATATTTAGAGTTGAGAGTCCTCAGTGGTTGATACCTTTTAATGGCTAACTGAAAAGATGGTAACAAATTGCAAGCTTTCGAGACTACTCAGGTCTCTTCATCAGGCTAAACTAATACAAAATCTGAAGAATCACATATTTAACACACACAGCACAGAAAAAATGCAATTGGTAAGACAAGTGACGTAAAGCAGAACTGTCATTATGGGAGATAGAGATGAACATATCTATGAACTGTTCCAATATTTAAGGAGTGTGAAAGTTTTATTGCCTTCTGATTGGGGGCTGGTAATGTTTTGTGATGTTTTCTGTATTCTATCTCTCAATGTTAAAATTATCCTACCCTTAAAATTAGAGACTGTTCATGTCTTTGTCAGTGGGCAAACTTACGAAATCAGCAAGGGATCAAATAATTTCCTTTACTGTGTGTAATATATTATTACAGTACAGACCAAAGTTTTGGACCTCCTTCTCATTTAACACTAGAACTACTGATGGAGTCATTTTGACTCCTTTCGTTTTTTATTTCTCTTCTGTGACTACATTTTTCAGAATTCCCGGGTTGAAACTCGGTGACTTTCCTCAAATATGATGTGAAAAAAAGATTTGTGAGAATAAATAATTTGGTGAAAAATTTGCGCGTTTTTTTTCAAAATTTACCAAGAACTACTGAAGGGAGTCATTTTGACTCCCTATATATTTTGAGGTCCCTTTTGTCACTAAATGTTGCTATAAAGTTTTGTCATAATTTTTCACTCTGTCTTATTTACCCTGATGTTCATATAGATGTAGTTCAATTTACATGTCAACTTTTCACATTTTCCTTGTGTTTTACCTGCTTGTATTTACTGTGTAATGCTGAACAAAATAGCTTGTTTACTCTAGGCCCCACAGGATACGCCAGAAGAAATATCATTATCGATAGTCCTTTGAGCGCATGGCGTTTATTTTTTTGATTCATATATATTGACACATATAAAGAACTGTACGCTTGCAGAAGCATGCAGGAACAATAATTTACAGTTTACTCTATCTATGAGGAGCTAGATGCATTCATTGCGTATTTCTATGCTCGTGGAATATCTGGCACGAACCGTCACTCGATTAGCAGTATTTGGTGAATGACTGGGGAATACCGTTTTGCAAAGCGACAATGTCTAGGGACCCCTTTGTTGAAATTAATGAGGTTTCTCAATTTGATGAGAAATCTACTCGATCGGAGAGACTGCAAAGGACAAGTTTGCTCTATTTTCTACTGTGGGGGACAGTTACAACCTGGCCCATACATAACGGTGGATGAGCAACTTTTCCCAAGCAAAACTAGGTGTCCATTCACGCAGTACATGCCTTCCAAACCAGATAAATATGGCCACAAATATTTGGGTAGCTGTTGATAAGGAGGAAATATTGGCAAATGGCTTCC